>CM077155.1:11216501-11849562 GCA_039583875.1 Platanthera guangdongensis
CGATCATTTTTTAATCAAGGCCACAAATTTAGATAAGAGCCACAGATTGTCTCTGCTAAAAGCCACAAATTGTGATCCTACCATATCTATTTCGTCAAAAGCCATAGTACATCGTTCGTCATGTCTAATCCCATGCTCTGGCACGTCATTTCTGCTGAAAGCTGCAGAAATGTTGCAAGAGACCTATTCCCGCACGACAACGGTGTTCAACTGAGTATTCGTCTTCCATATTTACCACAGACTAACAATCTTGCTCAAGGTTTGATCTACTCACGACGCCTTCGACGAAGAAGAAGCTGGCTATGTTCAAGGTCCCCGCCCAACAATGATTGCAGCGATACCTGGCGCCTGTGCATGTTTCGAGGTGATGCATACTCTCAATATTGCTCAAGGTTCCCGCTCCTCACGGAGCCTTCGACAGAGAAGAAGATCTCCCGCCTGTGGCTAAAGCTGTAGATCTCCCGCCGTTACCACTTCTCACAGCATCGACTCACGGCGCCTTCGATGAAGAAGAAGCTGGATTTGTTGAAGGTCCCCACCCAGCAACGATTGCTGCCCAGCAACGATTGTCGGTGCTGCAGAGCTTTCCTGCCCACGTTACACTTCCACAATGAACTCCTTTAGCACAACAAAGCCAGCAAGATCGCCTCAAAACTGAATCACTTCACCGGCGGCCTTCTAGTTACACATGTATATTCAAGTTTTGTCATTTCTGTCATATCCATTGCTAAAAAACATTCCATTTTTCATCATTTGTAATCTTCCAAAGATTTGGTTGTGAATCTGTGATGAAATTGTGAGTTCTAGAATGTATTTGGTTGGTGCCTTTTAAATATGTATATCTGCCAAAAAAATTGGTTGTGATCTGGAGACATTCAGATGTTCTTCAAGCATGAGTATATTTCTACTCTTTTTTTATGAGTTGCTTATTGCCGTTGAATTAAGTTATCTATTATGTTGACTTTGGCTCCGTTTGGCATGGTGGCGGCGGTTATGAACATGAGGTTAAATGGTCATTCATTAACGCACACTTAAGGACTTCATCCACCTTTATGTTCAAACTGATTGTGTTTGTTAGTTGATTATTAACAAATGACGGTTTAACTCACACATTTATGACCGCCACCACCGTGCCACATGAAGCCAAAAATGTTCCATCTAAAAATGATTGTTAGGCCACATGGCTTCCGATGGTATTCTTTTGATGCCATTTTTTAAGTTGACAATAATCAAGCTGTACATGATAGAACTTTGAAATGGTTGAGATTTCTGATTCTGAGAATACGATGTATAAAAATTGCATCATTTTCAAGATATTGCAGGTGTTGAGTGCACTCAGGCGTTGAGTGCACTCAACGCCCCACCAGGGGCGTTGAGTGCACTCAATGCCCCATGCGTTGAGTGTGCTTCAACGCCTGTGTAGACATTGAGAGTGCACTCAACGCCTGTTCAGGAGGATATTGCAGGCGTTGAGTGCACTCAACGTCTGTTCATGCGTTGAGTGTGCACTCAACGCCTGTCCATGTTGCGTTGAGAGTGCACTCAACGCCTGTTCAGGCGTTGAGTATGAACTCAACGCCTGTTCAGGGCACTCAATACCTGAACAATGCCTGTTCATGAGTTGATTGCGCACTCAATGCATGTGCAGGCGTTGAGTGCGCACTCAACGCCTGTTCAGGACAACACCCCACTCAACGCCTGGGGCGTTGAGTGGGGCACTCAACGCCTGGGGCGTTGAGGGGGGCACTCAACGCCGCCGCAGCAGCACCGGGGGCTTGCGAAGCCCGCCATCGCTGGATTGGGTCTCACGGGCAGGGTCACCCGCCGACGGTGGCCCTACCCTATCGCTGCCGGACAACCCTCGACGGGTTCGCCGGCCTCCGGTGAACCCCCCGGTGGGCGCCGGGCAGGCCGGCGGCGGCGACAGAGAGGGGCTGGGTACAGGCGGAAGCGGAAGGGGGGGGGGGGATTTTTTATTTTTTATTTTCTAATAATTAATATTAAAATGAAATTAAATTTAAGTAAATTTAATTTTTAATAATTAATAAAATTATTAAATTAAACTAAATAAATGAAATTGAATTTCTAATAATTAATATTTTGAAAACCTTAAAATTTTAGAATTTTAAACTTTTTAAATAACTGTAGGGGAAGAGCACAACTAGTTAATACAACGACTAAAAAATTACCCCTTTAATCATGTTTCCAAAATGTTAAAAAAAAATCCGGACTTCAGTCTGCATCAACTAGGCAGTCATAGATGGATGCAATCATTTGCCTTTGCTCACTGATGTTACTGAAATACACAATATATCAGAAATCAATAGAATGATTCATGCCTTTGGTACTCGCATGAGTCATTCAACAAATGGTACTTCCTAAATTAACAAGTATATTGCGTATATGAATCATGCATTCACAGGTACAATCATAGATGCTGCGCAAAACGGATTTTATATGATAAACCATCATTTCTTCATGCTCACACTGGCTCGGAGCTCACGAATAAACAAAGGTCCGACACGGGCACTCGATATTATTCCTTAGAAGAGACCGCCGCATCCTTGCCTTTGTCCTTTGTTTACCGAGCCTCAAAGGAATTTGTTTTGGAAGGCTGGCAGAGCGTACCAAACATAAAAAATTCTGATTTTCGAAAGTCATAGTGTGTTGGAACCCTAATACTGATTTGGGCTAGGATTACTATTATGTTGTTTAGATTGATCCATGTTGTATAGTCTAGGTCATAGGTTACTCTTTCCAGGGTTGCTACTTCCAGAAAAAAACCCAGAGAAAAAGAAGTTCAACAGATGCAGAAATTCACTCGACGAAAGCAGAGCGCAGATGACGATCGCCGAGCTCAGCTCAACGAACTCAGAGTTTTTACCTCTGAGCTTTGCTCGACGAAATCTGAGCTCCGGTTGACGAACTCTGACCTCTATTCTCAAGCTCAGCTCGACGATAGCCAGCATCAGCTCGACGAAAGCCAAGCTCAGCTCGACGAACAGCTAAGCTCAGTTCGACGAATTACTTATCCAGTTCGACGAAATCCTTGCTCAGGTCGACAAAATCTTAGCAAGTTCGACTAATTTTCTGCAGTGATTCAGACGGTTTATATTAAGAAGTAAATTATTTTTAAACAGCTAATTCCGACCCATTATTCTCTGCTAATTTAAAATTAATTAATTAAACTTATTATTTAAAAACTAGATTAACATTAAAAGTAGGTGGAGCCACCCTGCCACCAGCGGAATCCGCCTGCTTTTATTGCTAATCAATAGTTTTCTTGTTTATTTTAACTGTTTAGTTAACAGCGTAATAATTTTTCGCAGGCATCTTTAGTCTCACACTGCCAGGCGGCTGGCTTAGGCTGAGGTGGCTGGACCGGGCTGTTCTTATGCAAAACTGGGCCTGGCGGGTTTGTGTTAGTCAATTTTTCTGATCAAGCACACGAGTTGGTTTTTTATCTACAAAGTAAAAAATGGACGGTTGAGATCGATTTCGAGGTCCGCTGTGTTATACCGCGCAATCACAACGATTTCCCATATTTCTTTCTATATATAATATATACGAGTGACAGGTACGGATCTCCGGCCCGATGGCCATACGCCACAGTACCCGGCCGGCGACGGCTTGCTTCGGCAGCCCCCAACGGTCCTACGGGCGCGCGCAATCACAACGACTCCCCATATTTCTTTCTACATATAATGTATACGATTGACAGGCACGAGTCTCCGACTCGATGACCACGCGCCACAGTACCCGGCCGGCGACGACTTGCTTCGCCCGCCCCCGACGGGTCCTGAGGACTGCGCCCGCAATATATATATATATATATAAATACATATAAGTAATCAAAATGATCGTTAAAAAATCTAAATCAATATTACAATATTTAATTTCTAAAGAAAATATATTTTTATACCTAAAAAATTATTATTATATATATATATATATATGAGTGACAAACACGGATCTCCGACCTCGTATACAGCGCGACAGTACTCGACCCGTGGCGGCGGGCTTCACCCGCCACTGGCAGGTTTCTTGTGACAATACACGAGAGCCCCGGTTCCCCGGGTTGCGGCGGCGGGCGTTACAGAAGCTTAATTTGATTTTACCTTTTAATTTATGAATTGATTACTAAAAGTGAAGAAAATAACTCATCTCCCTCTTTCAATTCATTGGTCAGGGGAAAACCTTTCTCCTCGCCCAGAACTCATCTACCTAAATAAAAATGGAAATTGTCTTTGTACCTTTCTCCTTGTCGGGAGGAAACTGACATAGAGCCGACATCTCCACAAAGTGGCCAATTTTACCTTTCTCCTTGCCCTAATACTGATCGGAAGCTCATCCTTCAGATGGGAGTTGCCCCGCCTCCCCCCTCAAAACCCCACTTCAATTTCATTTTGCCTTGTTCCATTTCCCCAGCTCCATCAAAAGTTGCAACCTGCATCTCTGATATCATAGCGTCCTGCAAATATGAACTATCGTCTGGAAGGATATTGGATGAAGAAGAAGATCAAAAGGAGGGAAGATAGAAGGGGTGCTAGAAGGCGTTACAACGCACGGGAAAAGGGCACGAAGGCTACAATTTTGTCAGCCACGCGAAGCACATGAAGAAGAATTGCACCGAAGAGGTTGCCAGCCACCGAACGACACACATAATTTGATTTCGTGGAGGAGGAAGTTTTGTGTAACCAAGCAGTCATGCATTTTGGAGGAAAGTATCGGGTTTTTAACAGGCGTGAGGGAGAGAGAGAGGATCAGTTTAGTTATTTACAGGTCAAACCAACATGATCCAAGGGTTGAATTTTTTTGAAAAAATTTTAATTCTTTTCCCACAACATTGTTATTGACACACCTTATATTTCTTTTTTATATAACATATCATTCGTCGGGGGGCGTCATTCGTGTGTGGGCGCATTCGTCGTGGGGGCGACATTCGTCGTGGGGGCGACATTCATCATGGGGGCGACATTCGACGTGGGAGAGATTCGTCTTGGGGCGACATTCGTCGGGGGAGACATTCGTTAGGAGCGACATTCGTCGTGGGGGCGACATTGATCGAGGGGGCGACATTCATCGTTGGTGCGATATTTGTCGTGGGTGCAACATTTTTCGTGGGAGTAACATTTGTCGTGGGGGACGATATTTGTCAGAGGGACAACAAATATCATGGGGGCGACAAATGTTGTCGGGGTGACTGGTCGTGGGTGCAACATTTATCGTGGGAGCGACATTTATTGTGGTGACGACATTTGTCGTGCAGACAACATTTCTTGTGGGATGACATGTCGTGGGGGGCATTGGTCGGGGGTTGATAGTTGTCGTGGAAGCAACATTTGTCGTGGGGACGATATTTGTCGTGTGGGCGACATTGGTCGGAGGGGGCGTCATTGGTCGGGGGCGTCATTGGTTGTGGGGGCGACATTGGTCGTGGGTGACGACATTGGTCACGGCGGGGGGGGGGGGGGGGGGGGGGGGGGGCACATTGATCGTGGATGACAACATTGGTCATGAGCGTCAACATTGATCTGAGGCGGTGACATTGACTCTAGCTGATTAAAGTAATAATTACATCAGACAATGTTCCAAAAAAAACTGAAACTCAAAAATAGAGGGCATTGATATTACCTAGAGAATGATTTTGCATATATTTAAATGCAGGCTATTTCATTCATTTAAACCCTTAAGGTAGTCATTGCCCACTCCCAAGCGGGCTACGAATTGCGAACAAGTAGGATACAAGGAAGAAAGGTCTACATCTATTAGCAATTAGAAGGTATAAAAAAATAATGACTTCGACTGACTTAAACAGCTCACTAATTCTAATATCAATACCTTTTACCTAACAAAAGCATGCAAATATACTAAATGATAAATGATATTAACAATTTAATGCATTGTTTTCTAATATTCCAACACTTTTGAAAGGGAAATCAAACGAAAATTTAATGATAAATGATATTAACAATTATAGTAGATTTTCATTGTGACTGGTCATAAGACATACAAAGGCAATGAAAGAGCTATGTGACACAACTTGACAACATCGTCCCAATGTGCAAAACCATTTGATGCAGGGCCCGGTGTGGTAACCGAGGATAAGTCTGTATGTTCATGCCTGATCAGCTCACAGAAACACTCACGCCTTGTAATAGGGTGTTTGTATACCACCAACGAGTGTGTGCTTTGAGTGCACTATATATGACATGTTTCATGACCGGAAAATGAGTTATTCCCAAAAAGATCCCGCCACAAAGGCTTATTATGCGAAAATAAAAGAACGTCCAAAACCAAAATACGTGAAAGTGAGTTGTCCCCAAAATGATACTGTCACAAAGACTTATTATGTGAAAACAAAAGAAGCAATACAATAAATAAAAGCAATCCTTCACCAGTCACCCGCTAGCCATGAAACACCAGCACCATTTCCTACAATTTATGATAACATTTAGTTTAGAATCGGAGTGAAATGCTAATATAAACGAAGATGAACCAAACAAAAATTTTGTAGTAGCAATATTTAACAGGGAAGGTAGCATCAGTCAAACATGCTTGAAGTTATATATGATTTCAAGATATATGCAGATATATGATAATGGTTGCAGATCATCCAATAAACAATTATTGCTGTCCTGTATGGTGGAAAAATATGAAGTGACTGAAGAACAAAAATGATAACTATGCAAAAAGGAGGAAACAAACCCAAATGAGATAGATGGTCAATAAATGCAGAGGGATGTTTTTGCTGATGAAAGGACCTACTTCCCATCACCATAGTGAATAAAGTTTTTCAGGGACCTGAAAGCAAACAAGAGGAAGACCGAGGAACCTGTAAACAAACGAAGATGAACTAAACCGAAATTTTGGTAGTAGCAACAAAGAATCACATGATCAAGATTAAAATCATGGTGTGAGCATCAAAAAGAAAACAAAGAAGAAGAGGAAAACGAAGAGATACCGAGCAAAAATTGTGAGAAAAATCAAGCAACAAAGAATTAGAAAAAACCAAGAGGAAGATCAGCTTACCTGCACTATAAGAAGAGACGTGCCTTTGGCGTGTGGAGTAGGACCTCTGTAAAAGAAAGAAGAGGAAAGATAGGTCGCCACAATGAAATGTAGAGAAAAAGCAGAAGAAATAGCTATAATGCCTAATGATTTTTGTTAATAATGATGAATACTTTTCTAAAGTTAGAATGATAATCAATCTGTTATCACACCATCAGATAAAGTATTGAAAACTTACAGAAAGGGTATACACATCAAAATTAGAGACGAGAAGTTTTGATTCGAAGATCAGGAAGCTCGAAATCGGAGGTCCAACGTCGGAGAGGAAGAAGCTCCTTGAGTCTCGCTGAAAGCTCAAAATCGATCCATGTGATAGCTAGAGTCTCGATGGCCAGTTGAAATTTTAAATCACACCAACAGATAAACTTTTTTAAACTTGAAAGGGAAATATACACACACAATGTTTCCATAATTATGACACAGATGAAGAAGATGAACCAAGAATTGAAGATTGCCGCTGACAAAGCACTGTAGGTCGGCAGACTGGAAGCTCAAAATGAGAGGCTGGAGCCTGGAAGTTTGAGGCTGGAGATCCTTGAGATTGTCGAAGTCCTGATGGCAAGACTGCTGGAAGCATCCTTTGAGATCACTGGAGTCCCGCCGTCGTCCCGCTAGAAGCTCAAAATCATTGATGTCCCGCCGGAAGCTCAACATGTAGAAGGGCAAAGGAGCTTTAGGGTTTAGGAGCTCTGAAGCAGAGCCAATCCGAGAAGGGGTACATGTTATTTATTGTTGAAGCTTCCATGGAGATTTGTAGAAGGAATAAACGTATAGCAATAGGATATATTTTGGGGAGAGGGTTCAAATTTGATAGGCACACGAAAATGGAGTTTGGGTGGGAAAAATTGGAGGGAAAGAGGAAACGACTCTAAAAACAAAAATTTAAAATAAAGAAGATGAGAAGCGGGGTATTTTAGGAACTCTGAATGTTACACCATCTCACTTTAGTGTTTGCTTATATAAAAAGACACACACACGCACACACACGCACATGTACACGCACACGCACGCATGCGCGCGCGCCCGCCCGCACACGCACCTGCACGCGCACGCGCACCCACACCCGCACCCGCACCCGCACCCACACACGAAACCGCACGTGCACCCGCACCCACGCAACAGTGCATTAGATGTTAGCCACAATGGTCTGAAGGTTAGCCACCGTGGTCTGGTGGTTAGCCGCAGCGGTCTGGATAAAGCCGCAGTTGCGAACATATGGTTAACCACAACTACAGTCTAGTGGCAACCCACAGTTGCGGTCTGATGGCTTGCAATAACTGCGTTCTGATGGTTAGCCGCAACTGCGGAGTGGTGGAAACCCGCAGTTGCGATCTGGCGGCCTGGACTGACGGTCTTCCCTGGCTATGTGGCGGGTTTCCTTAGTTGCCACCAGGTGTACCGTTGTTCATTGTATAGTGTGCGGTTTGACCATGTCAAACCGCATAGGTCGTCCGACTTGTATTTAGTCCCACATCGATTATTGTATTCTCTCATCTCCTCAATTTTTTATAAATAAGAGGGCATACCTATGTAATGATTATCTTTTTGGAGCATTAAAATTTGCATTTATTTAGCTCTTTTTTACTTGGTATTAGAGCTAATCGGTCTTTTTCTCCGTCTTGTTCGCGGTTTGCTTTTTTAACCGCTTCCGGCTTCTTTTCTGTTCTATTCGAGCGACTTACTTTTTGTTCACGCGGCTTCTTCCCTCCCTGCCCTCCCTTGCTTGTTGCTTCTCTGCGGCTTGCCTTCTCCTGTTCGCGCGGCTTGTTTCTTTTGCTCGTGTGGTCTCTCTGTTCTTTTATTCGTGCGGTTTGTTTGGTTAACCATGCAGCTTGCTGCTTTTCCCCATGGACACTCCATCTTCTTCTGCCACTTCCTCTGCTCCTCTCTCTCTTTCTTCTACTTCTACTTCTGGTAATTTGGGTACTTCATCTAAGCTTATCGGTCCAAATTACCTGGACTGGAGTGTGTCCTTTATTTTTCTTTTACGCTCTCAGCGTAGGCACTCTCATTTGACCAATGATCCCCCTCCTATTGGCTAAGCCACTTATGATGATTGGGATGTTGTCGATGCCTTGGTTCGCACTTGGTTAGCCAACAGTTTGTCTGATGAGTGTCTTCCTGTCATTAGACATGACCAAATGGTCAAGGCTGCGTGGAAACATCTTGCTGCTTTATATTCCAAGGGAGCTCAAACTTCGCGCATTTATACTTTATATACAGATCTTTTTGCTCGCCCTGTTTATGACTCCTGCTGCTTATCAGGAGGTCGAAAGTCTTGGTGCTGAACTTCTTCAGCATCATCCTTTCTCTGCTGATCTTGCTGAACAACAAAAAAACTTTCATGAGCTTCTTGTCGTCTGCTACTTGCTTCGTCTTCCTAACTCGAATGACATGATTTGTCAACAGATTCTAGGAGAGGCGGATACTCCGAATCTAGATGGTACTGCTGCTCGCATTTCCGTTGTTATAACTCTGCTTTAAAGTCCTTTGCATCCCTCTCCTTCTCATGATATTGTTGCTCATCCTGCACGTCATGACAACTCTGGTGGTCGAGGTGGCCGTACTAGAGGCCGTGGTTATTTTAAGTTTCTCTGCTCTCATTGTGGTAGAGTTGACCCCTTGGTTGATCGTTGCTGGACCAAACATCCTCACCTCCGTCCTGCTTCTGCTGATTCTGCCAAGAAGTCTACTTCTTCCCTTGCTACTTCTAATGCTGCTCAGTTAGCTACTACAGGTAGGTAGCTCATTGATTCTGGGGATATTAATCATATGACGAGGAATTCTCGTCTTTTCTCTTCTCTTTACAAAAGTAACAGGTTACCTCCGATTCTTATTGCTGATGGTTCTCCGTCCCCAGTTCATGGGTTTAGCACAGTGCATGTTACTCATTCTCTTCAACTTCAGGACACTGTCTATATCCCGAACTTGTCATGCAATCTTCTTTCTATCACCGCCCTTTACAAATAGTTGAAATGTGAAGCTATTTTTACTGCTTCTACTTGTGCTTTTCAGGTTCCTCAATCCAAGGAGACGATTGCTAATGGGACTGAAAGCGGCAACTTATTCTATCTTGATACTTCTTCTACTTTTTCTATCCCTCTCCTTTACTTTAGTGACATCTTCGGCTTGGACATCCTCCTCCTCAGATTCTTTATCAACTTTTACCTCATTTATCTCGAGGAGACTCTTTTCTTCATTATGAGGCTTGTCAATTTACAAACATCACCTATCTACTTTTTCTGCTAAGAATGGGCGTAGTTCTTCTCGTCCTTTTGAAATTATATATTTGGATATATGAGGCCCTGCTCCTACTTAGATTATTGGTAGGGGTAGTTTGTATTTTGTGACTTTTATTGATGATTTTTCTCGTTGTACGTGATTGTATTTGCTCCACGAACGCTCTGAATTTTTTTCAATTTTCACTATGTTTTATAGTGAGATTCGTACACAATTTGACACCCATATTAAAATTCTTCGATCTGATAATACTAAAGAGTATCTTAGTCAACAATTCACATCATTTTGTATGGATCATGACATTGTTCATCAGACTACTTGTCCTTACACGTCACAACAGAATGGCGTTGCTGAACGAAAGAATCACCATCTTCTTGATGTGGCTCGTAGTATTCTCACTCATATGCATGTTCCCAAGTCTTATTGGGATCATGATATTCTTCTCTCTTGTTTTCTCATTAATCGAGTATCGTCGCCAGTTCTTGATGGGAAGACACCCTTTTCTATCAT
Organism: Platanthera guangdongensis; assembly: GCA_039583875.1. Classification (NCBI taxonomy): domain Eukaryota; kingdom Viridiplantae; phylum Streptophyta; class Magnoliopsida; order Asparagales; family Orchidaceae; genus Platanthera; species Platanthera guangdongensis. The sequence goes on from CM077155.1 coordinate 11,227,323, forward strand.
GCATCCTGATGCGAGTCCTTTTCCTTTACCTCCACATGTCTTTGGGTGCACAACTTTTGTTCACTCTCCTTCTTCTAGTCGTGACAAACTGTCCCCTCGCTCGATTAATTGCATCTTTCTTGGTTATTGTCCAACACAGAAAGGATACACATGTTATGATCATGTGCTCCGCCGACATTATGTTTCAGCTGATGTCACTTTCTTTGAGGATGTTTCATTCTTTTCACCTTCCTCTATTCTCCCTTCTTTTGGTGATTCAGTTTCTTTTACTCTTGTGTCGACACCTTTTGTAGAGCCTGCACTTCCTTCTTTTCTCTCTGATTCTTCTGTTGAGCTGCTGCCAACAGCTCCTGGTCCAGTAGTCTCTCCTTTGGATGGAACTGAGCCCGTAGATAGGACTGACCTTGATCTTCCGATTGCTCTCCAGAAAAGTGTTCGTTCATGCACTCAACATCCTCTTCGTGATGTGGTATCTTATGCACGACTGTCTCCTCTATCTCAGAGCTTTGATCTTGCTCTCTCGGTAACTGTTCTTCCTGCGTATTATCATGATGCTCTATTCATTCCTCATTGGAAAGCTGTTATGGATGAAGAGATGAAAACTCTGACTGAACGGGGTACTTGGTCTCTTGTTCCTACCCCCTAGAGCTGATGTGGTTGGGTGTCGCTGGGTCTTTGTCATCAAATATCTTCATGATGGTACTGTTGATCGATACAAAGCTCGACTTGTCTCCAAAGGGTTTACACAAACCTATGTTGTGGATTTCTATGACACGTTCTCTCCTATTGCTTGGATTACTACGATCCGAGTGCTTTTCTCTGTGGCTGTAAACAGAGATTGGGAACTATCTCAGTTGGATGTCAAGAATACCTTTTTTATGATGATTTGAATGAGACGGTTTATATGGAGCCACCTCTAGGGTATGTTTCTCACGGAGAGTCTTAGGTGTGTAAATTGAAGAAGGTCATCTATGGTCTTAAGCAAAGCCCGAGAGCCTGGTTTGACAAGTTCAACGAAGTTATTTTTGTTGTTGGATTTGTTCGGAGCGCTGTAGATCACTCTTTGTTTATTCAAAAATCCTCGGCTAGTCTTGTTATTCTTGCAGTGTGTGTGGATGACATTCTTCTTACATGGGATGATAGGAAAGGTATTGATATGACAAATAAGCATCTGCTTCGACATTTTGTTACCAAGTATATGGGGTCTCCTAAGTACTTTCTGGGGATTGAGATATCTCAGAAACCTAGTTCTATTATTCTTTCACAGCGGAAGTGTGACTTGGATCTTTTGCAAGAAACATGTCTTCTTGGGACTAAACCTGCTTGGTCCCCTATGACTGTTAGAGATGACAAATACTGGAGTGAGACTTCTCCTCTTCTTGAAGATGTCACCAGGTACAAACGTCTTGTCGGTAAACTCATCTAACAGTCACAAGTCCATATATTTGCTATTTAGTAGGGAGAGTGAGCCAATTTATGCAAGCCCCCAAGGAATGTCATATAAAGCCAGCTCTAAAGATTCTCAAGTATGTAAAAGGTGCACCAAGAAAATGGCTCTTATTTTAACGAAAGGGACATTTAAAGGTAGAGGCTTATTTTGATGCCAGCTATGCAAATGACAAAGGAGACAGGAAGTCGACATCTAGTTTCTGTACATTCATTGGAGGTAATCTGGTCAGTTGGAAGAGTAAGAAACAAACTGTAGTTGCCAGATCGAGTGCAAAAGCAGAGTACAGAAACATGACTCTGACTGCTTGCGAGCTGAAGTGGCTTCAGACACTCTTGCTAGATCTGAGAGAGTTTTATGATCATCCCCTACCGATGTTCTGTGACAACAAAATAGCTATATACATTTCAAAGAATCCGGTCTTTCATGAGAGAACGAAGCATATTGAAGTAGATTGTCATTTGATCAGAGAAGAGATTCTAAAAAATCAAATATGTACGTCGTTTGTTACCGCTGATAAGGAGCTAGTTGATTTCTTCACGAAGCCGGTTACTTCTTTCACGGAAGTTTGTAGCAAGCTGGTCATGGTTGACATATATGCTCCAGCTTGAGGGGGAGTGTTGGAACCAGAGTTCGGGCGGTTGGCCGAACAAGTCGCAGCGATTTGTCTAGTCGGCATTCTGACGGTTTGGACCAGCGACCTATCTGGTCAGCGATCTGGCGGTGTGGTCTTGCGGGTTGTCCGTTCAGCCATCTGGCAGTTTGGCACAACGTTCTATTTTGTAGCATCTCCAGCGGGTTGATTTGAGGCCGCAGTATTGCATCAGATGTTAGCCGCAGCGGTCTAAAGGTTAGCCATTGCGGTCTGGTGGTTAGCTGCAGTGGTATGGATAAAGCCGCAGCTGCGGACAGATGGTTAACCGCAACTGCGGTCTGGTGGGAACCTGCAGTTGCGGTCTGATGGCTTGCATCAGCTGCGTTCTGATGGTTAGCCGCAACTGTGGTCTGGTGGAAACCCGCAGTTGCGGTCTGACGGTTTGTACTGGCAGTCTTCCCTGGGTATGTGGCAGGTTTTCTTAGTTGCAGCCATGTGTACAGTTGTTCATTGTATAGTGTGCGGTTTGACCATGTCAAACCGCATAGGCCGCCCGACTTGTATTTAGTCCCACATCGATTGTTGTATTCTCTCATCTCCCCCGTTTTCTATAAATAAATGGGGCATACCTATGCAATGATTATCTTTTTGGAGCAATAAAATTTGCATTTATTTAGCTCTTTTTTACTGTGACAGCCTGTTTTCTTTAGCAAATATCAAAATGAGCTTGCTTAGCTGGCCGAAAAAAACTTTACTTTTCACTGATATCGCTTATTAGTCCCATATCGCCAAAATTACATCATATCTCCTTGTATATAAGAAGCATACCCAACTTAATTCTTGTTTGTTTTCTACTGTTTGACTTTGTTAAATTCAAGGCTTGGTGGGCCCAATGGTATTTTTTTCAAACGTAGCAAAGAACGAACGATCAAAATTGATTTGGATGCCTACCATATTACACCGCGCAATTGTAACGACTCCCGATATTTCTTTGTATATATAATGAGTGACAGTGCACGGGGCGCCCCGTGTCCCGCACGACAGTACCCGTCCGTGACGGGTTTGCTTAGCTGGCCGAAAAAACTTTACTTTTCACTGTTATCTCTTATTAGTCCCACATCGCCGGCGATCTGGCAGGGTCACCGCCGGCGTTGCCCTGCCCGTGAGCCCTAAACCCGGGGTTCACGGGTAGGGCCATCGCCGGCAGTGGCTCTACCCGTGAGCCATAAACTTGGGGCACACGAGCAAGGCCACAACCAGCAGTGGCCCTGCATGTAAGCCCTAAACTTGGGGATCACGAGCAGGGCCACTGCCGGCGATGGCCCTGCCGATTCGCCTCTGGCCTACCTTCGCTGGGGGCGCCAACATCCGACGACCCCATCTGTAGGGTCTGGTCAGGCCTACACCGACTTCGGCGGTGTGGGCCTCAATTTTTTTAAAATAAAAAACATCGCCGGCGGAGCCTGACAGCTAGGGAGGGGTATTTTCGGAAGATCTTGCTTTTAATATATGTATATGTATGTATGTATGTATATATATATATATATATATATATATATATATATATATATATATATATATATATATATATATATATATATATATATAATAGGGTTAATTACCGGTACCTCCCTTGTAAGTTTCTATAATTACAGGTTGCACCCCTCTTAGTTTCAAAATTACAATTACCTCCCCTCAAAAGTTATACATTTTACCAACAGTTCCAATCCATCCAAAACATGTAACTTTTGTGTTTAAAATGCCAAAATAAGCTTAGGGTTATTAAAACAACAAGCTTTTCTATCAGGCGTGACTTCCACCATTTTTCGGCCGCTTCTTCATCTCTCGCGACACACGTGCCTTGGGCATTTTTCCACCGCGCTTCCCCTCTCTGGTGTCATCCGCCATTTTCCGGTGCCATTTCCGGTGGCATTTTCTTTTCAGTGAGGCTGCATTGTCCGATGAGGCTCCCTTGTTTGGTGACGACTCCTTGTTTGCTTCCAGCGAGGTCCTACCGCAGCTTCGGTTCTTCAGGTGAGCCTCTTTGTTCTTTGGTTCTTCCAGGGAGGTTGCCTTATACAGTGAACCTGTTAACAATATCATTATATTATGTATTTGGAACACCAAGCCTAGTTAGTTTACCTCTTTGTTCTTTTTGTGTGTTAGTCCACCTTTTAGTTAATTCCTTTTTTGTTAACATATCTAGTCTCTATCATGTTATTTATTCTAACTATGTGTACATACTGCTTTGATAGTCACGAGGAACGTCAATGTGGAAGATGAGATGGAAGAATTACTAAGTTGTGATGAATTTGAAGTGAGTGATAGTGATGTTGTTGGGTACATTGGAATCTATGTACCTGATTTGAAGAAGCCTCACCCTTCTCAATAATATACATCAAGGTGTATTTGATGTGCTTTGAGTTTATTTGTGCAGGTTAAGTAACTGCAGGATTGCAGGAAAAGTTTCTAAGTCCATGTGTCGACACCTAGAGGTGAAGTGTCGACACTTAAGAAGACTTGTATCGACACCTAGAGAAGCTGTGTCGACACTTGGAGTAATTGTGTCGACACCAGAAAGGCAGAGTCGACACCAGAAGAAAAGTGTCGACACATACATGCTGTGTCGACACACAGTGAAGAATTGTCTACATAATCAGTGTCGACACCCAGAGAAACTTTGTCGACATCAAAAGTGTCGACACCAGGAGGCTATGTCGACACTCAGCGAACTTCAACAAAGTTTAAGTACAAGTGTCGACACAAAGGAGATGTGTTGACACTCAGCAAGATTTCAACACATGAAGGCAAGTGTCGACACAAAGGAGATGTGTCGACACTCGGCGAGATTTCAACACATGAAGGCAAGTGTCGACACAAAGGAGATGTGTCGACACTCGGCGAGATTTCAACACATGAAGGCATGTGTCGACACAAAGGAGATGTATCGACACTCAGCAAAGTTTCAACACATGAAGGCATGTGTCGACATGAAGAAGATGTGTCTACACTTAGCAAGTTTCAACACAAGGAGTTGTGTCGACACAAAGGAGTTGTGTCGACACATAGCAGAAATCAACTAAGTATTGAAGAAGAAGTACTTATGTCGACACACTCAATAAGTGTCGACACATTCTACAGAAGACTTGTGTCGACACACAGAATCAGTGTCAACACATTCTAAAGAAGCAGTGTCGAGAAGCTGTTACAACAACACAAGGAGTTGTGTCGACACCATCAAGGCTAGTGTCGACACTTAGTCTACTTGTGTCGACACTTAGTCTATTTGTGTCGACACATAATGACTATCTGTCTCGACACTTTCAGACAGTGACAGAGATTTCAAGAAGTGAACGGATGACTTGACAGTTGCTAATTCAACCGGTCAACTGCAACTGTCAGAGCTGTCAGAAGGTTGTTAGAAACCGGATCAGCCAGTTACATTGGAGGAAGACTATTTATAGACCTTTTTCCTTCGACAGAAATGAGAATGAAGTAATCAATGAATGGAAAAACAACACAATAAAGAAGAAGACATTCAAGAACACAATAATTGACTATTTGAATGCTCAAATTAGATTCCAGAAAGATGATCTTAGGGATCATATGGAGAGAGAAGTCATAAAGGGGGAGAGGGTACTAGTCAAAGCCGGCTCTGATCATGCAAAATGGATTTCAAACTCTATCAGAGCTACCCTTGGATATCCACCTTTATGTGATGATGATAATATGGCAGAGTCTGGCATAAATCCTGCATACTTTGGAGGAGAGCAAGCTGAAGTGGCTCAAGTGATTTACCCTCCTGCTGATTTTGACATGATACATCAGGAGGTACAGTCTATGTATAGTCCTCCTGAGGGTAATCAGAATATTATTCTTGAGAAAGTTGTACAGCCTGTGCTAGAGGCAGTTCTAAAAGAACAAGAGGCTCAATTATCAAAGAAAAGGTTCAGAGAGCAAGCTGAATTAAGGCCAGACTTTGAGCAATGGAGCCCAACCTCTAGGAATATCATATTGACTGCTTGGAAGGCTGCTAAGGATAATTTCCTAGAGAGAGGCAAATGGTATTCTGACCAGGAATGGAAGAAACATGAGGCTAGGAAAGTGGCCATAATACAATACAGAAGGAAGGCTAAATCAGGGAAGCTACCTCCTAATGTACAGGAGCCTAGCAAGTATTTCACTAAGCCTTATCACTATTTTGAAAGACAGAAGATAAGGGCTGAAGAATAGAAAAAAAAAAGATCTTAAAGGGAAGAAGCCTGCTGATGACAATGAAGCTCCTGTTCAAGCAAAGATTCAATCTGGAAAGGGCATTGTTATCAAGGAACCAGAGCAGCCATAGAATAGAAATTTTCTTAAGTTTACAATTTCTAATCATTTGCATTTAACTCTATGTAAACTTTTGATTAATGAAAATGTTTGAAGTTGTAAGAACAATGTTATATGTTCAATCTATTACATTATTGCTCTGAGATAATTGTTTATACATGTTCTGTTTATACATGTTTAGTTCTTACCCTGTCATTTAATATTGTTATACATCATATTGAGTATTTGTTATGTATGGTGTATATCATTGACTAAGGGTTATGACTTCTCTAAATAGGGGGAGATTGTTAGGTACATTAGAATATATGTACCTGATTTGAAGAAGCCTCACCCTACTCAATGATATACATCAAGGTGTATTTGATGTGCTTTGAGTTTATTTGTGCAGGTTAAGTAACTGCAGGATTGCATGAAAAGTTTCTAAGTCCATGTGTCGACACCTAGAGGTGAAGTGTCGACACTTAAGAAGGCTTGTGTCGACACCTAGAGAAGCTGTGTCGACATTTGGAGTAATTGTGTCGACACCAGAAAGGCAGAGTCGACACCAGAAGAAAAGTGTCGACACATACAGGCTGTGTCGACACACAGTGAAGAATTGTCTACATAATCAGTGTCGACACTTAGAAGCAGTGTCGACACCCAGAGAAACTTTGTCGACATCAAAAGTGTCGACACCAGGAGGCTATGTCGACACTCAGCGAACTTCAACAAAGTTTAAGTACAAGTGTCGACACAAAGGAGATGTGTCGACACTCAGCAAGATTTCAACACATGAAGGCAAGTGTCGACACAAAGGAGATGTGTCGACACTCGGCGAGATTTCAACACATGAAGGCAAGTGTCGACACAAAGGAGATGTGTCGACACTCGGCGAGATTTCAACACATGAAGGCATGTGTCGACACAAAGGAGATGTGTCGACACTCAGCAAAGTTTCAACACATGAAGGCATGTGTCGACATAAAGAAGATGTGTCGACACTTAGCAAGTTTCAACACAAGGAGTTGTGTCGACACAAAGGAGTTGTGTCGACACATAGCAGAAATCAACTAAGTATTGAAGAAGAATTACTTGTGTCGACACACTCAATCAGTGTCGACACATTCTACAGAAGGCTTGTGTCGACACACAGAATCAGTGTCGACACATTCTGAAGAAGCAGTGTCGAGAAGCTGTTACAACAACACAAGGAGTTGTGTCGACACCATCAAGGCTAGTGTCGACACTTAGTCTATTTGTGTCGACACATAATGACTATTTGTCTCGACACTTTCAGACAGTGATAGAGATTTCAAGAAGTGATCGGATGACTTGACAGCTGCCAATTCAACCGGTCAACTGCAACTGTCAGAGCTGTCAGAAGGTTGTTAGAAACCGGATCAGTCGGTTACCTTGGAGGAAGACTATTTATAGACCTTTTTCCTTCGACAGAAATGAGAATGAAGTAATCAATGAATTGAAAAACAACACAACAAAGAAGAATACCTTCAAGAGAAGATCTAAGAAGTTGGAGATAAAGAGAGCTCCTTCTAAGAAGAACAACTGTTGAACCAGACTGAAAAGTAAGTTTCATATTGAGATCTGATTCTCAAGACAGAAGTTGATTGAAGATCATCTCCAGAGGAGACTCAACCCTACTGTGTCCTAATTCAAGAAGTTTTGAAGAAAGCCAAGGGAGGTTGATCTCTGCAAAGTTCTTTCAAGAACTCTTCAAGAAGTCAGTCAACTCATCTCTCTCTTTCAGAGTTGTGGTTAAACACTTTGTATACTTTATTTTCTGTAGGATCCCAAGGGATCTGAGCTATAAGCCTAGTTTATAAAGGCTGAGGTAGGGCTATTGTGCCTGAGTGTAGGAGATTTTATTCTCTGAGTGTAGGCCTTGATTGTAGGCTGAGGTAGGGCTGTTTAGCCTGAGTGTAGGTCTTGGTGAAGACTGAGTGGTAAGGCTTAGTGCCTGAGTTGTAAGAGTGGGGTCACTCTGAGCTGTAGAAACCTATTTGTGGTTCTGAGTTGTAAGATCTGAGGATCTGAGAAGAAGTGGAGAAGTTACGCCGAATCTAGTACACTACTAGATATGCGAAGGGGGAAAGTGGATGTACCCAGACCTTGGGGAACCACTATAAAAATCTGTGTGTACTCTGTGTGTGATTAATTCTGTGATTGCTGTATTATCTATGCTGAATTGCTGTAGAGAATTGCAAACACAGGTCTTATTATTCAGTGTTTCTGCCTGTAATTTTAAAAAGATTAAGCTCACCTATTCACCCCCCCTCTAGGTAATTAGGTACTATTTCTTTCAGATGTGTTATCAAACATTGATTCAAATGAACAATGTGATCTTGTATTATCAGATATTGAGGTAAACAACCCCGGGAGTGAAGGAGCAGTAAGAAAGATATGTGAATCTAATATGCTTGAATTCAAAATGCCTTCAAATCAAAGCGAGTCTATAACCTTTCAAGCGGACATGGTGTTTGTTGATGTGCATGCTTTTAGGGAATCATTAGTTGAATTTTCCATTAGAGAGGGTTGCAAGTTAGAGGGAGTGAAACATGAGAATGTGAGAATTACACTTCATTGTGCAAGTGGAGATCGCAAGTGGAGAATGCATGCATCTACTATGACTGATGGAACAACTTATCAAATCAAATCATGCTTCACTTCTCATAACTGTGTTAGGATAAACATGACAAAGGAGGCAAGTTCAAGATGGATGACAAATAAATTAATAAACTTGATAAAGTCGAACCCAGAAATAAAACCTAAGGGCATGAGACGAGCTATCGAATCATGGGGTTGCACCAGAGTACATGCAGTTATACAGGGCCAAAAGAAAGACATTAAAGAAAGTTGGGGGTTGCCATACTGAATCCTTTAGTAAGCTGCCAACATTTGCTGAAAGGATTTTTAGGACCAATCCCATGAGTACTGTTAAGTTCCAATATAGTGATGAAAGTGTATCAATCCCAGAAGAACCTATCTTCAAGAGAATTCTTTATGGGATTACGTGCTCTAAGAGAAGGATTTTTGGATGGATGCCAACCATTCATTGGGTTCGATGGTTGTCATTTGAAGTGTCCATTTGGGGGTGTCTTGCTTTCTGCCGCTAGTTTGGATGGGAATATGAGACTCTACCCACTTGCATTTGCTGTTGTAGAGGTAGAGAGCAAAGAGAGTTGGGGATTCTTCTTCAACTGTCAGGAAGACATGTTGGGAGGATTTGAGGATGAGAAACCTTGGACATTCATGAGCGATAGACAGAAGGTAACATTACTATGCTATTTTTTGACATTTATCTATATATTTGTATTGGTGTTCTATTTTATGAAATTGTTGTTATATGCAGGGACTAGTGGAAACTATCTATGAAAGTGTTCCAAATGCAAAAAATAGAAAATGTTGTAGGCATATATATGCCAATTTGAGGCTATCTTATCTTGATTTGCTAGTGAAGAAGCTTTTTTGGGCTACATCGAAGGCATATTGTAAAGTGGTATTCACAAAAACAATGGACAACCTAAGAGAAATCAGTCCAGGTGCATATGAATGGTTGAAGAAAATTGAAGTAAGTTTATGGGCTAGACATGCTTTTCCATCGCACTTAAAGAATGATCATGTTACAAACAACATAACCGAATCATTTAATAATTGGATCTGTGAACTTAAAACCAAACCAATCTTGACTTTACTTGATGGGATTCGGTTTAAGTTATTGAGTAGAATAGAATACCGATATCAAAAAGGGATAACTTGAAAAAGTCAAGTATGTGAGTGTCATTTCTAAGTTTAATGCATCAAAAGGATTGTTGAAATTTTTGAAGTGAAAGTGGGCGGCCTGTCCTCGCGGTCTATACGGACAGGGGGAGGCGGCTAGCTAGACCGGCTAGCGTTCTAGAGGCAGCTTGTTCCCTGAAGGTAACTAAGCAGATATGCTGTTTATCCGCATAGTTCGGCGGGTTACGAGCTCGTCTTTAGTTTGCTATCTGGGATGCGGACTGGACTGGAGCTCGGGAGATCGACATGATGCACGCCTTGGTTTTGACTCTGGTGGTGCGGTTTGGTATAGTCGCACAGTTCGCCATTTAGTGCGAACTGTTTTTTGGTGTCCGCCGGTTTGTGCGGACAGGCCCTTGTATCCGCTGGAGCTGTATTCACACCAAGGTTGGTTGGCGGTGTGGGATTGGTCTGGAATTGAACAAAGTCCATGTTGGCTCAGTCTGGGAGGTCGCACGGTTTGCGCAGACTATTTTCTTCGTCCGTCGAGTTCAACAACTTTCTGCTTTATGCCTTGGTTGCGGACTCAGGGTTTTGCGAACCAGAGCAGTCCGCAGAGGCATGCAGACTGGAGTTGTGTCAGTAAGTTGTGCGGACAAGTGGTTTCCCGTAAGGTCCTCTAGTGTGTTGACCCAGTCTTGGCGATCTGTTCGGCTTTGTCACGATGGACTAGTTTTGTGTTTGCGGTTGTGCAGACTCATTCTTTGATCGCTGCAAGATAAGGTGGTGATCCTATCGACTAGGGCGGTGATCACACACTTGTCCGTGCATATAAATATGACCCCCCTATCATAACAACAATATCTCTGAATGAACAGTAAGTGAGCTCGGTTGGTTGCTCCAGACAGTTTTTTATGTTCATGCGGTTTGAAGGATTGATCGGTTTGTGCTATGCAGGTTGTGCGGATAGTGCTGGAAATTCTGGGATTTGGTTCTGACTTCAGTCAGGGACAATGTCAACTTTGTGGTTAGCAACCAGCAGTTACAAGCAGGTCACGGCTTGCGACTAGACAGTTTTCTCTTCTGTATCTCTTTCCTAGTTCAATAAGATGTCTGCTTCTGGCAGCTTGGTCAGGTCGGCAGCAGTGTTCGCGGCGGTCTGACGGCTAGGCGACTTTGTGGCCAGACGGCTTGCAGATCAGCAGACAAAGTTCTTTTTCAGCTTTGGAATAACGGGTTGTCCGCGCGGCTAGGTTGCGGTCTGGCGGCTTGGAGGCTCAAGCGGACTCCATAGGCAGCTCGGCAGGGTCGACGGGTTCTCATTAAGACCGCGCGGCTTGTTTGTTCTTGTTCATTTTGCTTTCTCCGGGTACATTGGTGAATCATGTCTCGTCATGTATGCCTCGCCCTGTAAAGAATTTTTGATAGTACAAGATTCTTGCTCTTCTGTTTGCATCTGGTTTATTTTGCTTCAGATAGGTTGAGTGTTCATGCGTCAGGTTTCCCGTTTTTCGCGATTCACAAATTTTTACATGGTATCAGAGGGAACAGAGGCTTGAGCATCATTCAACTGATACTTTTGCTTTATTGCTTCTAGGAGTCTAAGTGAACCAGGGATAATGCAATGGAAGGAGGATTTGCAAGTAGTCTTGGAATCAAGTTTCTTAAATCGACTAACTTTAAGAAGTGTAAGCATGTATGAAAAAGTATCTTCTAGGCGAGGACCTCTGAGAGGTCGTTTGCGGATACGACAGACAAGAAGTTACTGCTGCTAATGGAAATGCTGAAACTATAAGAACTTGGAGGAAGATAAATGCAAAAGAAGAGTGTACTCTCAAGCGTGCTATCTCGCCAGAACTTTTCGACCACATCATTAGATGTCGGTCAGCTGCGGAGATTTTGACTTCCCTCGATGGGTTGTTCAATAGGAAGAATGTAGCTCAGATATAATTCCCGGAGAATGAGTTGGAGAGAGCCACTCAATGAGATCTGCCCATCTCAACGTTCTTTTCGAAGATGAAGAACTTGTGTGTTGAGATTGCAGCGTTGGATCCTGATGAGCCTATTCCGGAAGCGAAGCTGAAGATGTACATAATCCATAGTTTGCGGAAGGAGTATGTGACCTTTGTCACTTCTGTTCAAGGTTGGGCTACTCAGTCGTCTTTGCTGGAGCTGAAGAACCTGCTGGCTTCGCAGGAGAGCTTAGCTCTACAGATGGCTGGAGTCACTATATCTAAAGGAGGTAGTGAGATGCTCTTCTCAGGGAAGAAGAAGAGATGGGAGAAGAAGAAACCTGCTGTTGATGATGGTCATTCAACTTCATACCGGCAAGAGAGGAGTTATACTCCTAAGCATGTTTGGAAGAAGAAGGAAGGGCTCAGGTGTTTTAGATGTGACCAGCTGGGTCACTTCAAGAAGGATTGCAAGGTCAAAATGCAGTCGGGGCATGTTGCAGATAAAGAGGAAGCTGGATCCAGTAATGAGGAAGTCGGATGGGGGAATGCATTCATGACGGGCACATGTGTTCGTGCCTTGTCTGCCATCAACTACAAAGATGACTGGATAGTAGACTCGGGGTGTGTTCACCACCTTACCGGGATGAGTCGAAGTTCTCCTCTCTACACACGTTCTCAGGTAACGAAGTTATCATAAATATTGATGATACAGTTCATGCAACCGATAAGTAGGGTGTCGTCTCTTTAGGTAGTGATAATGATCCACTCACCTTGAGGAGTGTCTATCACATACTAGGCATGAAGAAGAGCCTCTTCTCAGTGACCAACGCAGTGGACGCGAGCTATCACGTTCTATTCAGTCCGACATAAGTGAAGTTTCTCCACAATGTGTCAGCAGTAAAGGCTGACGTTGCTCATATAGGGAGAAGGGTAAGGGACTTGTTTGTGCTATCAACAAGTTCCTATGTTAATCTGATGCGGGCCAATGATAGTGCAACTATCTGGCATGAACGACTGAGACATGTAGGGATGGACAAATTGAAAGCTATGGAAGTGAAGAGCCTTGTGAAAGGCTTGCCTAAGTTGTCATCCTTCGACGACGGTCATGTCTGCACAGGGTGTCAATATGGAAAGGCTCACCGCCTTCCATTTGACAAATCGCAAACCAGGAGTAAAACACCATTGAAGTGTATCTATGGTGATATGATGGGGTCAACCGTCACTGTCAGTCTTGGAGGCAGCATGTACATGCTGATGCAGATTGATGACTACTCAAGATATACTTGGATGAATTTCATGAATGAGAAGTCAGATGCGTTCTGTTTGTTTGTAGAGTTTAAGGAGCCGGTGGAGGGACGACTTGGCTAGCCGATTAAGAAGTTAAGAACAAACAACGAAGGTGAATTCATTTTAAATGAGTTCTCTAACTTCTACAAGAAGCATGAGATCAGAATAGAGCTCACTTGTGCGCAACTCCACAACAAAATGGAGTAGCAGAGCGAAAGATTCGTCGTCTGACGAAGACCTGCAAGTGTTGGCTTCATGCCAAAGGCATTCCAAGGTCTTTTTGGGCGAAGGGATGTCCTGCGCCACTTATGTCATCAATCAGATGCCTTTGAGTCCAATCAACATGAAGTCTCCACATGAGATGATGTTCAAGGAGAAGCCTGGAGTTAAACATCTTCGGGTGTTCAGATCGACCTGCTACGTACACATCCCGGATGCTCTCAGGACAAAGCTGGATTCAAAGGCAAGGAAGCTTGTCTTCATGGGCTATAACGTGCAGAATAAGGGATGAAAGTGTATGGATCCAGTGACGAAGAAGTTCTTCGTTTCGAGAGATGTGGCCTTCAACGAGCTGACGTCATATGGTGGTGGCTCCTCCGTGGAGCTGCAAGAGAGTAGGCCCTCTGGACGAGCGAGAGCCTTCTAGCTTTGAAGACGCCACTAGAGTCAAGAAGTGGGATAACGCCATGGATGAGATGTCTGCCCTCAGGAAAAACGAGACGTGAGACCTTGTGCTCAAGGTCGAAGACGTTACTCCTATGACGTGCAAGTGAGTCTATAAGCTTAAGAAGAAGGCGGATGAGAGTATCGAGCAGTACAAGACATGTCTCGTAGCTCGATGGTTCTCACAACAGTACAGAAAAGACTTCGAAGAGATGTTTAGTCCTATGGCTAAAATGACTTCAGTTCGGGTGGTGATAGCCTTGGCGACTTGCCAAGGTTGGAAGATGTGGCAGCTGGACGTAAATACTGCATTTCTTTACGGGGAAATTGATAAAGACATCTTCATGGTTCAGCCACCGTGATATGTGTCTGAAGATTATCCAAGATACATCTGCAAGCTCCGGAAGGCTCTTTATGGATTGAAGCAGGCTCTACGAGCGTGATATAGAAAGATCGCAGAACACCTACAGTTCTGCGGTTATTTTGCCTCTGATTATGATTCGATACTGTTCATCAAGAAGAGAGGGGAGCTTCATGTATTAGTGCTGTTATACGTGGACGACATGATCATCACGGGAAACTCCGAGGAAGAAGTAGCTAGGCTCAGGGGAGAGCTAGCTATTCGGTTCGAGATGAAGGACTTGGGTGAGCTCTACCACTTCCTTGGACACGAGGTGAAGAAGAAAGAGAGCGACATACTCGTTTCCCAAAGAGGCTATGTGAAACGAATAGTTCAGCGGTTCGACATGCGGGAGGGCAAGAGTAGCTTTACTCCACTTGATGTTGGCATCAAGTTTCGACGAGATGAGGGGATGATACTTCCAGATCCTCTAGTGTTCCGGGCTCTGGTTAGGAGTCTTATTTACTTGACGATTACGAGGTCACACATTGCTTATGCTGTAGGCCGAGTATGGCAGAACCTCAGAAACCTCATCTCATGGCGGCGAAGAGCATTCTGAAGTATGTGAAGTCAACTTCTGATATTAGTCTCCTTTATGGGAGAGACACAGGCTTTAACTTGCACGATTACACAAATGCTAACTATGAGGTGATTCAGATGACCGGAAGTTGATGTCCGGTTATGTCTTTACATGAGGATCAACGAGTATCTCATGGTGCAGCAAGAAGCATGATTCTGTGTCTAAGGCTTCGGCCTTGACAGCTCGGGAAGCCCTCTGGCTTAGGAGTCTAGTAAAGGACACCCATGAAGAAGTACGCGGCCCCACTCTACTACGCGGTGACAATGAAAGTGCCATTAAACTGATTAATAATCCAGTTTGTCACGCGTAGACCAAACATATTGAGATTGAGCAACATTTCATTCAGGTGTTGGAGGGATCTCTTGTGGTTGAACATGTGTGGAGCGAGTACAACATCACAGACATCTTCACGAAACCGCCATCAAAGAGGCCATTTACTCGATTACATGAATTGCCAGAGCTTGTCTCCAGTTCTCACTTCAAGGAGCAATGTTGAAATTTTTAAAGTGAAAATGGACAGCTTGAACGGACTCTCCGCCCGATTTTAAACATGTTGCTTTTTTTTTGATTATATATTGATTCTAATTTTGTAATATTCTGCAATTAGATGATGAAACACCACTGCATTCATTTGTTGACCACATGAAAATGCCACAAGCTTAAGAGGAGAGTCATGAAGCATGAAAGCACCAAACTAAAATGAATACTAATGATGCATGAAGGGGCCAAACTTTATTTTATGAAACATTCATATTTTGGGATACTAATATTTAAAATAATATTATATTTTTTAATAAACCGCTCAATGATGCATGAAATGTTCATATTTTAAATAATTTTTGATTTTGTAATGATTTATATTTTGTGAATGAAATATTTTGGATACATGGCTCATATTTAGAAAGAGTTCCAAGCTCAATTTTTTGATAAATTTTTCAACGCACCGCAAATGAACAAAACATTACAAAATAAAGTTTGATAAAAAATCATACTTTCAAAAATAAAACATTACAAAAACACATTTTTCAATAATAAAACCATACAAAAACATACTTTTCAAAAGTAAAATATTACAAAAACACCCCTTTAACTAAAGGAAATAAGAATAAAAAAATCAGATCGGTTAGTTTCAACAACTTATGAGGGGAGGTAATTGCAATTTTAAAACTAAGAGGAATGCAACCTGTAATTATAGGAACTTGCATGTAATTAACCCTATCTATCTATCTAACTATATATATATATATGCTCAGTTTGAGCCTTCTGTTTATCGAGCAAGGTGAGGTCACTCTGAACAAAGATCTAAATGAACAGCACTTTGGATACGCGTGGGAGTGCATCAGCCACGAGAGGTGGGAAGGAGGCTGACCGCAACAGCGGTCTGAACGGAGTCATTTTCCGCAGTGGCAGACGAGAAAACACGGCATCAAGAAACACGTGTTTGGGTCACCTCCGTCCCACAAAACAGGCCATTACGAAGAACACGGCAAAGCCTACTAATTACAAGAATGAAATCCTTTTGAAGGATGAAAGCTTGATAATGCACAACAGAAATCAAATCACAAAATGTTCCTAAACTACTATTCTTGGCCAATCCTGAAGCATCACATGACCTGGTACAAATCATTCTTCTTGAATATGAGAAACTCAGACTCCAGTAAGCCCAGCAAAGCAGCCACAATGTCAGCTTTCGATCCTCCAAAGTAATCGGCGATTTCTGAGAATAGCATCTGCATCAAAATCACGTCATTAAAATTTTCAAAAGATTTTTGCAAAATCAAAAAAACTTTCAGACTTGGGCTCCTTTTGGCATGGTGGTGGCAGTCGTAAACACGTGTGTTAAACCGTCATTCGTTAAAGATCACCTGACAAATATCATCCATTTGAACATAAAAGTCGATGATGTTTCTTAGGTGGGCGTTAACGAATGACAATTTAACCACCATTCCAAACGGAGTCAAATTTAATCTCTAACCCCATCTCTGCTCTCAATCAGCTCCATGATGGCATCTTGAGTTGGTTCCAAGCTGTCATTTTTATTTTCGATACATTCGGTCAAATCTCTCGCCCCATCCCGGGTCTCAATCAGCTCCATTACGGAATCTTGAGTTGCTTCCAAACCGTCTTTTTCGCTTTCGATACATTCGGACAAGGCGTGGAGTTTCTTTGCAGATCTTTCGTGAACCGGGCTGTCGCATCGATTCTGTTTTCTTCCATTAATGGCTGCTTGATCGCTCGGCGTTGACCCTGCTCTTCCTCTGACCAGGGATTCCCATTCTGCGGGTAATTTGCCGGTTTTAGTTGATTTGTCGAGCAATGAGGAAGGGTTGCAGTCAAATATTTTGTCTGCGGATATGTTGAGCTCTTCCATAGCTAGGGAAGTTTTGATATGTTCATAAGTCACCTGAAAATACAACACCATGGATGATTAAACGGATGCGCACAAAGAAGTTGATGACTGGTGAAAAAGTAGGGTTAATATTTAGCGACATCCAACATTTTTGGCAAAACTAGAAGAAAATGTATTCCAATTGTACTCAAAAAAGAAATACATTAAATGTTGCTCAACTCCAAATATGTATTTAATATAAAATGTTATACATTAGGGCTCGTTCGCGAGGACCTCTCCAGTAAGTATGCTACATTACAGGTTGCACCCCTCTATCTTTTGAAATTACAAAAAACTTCCCCTATTTTAATAACATGCATGGACAAATATCCCCTGGGGGTAAGTCTCAAGGGGGTATTTTTGTGCATGCATGTAAGAAAATATAAAGTTTCATGAAAGGTTTTTATAATTCAAATGATAGATATTAATAGTATATCATGAGTCAATTCAATAAAAAAAGTAGGTGCAAAATCAAAATCAGTACTGAATGGAACACAAAATAAAGTCGAGATGCAAATTAGTAGTAGGCATATACTTGCTGTGGAGAAAACCTGAAACTTATATATGCTTTCTCAATAATCAAATACAAGGTATGAATACACATTTATAGGAGGGAGAAAGAAAGAAGAGATCCCTATACATGATGTGATACTAAAGAGAGAAGAAAAATAAACAAATGGACTCTCCATTGTGCGCCTCTTTACATAGGCTTTTCCAACACTCCCCCGCAAGCTGGAGCGTAGAAGTCATAGGTACCCAGCTTGGACAGGAACTGATAAAATAGGATACTTGGTAGGGCCTTTGTGAGGATATTAGCAACTTGTTCAATACCCGGAACATGCTTCAATTCTATCTTCTTCATTTGAACTTTCTCCCGGATAAAGTGACAGTCCACTTCAATATGTTACGTTCTTTCATGGAAGACCGGATTCTTTGTTATGTGTATAGCCGCTTGGCTGTCACATAATATGATGGCTGGTGAGGGAAGTTTTACTCCTAGATCGGCGATGAGACTTTCAAGCCATGTGAGCTCCGAGACAACCGATGCCATCGATCGGTATACTGCTTCAGCTGAGGATCGAGTAACCATGGCTTGTTTCATACTCCGTCAGGTAACAAGATGACCTCCAAAATAGGTCAAAAAACCACTGCTTGACTTCCGATCATCCAAGGAATCAGCATAATCTGCATCAGAATACACAACCAACGTTGGAGTAGAGGATGAGGTTTTGTATACCGCCCTTGACCCGGAGCTGTTTTAATATCCTAGGATGCGTTCAACGGCTTGAAGGTGAGATATTCAAGGAGCATGCATAAACCGCCTGACCACCCCAACAACAAACGATATATCCGGTTTTGTGACCATTAGGTAGATCAATTTTCCAACAAGTCGTCGATAGTATACAGGATTTTGGAGAAGAAGATACGTATCAGAAGCATGTGCACACAACTTATGATTTGTATCCATTGGAGTAGTAGTCGACTTGCATCCAAAATACCGAGCATCTTGAAGGAGATCAAGACAGTACTTCTGTTGGGAGAGGACAAGTCCATCCGGACATCTCGCGACCTCATGACCAAGGAAGTATCGAAGGTGCCCCAGATCTTTTGTTTGAAAGACGGAGCTAAGATGCTGTTTGACCGCTTGGATTCCCTTTGAATTGTCTCCAGTGATTAAGATGTCATCAACAAATACTAACAGAAGAACCGTACCTGTTGCCCGATATCGAGTGAACAGAGAAAAGTCTGCTGAGCTTCGAGTAAAGCCGACTTCCCGAACTGCCTTACTGAACCTGTCGAACAATGCCCGAGGGAATTGTTTGAGACCATAGATGAATTACTTAAGATGACAAACTCAGGACTCACCCGTGATCTCAAACTCGAGAGGCTGCTGCATGTAGACTGTTTCCTGGAGGTCGCCATTCAGAAACGCATTCTTGATATCTAGTTGATGTAAGGGCCAGTGACGATGCACAACCACGGAGAGGACACGAACGGTGTTGAGCTTGACTACGGAGAGAATGTTTCCTCATAATCGAGACCTTGTTGTTGCGTGAAGCCACGAGCCACCGGTCGGGCTTTCAGATAGTCAATTGTCCCATCAAGAGCATGTTTGATGACAAACACCCATTTACACCCAACGGGTGTCTGGCCGGTAGGTAGAGGTACCAGGTTCTATGTCTGGTTAGCCCAGAGAGCAATCATTTCTTCTTCCATAGCTGCCCGCCAGTCAGGATGTTGGAGAGCCTCCTGCACAAATTTAGGTACATAAATCGAGGATAATGAAGTGACAAATGTTTGAAGTTGTGGGAATAGGCGATGTAAGGATACATAGTTCGCCATGGGACGAGCGGTTGATTCTGGTGCCGGATCAACAGGACGCGGAGCGTCAGAAGTTAAAGCTGACTTCATTGGGGCAACGGAGCCAGGATGACGACGAGTGTAGACATGGATAAGAGGTGGCTTGGGAAGAGCAGGAGCCCAGCCAAGAATTGGTGGTGGTGGAGTGGTAACAGGAATGACATGTCGTAGGACGGGTGATGGTAGAGGAGTTGGATCTGGAGTGGAGAAGGAAGGAAGATCCTCCTGAAAGGTAACATCAGCAGAGACATTCACATTGCGGGTAGCAGGAGAGTAACACACATAGCCTTTCTGAGTTCGTGAATAGCCAACGAAGATGCGTTTGGCCGCCCGGGGGTCCAACTTGTCCGTGGATGGACCAATAATGTGAACGTAACAAGTACAACCAAAGATGCAGGGTGTGAGAGAGAATGCAAGAGTAGCGGGGAACAGGAGGCTGAACGGAGTGACATTGTGGAGTATGGGGGAGGGGAGACGATTAATCAGATAGCAAGCCGTTGGAAGAGCAAAGTTCAAATAAGCTTTGTAGACCTGCGTGTGAAGCATGAGAGAGTGAGCAACTTCAAGAAGATGTTGATTCTTACGTTCCGCGACTCCATTTTGTTGGGGGGTATAGGCACACGATGTTTGGTGAATGATCCCAAATTTAGAGCAGAGATTCACAAATTCGTGACTATTGTATTCGCGAGCATTATCAGTGCGAAGAGTTTTGATGTTCACGGAGAATTGCGTGCGGGTCTCAAGGAGGAATGCCCGAAAGACACGGGGAAGCTTGGAGCGATCACACAACAAATATAACCACGTCAACTGAGAATAATCATCAATAAAAGTTAGAAAATAACAATACTCAGAAAGGCTAGTGATTTTGTATGGACCCCAAATATCGGAGTGTACTAAAATAAAAGGAGCACAGCTCCGAGTATAATGAGATAAAAAAGATAAACGGGATTGTTTGCCGAAAATACAAGATTCACACTGAAAAGAAGGAAGAGATACATCTGGTATAACCTTAGGAGCGATAAAGGGGCAGACCCAAGACGCTGATGCCAATCGACGAAGGAGACGGAGGAGAGGATAGTAGGACAATCACCAAGAGATAGAGCCCGTTCCGCAGTCATCCCTTACCAATGATATTTCGCGCCCGTCGATCTTATTAAAATCAGCAGTGAGGCGACCGACAAAAAGCAAATTAAATAGGGAGCCCGAAACATGAAGAGCCGTGCGCAGAGATAGAGAAGAAGTGAGAGGAATATCAGCAGAGCCGAAGAGCAGAACAGTGTCCCCATTGGTCACTGTGATACACTTAGGATGAGGAGAATCCAAGTACTGATGTGGCCGCAGGGAGATTATGTGATGAGTGACACCTGAATCCATTATCCAACGCAGACTAGTGGAGAGACATGCGATACTTTCATTTGAGATGGAGGCAGCGAAGGCAACAGAGGCAGGTGGGTGGCTGAGCAGACAATGAAGTTGTTGGAGCTGAAGCTGGACCTCTTCAAGGTCAGTACGAGTGACAGATGAGTCGTTGACAGCAACCGAGGCAAGCGAACGAGGAGAAAGCCCATGCTTGCGGTAGCAAGTGGCCTCAAGGTGGTCGTCCTTACCGCAGAAGGAACACTTAGGTCGTGGCCGGCCGCCCCGATCTCTGTCCCGAGAACCTGAACATCCCCCACGAGCAGGAGGAGGGAGAGGTAGTAAGGGCGCAGAAGTCTGCTGAAGGAAGAACGGTGACGGAGATTCAAAACTGTCAGTAGGGGGTGAGACCTTGAGCAACATGGAGCATACATCAGATAGTGACGGAGTAGCAGCAGAGGAGAGGATCTGAGCTCGAACACTCTGAAGATGAGACGGGACACGAGCCATCATCATGGCAACACGACGACTTCTTTTTGGGCACGTTGGGCAGCAAGATTCATCGTAGGGGGTTGATGTTGAATCCAGGCTTCAACCAAAGTCTTGGCCCGAGCAACAAAGGAGGTGAGGTCGGCGGCCCCGCCAACGTCAAGAGTCTGAAGATCTGTTATGATGTCATACAGGTGCTGGAGACTATCTTTACCAGAATAGAGAGAATGAAGCTCATCCCACATCTCCTTATCCGTCTCGTGATACATAGCCATGCGATAAGGTTCGCCATAAGGGAGTTGAGGAGCCAAGTCTGAACTCGACCATCGTTGCGCAACCAGTCTTCAGTAGGAGCAGCGAGAACAACTTGGGTCAAGTGATGTAGAAAGCCTTTGGACTGAAGAACTCGGCGAACCGAGTGCACCCACTCCACAAAGTTCTTCTTCCCGGCTAAAGAAATAGTGGTGATCCGCAATTCATCCCGGAGTTCAGGGACAAGGGTCGGGCGGTCTGCAGGAGAGGAAGCGCCTGTCCGGTAGAATCAAGAGAGGACCCCATGACAAAGCGGTCGGGATGCTAGATCAGCGGCAAGAAGACCAGCGAATAGAGAGGAGACCGCGCGAGCAGATCGGGCGATCAGGACAGCGAGCAGAAAGAGGCCGCACGGTAAACCGCGCGAGAAGACCGCACCGTCTCGATGACAACACACCAACGACAAGGAAGAAGCCACGACCAAGATGCAGAGCGGTTAGAGAGGAGAAGCCGTCGCGACTGGAGAAGAGAAGCTGCACGGTCACGGTGACAACATATCTGCGGAAAGGAAGATGCTGCGACCAAAATGCGAAGCCCGCAGCAGAGAGAGAAGCCGCAACGATTTGAGAAGTCGCAACGACCAAGCAACGAATAAACAGCGCGAGAAGACCGCCCGGTCACGGTGACAACACACCAACGACAAGAAAGGAATCCGCGACCAAGATGCGGAGCCCGAAGCGGTTAGAGAAGCCGCAACGACTAGAGAAGTCGCAGCGAGAAGAAAGAGACCACAGTGAGAAGATGAGTAGACAAGCACGCGGCGAGAAGGCAAGCACATAGCGAGAAGGCAAGCACATAGCGAGAAGGCGAGAACGTGGCGGCAAGGCAAGTAGACAAGGAGATCGCGTAAGGAAACCGCAACGAGTAGAAAGAGGAGCAGGTAGACAGGAAGAGACCACGCAGTTAGATGAGAAAAGGGGAAATGACCCCACCTGATAGAGAGAGAGAGAGAGTTAAAAGAGGGCCAAGAGGAAGAGAAAGAAAGGGAGGTGGAAGCCACCAGAGAGAGCAGGAGGAGCGGTTAGAGAAGACTTAACTATGCGGGAAGCAGCGGTTAGAGAAGGCTTAACCGCGCGGGAAGCAGCGGTTAGAGAAGGCTTAACCGCACGGAGGACCTGTTCCCTCTAATATCATGTGGAGAAAACCTGAAACTTGTATATACTTTCTTAATAATCAAATAGAAGGTATGAATACACATTTATAGGAGGGAGAAAGAGAGAAAATATCCTTGTACATGATGTGAGACTAAAGAGGAGAGAAGAAAAATAAACAAATGAGCTCCATCATGAGCCTCTTTACATAGACTTTTCCAACACTTGCAAACAATCTTCCTGCAAGAACTCTTAAGAACTAACATAGTGATGTAGTGCAAGATGTTTCCTTATAGATATTGCCATTTAAAGCTCCACTTATTTTCGCTGATGAGCTCCGTTCCCGTCGGGTGAAAACAGTGGAAGTGTATACGTGGGTGCTTGTCAGTAAAACAGAGGGAAACAGTGTTTTTAAGCGGGACTTAGAGGTCAAATTTTAGCCGCAGGTCCCAGCTCCGTTCTGCCGTTCGAGCGGTGCATTTGTCACCAACCATCTCGTCGCTGCCCGCTTCCTCGCCTGCTACTCGTTCCTCGCCTGCTACTCATTCCTCGCCTTTTTTGAAGAAGACATTGACCGCACGTGAAAAACCTTTGCTGGAGGTCGGTCTCTTCTTCTTCCACAAGTTCCCAGCTTCGACCAGTTGAAAGTTCATTGATCTGCGGCGTTACAGCTGGTTCCATGGATAACAATGACGAATGCGGATATTCTGAAGCTGGAGGACGAACTCCATTTCATCATCTATGACATTCCCAAATGTGATTGAGATTATCTGAAGATGACCAAACAGATCTGTTTACATTGTTTGTTTTTATCCATTATCAACATGACATTGCCATTCCCTCTTGGTGGTTGAGGTGGACTGGTGGTGAATTTGATGAAAATGTTCCCCTTTTTTCATACTGGATCATAAGTTTTAATAATTTTAAGTGGGATAATTGATTTTGGATCAACATGAGATGGCAATTGTTTTTATCCACTCAAAATGTTCTCCTTTTTTCAGAATGAAGTAGTTGATTTTGGATCTAAGTTTGATTTATTTTTGAAGTGACATGCATTACGTCAGATTACTGCAACATGAAGTGTGCTGTTGAGTTTGGATCAACATGATATCGACAGTAGTTGATTTTACTTCTACTATGCATTTAAAATTTTTACAAAACTCCTTTTTTTATCAAATACTGTTTTTGGAACGGCTTTGCAAACAAAGTTTCACACAGTTTTTACTGCAAACTCCACTTTTCACGGACAGTTTTTTTTCAAACTTTATTTCTTACATCTCCCTTTCAATAAACAACAACCGAAACAAACTGAGCCTAAGTCTTATTTGTGTGAATTCTTTTATGTAGTTTGTTATTACTTGTCATTAGATTAGTTTGCCCTTTATGTTAAAGTTAATATTATTTAATTAATTGTGTGCTTTTAAATATGGAGCTTACCAAATAAAGGGCTGTCGACGTAGGAATAGAAATCTGGTGGTGGCAGATGTGGTGCAAGTACTCCGGGGAACAACTGTAGACCGATCCCTGACTTTTGGAGGGAATTTGGAGGGCTGAAATGGAATGCCCCCGTGCTGTAGAGTAGTCTCGGGCGGCTGGATAGGGGCGCCAGCACCTGTGGAGGGACTGGATGGCGCTGAATTGTGGCCAAAGGGATTAAGTGGCTATTTTGGAGTTGGGATTGCCCAAGAATACACTCCAGAAGGCTGAAAATTGGATTCAAAGCAGTTTTGGACTGGGATAGAGGATGGGAGGTGCAGGCCGGCAATTCCTGTATTTACGGGGGATGGACAGTGATTGGTTTGGCCTTTAGAGTAGGTAATGCACCCCTCCCGGCTTAATAATCCCGGCTTATATGTTTTCATCCCTGTTGAATGGAGTTCACATGCTCCCAAAGCAAGCCAAGAAAGACTTTATAGATCCAAACAAGAAGAGGCTCCGTAAAAGGTCATCGTGCCAATAACGTAGCCTAAGGCCCCAAGCACCAATCAAGTAGTCGTAGAGGTGAAGGTTAAGGATGCAATGGTGAGGGGTAGGGATTTCGTGGAGGTACATGAGATGTTATAGTGAGGGTGGACACTGAAGCAAAAAGGGAAAGTTGAAGGTCCAAAACTAGGCGGCTCCACATTTAGGACAAATCCTCTACATTGAGTGCAAGATGAACACGGTATTCCTAGTAATATCAAGCTTGAAGAAATTTGACTCAGACTCTCTCATGACAGTGTATGGACCTATTCGTCTAGAACTCGCATTCAAAGTTGTCTCCAGTAGGAACCTCTCAAATAATATATGCAAATCATCACACAATCACCTTCTTTGAACATTTACTCCCTCATGTGATTACCCACTCAAGTTTTAGAATGTTCATTATTTAATATAACTTTACGTCGGAATATGACATGCAAATCAAGCAACAAATACCCATTATGAACCCAACGGACTTACTAAATACAGACCATATGTAGCGGTGGAAGTCCCTAAAGAAGGGTGTTTATCTAAAAGTTCATTGGGCGGGGTGTAGAGATACTCGTTGAGTGCACGACAAACACCCAAATGACTGACTGAGACATCAACAGTGCGACCCAAAGTTGAGTGCACGACAAACACCCAAATGACTGACTGAGACATCAACAGTGCGACCCAAAATCACGGAATGCTAAATATCTCTCTAGGAATGTGAATCGGGGGGGGGGGGGGGGGGGGGGGGGGGGGGGGGGGGGTGGGGGGGTCACCGGCCAGTTGATAAAAAATCTCGCCACGAATGCGATCACCCAAAGGAATGTTGAAGATAGTGACATAAGGACCGGCCAGTTGATAAAAAATCTCGCCACGAATGCGATCACCCAAAGGAATGTTGAAGATAGTGACATAAGGAAGTAATTAAGGAGGTTCATCGGGTAATAAGTAAATTTATCATGAATGAGATGATCAACCGAATGAGGACCCAAGTCATTAAAATAAGGGCAAATGCTTTTTTTGGGGGTGGGGTGGGGGTGGGGTGGGGTGGGGGTGGGGGTGGGGGTGGGGGTGGGGGTGGGGGTGGGGGTGGGGGTGGGGTGGGGTGCTCATCAAATGGATCTCCCTAGATCTTACGGAAGGACTCCCCGCGGAGGTCAACAAAAGTGGGAAGATCCTCTAGATGAGAATTGTCGACAATGATAAAGTCATTAGGAATAGAAGAAACAACTACCACAAAGTCAATATTATGATCACAAATATCACTAATAATGTGATTCAAAACGACCATTTCTTGAAGCTCTGATGAACAAGCACTTAAGGGTGAGCCGACAGTCATGGTAGTATCTAAATTAACATATGGGATAGGGGATGGACGTGTGACTATAAGATCAATGAGCCGCTCGTACCCAGTCTCACCCAGGATGGCAAGAAATGAGTCAGAATCCAATGATAGACAACTCATCGGGTAAAGTATCTCCTGGGGTGAGAGAACTCTCCATCAAGTGTCCCAACTTACGTATCCATAAGAACACAAGTATGTATGATGGTAGTCTCAGGATGAGAGTGACTCATCATAAGACAATCAAAGTGCAAGTCTACTCGACTAACTGTAGTGGAAAACTACTTGAAATGATGAGTGAGCTAGTATGTCTGTGTTAGGGGTCTTATTATGGCATCACGTCCTTATATGACGTTATTTATGTCGTGTCTTTATGAGTTGTCATTTTTAGTCACATGTCCAAGTCTATCTCGTATTTCCATTATAGGTCTGTCGTAAGTCTTATTTAAAGGACTCATTGGATCTTGGAAGCTCTCTCTCTCTCTCTCTCTCTCTCTCTCTCTCTCTCTCTCGAGCACGCTCCGCTTAGGCAGTCACGATCAAGGCTCCGTAGTATCTCTGTCATCGTCATCTCCACCTTCAGTCTCTCCTCCAGCAACAACCAAAGAACCAAAACAACTTGGTATCAGAGCCAGGTCTTCCTCCCGTCGCCCCTTTCTTCCACCGCGAATCACGACACCTTCCAGATTCATCCATTGTTTTCAAGTGTCATCGCTGCTTCGTCGCCAAGAACACACACAAGCCGCTCCTCCTGACGCCTCTGTTCTTCCCGTGGCCACATCGGTTCTTCTACCTCGGTTGAGTCCGCCCAGACCAGTACGAATCTGCGGCTCTCTCTACAGCCAAGATCAAAGCCTCCATGTGACGACAACACAGCCGCTCGAACCACCCACATGCTCTTCTCCTTCGATAGAACCTTTACGAGATCTTTGTGTGGCTCCAGCAACGACGACTGCCTCTTCTTCCGCAGGGCAAACAATTCGACAACCTTCATCCAAAACCTACGCCCATCCGGTCGACAACAGAGCCGAGCTCACCTCCAACGTGGGATCCTCGCCCGACTACCACCCCTGCTCTGTCACATCAATCCGCACGCACCGCTTACGACTCACTTCCTGCGTGGGATCTTGTGTGTCTGAGACTTTCTCGGCTCCCCACACGCCACTTCGTAGCAAGCCCCGACACAACTAGACTATTATTACACGCGCCAGTTCCTAGACCTTCAGTTTGGGGCACGATTTTCCTGATTAAGCGCTAATGCCATTTCGTATTAAGCGGCGAGGGATATATCATATAGGAATTAATTTATTCCTCAATTTATTTTGCAAATTATTTTTAATTAATTCTTAATTGAATTAATTAAGTAAACAATTAATTATGGAACACATCAAGCTTAGTGTCACAGAGATAGATGCCCTTCGTTCGATAGAGGAAATGATGGCCTCTTGGGACGCCTGACTTCGGGATTTTGATGCAAGTCGTCCGGGCGCCGACACTCGTCATCAGGATGACATATCTGCACTCCTCCACAAGCTTGATGATTTGAGAGCCGCCTTTTCACCAAAGTTTTCTCCTTTGTCGCTGCTGCTGCTTCTCTTTTAGTCGCCTTCTTCGCCAGTCGACGACGAACCACCGCTCTCCACGATGATTGCACCTTCGCAACCACCTCCTGTGGGGGTGTTGCCCCACCTTGGGCCGCCTTCTCCTGTCACTGGGGCCGCCGTTCCACAGCTTCCTTTGCCTGCCCCAGCTACGTCGGTACCTCCAGTCACCTCGCCACCAGATCCATTCCTTTTACCGATCATCTCTCCTTCAGTCGTCTTGACGTTGCTGCTGAACACCGTTCCATCAGCCCCGCCAAAGGCATTTCTCACCGCCCATTTTTTCGACGACGACGACGCTACAAATCGCTGACATCCCCGCCATTGATATGCGTTATCAGGCATTGTTCTGGCGAGAGATCAAGATGCTAGAAGACTCAACCATCCACGCAAAGTTCGAGCTTGAGGACAAGCTTGATTTGAAGGCCGGGAGAGATGTTAGGGGTCTTATTATGTCATAATTTATTTCTTATTAGTCACGCCCTTATATGACATTGTTATTTATGTTATGTCTTTATGAGTTGTCATTTTTAGTCACATGTCCAAGTCTGTCTCGTATTTCCATTATAGGTTTGTTGTAAGTCTTATTTAAATGACCCATTGGGTCTTGTATTGGTAGAAATGAAGAAAGTCTATTTTCCTTAACCCTAAAAAAAGACCTTGGAAGTTCTCTCTCTCTTGATCACAAATATCATAATTTAAACAAGAGGATAATAATGATATATAATTGAGAGTGCACTGAAATTAAATATAGAACAAATAAGTGTTATACGTCTACCAAAAGACAAACGATCACATTAAAATAAGCAAAATATTACTTAAAATAATAAGATATTTTTGTACAAGTGTAAAACAATGAAATTTGTTAGAATATGCAGTCCTTTTATGTTTTATTTTTCCTTCTATTTTTGTTGTTATATCCCTTTCATATATAGAGGGGTTCTTTATCCAAATGAAATGAATTACAATTTTCTGGCAACTAACATGGTATAGAGCGCGACATGCTTCTGGTGCCCTAATCTCTCGTCCACTCCACCGTTCACACTCGCATGCCACTCCAACTTATGTGAGCCTTCCGCTCCAGTTGACACCCACGAGCCCCAATTTCTTTCGTGAGCCTCTTCTTCTTTTTTCCGCTCGGGTTCTGCTCGGTACTCTTCCGCTCGTTCCGTTCGGCGCTTCTTCTTCAGCCCCTTTTTTGGCGTCGGATCCTCAATGCAGTGAGTGGTCTGCTTCTTCCGACGCCATCAGCCCTTCGTGGTGCTCTTGTGGAGTGGATTTCTTTTCTTCTCCGAATTTCTATTCCTGAGCCATTATGTCTAGCGGTGCTGATTCTCCCGCTCCCTCGTCAGTGATTGTCTCTCCTGCGAGTTTTCTCTATGGAAACCCTGATAATAATATCAAATCACTACCATTCGTCTAAATGACTCTAATTACCTTTCATGGTCCTGACCTATCACCTTGGCGCTCAAGAGCTGTCATCTCTTTGGCCATATCACTGGCCAAATGAAGGAACCAGATAGGACCTATTCCGAATGGATACAGTGGGAGTCGAAAAATTCCTTAGTCATGTCCTCTCTTACTAAATCGATGCAGGAATACATCGCCCATAATTATCCATTCCTCGACAATGTTGCGGACATTTGGCGACGAGCGGAGTCTACCTACTCTCATCGAGGCAATGCTGCTCAGATATTCCAGTTGCGACAGAAGATATCCTTACTCCGACAGGGTGACCGTCCTCCTTTTACGTACTACTTGGAGTTCACACAGCTGTATCAGGAATATGATCATTTTGATCATCTTACTTTTGTGAGACCTATTGATGAGGCGATGGTTCGTGCCATAGAAGACCGCAATTGCATATTTGAATTTCTTCATAGTCTGCATTGGGACTTCGATCAAATCAATGTTTAGATTTTGGGGCGTCCGCAATTACGTTCACTTCCCAAGGTCTGCAACATTGTGCGGTAGGAATTCGATCGCCGCCAGACCCTACTTCTTGATACTGTGCCTGAGGGGTCTGCTCTGGCTACTACATCCCCTTCTTTTCTTGGTAGTCATTCATCCCGTGACTCAAAGTTGAAGGGCTCCATCAAGGACCATCTCCTCTGTGATTATTGTGGAAAGAATCATCACACTCAGGACACTTGCTTTAAGCTCCATGGGTTCCCTCCACAAAGAGGGGGTGCTCCACCTCGCGACGGACGTGGTTTTGGGCACTCCACTGGTCATCATGCTTCTCGTGCTGCTTATATCATTGATGCTGCTGCAGATATTCCTCCTAGCTATTTCATCTCTGATGGCGCTGCCCCTCCTAGTACATTCACAGTGGATGAAAAGCTTTCACTCCGTCTCTTGATGGAGGGCCTTTCTACGGAGCCTTCTGCCACTTCCTCCCATGCTCACATGGGACTTCCAGGTGCTCATTCTGCTGCCTATCATCCTTCCACCGAGTGAATTATTAACTCTGGGGCCACAGATCAAATGAATAGGTCCTCTACAAGTTTTATCCTCTATACCTCTCTCTGGCCGCGATAAGATGAGCATTGTAGATGGTTCCCTTTCCTCTATTGTCGGAAAGGTTTCCATCTACTGATCCTCTCTCACCTTATCCTCTGTCCTTTAAGTTCCCAATTTTTCTCGTAATTTAATTTCTATTAGTCATCTCACTAACTTCATGCACTGCTCTGCGACCTTTCTTTCTTCCTCTCGTGTTTTGAGGACCTGGTGACGGGAAAGGTGATTGGCTCTGGTAGCATCAATGGACTCTATGTGCTCGACTCCAGCCCAACTCCACCTCCTCTGGCTCTTCATTACAACACTATTCATCCATTGTATTCTTGACATTGTCGTCTGGGACACTCATCTACTTCTGTCATGAAATTGTTGTTTTTTTCTGTCTACTGTTGTCATGGGCGGACCTACATGGCGGCACACCCGGGCACGTGCCCGGGTCGAAATTTCCGCGGATTCGAAGAGGTGTCGCACTCCGTCTCCTTTTTGCGGCTTCGCTACAGGCGTGCCCTATTTCGTGCTCTGGATCTCCTCCCCGAAGGATAGGGAGGTACTTAATCAAACGATAACATCCCTCATCCTGAAGGACCTGAACCCAGATGGTTGAACGGATCTTAATCACCAGTGAGGGTCTTCGATTCCCTGGAGAAAATAGAGGCAGCCGATTGTGGACCTTCTTCTCCATTGAGCTAGCTGTCAGGATCTACTTTCCTCTCGATTTGACTCCTAGAGAAGACATATTTGCTGGTGCAATCCTCTGTTGCTATATTCTGTTCTCTGTACAAGAGCACGTAGCAGATCACCAGGAAATCTCATCTCCTCCACATCTTCTATTTCCTGCGCTGTTGTGAGGAGGAAGAACACCCAAATTTTGGTTGATTGCTGCTAGATCTGTGTAAGGAGATAGGGGCTCTTCATGGATCCATCAACAAGATCCACTTAAATCAACTAAATTTGATCTCCATTCCCTCTGAGTAGTTGATCTAATTTTCAGGAATACTATTTAAGTTAATATTATTAGGTAAGATGTGGATGGTCTGTTTTTATGCAGGGGAAGTTTTCTTTTCATGAGAGATTTCTTATCTTAATTCCAGAAACTTTTTTTTATTTTGTATTTCTAATTTCAAGTATTCTTTGAGAGTTTTTTTTTTAATTTGTGAATGATGAAATCTGCTTATATATCTTGATTTCAAGAATTCCATGAGATTGTTTGCTTAGGTTAGGGTTTGTTGATTTTAGGGATTAGTTGATTTTAGGCATATGCACAGAATGAACTAAAATTAGGAGCAAAAAAATTTAATTGTCTCGACTAATTAATTTGATTTTATGCTATTATGATCGATTGGAGAAGTGACTGTTATGCAAAGAAATAAGATAAACTGGTAGATAACAACAAGAAAATCTTTAGATGATTTTGTCTGAGAACTTTTTGATGATATTGACTGTAAGCTTTTGCTGTAAGCTTATTTGTTGTTAACATCAGTTCTTTATCATAAATTGTAAAATTAAGCAAAACAATTCAAAACACGGAAAAAATATTTTTAGTTAGTAAATCACACCATTTAAATGATGTTAAAGACTTGATTTAATAGGTGCCCGAGTTGAGCGGAAATCCTAGTTCCGCCACTGACAGACTGTTGTCTTTAATTCACTTGTGCCTGATGTCTATACTATTAACAAACATCACCGTACTTCGTTTAATCATGTTTCGTTACCTAGTTCTACACTTTTTGTCGTTATTCATACTGATATCTGGGGGTCTTGCCCCATACCTTCTATTTCTGGTTGTATGTGCTTTGTTAATTTTATTGATTGTTTCTCTCATACTACTTAGTTATATTTGATGCGCAACAAAAGTGATGTTTTTTCTATTTTCCGACGATTTCATAATATGATCTCCACTAATTTCATACCACAATTAAAACCCTTCGCAGTCACAATAACCACGAATACAAGGATTCACAGTTTGAGTGATATCTTGCTGATCATGACATCCTCCACTAGACTACCTGTGCTTATTCCCCAGCACAAAATGTTGTTGCTGAGCGGAAAAATAGTCTTTTCCTGGAAGTTGCTCGTTGCCTCTTGTCCACCATGCGTCTTCCAAAATTCTATTAGGGTGATGTGGTCCTTACTGCGACATATCTTATTAATCGTATGCCCTCCTGTGTCCTTGGGAATGCTACTCCTCTTAGCACTCTCCATGTGCCTCCTACTTAGCTTTCTCCAAAGGTGTTTGGACATGTCTGCTTCGTTCACATCCACCACCCTCGCCCTTCCAAACTTGATCCGTGCAGACTCAAGGGTGTTTTTATTGGCTACTCTCCTACGTAGAAGGGGTACAAGTGTTTTCACCCACCTATAAAGAAAGTGTTTGTCACTCTGGATGTCACGTTACGTGTACTATCCTACTTCGGATGACCCGGCCTCGGGTGAACCCCCTAATGTACCTATTCCTTCTGTTCCTCTACCCATACCTCCACCGTATCCCTCACTTCAGGGGGAGTCTACACTAGTGGAAGTGAGTCCTCTTGTGTCCCTACCTCTTCCCTCCACGGCTCCTAGCTTGCAGGTAACCAGGTATATATTCAGCGTACAAAGAGGACAAGCACACAAGATCCGACTATACCATCAGAACAGTCATTGGATACTGACTCAGGGCCTTCTGATCCACTAATTTCCCCTAGGAAATGTATCCGCTCTTGTACTCATCATCTTCTCTCACATTATGTATCTTATGACTCCTTTTTTACTTCCTATAAGGCATTTGTGTCTTCCCTTGCTTCTTTTTCCATATCTGTATCTTGGCAATAGGCTCTGGAGGTCCCTATATGAAGAGAGGCGATGGTTGAGGAAATGACTGCTCTTGAGAAGAACCATACATGAGATTTGATGCATCTTCCCTATGGAAAGAAGACAGTTAGGTGTAAATGAGCGTTCTCTGTTAAACAGAACTCTCAATGGATTGTCGAGAGGTGCAAGACACGATTGGTTGTTGTTATACACAAACTCTTGGTATTAACCATCAAGAAAGATTTACCCCGATGGCAAAGAAAAACACTATTAGGGTCTTGTTATCCTGTGCTGCCTGCAAAGATTGGAATCTTGGACAACATGATGTGAAGAACGCGTTCCTCCATGAGGATCTGGATGAGGAGGTCAACATGTCTATTCCACCAGGTCTCACACCTAAAGGTGCAAAAGGGAAATTCTGCAGATTAAAAAAGACTCTATATGGGTTGAAACAATCCCCAAGATCCCGGTTTGGGAGGTTGCACAAAGCTATGGTGTCATTTGGATATCACCAGAGCCATGCTGATCATGCACTGTTCATCAAACATAGGACCGGGAAGCTCACCGTTCTCATTGTATATGTTGATGATATAGTCATAACAGAGGATGATGTCGAAAAAATCCAGAATCTAAAACAGAAAGTAGCCAGGGAGTTTAAGATCAAGGACCTGGGAAAACTCAAGTATTTCGTGGATATTTAGGTCGCAAGATCCAAGCAGAAAATCTTCATTTCTCAAAGAAAATATACTTTGGATCCCCTTGAGAAGATGGGGATGAGTGGATGTAGTCCAACTGACACCCCGATTGAAGCAAATCACCGATTGGGGCACGATAATGAAGAGGTGATTGAAGACATCTCTGAGTTTCAGAGATTAGTGGGGAGGCTAATTGACATGTCCCACACTCGCCCGAATATTTCTTATACGGTGAGTGCTATCGGCCAGTTCATGCATGCTCCAAAGACACGTCATGTGGATGCAACTCACAGAATTATTAAGTACCTCAAATCCTCACCAGGAAGGGGTATCCTGTTTGCACCGAATCTAGGCCTAAATATTGAAGTTTACATTGATGTCGATTAAGCCGGGTCTGTTGAGGATCGATAATCAACTTTTGGACATTATCCCTTGTTGGGGGCAACTTTGTTACTTGGAGGAGCAAGAAGCAACAAGTTGTGGCAAGATTTAGCGCAGAAGCCGAGTTTAGAGCTATGGCTCACGAGGTTTGTGAAGGCTTATGGCTACGCTCATTGATGAGTGACCTAGGTCTTGCAGAAATAGGATCCATCCCGGCCGTATTGTGACAATAAGTCAGCTATTAGTATCGCCCACAATCCCGTTCAACATGACCACACTAAGCACATTGAAGTAGATTGACACTTCATCAAGGAGAACATTGAGAGAGGAATTGTGTGTACTCCTTTTGTGCCCTCTGACAGACAGCTAATGGACATTCTCACCAAAGGATTGAATGGGAAATTGGGAATATATTTGGAAAGATTGTTGACAAGTTGGGCATGATTAACATCTCACGCCCAACTTGAGGGGTAGTGTTAGAATATGCAGTCCTTTTTTGTTTTATTTTTCCTTCTATTTTTGTTGTTATATCCCCTCCATATATACATGGGGTATTTTATCCAAATAAAATGAATTACAATTTTCTGCTTACCAACAAAAATAAATGTGGATCTTACCAAATAAAGAGTTGTCAATATAGGTATAGAAATTCAGTGGGGGATGTGGTGTAGGTACACCGGGGAAACAATAGTAGACTGAATCCAATATTTTGAAAGTGATTCAGAGGGCTGAAATGAAATGACCAGGCGAAGTCGAGTAGTCTTGGATGACAGGATAGGGGAGGCAACAACTGTGGAGGGACTGGTTGCGTGTTGAATTGTTTGCAAGACGGGTTAATTGGCTATTTTGGAGTTAGGGCTGCGCAGGGAATACATTCTAGAAGGCTGGAAATGGGATTCAAAACAGTTTGGGTTGGGATAGAGAATGGTAGGTACAAGCCGGCGGTTCCTGGGATTCCAGAATTGGGGCAGTTATTGGTTTGACCTTTAGAGGAGGTGGGAAGGTTGTTGGAGAGCAGTCAGCTGAAAGGATAGACCAGGAGAGGGGCTGCTGGAAAAGGAAAGATTGATGGAGGCTAGGAAAAGCAGTGGCGGCGGCACTGGACACAAGGGATGGCCGCAGTGGAGACAACTGTGAGGAATTTTGTCAAAGGAGAAGGCTCTTGTCGGCGTTGGGGAAGATGGGGAGAGCGCGGATGGCTCGTACCTAGGCATTGGAGGCAGGAAAGGTGGCGGGCAGGGAAGTTGGCACCCCTGGAGGAAGAAACCTGCATTGTCGCACCACAAGGGGGCTCTCGATGTCGCATCGAGAGCAAGACTAAGTGGCTCCTTTTTGAAACCTAACTTTTTGACCCCTCCACTATCGGCTACTAGCATCATATTAAAAGGGCTCGCGATTAAGTTAAATACATTTGATGGCTATGATGGCTCGACGGATAATTTAAACTAACTCTCATAATACATCTTATAAAAATATGAAAAATCGAGCCGGCCATGATCATGATCTCCGATTGTTCATCCGACGATGCAAAAATGTTGATCTCATAAATATATGAAAATGTGCGCAATCAATTTTCATCAAAATCTCGCAAACAGAGTATAGAGAAAGTTCCAAACCTTGTATATACTTCTTGAATACCGAAAAACAAGTATGAGTGCAAATATATAGGAGAGAAGAGAGTAAGATCTAGCTATACAAACAATGTGAGACTAAACACTAACTCTGACAGAGTCAATACATCATTTTTCCTCGTATTTTCTAACACTCCCCCGCAAGCTGGAGCGTACAAAATGTAGGCACCAAGCTTGGACAAGAGCAGATAGTAGAGACGCCGAGGTAAGGCCTTGGTGATGATATCCGCAACTTGCTGAGCAGCAGGAACATGTGTTAACTCTATCTTCTTCGACTGAATCTTCTCACGAATGAAGTGACAGTCAACTTCAATATGTTTTGTCCGTTCATGAAAGACTGGATTCTTGGCAATGTGTATAGCAGCTTGACTGTCTCCCAATAAAGTTGCAGGTGAGGAGAGCTTGACTCCTAGATCATCAAGGAGACCCTCAAGCCACGTGAGCTCAGACACAACAACTGTCATAGATCGATACTCAGCCCTGACAGATAAGCGAGCAACCACGGACTGTTTCTTGTTGCGCCATGTAATAAGATGTCCTCCAAAGTAAGTGCAATATCCACTTGTGGAACGACGGTCATCCAAAGAGCCAGCATAATCAACATCAGAATATGCAATCAGAGATAAAGGAGACGAAGAGGGCGTGTATACAATCCCTTGTCCAGGAGCAGTCTTCAAGTAACGAAGAATACGTTTGACAGCATGAAGATGAGAGATATATGGCTCATGCATGAATCGACTGACAATTCCAACAGCAAATGATATATCAGGTCTAGTAACAGTGAGGTATATCGTCTTTCCCACAAGGCGACGATAATACTCTGGATTCGGAAGGAGCAAATCAGAGTCCGAGGCATGAACACAAAGCTTGTGATTGATATCCATGAGAGTGTCAGTAGGCTTGCATCCAAAATAGCCCGCATCATGAAGTAGGTCAAGACGGTACTTTCTCTGAGATAACACAAGCCCATCAGGTCTCCGAGCCACTTCGAGAACAAGAAAATATCGAAGGCTTCCCAAGTCCTTTGTTTGAAACACAGTTGCTAGATGCTGTTTGATCATCTGTATTCCTGAAAGATCATCTTCTGTAATCAGAATATCATCCACATAAACCAAAAGAATTACTGTGCCCGTTGGACGATGACGAGTAAATAGAGAGAAGTCGGCCGAACTCTGAGTGAACCCAACAACACTAACGGTCTTGCTAAATTTATCAAACCATGCCCGAGGAGACTGTTTGAGACCATAAAAAGACTTCTTCAGACAACAGACAAGAGACTCCCCCGTGGTCCCAAACCCGGGAGGTTGCTGCATATAAACGGTCTCCTGCAAATTGTCATTAAGAAAGACATTTTTGACATCCAATTGGAGCAAGGGTCAGTGGCGGTGAGCATCGAGGGAGATCAACACACGAAAATTATTGAGTTTAGCGAATGGAGAAAAAATCTCATCATAATCCAAGCCTTATTGTTGAGTGAAGCCGCGAGCTACAAGACGAGCTTTCAAACGTTGAACTGTCCCATCTGGACCCTATTTGACGGCAAACACCCACTTACATCCCACACAAGATTGTCCAGGAGGAAGTGAGACCAAATCCCAAGTGTGGCTTGCCCGAAGAGCAGACATTTCCTCGTCCATAGCCGCCCGTCATCCAGGATGCTGGAGAGCCTCCTATACAGAATTAGGGGTGGAGATAGAGGATAAAGAAAGAGCACTTTGTCGGAGTTCCGGAGAGAGGCGGTGAAAAGAGACATAGTTGGCCAGCGGGTGGGCAGTGGAAGCTGTTGGCGGATCCACAGGCTGCAAAACATCATTAGACCAGGGCAGCTCCCGTATATCATTAGAGCAGGGCAGTAGACGAAGAAAGACGTCGAGTGTACACACGAATGACAGGCGGTGTAGGTGGTTTAAGTGTGATTTGTGTGGGAAGAATAAGAAGAAGGTTTGAATGAACAGGGATAACAGGCCGCGGGAGAGGTGGGGGGGGGGAAGGAGAATCAGCTCGTTGAGAGTAATATGGTTGATCTTCGAGGAAGGTGACAGCAAAAGTAACCACCTTGCGATCTTTGGGAGAAAAACAAACGTAGCCCTTCTGAGTCCGAGAATAGCCCACAAACATATATTTAGTGACACGGGGAGCAAGTTTTTCAGTGGACGGGCCAAGATGATGAACAAAGCACACACAACCAAACACGCGAGGGGTGATGGAGAAAGGAGGTTTGGAGGGAAAAAGAAGATTGAAGTGAACTGCAAAATTGAGAATGGAGGAAAGCATGCGGTTTGGTGGATGATCCCAAACTAAGCACAGAGGAGAGCAAAGACATGACTTGTGTATTCACGAGCATTATCGGTGCGAAGAGTTTTAATTGTAGTGGAAAACCGGTTGTGAGTTTCAATGAAAAAGG
Organism: Platanthera guangdongensis; assembly: GCA_039583875.1. Lineage (NCBI taxonomy): Eukaryota > Viridiplantae > Streptophyta > Magnoliopsida > Asparagales > Orchidaceae > Platanthera > Platanthera guangdongensis. Next base: position 11,265,611 of record CM077155.1, read on the forward strand.
TATGGAATACACCGGGCAATTCAGAGCGGTCACGAAGGAGATACAACCAGGTCACCCGAGAGTAGTCATCTACAAATGTGACAAAGTAACGATATCCAAAAACACTCGTAATTTTGTAGGGTCCCCAAATATCGGAGTGTACTAGATCAAAGGGAGTCGGACTCCGAGTAGGATGTGGTGAGAACGTAGACCGATGATGTTTCCCATATATACAAGACTCACACGTAAACTTTGGAGGGACACGTCGGGGAGAGATTTTTTGAGGATGTTTAGAGGAGCGTGACCTAGATGTCGATGCCAATCAACAGAGCTAATAGAGGACAACACCGTTGGGGGAGAAGGGTCAAGGATATAGAGACCATTCGACAGATGCTCATTTCCAATGATAATTTGCGTCTTGCGATCCTGCACAACACACAAGTTAGAAGAAAAAATAACATCACAATCGAGGTCAGTAGTGAGTCGACCAACAGAGAGAAGGTTGAAAGGAGAGCCCAGAACATGAAGGACAGAGCGAAGAGTAATGGAGGGAGTGAGGTGAATATCTGCCGCGCCAGAAACGGGAATTGTGTCCCCACTAGCAATAGTAATGAACTTGGAATGCACTGAGTTCAAATATTATGGTGGTTTCCGTGAGGTAATGTGGTGAGAGGCCCCGGAATCCAAAATCCATGATGAGCTATGAGCAATGCAGGAGGTACCACCATCAGAAATAGACACCACAAAGCCCGGAGGACAGCTGATCATCTTGCAAGGAAAAGTCCGCAGCGGTCACGACGACAACGCACCAGCGGCAAGAAACGGCCACAACCAGCGCGGTAAGAAAAGAGCCCGTAGCGGATAGAAACACGCCGCGGCGGTTAAAAAAAACTGAGCAGGCAGCGCGGTTAGGAGAAGACCGCAACACGAAGAGCAGCGTAAATGAGAAGCCGCAGAAAGACCGCGCGAACAGCCAAGTCGAGAGGGCAAGATACCTGGGCGGGCAACAACCAGGGAACACAAGGCAGAGGCCGGCGAGCAGGCACTCGACCGGGTGGTTAGAGGCAGACCGCAACAGGAGCACAAGCCGGCGAACAGATACTAGACCGGGAGGATAGAGACAGACCACAACCAACAACCCAAAGCGGTTAGATAAGAGAGGCCACCTGGAGAGAGAAAAGGAGAAGCCACACGGTCTCGGTGTCAATGCACCAGCGGCACGAGGCCGCGACCAAGATGCGGAGCCTGCGGTGGGTAGAGAAGCCGCAACAACAAAGGAGGCCGCAACAGTTAGGTGAAGCCCGCGCGAGAAGCACGCAACAACGGGGGAACTGCAGCGGGAAGGGAAGCCGCGGCGTGTAAGGAAACCGCAGCGAAAAAACAACAAAGACCGCACGGTCACGGTGATAGCACACCAGCGGCAAGGCAAGATGTCGCGACCACGATGCGGAGCTCGCCGGGATGAGGGAAGCCGCAGCGACTAAGAGAACAAATCGTGGCGAGAAGAGAAGATGCGGCGACTAAAGACAAGTCGCAGCGAGCAGGAAGCAGAGCAGCGAGAAGGCCAGAACTCGGCGGGTAGACAAGGAGACCGCACCAAGTAGAGGGAAACAGTTAGAAAGGGAGCAGGCCGCAAGACACTGCGGCTAAGCAGGAGAACAAGCCGCCCGGTAAGCAGGCGGAGCAGGCGGTTAGAAAAAAAACAGGTCGGACCGTATCCCTCTGATACCATGTAGAGAAAGTTCCTAACCTTGTATATACTTCTTGAATACCAAAAAACAAGAATGAGTACAGATATATAGGAGAGAAGAGAGTAAGATCTAGCCATACAAACAATGTGAGACTAAACACTAACTCCTACATGAGTCAATACATCATTTTTCATAGTATTTTCTAACACAGAGGATAGCAAGAGATAGAAAAGAAGAGCCACTTTCATTTCATTCATCACCCATCTGAAACATAGGGTTTATGTCTGTATTATCAAATATTTCCAATTAACAACCATGGATCACAAAATAACTGGGAAGAAAAATCCTTCAAAAAAACTCACATTTTCCGGAAGTTCCTCCTTAATTGGCTTCAGTCGTTCCCTCGATCCAATTTTGGACACTGTGGAGTGTATCTGAGAGAAAATCTCGAGAGTTAATCCAATCTCCGAGCAAAATCTGGCCCAATCGACTTCATATCCAGTGTGAGCAGCTTCAAGGATATATGAAATGATAGTCTGTTCCTTTAACGGAACCGACCTTCCTAATGTCTGAAAAAGGGAGCATGATACCATGAATTTCCATGCAAAGTACTATAATTAAGCAGAGCAGAAAACTAGCTTGCATCAAGTACTTACAGAAATTTCCGTCAATGTCTTCTTAAAAATTTGCCACACTTTCCATGCTTCAAACCTGGCTGGGCTTAGCTTTTTTAGAGAACTCAGATTATCCTTTTTTGCAGATGTTACTGTATTTGATTCTTCATTCAAGAGCAGGCCAAGCTCTTGTGAGGCATTACTTATGGTTTGCAGAAACTTGTCACCGTACGAATTTACGAGGTGCTGTGGGTAGAAAAGGTTAAGCCACTTGATGGAAGCAAGAAAACATCAACAAAAAAGAAGAAAGGCGGGTAAATAATAGCACAAGAAATTTTCAACATAACGAGAATATAAGCAAATCAATTACATTTGAATATTCCATTTTATAAACTTTTTGTAGTAAATGTTTTATGATGACAATAATATCAAAAAAAATATTGCCAATGCTCTGAAAAAAACAACAACACAACAACATTCAAGCCTTTATCCCACTAAGTGGGGTCGGCTATATGGATCCTTTGTCGCCATTGTGCCCTATCTTTTGTCATAATCTCACTAATGCCTAAGTATATCATGTCTTTCCTTACAGTTTCATTCCAAATTTTTATTGGTCTACCCCTCCCACATTTAACATGCCTAGTGACTAGACTCTCACAACGCCTAACAGGTGCCTCTAATGGTCTCCTTTGTATGTGTCCAAACCATCTTAGACAAGCTTCTAGCATCTTCTCTGCAATTGGTGCTACCCTTGTCTTATCCCTGATACTTTCATTCCCAATTTTATCCAATCTCGTGTGTCCACACATCCACCTAAGCATTCTCATCTCCACAACTCCCATTTTTTGCTCATGTACACAATTCACTGCCCAACACTCAGAACCATAGAGCATCGCGAGTCTAATTGCAGTACGGTAAAACTTGCCCTTAAGTTTTAGTGGTGCTTTACGATCACATAAGATCCCTGACGCGCCCCTCCACTTCAACCAACCCGCTTGGACTCTATGTGTCACATCTTTATCAATACCTCCGTCTTTTTGAACTATCGATCCAACATATTTAAAACACTCACTACGAGAAATATCTTGATCACCAAACTTAATAATGAAGTCATCTGTCCTTCTTGTACTGCTAAATTTAAGCTCCATATACTCCGTCTTTGCCCTGCTCAACCTAAAACCTTTCTTTTCTAAAGTATCTCGCCAAAATTCAAGTTTTGTGTTTACAAGCTCGCGCTTCTCATCAACCAAAACAATATCATCCGCAAACAATAAACACCAAGGTAATGCTTGTTGGATATGTCTGGTGAGCTCATGTAAGATAAGGGTAAAGACATAAGGGCTTAAAGCCGAACCTTGATGTAAGTCAATAGTGATAGGAAATTTCTGTGTTAATCCTCTAGATGTCATCACCCTTGTCACTGAATTTGTATACATATCTTTGATTGTGTCAATATATGGTATATTTACACCTTTATTTTCTAAGACTCTCCATAAGATCTTTTTTGGAACTCTATCATAAGCTTTCTCAAGATCAATAAACAACATATGCAAATCTTGTTTTCTTTCTCGATAGTTGTCAATGAGTCTCCTCAAGAGATGTATAACTTCCATGGTCGACCTCCTTGACATGAATCCAAATTGATTCTCCGAGATATTAGTCTCATCTTGATCTTCTTTCTATTACTCGGTCCTATAATTTTATGGTATGACTCATCAATTTAATTCCTTTGTAATTAACACAATTTTGTATATCTCATTTATTCTTATACAAAGGTACAAAGATACTTTCTCTCCATTGATCTGACATCCTCTTTTACTTCAGTATCTTATTGAAAAAATATGTAAGCCATAAAATTCTTTTATTTCCAAGATATTTCCATACTTCGATGAGTATATCGTCTGACCAAACCGTCTTTTCATTTTTCATTTTATTTAGAGCATCTTTTACCACTGATACTTGAATTTTACGATAAAACGTTATGCTCTTATACTTCTCTAATTTACTTCACTCTTTCAAGTTCAATTCATTGTCCTTTATTTCATTATAAAGTTGATAAAAGTATTTTTTTCTATCGCTCTTTAATATCCACATCAACCGTCAAAACTTTATCTGTCTCATCCTTTATACATTTTACTTGACTTAAATCTCGTCTTTCTTTATCTAGCTCAGGCAATTATATATGTCACGCTCTCCATCTTTGGTATCTAGTCGCTTATAAAATTCTTCATAAGTTTGACTTCTTACTTTACTTACTGTTTGTTTAGCTTATTTTATGGCGACTTTATACCTTGCTAAGTTTTCATCATTCCTACAAGCATAGAGTGAATTATAGCAGACCCTCTTTGCCATCACTTTGTATTGTACTTCCTCTTTCCACCACCAAGATTCTTTATTTGGGGGCGCGCGACCTTTTGATACTCCAAGTACGTTCTTTCCACTTATCCTTAAATGTGAAGACATAACTTCCCATGAGACATTAGGATCAACATAAGGGTCATCAACTAGTTGTTCACAACTGCCTTCTTGAAAACAACCTAATTTTCTATTTTCAAGTTCCGCCACCGAATTTTTTGCAATATTTTTGTTCTTATCTTAAATTTATTATATTTAATTTATACATCTAACATCACTAACCTATGTTGTGTTGTTAAGCTTTCCCCTGGTATAATTTTTCAATACCTACAAATCATTTTATCCATTTTGTGAGACATGAAATAATCAATTTGTAATTTATTTGGTCCGCTTTTAAACGTAATTAAATGTTCTTCCCTCTTTATGAAAAGCGTATTTGATACAATTAGCTCATGTGCTACGACAAAGCCTAAAATGGTTCATCCTTCTTCATTCCTTTCTACATATTCATATCCTCCATGAACGGCTGTGTAATCTATATTTTCCTTCCCTATACGTCGTTCTGAAAAAAAACAAATGGAGAAAATTAAAATAATGAGCCAATTCACCGAGGAGGCTTCTGATTTAATAGTGGAAGAGGGATCTGCAAAATTATGGTTGTGCTTTGAAAATAATACATGCAGTTAAGAATATAACATTTTGTTCGCCGTCTGTTGCAAAACATAATATATATACAAGCAGTCGTGCACGGGGGACCCCGTGCGGGAAACATTCGTCGTGGGTGCGACATTTGTCGAGGGGACGATATTTGTCGTGGGGGCGGCATTTGTCGTGGGGGCGACATTTGTAGTGAGGGCGACATTTATCGTGGGGGGCGACATTTGTCGGGAGGGTGACATTGTTCCCGGGGGCGACATTGGTCGTGGGGGCGACATTGGTCATGGGGGCGACAAATGTCGTGGGGGCGACATTTGTCATGGTGATGACATTCGCCGTGAGGGCGACATTCATCGTGGGGGCGACATTCGTCGTGGGGGCGACATTCGGCATGGGGGCTACATTCGGCGGGGGCGACATTCGCCGTGGGGCGATATTCGTCGTGGGGGCGACATTCATCGTGGGGGAGACATTCGTCTGAAAAGCTAAATCCCATCAAAAAGTACCCCGTGTGAGCGACATTTGTCGTGGGGGCGACATTTGTCGTGGGGGCGTCACTTGTTGTGGTGACGACATTTGTCGTGGGGGCGACATTTGTCGTTGGGTCGACACTTCATCGTGGGGGCAACACTTCATCGTGGGGGCGACATTTGTCGTGGGAGAGACATTTTTCGTGGGTGCAACATATGTTGTGAGCGCAACATTCATCGTGGGGGCGACATTCATCGTGGGGGCGACATTCGTCGCGGGAGTGACATTCTGTGGGGGTCATACAAAACATTCCTTGCTATATGTTATGTTATCTCCATACAGAAAATTCCTATTAACAATACTAAACCCTTCCTGTCAGAAAAGTGCAGACCAAGAGTTCCAGTAGTATGTTATATCCAGACTACATGAAATGTTATAGCAGCAGAACATTATGTCACTTTATGTCACTTTATGTTCACATTATGTTCATATTCTACGGTTGTGTAAAAAACTGAGTGTTCAAAAAACTTAGTGTGAAAAAATATGAACATTATGCAGAATAAAAATTGTCATTTTGTCCAAAAACTAAGTGGAAAAAACTGAGTGTAAAGAACTTTATGTCATTGGAATAAACAATACGTGAACAAAACATTATATCAAAAAACTGTGTAAAAAACTCAGTGGAATCTAACAAAGCATCCCCAAGCGTCAAACAATTCCACGGTTCAAGCAGATTGAGCCGGAAATTCAATAACCAACAACTCTCTCTAAACAGGGAATCAAATAGCAAACAATAATCTCACATTTCATTAACCTCCAACAAAAACATTCACACGGCTTTGTTATAAAATAATTAAGTTAATCAACAACTCATGCGCTTTAAACAAATGATTACGTTCATGCACTTACAAAATTTTTTGCGCAAATGCTGAATGTTGAACATATTTATAAAAAAAGCTGAATGTTAAAAGTTATGGTTGAAACAACTGATTTGCTTTCCAGCTCTAGAAAAGAAGCTTGAGCATTAAGGTCCTGCACTATATTAAAAGAGAAGAATTCAAAGTAACACGCTTCAAAGGGCTTAACAATAATGCCCTTTTTGGAATTCAAAGTAACAGGTTTCTGATGGGTATGCCTGCCCATTGAGTCAATGCTATTTATAATGATGTTACACACAAGTCTCACAAAGAAAGGGATCAGATTTTTCAGTAGGTAAAGGCACTTTAGAGGACACTTTAGAAACATATTAGATTTTTCATATTTTTTTCACAAAGAAAGCAGATTTTCAGCATTAGCACAGGTAAAGGAACTTTAGATAATTTTAGATTTACAAAAATAATGCATCATCACTATTCATCTTCTTCTCAACAGAAACAACAAAAAGAATGAAGAAAAGAAAAATACCGGCTTGAGGAGGCTCGACCATGGCTGAAACTGCCAGGGAGAGGTATCATGGCAGCGTTCCTGGATGGAACCATAGCCAAATTGTTGGAGAGGGGCCGTAACTGGATCGTGGGGCGGTTGTTGTGCGGTGCTAACGCCTTTGTCGGAGAAGGAGCAGCTGGGAGTAGCTGACGCCGAGCCCTAGATGTACGCCATGGTTGAGCCGGGAGATCGGGTAAAAGCACAGTATTGGACCTAGAACCGGGAGGAGAAGCCGAGCCTTCATTTAACCTGAAGCTTGTGACGACGTAGGGTTGCGACGGCGCACGACTGCGACGGGGTTGCGAATGACGGAGGTGTACGCGGCATTGGAGTGACGAAGAAGCATGAAAGAAGTCGGGTTTCGCAAATTTGAAGTGGGTGAACAGTGGAGTGAGCGATGAAATGTATATTAATTAACCCTTGATCCGGTCAAAAGACAAAAATACTCTAAAATTAACCCACAAAAACCGGCTTTATGAGGGCATTGGACCTCTTCCTTTTTATTTTATTTTGAATTATCGGTGGGGTCATTGCGTAATAAAATTTGTAATAGAGGGGTATAAGTGGTATCCGAATGTTACACCATGACTGGGAGGTATTTTGGGGAGACGAATGTTACACCATGGTTGTTTTGGAGATTGCTTATAGTATATATATATATATATATATATATATATATATATATATATATATATATATATATATAGGAGTTATTAAGAGAGAACCGCATCCTGATCGCGCATCCCATCAGGACCGTCATCTTTAATACATGTGCAAAAAGGATGTGCGATCAAGGTTGCGGTTCTCTATGCTTACATAGAGAACTGATTCTCTATGTATAATTCTTCTATATATAAATATATATTATAAAGATATTCTAATAAGAAGGAAATATCATCATTGATCATGTAATGGTACCTGAATCCTATTAAGGAAATTATGATCTGATTCTCATTCTGCTGAAAGCAGACAAACTAAATATATACAAAATAGGAGTATCTTCGCATGGGCTACGCTCGTGCTCGATGCACTCAGGTGACATTCAGCCGCATCCAGGCGGGCGCTCCACACGGGCTTCACCTGTGTTTGATGCTCCGGGCAGCCTTCGACCGCATAGAAGCGGGCTTCTCCCGCTTCTGCGCAATCCACCAGCTCAGCACCGCACCCACCACTCGCAGCCACCCTGCAACACTATGATTGTTTGATTTTGTATACGCACTTCAGGGGGCTGCGAGTGGTGGGTGTGGCGCCGAGCTGGTGGATTGCGTAGAAGAGAGCAAAGCCCGCTTCTATGCAGCTGAAAGCCGCCCGGAGCATCAGGCATGGGCGAAGCCCGTGTGGAGTTACGCAAAGCCCACTAGGAAACAGCCGAAGGCCGCCCGAGAGCATTGATCATGAGCGTAAGCCGTGCGAAGATGCTTGTATATATGTATATAAACGAGTGACTGTGCACAGACCCCTGAGCCCCGCGTGACAGTACCTGGCCTGCGACAACGTGGTTCGCCCGCCTCTGGCAAACACAGATTAATTATCCATAAACAGTGCCAGACTACTATCCTAATAAAAAAAAAAATATGTTCAGAATATGATTTAAAATCTATGATATATTTACATATGGATTCAAACACATCACCCACATAGAAGTAAGCAACAAACACCACTGAGCTACTTTGGCACTAATACTTTCAGCATTCACCAGTCTGGAGTGAGAGGTAATGAATGTGTGCTAAAATTTTGGAGTAGAAATTGAGAGAGTTGAGGTGGAGAGAATACAAAGCAAACCTTACAAATTTTGCCCAGATCTGGAGCGAAAGCGGGGAAAAAACGTTTGTAGAAGGCGTGGTGGCATGTCGACGGTAGGAAGTCCTGGACGTCACGTCTGGCAGCGTGTTGGCGGTGGGAACTCCTGGAGGAGAAAGAAACCAAAGAAAAAACAAAGAATTCAGCATTCACTCGTCTGGAGTGAGAGGCATTGAATGTGTGCTAAAATGTCGGAGAGAGAAATCGAGAGAGTTGAGATGAATAGAATAAAAATCGAATTTTGAAGGTTTTGCCCAGATCTGAAGCGAACACATCAAAAGAATGTGTGTAGAAAGCGTGGTGGCGTGTAAGCGCTAGGAAGTCCTGGACGGTGGCGTCTGGCAACGTGGTGGAGTGTGGAGCGAGGAGCCCAACAATGGCGATTGGAAGATCTGGGGTGGAGTAACGGGGAAGTTGTGAAGTAATTCTGATAAGAGGGTCGTCGTTAGGGACTCTTGGACGACGGCGTGTGGCAGTGTGGTGGAAGGCAGAGTGGGGAGCTCTGACGATTGGAAGATGTGGAGGATCGGATCAAAGCGGGAGCCGCGAAGTGTGGGTAGGAGGGGTTTAGGGTTGCGGGGTTGTTAAGAGGCGTGTGGAAGATGTGGAGAGCTCCAAGTGTAATGATTCCTCTCTCTGATCTTAAGACACCATTGTATGTCCATGCCCTTATGATTTTATTGCATAGAAGAGTCTCCTCCACAAATTAGTAGAGGGTATGAACTCCTTTGGTTTGTTAAAACGCCAGGGCATGGTATTACGACCTCGGTATGATTGTATTAGAGAATCCAACATTTGAGTTCAGATTAGGCCTAGTGTGTGAAGCTTACCCGTGATCGTAGTCCCAGAACGGTGATGATGTTACCGTGACATTGTATATAGACTTCTCTAGTTTGTGTGTCAGAAAATGTCTCTGAAATGAACAACATATTAAATGCAAGATTGTGTATTTCGGGGGATCTTGGATATTCTTAGGAAATCCCCACGTCGATTGTGATTAGAAAGAGAATTCGTAGTTATCACGACGGGTTGATGTTTAGAACATGGTTATCATTCGTTGACTGAAAGAATGGTCCATTTAATGGCTAGATTGAATGCATGAATTGAAAATTGGATGTGTATTGCTTGTGCGAGACTTTATGGTAGTGGAGGTGACCAAGTCTCTGTTTGGGAGGGCGGAGGCCTTCCGGCAAGGGAGCGAACACCACCGTAGATCGCCACCGATGGGAGGGATCCAGGGGTTCGCCAACGGAGCAGTTTCTCTGTTTCGCTTGGAAAAACAGGAGTAAACGCCAATGGTGGCAAATAAACAAACGCTCTGGGGCGTGCCGCTAGTAGCATTTGCTCCTGCACCGGTGGCCCTCCCGCCTCCCAAATAGAACCTAAATCTCCTACATCTCCTACATTGATGTTTGGCGGTTGAGATGAACCTAAACCTCCGGCCAAGAGGTGAGAAGGCCCTACACCTCGCTATTTCTTGTATGATAGTCGAGATGACCCGAGACCTCCTATTATGATGTTCGGTGGTTAAGATGATGATATACCTCCAACCACGAGGTTGAGATGACCCTAAACCTCCCTCCTTGCTTCATGGCTTTATATTTGGAATTGGTGGCCGTGAGCGCCGAGATTCATGTGTGATTGGTATGATTGCTAGGCTAGTTACATGTGGTGATGTGGTAGGAGGTTGTAGTGTACCCTTGGGTGAACCCAACCATCATGCATTCCTAAGTTCACTTTATATTTGCTCAACCTAGAAGAGTGATTGCAATTGAGGTTTCACATTTTGTAGCATAGCTTTTACTTCATGTTTTGGATACACTGTGCATACTCTACGTGTGTAGTTGCAGATGTGCGGTGACTCACCCCAGAGTCCGGTAGGAAGACCAGGGGGAGTTGTTACGTGGTTTGTGGTTAGCCCAAGGCTGACACTTGTTTTGCCCTAACTTGTGCTTGTTGATGTGGTATGTCGTGGGGGCCCGGACGGACCCACGTTATACTATGTTTGGGGAATGTTACACTCTCTCTCAACTTCTGTGGCTTGCCAGCAGCCAGTATAATCCACTGAATTGTTTTTCACCTCCAAACTCCTAAACCACCAATCACAAAAACCCAACTATCCAGCCCACAACCAACCAACCCAGTCCTCAAATCTCCTCCCACATTCTGTTAAGAACCTCATCAAAAGATCTCCCAGCACTTGGAACTTCTCCCCAGCCCAATCTCATTCAAGCTACAGCCCACCCCTCTACATAATTACTCCCTAGGTCATTGAAATTCACATCCTAAATCAAACTAGCAACCCAAAGTCCTACCACAGCAGCCCAAAGGCCCACTGGAGACCCTTCATTACCGCAGGCCCCATCCAGGAGTTCTGAAATTTATGTGAAATTAGAATCAAATTGCTGTCAAGCCAATGAATTTTCAGCAACCAATCAGTCCCGGGTCTCCTATAATATTACTTATTGCTGAAAATTTGCTGGACAAATTTACTAATTCGGATTTTGATTTACAAAAGTTTGCTCAATTTTAAATTCTACTTAAGGTTGATTGCACTTCCTCTTATTTAATTGGAACTTGTATGTGTTTCTAACATCAAATCTCTAGTGTAAAAGTTCGACTACTAGTAATTTTAGAACATACTGTGACTAAATGTTGGGCAAATGCATGTGCGTCGCATTATTTTAGAATTACAAACATTACCACATAACCGCCCATTCATTAGAATTCTACTAGGGCACTGTTTCATACACTCATTGTATCTATCTTGCATCACTTAGCAAAGGGGGTTTTCATAATTTTAAACTTTTATTCTCTTGCCATACTTCCTCTGCATTGATGTTATGGGTGTCCGACGACAGAGCGCTCCTACGAAAGGATGTCCGGGAGGCATAAGACATTCATGACTGGGAAGCTTGTCCTCAGAAAGGCATCCTAACCGTAGTAATGTCATATTTATGGCTTTTTAAAGACCTAGCAACCTATTAAGGTGAGCCTGTTTGGCATAAGGCAGCCGCAGAGCTTTCCCTCGCCAGGATCATCTTGCGGGGTTATGGGTGTCCGAAGACAGAGCGCTCCTCAAAAAGTATGCCCGGTGTACAACCCATATTCGTCGAGGGTGGACCTCTCCAGAGCCAGGTCAGCAAGAGTTAAAGTCGGCAAGTCAAGACAGAAGTCAGAATCAACACGCAAGATAGCAGAAGGCCTGGGCGAGTATGGCGAGCTCCCCTCACATACTCGCCAAGAAGGCGACTAGGCTAGTTACTCGCCCAGCCGTGCGAGCTCCGCCAAGAAGTCGCCTAGTCGCCAGGGGTGGGGCTATAAATAAGACTCCCCCTTGATGTAGGGTAGGCTGTGTAGTGGACTCCTAAAATGCAAACTAGTGACGTGAGGGGAGGACTCACTCTAACCGTGGGCTATATGTGAGACAATATTATTCAGGCGAATTAATCAACATAAGCAACTTGACAAAATAATAACCATTGCATTCGTTCATAAAGGGAAACAATTTTCTTTGAGCGATTTAGGCAATAGCTTTCCTCCGCATGGAGGGCTAAATTGAGCGCGCGGCAAATCAAGCGTCCTGTAAGGTAAGAAGTTCACGGGCGAATACAACGTACTATATTTCCTGTCAATCACAAGGATCCACAACGTGCACAATATTTTATACCAACAATAATAAATCCACACAATACGAGAACAAAATCTGAAATGTAAAACTAGGGCTGCTGCGAAATCAATCAAGACTGAAATCTTGGAGGAAAATGGGGGCTCCCGGGTGGTACAAAAAGGGACCGGGTAAGGGAGGGTGGTTCCACGGAAGGGGGGGAGTTGGAGAGTGGCTACGGGGAGCAAAACGGGGGCTGGTGGGCGCAGGGCTGGATCCGGCAAGGTCCGGCTCCGGACTGGACAGATCTGGTCGGATCTGTCCAGATCCGGCTGTAGGGTGCGGGGGGGGTGCGGCTGGACTTGGCGGGGCTGTATGGTGGCCGCACGGGAGGGCTGGAGGGTGGCGACACGTGGGGAGCAGCGGGGGAAAGAGGAAAGGGCAGTGGGGGGGTTTCCGGCAGCCCAAAACTGGGCGGACAGGGGTTTCCGGCAGCCCAAACTGGGCGGACAGGGGGAAGGACGCGGCTGTTAGAAGAGGCGGGCGGCTAGGGCTGTAGGCAGGAGCAAAGCTTAAGGGAAGGAGGGAGGGAAAACAAGGAAACTTACCCCAAGGCGTCGGCACCAAGGGCTCCACGGCGTCGGCACCGTGGAACGATCACCGGAAGCAAGGAAGAAGATCTTCTCCAAACTTCAGCAATGAAATTCCAGCAGCCCTAATAGATCTATTTATAAGAAAAATGGGGTTAGGACAACCGGAATCGACGGCTATGATTGGCCGGCGGTTCCGACCCCATAACTACATGAAATAAAATCCAAAAATGGGGTTAGGGCAACCGGAATCGACGGCTATGATTGGCCTGTGCAGCACCCCTTCAAAGTTGCTGGCGACGACGACTAGATACTCGCCCCACCGGTGGACCTTGTTTGTCGTGCTGACCAGGGTGCAGACATGGCTTTTGAAGAAGATAACACCCTCGACGCTCGCGGCGAAGGCGAAGACCTTCCTGAAGACGGAGAGGTCGAAAGCGATCTTCTTTTCCTGCAGGAAGCATAGGAATCCCATGATCATCGCCACTCCGTTTCGGTTGATCTAGGCGGGAACGATCCCGAAGTACCGTGGGATCTGGAAGTACTCTGGCCACAACGAAAGTCGCAACCCGACTTCGAAGTGACGGAGGGGCAAGACTATCTCACCCTCGAGGAAGGTGTTTAGTCGCTCGGTCCGGGCGGGGAGCTTGGCCGAGTATTCCTCGGGTAGATGCCTTTGGCGAAAGTCTTCCAGATCTCACTCGGTCGCGACAGACTTCTTGAAGACGGTTTCAGTGACGTTAATCGCGTGGTCTTGTCGGAGAGCGTTGACGTCGTCACTAACCATTTTGAGCGAGGAAGGGCGAGAAAGAGCAAGGAACGACGATGAAAGTTTGAGAGAGAAGGAAGACACAAGCACGAACAAATACTCGCGAGCAAGGTTTGGAAATCGCAACGACATACTAAAGGCTCACCTACACCTTCTATTTATAATCAGGGGCCGGATGGGGGGGGGGGGGGGGGTAAATCAGCCTCGCGAGAGTATCGGCCTAAATCACATGCTAACCTAGAGATCAACCCTAGTTACGAATCCTATCTTGCGCAACGTCATCCAGAAGATCGCCAAAACCTGCACAGATAACTCAAAACATCGCAGAAAGAAAACGAGTATCAACACAACAAAATCATCAACATCAACAAGTCAGCAAGACAAATGCGAGATAAAACTCGTCACAATAAATTAAAGAATTTCTCAGTTCAGTACAATATCGCCAGTGGCGAGGACAAATAGAAAAGAAATTAAAAAATTCCAAGTCTTAGGAGGCCGCTGCTCGGGAAGAGGTGGATGTCGCCCGACCCAGCTTATCTTGCGCGGTCGCTGATAGTGCTCGCTGGCCACCGTCATCGCATCGTCGCCCCGCCGCAGCTGGTCCTCCATCTTCGCTAGTCGCCCAACCGTTCCCATGCTCGCCCGCATGTCAGCCAGCTCCTCATGAGGCAGCTGTAAGCGATGATCGGTCATCGATAGTCGCCGATCTAGCTCGTTGATCATGTGGAAGCGCGCCTCGTAAGCCGACAGCCGGTCCTGCAGCTATTCCATCTTCGTCATCCTCACCTCCAGTGCCGAGATCCGGCGATGAGACTCGCAGATGGCAAGTTGGTCGAACTTGGCCTCCAACTCGATGTAGGCACTGCGACGACATAGCGGTATTCGTGAGCAGAGAGCCCGAGGGCGTCGATGAAAGCCGCTCCAGGGGTAGCAGGGCGACCTGTCGAGATAAGGAAAAAGTCATCAAATCAGTTAAAAGCCAATATCAGCAGTCAGACCAAGTCAGCAGTAGGCGAGCTACCTTGCCGAGGGGATCGAGATCGGCGAGGGGACGGGCTGCGGAGAGATGATTCTCGCTGGCCCTACGACGAGCTTCCCTGGCGCTCCACAGCCTGCCCCAGTCCGCGACCTCCAGTCCCGCCTACTACCTTGCCGAAGTGATCGAGATCGGCGAGGGGACGGGCTGCATCATGATGATTCTCGTTGGCCTGACAACAAGCTTCCCGGGCGCTCGGCAGCCTGCCCCTGTCCGCGACCTCCAAGGTTGTGACCTCCAGTCTTCGGAGGGGAAGTAGCTCGACGCCTTATTTCTGGATCTCGAGTTGAGCACTCCGGCGGGATCCGAGGGATCGTGGTTTCAGGGCGAGCTTCGTTGATCGGCGACAAAGGAGGCGGTGGAGGTAAATGAGTGCTCGCCCTCGGTTGTGGTGAGCTCGCCGGAGGAGGCGGCGGTGGTAGAGGAGTGCTCGCCCTCGGAAGTAATGAGCTGGCCGGAGGAGGAGGTGGCGGCGGCAAAGGAGTGCTCACTGTCGGTAGCGACGAGGTGCTCGCAGAGTGAGGGGCTTTGCTCGCCCCAGGTCGCGAATTGTTCGTCGTCGGGGGATCCTTTCTCCTCGCCCCAGGGACAGGTTTTTCAGGCCCCTTCTTGGGACCGACATTGATTCGAACAGTGTGCCCGGATCGAGACTGTTGCCGAGCTTCGAGGGCGACCAGTGGAGTTGCTCGCAGAGGAACGACGTCAAGAGGCTCGCCTGCAGTAGTCGGCGGAGGAGCTGCGAGTATAGAAAACAAGTCAGCAAAGAATAATACAGATTGATCAGCAACTTATACAGTCTTCGGCAAGATGACAACCTTGCGAGGCAGCAAGATCTGCCTGCAGCTGTGCCTGACACCCGGCGAGTTCCGGGGCAGGAGGAGAAGACGACGAAGAGAGGAGAGAAAAGTCAGGAGCTCAGGAATATCGCTCAACCCGAGGTCGTCGAGGAGCTTTTGGGTATGTATTGGAAGTTCGGGATGGTCGGCCGAAGAGACGACATCCTCGGTAGGCGGAGGCGAGTTGGCAGACTTAGAGGCAAACGACTTCTTCAACTTCTTTAGTTTCTTCTTCTTGAGGGGAGGAAGATCGGCAGCGACCTCGCCTTCTCGCGGCCTTTTAGGTCTTGTTGGCTCAAGGAATCTAGACAAGGCGGCAAGACTCGCTTGATAAACTTCCACGATAGACTTCGACATCGCATGCGATATCAAAAGGCGTGCCTCAAAGACCAGCCACCCCTCCTATTTATAGATTTCAGCAGGCATCCATCAGTTGCGAGTAACTCAGATACTCCCTCAAGCAGCTTGTCGAATTCGTTTCGGATGCTTCTTTTCGAGCTCCTACATCGCTCGGAAAGAGCGGAGATTGTGTACAACCCATATTTGTCGAGGGTGGACCTCTCCAGAGCCAGACCAACAAGAGTTAAAGTAAGCAAGTCAAGACAGAAGTCAGAGTCAACGTGCAAGATAGCAGAAGGCTTGGGTGAGTATGACGAGCTCCCCTCGCATGCTGGCCAAGTAGACGACTAGGTCAGTTACTCGCACAGCCGTGCGAGCTCCCCCAAGAAGTAGCCTAGTCGCCAGGGGTGGGGATATAAATAAGACCCCCCCTCCTCTTGGATTTGCCTATAAATAGGACCCCAGGGGTACAAGGAGACGAACTTCGGAATTTCGCAAAAGATCTCGAGCACCTCATTTCCAAGACTTCGAGCCGAGCCTTTGGATCCCTTATTCATAGAGATAGGTCGCAAATTTGAGACTATCTATCTTAGTCGACGTGACTTTGTTATCAACTAGTCTGCCTCATATCCTGCTCAACCATTTTTGGTTGTGGAGGAGAAGCTTCTTCTAAGCTTCCGGGTACGTGGTGGGACTTCACTGCCGCAACACCTGGGGTCCTCTTAGTTGTCAGTGTTTTTCTTCGTCCTAGCACGTTAGCCGTCGAACTCGACCGCTGAACCGGTAACCTTAGACTGCCTTGATCCTAATTTTGGAGTAGGAATTTTCCCGGCTCCAACACCCGGGAGGTATAAGACATTCGTGACTCAGAAGCTTCTCCTCAGAAAGGTATCCTGGTAACACCTGTATCCTAGATAATTCCCAATAGAACTATGCTTCTCAAATCTGGACACTTAAAGTCCTCCGCATGAAGCTGGATCCTGGTGTCTCAGTTCAAGGGGGCTCAAGTAAGTTTTGTCAATCATTGCCTCAACTATTCTTCATAGAGCTGAGTCCAGGATCAAAAAGAGGTTTTTTGAAAAATAGAAATAATGTTTTCATAAAAAGTACAAGGATATCTTCAAGGATAAAATTTCAAGCCGTTACTGCTCCAAGTATTTACAATGTCTTGTCCTTCACTGTTCTGCAGTTGATATCCCTCGTTCTTAAGAACCTCTTTCACAATGAAGGGTCCTAACCAATTCAGAATGAGCTACCCTACTAACTGCATTCTCTTGTCTGCATCCATTTTCTTTAGGACCAAATCTCCGACTGTGAACTGCTTGATTCTAACATTCTTGTCGAAATACCTTGACATTCTTCTTTTAATCTCCTCCTGCCTGGTGACAGCTAAATCTCGGAGTTCTTCGATCAGATCTAAACTGCAATGCATATTTTCCTCATTTTCTTCCCTCCAGTTATCATTTCCTTGCTATAACAGTAAAACCTTTGGGCTCATTACGTTGAACTCTACAGAGATCACTGCCTCTGACCCATGAGACAATTTGAATGGTGTTCTCCTGTCGCAATGGTGGGTGTAGTTCTTAATGCCCATAGTACTAAAGGTAGTCGTTCAATCCCGTCTCCATGAACATTTTCCACCTTTTTCTTTAACAAGTTGAGGATTAATTTGTTCGCTGCTTCAACCTGTCCATTTCTATGTGGATATACACTACAACAAATCTGAGATTGATCCCGATTTATTGACAAAAATGGCTTAACTCTTCGTTGGCAAATTGAGGGTCATTGTCAGTGATTATAGCCATAGGGATTCCGAATCTGCATACGATCTCTCTTCGAATGAACTTATTGACAATCTGTGTGGTTGTCTTTGCGAGCGGTTTAGCCTCAATCCATTTACTAAAATAATCTATCATTACGAGTATGTAGCGATGCTGCCTGCTTGCCATTGAAAAAGGTCCCAGGATATCCATTTCTCATACTGCAAAGGGCCGCATAGTGGATATGGGATGTAAATGTTAAGCGGATTGTCGCTGTAACGAAGCGAATCTTTGGCATTGGATACATCATTGGGCATATTATTCTGCATCCATCTTCATCGTTGGACCGAAATATCCTTGTCTTAGGATTCTTTTCTTGAGTGTCTTTCCTCCTGAATGACTCCCACATTCCCCAAAATGAACTTCTTGAAGTATTCTTGGTACTTCCTCTTCCGTCACGCATCTTGCTAATGGTAATATAAACATTTTCTGATACAAAATCCCCAAGAGAAGGAAATAGTGTGCTGCTTTTAATTTGAAGCTCCTTTTATCAATCACCGTGGGATGGATATTTCCGGTCGAAAAATAATAGACGAACAGATCTATCCACGAATGTCGCTGATCAATCTTCATTATTTCTTCTTCTTCTATAAAGGGGTAAAAAAGTTCCGTGAGAGTTCCCCCTACCGAAAGTCCATACTTTGCTACATCGCCGGCTTCCGAATTTTCTTGCCACGGGATGTGACTAATATTGAATGTCCAAAGTGACCCACTTTGCTACTCGTCCAGAATGTTCAGGTTTCTCCAAAACATTCTTCAAAGGATGATCAATAACGATTTGAATTGGGTGAGCTTGAAAATAAGGGCGAAGTCTTCGTGCTGAGATTATCAGGGCGAAAGCCAATTTCTCGAGGATGAGATACCTATTTTTGCATCTTTCAATACTCGTCTAACGCAGTGAATCCAAAATTGCTTCTTGCCTTCTTCTTGAACAAGTACTGAGCATACTGCTTCTGATCCTACTACCAAGTAGATGAGAAGATTCTCTCTGTCCCGATGGCTTTGCAAGAGGGGTGTTGATGTCAAGAGCTTTTTTAGCTTTTCAAAGGCTCGATCATGTTCTTCGGTCCACTCAAATTTTGATGCTCCTCAGAGTGTCTTGAAGAATGATGCGCACTGATCTACGGACCAGGATATGAGGCGGCTTAATCCTACAATCTTTCTTGTTAATTGTTGGACTTCTTTTGCCATTCTCGGAGGTTTCATATCCAGTATGGCCTTAACCTTCTCGGGATTGGGTTCATGGCCTTGAGGTGTGAGAAGATGCCATAGGAATTTTTCCTTGCTGGCACCGAAGATACACTTGGCGGGATTTAACCTCATATTGAATTTTTCGCAATATAGAGAATGTTTCCCACAAATCCCGAACGTGGCCTGAGAAAGCGTGGCTTTTGATCAGAAGGTCGTCGACATACAATTCAAGGTTCCGACCTTTTTGATTCTTAAAGACGCGATCTATCATTCTTTGATAGGTGACCCCCGCATTTTTCAAGTCAAAGAGCATGACCCGATAACAGTAACAACTGTTGTTCGTGATAAACGACATGTGAGGTATGTCGGGTTTGTGCATGCATATTTGGTGATATCCTAAAAAAGCGTCAAGAAAACTCATAACAAAAAACCAAACCACATAATCTACTGGAGAATCTATCTGAGGCAAGGGATAACAATATTTTAGACACGCTTTATTTAGTTTCGTGAAATATATACACATGTGCCACTAATTATTGGTTTTTTTCACCATTACAGCGTTCAAAATCCATTCGGGATACAATTTCCTGAATGAAGTTTGCCTTCAAGAGATTCTGAACTTCTTTCCGAATTGGCTTCTCCAACTTTGTTGCCACAACTCTTTTCTTTTGTTTAACGGGATGAGCTTTTGGATGAATGTTGAGTTAGCGACATGCGACATCGGAGTTCACCCCAGACATGTCGGTTGTTGACCAAGAAAAAATGTCCAAGTTACCGATGAGGCACTAGATCAACTTCTCTTTGTCTTCTCCTTGCAACTCGACGTTCAAAATGCACATTTTGAACTTCATGAGCGACCTCGAGATGAAGACTCCCTTTTACTGACTCCGACCCTTGGACTCTTGTTTTTTCTTGCGAGCCTTGCGAGGCTTCAACCTCACTTACTCTAAGGGGTACGTAGGCATCGATCATGTTTACTGCTTGGGTGTAGCATTCCCGAGCGGGTTTTGGGTCACTTTGAACCTGATATTGCCTCCCTCCCGGAGAAAATTTCAAGACTTGATGAAATGTCGAAGGTATGGCTTGAAAGTTGTTCAAGAAAGTCTTGCCAAAGATGACATTATAACTGCGGGGAGCGTCAACGACCAGGAAAGTTTCCAGCCTAGCTATTACAAATAAGGTGACACTTAGCGTGATACCCCCTTCGATTTCTTTCTTCTCTCCCGAAAAACCATAAAGAGGGCAATCGTTAGCTTGGAGATTCTTCTAGGTCTTCATGCCGTCGAATGCTGGTTTGAAAAGGACATTTACCGAGCTACCAATATCAATTGGGATCTTTGACACCGTGTAGTTATTATTGATTGCCCGAATAACGATAGAATCGTGGAATGGATTAGAATCCTTCGGGAGATCCTCCTCCCCAAAGATAATAGTTCCCCGGGAGGGTTGGGATTGTGATGTCAAGGCCACCTCCCTGTAACATATTTTCTTCGTGCTGAACTTTTTGGAGGATTTGATTCCCGCTTCTCCATGAATGCGGTGAATGAAGCCCAAGGCCCCTTCACTCAATCTCCCCACATCCAGGTCCAGTATCCAAGTCTCCATATATCCCAATATCTTCATGCTCGGTGCATTCACATCGTGGCTCATGACTCACGACTATTCCCTTCCCTTTTACTGCGGCAAAGGAATCATTTTTCTCCGAGGCTACAAAATCTCTGAGATTGCTCGCCTTTAGGAGCTTTTTTATTAGATCTTGGAGAGCACAACAGTTCTCCGTGTCGTACCCTGTATCTCAATGAAAACTGCAATAAAGATTCGCATTCCTATTCACACCCCCCATCGAAGAGGGGCCGGCTATTTAGAACTGGGTTGCCTTTGGAGGATCTCTACCTCTTCCATCAGGATTATAAGATCTGTATATATTTCTTCAACATCTTTTGGAGGTGTCAGTCGAGTTTGTGAGGTGGACGGATGATTATGGAGAAGAGCTGCCACCTTGCTCTTTTGATGGGGTGATAAGTGTTGGAATCTCATTGGGTTGAATCGATTCAAGTGCGGGGGGAGTTGAGGAGGGAGGTTATTCCTTGTTCGCCCCGGCTGAATTGGCAGGAACTCCTGTTGTCGTGACTTATTTGAACAAGGAGCAGCGGCGGTTTGAACTGCCTCCATCGACTCCCGGTGTTGGTGGATGAGTTCGCCGAGATAAGGGACCAGATATGGGTTTCTTTTCTCTCCCTCGATAAAGTGTTTAGCCTTATCAATCAAGTCTCCATAAGAGACTGGAGGGTTTTTCACCACCTCAAACTTGAAAAGGCCTTCTTGAAGATGACAGATCAGAGCAACCTGGTACCAAGTAGGTTCCACGTCATGGATCTTATGGATTTCCTCTTGGAACCTATCAACGTAGCTTCCAAAGGATTCATCCGGCCTCTGCTTGATATTGACGAGAGTAGGCGGGCCGTTCTTCCACTTTTTTGAGGTTCAAACCACAAGAGGAGCTCTCTTCGTAGATCTCGGAAAGAGTGAATTGATCAAGAAGGGAGCTTATAGAACAACTCCATGGCTTTCCCGTCAAAAGACGTGACCGATAACTTGTACCGAATAACATCGTCAATTTTCTCATTGAAGTTACAGACTCAAAAGCTTGCGGATGCTAGTAGGGGTCTTCCAGTCCTGAGAAATGGGGTAAATGTGGTTCTTTGAACCCATTTGGGACTGAGGCCCAACGGACTTCATATGCGAAGGGAGAGGACCCATCTTCCTCCTCCCCGAAGTCGGCGAGTAGCCCATAATCCTGTAGTTATTGGGAACGTTCTCACCCCCTTTGGATGAGTTCCCTTTCCCCTGCCTCGGCGGGTATGTCATAGTCTAATACCCAAGGTCATCTAGTTGATGCTACTCTATATCGCAGCCGCCTATCGCAGGCGAGTTCTCCTTCCTCCCTTCTGGGTGGGGGAGAAGGCTCGAGATTCCTGCGGCAACCCCTTTGGGTTGATGCTCTCGCATCGACCCCATCAACCTTTTCCAAAATGCGCATGAGCATATCCATCATGCAGTCGAATTCTGTGCGGGTGACTGGCTCATCTGGGCTGCGAGAACCCTCACGTTGGTCGTCGACGAAGTTCTACCTAGCCATTTCAATTGTCTTTTTTGCGATCATCTAGAATCTGAAGACTACGTGTTGAACTGTTGATGCCTTTTTTACCCCAAGTGATCATTTACTCAAGTCGAAAGGTGGTGAGACATGCGCTTTGGGTTTTCAGGTGATGTTGACCGAAGTTTTGTTAGCCCCAGAGAGTACTTGCGTGGGAGGGGGAGAGCTTTACGACCCTTTTTGAAATCTCTACATGATGCCTTTCTGCAACAATTCTAGCCCAATTTATAGCCCTGGGGGCTTCCCGAAGGTCAGTCACCTCTTCCAGAGTTGCCCAGGGTTCCAGATGTGTGTAGCGGGTTCTGGTACCTTCTACGACATTTTAGCGATGAGGATCGTGATCTATGGATATCCCTTCCTAGGCGAGTTCCTTCGGGATGGGCGAGAAGCAAATAACACTTGAACGCATACACAATCATCGAGAACATTTTCTGCTAGAACTCGCCCTTCTTAGCGAGAACTATCCCTAAAACGGACTCGCTTCTTTCTCCTTTCCATATTTTGGGGTGGGTAAAATATCTAAGCAAATTCCAAAGTCCTAACTCCATCAAACCAAACAGAGCCTAAGAGAAAAAAACTGAGCATATACTGTCTGCATTATAAAAGTCAAATACCTGGTTAACACCTTCAATATTCGCTAACCTAGCTCTAGTAGACGGTCTTGCCATTGCAATCTTTATAAGTGTCTGATCACCACATATAGCATACCTATTGAACAACAAATTCAAAACAAATATATTAGCGCATCTTTCTTCTTGATTTAAAATAAAAAAGGTATGAAAACTTCAAATAGAAGAAGTACATTCATATTAACTTACGGGGCAGTTCCGTTATCTTTAGCAAGTTCCATTCTCAAATGCAAAAGGATGCCGTAAAGCTTTTTTTCAACCTGAAAGGAAGGATTTAGGAGGAAGAAGAAAATAAAAACATACAAGAAAAACACAAGAGAGTGACAAGAAAAGAAAAACTAACCATAGGCAACCCTTCTCTGTCTAGATCAATAGAACCATTTTTGTCATCAACATTGCTCTGCTGAGTTTCATGATCCTCCTCATCCATCATCTCACGAGTCAATCTCAAAATCATAGGTGGTTGATCAGCAAAATTGGCTGTGTGGAGATATTGTAGTCCCGTCGAGCTAACACTGAAGAAATGCCCGATTAAAACTATTTTTTTCCTAAATGTCATCAAACATTTTGAATGATAAAATGGCAAGGGCAATAGCCAGGTAGAAACCAGATACCTTACTATTCTATAAATATCATCAACAATTTCTTTTAAATAACCTGCATTCACAAGCAATTACAATTTACAAAATGGCAGCCTAAATTTGAAAGAATCAAAAAGATAATTTGCAAACAAAGAGTCTATTGAGTAGTTCAAGACGTTTTACAAATAGATACATAAGATGGTATTCAAGATATCTTCATATAGTTGTTGAGAACTATGTTGTTATCTATCAAGAATGAATACTTCCTAATGTATGTAATACTTAAAATACTTGGAATGCGTTGTCAAAGACACCATGTTGCTTATCTAACCTGAATAAATAAAACAGCAGTTCAATACAAATAAGATATGAAGTCCTATACAAAAGTTCATAATGACAGTAACGTGATAGTTCATGCATTTTCTTATGAGAACTTTGCAACGTAATTGTTATGAAGCCTAGATAAGGACGTAGTCACAGAGCAATGATGAAGGAATCTAAATACTCCGTGAGAACTATTGTGTAGAATTGGAGCCTTAACCTGTGTCGAGAGAAGTGCATGACAGGGTAAAATGAGGAGATAGGTGGAGATGAAGAGAATCAATGTAGGGAAGGTATAGAGCCTGTACAGAGAGCCTTATGCCATGGGAATTATATGGGACCGGCAGCTAGAAGGGATGGACAGAGCATCAAATCTCTTTACAAAAACATTTTAAGTCAGGTTGGTACGTTGGTCCATTGGTCCACTGGAACATTGCCCTAGAGAACGGACCAACAAGACCAGGGGCGGACACAAGTTAAGGCACACCTGGGCACGTGTCTATGTATGAAATCAGGAAAAAAATACGAATGTTGTATGTCATCCTTGTCAAGGATGAGTTGCACAGCCTCCATCATCAAGCATGCAACAATAAATTTGAGATGAGATAAGAAACCCAATGGTGAGATGAGAGAGTTCCCAAACGAGTTGTCGGAGAAAACCGAGGATACTTAAGATGCGAAATCAAAAGCTCATTTTGCACGCCAAGGGCTAACGGAAGTCATGGAGGCCATTGATCAGATAAAGGATGCGAAGAGACCGGAGAAGCTAGATGGTGGGAGAGAAGTTGGAAGCTGCTTTCATGGGGATGAAGCAGAGGAAGGAGACGTAGAGAGATGCCACTGAGAAGGACGCCAAGGCGACAAAAGGGAAGATGAAGATGGAGAGGGAACTGAGGGATTGGAGAGCGGAGAACGAGCAGAAGGGGAAGGCCCGTGAAGCTTTTTCTGCTTTCTCTTCCCATGGTCAGTTTAACAGGATGATGTTCTTTTGGAAGAGCTTTGACAACGAAAGGGAAATAAATGGATCGAATCCGGTTAAAGTTACTCTCCATGTTAATTTTGCTCCGGATTCGAACCAGCGTTACTCTGTCGGGGAAGGGGATGGTCTGGTGTCTGAGCCGAGACCGAGGAAGAGATTTTTCTTCCCGTGAATAACCATGTTCTTAGCAATGAAGAAGACTCAGATGGTGAAGTGAAATTGATCTGCTTACTTGTAAAATAAGAAATATATAATTCATAAATGTTGACATTCGTTTTCAGTATTTTATAAATCTGTTTTGTATGTTAAATTCATTCTTCAAATTATCCTCTAAGATAAATAATATAAATGTGTAGAAGAGAACATGGGCGATTACAGAAAGGACTTAATTGTAGACATTTCTTTTACTTGACAGAAAGGATGCAATTGCTTTTTTTGCATCCTTGTTTACGTTTTATTCTTTATATAGTTGGAAACAATTTCTTTGATAGAAATTTTTTTGAGTTGACACCATTCTGTCACTTGCAATAAATTTTATTTAATTTCTGAATAAAAAAACTTCTCGAAAATTACAATTTTTAGATGGTGTCCGGATGGGACGAAAATCCTGGGTCTGTCAAGACATAAAGGGCAACCCGGTGCACTTAGCATCCCCGCACAGCAAGGGACCGGACAAGGGTCCCACTATAAGGGTGAAATGGAGGCAAATCTTATCCTGCATTTTTGCAAGAGGCTGCTTCCAAGACTCGAACCCATGACCTCAAGATCATACGGTAACACCTCAACGGGTACACCACCAACAAGATAAATAAAAAAAGGGCAGCCCGGTGCACAAAGCATCCCCGAACAGCGAGGATCCGGGGAAGGGTCCCACGACAAGTGTGAAATGCGCGCAAACCTTACCCGACATTTTTGCAAGAGGCTGCTTCGAGGACTCGAACTCATGACCTCATGGTCACACGACATCACCTTAACCGGTGGACCAAAGCTCCCCTTCCAACACGACATAAATAAACAAAAAAAAACTGAACACAAACAAATTAACCGATTACAACAAAATAAATTGACTCTAGATATAAACTGAAACAATTGAAATAAATAAATAATCATTCTCTGAAATAAACCAACAAAAAATAATTAAAATAAATGAAACAAAATAAACATAGTAAAATCACTCCCATGTCACACTTAGTTGACGCAATTCCTTGGGTCTGCCTTGCCTCAAAGTGCGTACGTAATACTTGTTAGATATAATTTACATTCTATATGGTAGAGATAGCTTTGACTTGCCTTGGGTGTTATGAGGATCCTCTTTTATACATGCATATGCAACACTATTGTTAATGTGAATAATACTTTTTGATCTTTTCCTATCATGGTATAAGAGGTATAGGGTTCCGCACACCGCCGCTCGTCTCGTTCCCTCACGTCAAGCTCGTGGTTTCTGCGCTCGCCAATCTCGTCTGCGCTAGTCTACGTAACAACCGCAAGTCTTGCACCTCCTCCTTCCAACTCCTACTAGCATTTGCAGCCCGCCGATCTAGTTTGCGCTCGTCTCCTTCCCGCTCGTCGATCGCAGGTCTCACTATCATCTACAGCCAGCCGATCTCCTCTACATCGTGCGAGTAGGCTGCAACGACTTCGCTCCTTTCTGTCGAACAACCGAAGGTCTAGAGTCTCCTCTGTTGGTTGTTTCCGCATCCCTATCCTCCTCCTGCGTCCCATCCGTAGCCCGCCAATCTCCGTTGTCTTCTGCAGCCTGAAGCCCGCCGATCTCCACTGCCCACTGCAACACGAAGCCCACTGATTTCTACTGCCTCCTTCAGCCCGCCGAACTTCGTTGGTCTCCCCCGTCCTCTATCGAGCGCACTTTTCCCTAGGCGATCATATCCGTCCTCCATTGGTTCGATGAGACCGTCACACTCCTCATCTACCTTCCTTCAGGAGGTTGATGTCATCCTCGACGGACGAAACTACAAGGTATGATCCGCCCCATTGGCGTGATCCTCCGTGGTCTCGATCTATGGAGCCACATTGATGACACCGAGCCAGATCCCCCCCCCCCCACCAGCTGCTAATTCTACGGACACCCCACTAGCTGCCAATCCAACAAACTCCCTTTATTCCAACGTCAGCACGACCACATCCTCCCAGCGCTGCGAATAGGCGAGGTGGCGCTCTGACAACTCTCGCATTATAACCGTCATTTGTCAGTCCTGCGAGCTCCAAATTCGCATGACCGTCTACGAGTTACCTATGACGAAGGAGATGTGGGATTACTTGCGTCTCCTCTACCTGCTATCTAGCCAGGCTTTGCGCTACTCCCTATTTCAGACCCTTGGTGTCTGTTACCAATGATCGGTTTGTATAAGCTTTCTTTGCTAAGCTCCTGGACCTTTGGCGTCAGTGTGATGAAATGACACCTTCCCCCTATGTTACTTGCAATCAGTGTACTGCTACATCCCGAGATCGCGACTTTCAATGTATGTATGAGTTTCTTATGCGCTTACGCCCCAAATTTGAGTATGTTCGAGCACAACTTCTGCACCGGGATCCCCTGCCGTCTCTCAGCGATACCTTGGCCTTGGTGATTGCTGAAGAGACTCATCTTCACTCCTTGGGCATTGCTACTCCTCCAGGTGTGATGCATCATGCTGTTCTGGCAACTCCCCAACTTCTACCACAGCCTTTTCTTGTGAGTGCTCCACTGTTCCCCTCGTCTGGTTATAGTGTTTCGGTGCACCATGTTTCTCGTCCTCCATCGGTGCCCTTTGCTGCTCAGTCTGACGCTCCTCGTCTCCCTCCTGTCCGTTGCCACTATTGTTGGTACCTTGTTCATGTCAAATATGAGTGTCACAAGCTTCAGAAGGCTCAACAGTTCAATCAGCAGCGCGCCCTTGGTGCATCTTCAGCTCACTTTTCTGCTCTGCCGCAGTCACTCTCTGTTTCTAAGCTTGCCCAGCAGCTCTCTCATGGTTCAATGTCCCGCTCCTCTGCCTCTGTACTCTCACCAGATGCTTCTGATGCCTGTACTCTCAGTCGGCTGCCGCCTCCCCTACGGGTATCATTCCCTCTGACTGGCTATTTGACTATGAAGCCTCTTTTCACATGACCTATGATGTCACACACCTTTTGTCCTGCCAGCCTGTCTCTTTTCACATGACCTATGATTCCATCTCGAGCTCATGCAGTGAAAGATTTGTAATTTCAAGCATGCCAACATCTTCAAACGTGTCAAATGAATCTCCAGCAATATCCCACATCTTGGTCTCTCCTTGTGCGTATTATGGATTTTTTCTGGATAGAAGATGTAGATTGTTTTGTATAAAAACTAGATCTTCTGTATGTTTTGGAGTCATTCTTCTTTTTCTCATTGAGTGTACAAAGGAGTAAGCACTGAAATTCCTCGCGGCACATGATGAAGAAGATGGTTGTGCAAGAAGCTTTAAGGCTAAACTTTGTAGCATAGGTGCACTTGCACCATGAATAACCAACTAAGCCTTAGGATCCATTGAAAATCAACTTTGAATTGAATCAAATTCTCTAAATTCTCCGTTTATGTAAGCAAAATTTGCGTACTCTAAATTCACCTTGGTATGATCCTCAATGTTAGGAAAGTACTTCCTAAAGCATTTTTTTGTTTCTGGAATGATTTCACTAGCCATTGTTCACTATATCACCTAAATGAAAAGAACAAGTAATATTATTATAAAAAATAAAAAATAAATAATAATGTAATTAACTCATGAAATTTTAGAACATACTTAAGATTCAAGCATGTGCTGAGCAATGAAGTGCAGTGTTGTTCTTTGACCAATGATCCATAAGTATTGTTTGAACAACTTCATAAAATGTAGATTACTCATCTAGTCTTTTCACCTCATGTTCATATATAGCTCTCTTCACTTTTTTAATCGTTTAATCTCACATGTCATAGACTAAGTGAAGACAAGTCTTATCTGTATCACAAAGTCTAAGCATATCATAAATAAGCGTCGTGAAGGAAAGTATGTAATCAATTTTATCTTACCAATAATCATCCAGTACTTTATCCTTCACAAACTTCGCCCTCCCTTGATTATCATCTTGATAAATAATCTATCTTTAAAAATAACCATGCTTTGAAGACCACTTTTTATTAGCTTAGCCCTCTTAAGCATCATAATCATCGAAGCAAACTGTGTATGAAAGTAATTTCAAGTTAACAAACTCATTATATATAGCCAGCCTCATGGAATGGTTCATGATAAAAAAAATTTATTTGCATCACTTCAGAAACAATTTCAGAAATTCAATTGCATTCTAAATAAATCTCTTGATTGGTCTTTGTATTCTTTGGGTCACATATGTTCTTTAGGGTAATATTAAGGGTGTGCATCCCACAAGGAGTCCAAATAATGGAGGGAAATTCAAGTTCAATGAATTGTCATGCGGTCTTGCAATTAGCAACATTATCTGTGATGACTTGTACAACTTTCTCATGACAAATTTCATTTATAACTTCTTTGAATAAGTTAAAAATGAAATACATATCCTTTGTTTCTCCGGAACAATCAACCGCCTTTAAAAACATAGCTTCTCCACCAGACAAAGCCAAAACATAGCTTCTCCATCAGACACAGCCAAAACATTAATAAATGATCTCCTTTGTGAGTCACTCTATCCATCACCCACAAGGCTTACCACCTTTCTCCTTTCATATGTTTCTAAACAACCAGCCGCCTTTAAAAACATAGCTTCTCCATCAGACACAGCCAAAACATTAATAAATGATCTCCTTTGTGAGTCACTCTATCCATGACTCACAAGGCTTACACCTTTCTCCTTCCACATGTTTCTAAGTAGTGCATACAATCTTTCAATATTTAACTTCTCTTTTTGTAATAAGGTGGTCCTCCACAAATTTTATTTTGGTGGAACATATCCCGCAATATAATGATTTGCAGCCACTTGTACTTGTACCTCCGCGTGACATCCTACTACCGCCGCACGGTATTTCACCGAGCAATATACCAATAACTCAGCAGGGCTACCGCCAGCGATATAACTAACGTCGCGTTGTTGCTGAGCAATATGTCAATACTACGCCGGGCTATCGCCGCGGGGTATCCCGCTACCGCCTCGCGGAAGTACTTGACGATCGTTGAGTAAAAGCGAATATAAAGTAGAGATTTTTTGCTAGGTTAAAAGGCAAACCTCCCAAATAAAACATTATGGCAATCTCATAATCTAAATGTTCTCGTTGACCCCTGTTAAATGCATTCTCAAGCATACCTTTTCCTCCACTTTCAATCTTCTTTTTTTTAGAGAAAAGATACACACCACCACTAGATCCACCTTCATTACTTGAAATGCTAGAAGTGGCAAAAAACACTTTTTAGGAGCAAGACTCGCTATTCTAACATTCACCTCTTCTTCAAATTTTTACATCTTAAATAGATCACTACTTGAGACTTTTGCACATTTTCCAATTCATTTTCCACAATTCAGTAACAAATGTGCTCCCACTCTTGTATATGAACTCATAAAATTTTTGTCACAAAAATTGCACTTCCAAGACAAATTACTTTCCGCCTCACCATGAGTAGCTAGCTTATTGACAAACCTCCATAATGATTTATTTGGATCTTTATCAATCGATATAGGCTCTTGTGAACCATCATCACTACCCTGACTTGAAGACATTCTACAAAAAAAATAGGTGTTGTCTGATCTTCAAACATAAATCACACACACATATAATTTAATATAATTATATAATATATTTGAATGTAAAGAATGATGAACATCATACGCCTTAGTTAAAACCTTTCGAAGTTCTCAAAACAAAACAACAAATTTGTAATTTCAAAAAATTCTAGCAATTTGTAATTATGTCAACTATTGTTTTAAATGACCTCCGACATGTCCGACATGTCATTTTTAGGACAAAACGATATGTTTTTCTAAAAAAAGATTGTCATTTTGTAAAATATAATCTGACATGTCCGATTTTTTCAGACATATCGGCCGACACGACATTTAAATATATCACCAACTATTTTTTATGTTATATTACCAAATTAACAGTATATATGTAAATCGCCTATGAAAATTATATTATGTATGTTTAATTAGATTATACTTATTTTTTTATTTTTTAACGTTTTATTCTTACAAACCATTTTGTATAAATATTTCACAATTTTTTAATTTTATATTACAAAAAATATGAAAACATTTAATATATTTATTAGTTGATTGTTTGCATGTTTTTAATATAAATTTAAAAATGCTTATAATCAATCAAATTTTTAACTTTTAAATCTTCATTATTTGTAATAAACTTATAGCTATCAAAATAAAATTATTGTATACTATTGGAAAAGCCCATGTAAAAGGCTCATTTATTGGCCCTCTTTCTTTGTTTTCTTTCTCCTCCTTTAGTCTCACATCTTGTATAAGATTTATTCTTCTCTCTTCTCTCCTATATATTTGTATTTTCTCCTTGTAATTAGATGCTTGAGTAATACATACAAGATTTGGGCTCTCTCAACATGGTATCAGAGCCAGGTTTGAACTGAGCGGCTTCCCTGTCTTTACCCGCGCGGACTGTTTCTGTCCGCTACCCGCTCGGCCTCCGGCGGCCTGACGTTCTGACCGCTCAGCTCCTCTTCCTCCGCTCTCTCTTCCTCTCCGTGGTACCACCTCTCCCCTCCGGCATTTATAGCCTTCCTCTCCATGGGTCCACCTTCCTTCTCTCTCCTCCAGGCCGCTCTCTTTCTCGCGGTCTGTTTGCTCTTGCTGCGGCTTGATCCCTTTTCTCGCCCTTTCTTGCAGCGAACTCCCTTCTTCCGGCGGCTTGTTCCTTCTCTCCGCTATCCGCTACCCGCCCGGCCTCCCACGGACTGCCTCCTCTGCGGTTTGTTTTGTTGGTCGCCGCGGTCCCTTCTTTATCCGCTTGGGTCTCCCCCCTTGCGGTTCTCTTCTCCTTGTTCGCTGATCCGCCTGACCGTGCGGGTTGTCTCTCTCACCCGCATCTTGGTCGCGGTCTCTTCCGGCCTTCTTTTCCTCTCTATCCGCGCGGTCTGCTTCTGTCC
Organism: Platanthera guangdongensis; assembly: GCA_039583875.1. Taxonomy (NCBI): domain Eukaryota; kingdom Viridiplantae; phylum Streptophyta; class Magnoliopsida; order Asparagales; family Orchidaceae; genus Platanthera; species Platanthera guangdongensis. Next base: position 11,297,537 of record CM077155.1, read on the forward strand.
GCTGCGGTCTGTCTCTGAACACGCGGCTTGCCTCTACCCGCTGCGGCCTCTCTCTGCTTCTGTCCGCTGCGGCCTGCCTCTGACCACGCGGCTTGCCTCTTCCCGCTGCGGCTTCTCTCTGCCCGCCTCTGCCGCGGTCTACTCCTGACCGCCGCGACCTCATCCAGTTCGCCGCGGCCTCCTCTAGCCCGCTGCTTGCCGCGCGGTTTGTACTAGCCGCGCCCTGCTGTCTGCTGTGCATCAGTCCGTTGGTTCTGCTCGCCTCTTCTCCTCCAAGTCGCCATGTCCTCCAGCAACTCCACTACCGCTCACCCCCCGGCAGACCACGTGGCTCCTCCTCACGAACTCCGCGATGAGCTTCGGATTACTACTCTTTCCCTCTCTGGCAAGTCCAACTTCATCCCATGGGTTCACTCTGTCCGCAGGGTCTTACAAGCCAAGGGCCTTGCGCGTCACCTTACCCAGGGCTCACCGACTCCTCCTACTGATGATTGGCTACGAAATGACAGTCGCGTCCAGACCTGGATCCTGAACTCGGTGGAGGGTGAGCCGTACCAGATGATCATGTATCATGAGACCGCCAAAGCCATGTGTGATGAACTCCATTCCTTGTACTCGGGCAAAGACAGCCTTCAGCACCTTTTTGACATCATCACTGATCTTCAAGCTTTGGATGTTGGCAAAGCTCTGGACATGACCTCCTTCGTGGCCCGTGCTAAAACTCTAACGGAGGCTTGGATTCAGCACCAGCCCGCGACTACTGATCTCGCTGCTCAACGCGCCCAGAAGGAGGCCGTTTGTATTGCTATGATTATGGCTCGAGTCCCACCGCACCTTCACAGTATCCGGGCCCAGGTTCTGGCTTCACCCACTACCCCTTCCTTCTCAGATGTCTGTTCTATGCTACTTCGAGTACCACCTCCACCGGAGGCGCCTGCACCACCCTCGCCGGCCCTTCTTCAACAGGCCCTTCCTCCTTTACTTCTCCCACCATCTTCTACTCGGGGTGGACGTACGGGCTCCCGCGGGCGGGGCCGTGGTGGTCGCGGACGGCCCAAGTGCACCTACTGCGGCCGGGATGGCCATACTGAAGCGGTCTGTCACAAGAAACATGGCTACCCTCCTCGCCCGCCTACAGCTGTTGTTACCGATAACTCTCCTCCGACTGGTACGGATCTTGAGACTCTTCTCCTTCGGCTGCAACAACTTCAGGGGCTCCTCAACCCTCCATCTGCTTCCATGGCCTCCACCTCCCCTGCAGGTATTGTCTCCACCTCCACTACAGGTACTGCCTGTCTTTCCTCCGGATCTCGCTGGATCCTGGACTCGGGAGCCACCCACCACATCACTTCCATGCAGCCGCCCTGGTTCTCTGATGCTCCTCATCCCCAGACTATTACTGTGGCCAATGGTGCGATTGTTCCGGTCTCCGGATGTGCTGATCTCTTCCTCCATCCCTCTCTCTCTATTCGTTCCGTTCTTTATGTGTCGGCCTCACCATTTAATTTACTCTCTGTTGGTCGTATTACTACTGATATGAATTGATATATCACCTTCACCTCTTCTGGTTTTTTGATACAGGATCGGCAGACGCAGATTACCATTGGTAGGGGTCGACTGCAGAACGGGCTCTACCTCCTCGATGTCTCTCTCACCTCTCTTTCCTCTGTTTCCTCTACTGATTGGCATTGTCGGCTTGGGCATGCCCCTCTACCTATCCTCCAGAAGGCGCTTCCTGACATCTCTCTTCCTGTTTTTAAATGTGATTCCCGTATTCTTGGCAAACAGCCTCGTTCTTCTTATCCCGCACATTGTACTCGGAGCTCTGCTCCTTTTGATCTAATACATTCTGATATTTGGGGACCGTACAAAGTTTCTAGCATCTCTGGTTAGCGTTATTTTATAACATTTATTGACGATTACTCTCGCACCACCTGGTTGTATCTCCTACATGATCGCTCTGAGCTTCCTCGTGTCTTTCAGGCTTTTGTGTTAGAAACTCGTACGCAATTCTCTACCGTCATTAAAACTTTCCGCTCTGATAATGCCCGGGAATACACTAGCCACGAGTTTGCCACTCTATGCGCAAACTTCAGTATTGTTCATCAGACCTCTTGTCCCTACACCCCTCAACAAAACGGGGTCGCAGAACGAAAGAACCGCCACTTGCTTGATGTTGCTCGCTCCCTCATGCTTCACATGCTCGTTCCCAAAGTCTTCTGGAACTTTGCGGTTTCCACTGCGTGTTTTCTTATCAACCGTCTCTCATCTCCGGTTCTCCAGAACGCTACCCCCTTCAGCCTTCTTTTTCCCTCCGCACCCGCCTTCTCTCTCACACCAAGGGTTTTTGGTTGTACATGCTTTGTCCATAACCTGGGCCCCACTCTTGACAAATTGGATCCCCGTGCGGCCAAACACATTTTCGTCGGCTACTCACGCACCCAAAAGGGCTATGTTTGCTACTCCCCGGTCACCCGGAAGGTCTCTGTGTCTACTGATGTTACTTTCCGGGAGGATCAACCCTTCTTCCCTCCTCCTTTGCCACCACTTCTACCACCACCCTCCGTCCCACGGCCGGTGATCCCCGTCCACTCCCCTCCAACCATCCCTCCTCCTCCTCCCACCATTGACCCTCCTCGACCGCCCGTTATTCGGGTCTATACTCGTCGCCCTCTTCCTCCCGTTGCTCCTATGCAGTCGGCTTCGACCTCGGCTTCTCCGTGTTCTGCTGCTCCGGTGCCGGCCTATACAGCTCATCCGATGGCGAACTGTGTTTCTCTACATCGCCTCTCTCCACCTCTTCAGACCTTGGCTACTTCACTATCCTCGGTCTCTATTCCTACTTCTGTACAGGACACTCTTCAACATCCTGGGTGGCGTGCTGCCATGGAAGAAGAGATGGCTGCTCTTTGGGCGAACCAGACTTGGACCTTGGTGCCCCTTCCTCCCGGCCAGAAACTTGTTGGGTGCAAATGGGTCTTCGTCATCAAACATGCTCCTGATGGGACCATTGATAGACTAAAAGCTCGTTTGGTTGCTCGTGGCTTCACCCAGCAACAGGGGCTCGACTATGACGAGATTTTCTCTCCGGTTGCTAAGCTCAACACGGTCCGCATTCTCATTTTTGTTGCTGTCCATCGCCAATGGCCCTTATTTCAACTAGACGTCAAGAACGCTTTCCTGAATGGCGACCTTCAGGAAACGGTTTACATGCAACAACCTCTCGGGTTTGAGACCACGGGGGAGTCACGGGTTTGTCACCTTCTCAAATCACTATATGGTCTCAAACAATCCCCTCGGGCATGGTTCGACAAGTTCAGCAAAGCTCTCCGGGAAATTGGCTTCACTCGAAGCTCGGCTGACTTCTCATTGTTTACTCGCCACCGGGCAACGGGTACGGTTCTCCTATTGGTATATGTCGACGACATCATTATTACTGGAAATGACTTGGACAGCATACAGGCTATTAAGCTACATCTGAGCTCCGTCTTCCAAACTAAAGATCTGAGACATCTTCGGTACTTCCTCGGTCTGGAAGTGGCCAGACGGTCAGATGGTCTGGTTCTCTCTCAGCGAAAATATTGCCTGGATCTTCTTCATGATGCAGGCTACTCTGGCTGCAAACCTATTAACACTCCCATGGATGCAAATCACAAACTATGTGCTCAGGGCTCGGATTCTGATTCTCTTCTACAAAATCCAGAATATTACTGTTGTCTTGTTGGGAAACTTATCTACCTAACAGTTACAAGACCTGATATATCCTTCGCTGTGGGACTCGTTAGTCGATATATGCACTCTCCTCGAAGCTCTCATCTCCAGGCTGTGGAACGCATTCTCAGATATCTTAAGACAGCTCCTGGCCAAGGACTTGTATACAAAACCTCATCTTCCATTTCTACACTAGTGGCATACTTTGATGCCGACTATGCTGGCTCGCTCGACGATCGATGATCTACTAGCGGTTTTTGCACCTATTTTGGAGAACATCTGATTACTTGGCGAAGCAAGAAACAAGCAGTGGTTGCTCGATCCTCAGCAGAGGCAGAATATCGGGCAATGGCTGTTGTGGTCTCTGAACTCACATGGATTGAGAGTCTCCTTACCGACCTTGGGGTTAAACTATCTTCACCAGCTCTCCTCCTATGTGACAGTCAAGCTGCCATACATATTGCTAAGAACCCGGTATTTCACGAAAGAACGAAGCATATTGAGGTAGATTGTCATTTCATCCGAAAGAAAGTCCACATGAAGAAGATCGAGCCCAAGCATGTTCCGGGTACTGAACAGGTCGCTGACATCCTCACCAAAGCTCTACCTAGTACCCTCTTCTATCAGTGCCTATCCAAGCTTGGCGCATACGACTTGTACGCTCCAGCTTGCGGGGGAGTATTGGAAAAGTCCATGTAAAAGGCCCATTTATTGGCCCTCTTTCTTTGTTTTCTTTCTCCTCCTTTAGTCCCACATCTTGTATAGGATTTATTCTTCTCTCCTCTCTCCTATATATTTGTATTCTCTCCTTGTAATTATATACTTGAGTAATACATACAAGCTTTGGGCTCTCTCAACATAAACTATTAAATATATTTTACAATATATCATTTTTTATTTGTTAATAATATTTTATCTAAGATATTATTCAATTTTATTTCGTAATATAAATGACTCATTATTTATTTATTTGTTATATTATTTTTCTATTTTTATAACATATAATTATAGTTAGATACATAAAATAAAAATTTTATTTATAAGACATGAAAATCCAATATTTAAAAATATTCGCGACATGTCTCCAACTTCCGACATTTAAAAATTCAATCTGATATGTTGCCAACATCCAATATTTAAAACATTGATGCCAACTCCCACAAAAAATTTGGGTAACTAATACTCAGTACTCACTGTCTGCAAGTTTTTTTCTATTGTTCTAATGAATATTAATATGATGATTATAGACCCAAACATGAGATAATGTGCATTGAAGATTTGAGTTATAAACCTATGGCTACTAGGATACTATAAGAAACCATAATTATGAAGGGTCGGTTTTAGGCTTTTAGTCACCACCATCTCACTGGACTACCAGCACTAAAAATACATCAGAAAAAATAGAGAAAAAATAGAGTGGGTCGATCAAGAACTAGGAAGAAGCAAGAGATTCAGAAAATGTATATTACCTCACAAAAATGTAGAAGGGGGAAGGTCGATCAAGAAAACAGATCCAGGCATTTCCGTTGAGATCAAGATCACCGAGCTATCGTCGATTCGTCGTCGACTCGTCGAAGTAGAAATGGGAAGAAGCAAGAGATCGACGTTAAGGAGAAAAATAGAATGTTGAATGAGGCAAGCACTAAGAGGAAGCCAACAGGGAGCGGCGTCGATGCATTACAGAGCGAGTGAGCACGAAGAGGAAGCCAACCACAGATGCCCTAAGCAGGAGGAAGGCAGAACATGGGTCACGAGCTTAGAAAAATAGAATGCGGGAGCTGGAAGGTTTACTTATAATAAATAGGTGGTTCACGGGACTCGCGTGTCCAATTGAGCGGGACACGCAAGTCTCGCAAAAGCTAAACGTGTCAGACTTCTGACACGCGTGTCGGAGAGTTCGACACCGACACTTTGGCCATTTCAGAGTGTCGGTGTTTCATAGCAGGACACTCTCCATCAATGTTGAAATAGGACTAGAAGATAAAGTCCTGTTGATCAATACTTGTTGGATAACATGGGCATCTTCACCTTATCATCGACTGACATGTCCAAGGTGGACCTGGATGCGGCGTGGCATCGCCAACATCGATCTTACTTTCAAACCCATCAAGCAGAAAAATGAAACGTTGGAGACAACCCTAGCAGAGCCTATTTGCGAAGAAGTTGTAAAACTCCTTAAGGCAAACTCTGAAAAGGAGATTCAATGCCCTGAGTGGGTTTTAAATGTTGTAATGATGAAAAATTCCAAGGATAAGTTGCATATGTGTATATTTTGCCAAATTAACAAAGTCTGTCATAAGGATTGTTATCTCTTGCATCGAATAGATTCCCTAGTTGATTCTTGTGTGAAATTTCTTGTCATGAGTATTTTGGATGCTTTTTCAGAATATCATCGGATTCAGATGCATATCCCTGACATCCCTCACACTTCATTTATCACGGATGACGACTATTACTATTTTCGGGTCATACCTTTTGGCCTCAAGAACGCGGACACTACCTATCAGTGTATGCTGGATTACGTCTTTAAAAATAAAAAGACCATAATTTGGAAGTACGGGTAGACAATCTCCTCATTAAAAGCCGTAAATTAGAAGAGTACATTCGTGATCTCAGTGAAATTCTTCGACCTTGAGAAAGTAGAAGATAGGATTCAATCCGACGAAGTGTGTTTTTGGCGCCAGTAGGGGAAATTTGTAGGCCGTCTACAAACACCCCTAGTCACAAACTTAATCAAGAAAAAGTCAAAGTAATTTTGAACAACTCCTCAAACTTTGAAAGCATTACAATAGTTAACAGGGAGGCCCGGGACTAAGTTTCTTTATTTCACGATCTGGGACCAATGCACACCGTTCTTTCAAACTCTCTGAGGAGCATCTAATTCAAATGGATCGAAGATTGTGATAAGAACTATGAAGAACTCAAAGAACAACTAACTTCCGCTTACACTCTTACAGAGCCCTCGAGAGGACCATTTGGTGTATCTTGAAGTTGGCCCCAAAACCGTAAATGCCATGTTGGTTCGGGAGGAAGGGAAGTGACAGTGTCCAATCTATTATGTGACTCTACAGAGGTATCATATTCTAGAAAAGATAGACTGAGCTATGATCATATCAGCTTTGAAGGCCATTCACGGAACATATGAAATATTAAATTTTTGGAGTTCAATAAACCACCTTGTGAACCTTGCAGAATGTTCAGGCTTCTCCAGAATGACATGTTTGTGGAAGAAACCCTGCTAAGCTTTAGCAGGAAATAGCAACACCTCTGTCAATGACAATCTTCGTGGATGGAGCTTCCGACAACAATTCATAAGGCGTTGAGGTGATCCTCATAAATTCAAATGGTGTTTGAATCAAGCAAGCTCCCAAATTATATTTCTCAACTACAAATAATAATACACTTTGTAGCATTCGATGACACATGATATCGACATCCGTCAGTTATCTTATTTTTGAACTTTCAAATTATGAAATTTTTATTTTCCCGTGCATTAATTATGATAAGATAAATTATCTGTGGACGAATATACGAATGAGTTTCTTGTTTTTTAGTCTCTCCTCGGCCGCCGGAGGGATGATGACCGATAATCTATTAGGGATCAGTTGGAGCCTCATGAATATAGGGACTTAAGAGAAGTTTCGACTCAAGCACGCAGGGTAGAGGCCCTGCAAAAAAATGTCTGGGATGAGGTCTACTGACAGACCCCAATTCATTCACACATCTACCCTACCATTAGGTCCATCAGATCCTCTTGCCTGACCATTTCCACGAGTACACATGCACTTGCTGCAGAAGATTGTTGCAGCTGCTGAATCAGCAATGGAAAGTGTTCCTGAAGAAGGCACTGAGGCAGTTCCTTAAGTACTCACACGACACGTGTGTACCTGCTGCAGAAGAGATCAACCCTGCCACCACTGAGTTCATGGGAACTCAAGCAGTCCGTCCATTTGAGCTCTTTCCTCTCTCACCAAGTTTATGGTGACTTACTCCATGAAGTCACACGATGAGGGGGGAGTTTCAGCTATCCACAAAGCCAGAGAAAGTCACCATTTTCTAGACAGGTGTCTCTCCAAAGTCCTCCTCCTTGGCAGATTTGATGCATCCCCCCCCCCCCCCCCCCCCAAAGATATCTGCAGGTCTGCTCCCTACTCCCTCAGCAACTATCCAGAAATCTATTGTTCACAGAGATAGGACCGGGCTTGGGAAGGTCGAACAAAGGAGCAAAAGAAAGTCTACACACAATTAAAAAGGTAACATGAGCAGATGATCAGATAAGAGCAAAGGAAAGATGTCTTAGATAAAGCTAAATAAGAAGAAACCTCTTCAGAGAGGCAAGCCAGATTCAGTACATAAGCAGAACAAAGAGTCCTTCAGGCAAAGTCAGCTGCAGTCAATATTCCTCTTTTCTCTATCCTTTCTCCTTCTGGTGGAGTGTTCTCTTCTAAGATTTCTTCCTTGTTTGACAAGAAGAAATATATCAAGAAGCACTCTGTTGAAGTACAAGACCGGGCGGTCTAAGTCTGGCGGGTTATTGACCGCACGGTCTATCGGATTCTCTCCAACGGTTTGTTTCCAAACTGTTGCTGTTTGTAGACCGGGCGGTCTAGCGGTCTCCCAATGCGACTTGTGCTCCTTCTGCTGTTGCCGAGCGGTTAGCACATTTGTCTAACCGCGCGGCCTTTTCGCTTTAAATTATCTCTAGCCGCACAACTATGTAAATTTTTAGTCTCACATTGTTTACATGTACTCTCTGCTCTCTCCTCCATTCTATATAAGGGAGGTCATACCTTTGTAAAAATACACTTTTTGGATAATAAAACTTTCAATTATTCAATTTTCGGCTTATTTTCTAGTCGTCTGTTCGCTACTCTCACATGGTATCAGAGCAAGCGATCGATTCGACCTGATTCCTTTGGCTCTTCTGTCCGCGCGGCTTGTTCTCTGTCCACGCGGCTTCTTTGCCTTGTCGCTGCCCTGTTTGCGCGACTTCCTTCCCTCTTTTCTGCGACCTGTTTTCGCGGGCTCTCTTTCCTTCTCCTCTCTCTTCTTTGTTTGGTCGCTCTCTCTTCTGTTCGCGCGATCTTCCCAGTTCGCGCGACTTCTTCCCTGTGCTTTGGTCTGCTTCCTGGTCGTGGCTACTCTTGCCGCTGGTGTGCTGACACCGTGACCGTTGCAGCTTCTTCTCTTTAGCCCGCTGCGGTTTTGTCTTTTTCGCTGCAGTCTTCCTCTCTCGTCGCGGCCTCCTCCTTTGTTCGCGCGGTTTAATCCCGTTTCTGTCCGCGCGCCTTCTCTTCTACTCGCGCGGTTTCCTGTGTCTCTCTATGGACAATTCGGGTCTCTCCACCCCCGTCATCTCTTCCTCCACCACTCCTGTGGCTCATCCTCCTCCTACTCCTTCCGGAAACCTTGACACCGTTTCAAAATTAATTGGTTCCAATTATCCAGATTGGAGCGTTTCTTTCACCTTTCTTCTTCGCTCTCAGCGCAAACGTCATCACCTCACCGATGACCCTCCTCTTCCTAACTCTGTTCAATTTGATGACTGAGATGCGAGTGATGCGTTTGTCCGCACTTGGCTGGCCAACAGCCTCTCTGATGAATGTCTTCCCGTCAGCCGCCATGATGAGACTGTCAAAGCTGCATGGCTTCACCTCGCTGCTCTCTATTCGAAAGGGGGCCAGACGTCCCGCATTTATACTCTCTATGCGGAGCTCTTCGCCCGCCCTTCTATGTCTCCTGCTGCAGCTTATCAGCGGGTTCAGGCTCTTAGCGTCGAGATCCTCCAGAATCGCCCCTTCTCCGCGGACTTGGCAGAGCAACACAAGCACTTCCAGGAACTCCTGCTTGTTTGTTATCTTCTGCGCCTTCCCGACTCCTTTGATATGATCCGCCAGCAGATCTTGGGCGAGGCAGAGTCTCCTAGTTTGGATGCCACTGCGGCTCGCATCGCCGATGTTACTTCGCTGCTCCAGCGTCCTCTGTTGTCCTTTCCTCCTCCACTGGACTTCTATGCTCACCAGGCTCAGAGGGGTGGCACTAGTGGCCGCAGCCACTCAGGCGAGCGGGGTTCGTCCAGGTTCCTCTGCTCTCATTGTGGTCGTACCGGCCATTCTGTTGACCGCTGCTGGCAGAAACATCCGCACCTTCGCCCCTCCGGTGATGCATCTTCCTCACTTCCGCCTCCTCTCGGTCGTCCGCCTCTGTGGCCACGACTTCAGGTAGTGCTCACGTCGCTATCCAAGGTAAATGGATGATTGACTGGTGCTACAAATCACATGACCGGCAATCCTCACTGCTTCTCTCTCCTCGAAAAACATGATCGGTTGCCCCCGGTTTATGTTGCGGATGGTTCCCCTTCCCCGGTTCATGGGACGGGCATGGTTCAAGTTACCCCGTCGCTTCGCCTGTCGGACACCCTCTATGTCCCGAAGTTCTCTTACAATTTATTATCTGTTACTACTTTATGCAAGCAACTTCAGTGTTCGGTCTTATTTACTCCGACTTCTTGTTCTTTCCAGGAACCGAGGACCCAACGGACGATTGCTACTGGGACTAAGAGCGGCGGCCTCTATTTCCTCGACAATGTTTCTGCTATATCCGCCTTCTCCTCCTCTTCTACAGATCTGCTTCAATGACATCTTCGCCTTGGGCATCCTCCTCCTCGGATTCTCTGTCAGCTTCTGCCCGACTTACCTCAGACCAGTCCTTCGCTCAACTGTGATGCATGTCAGCTTGGCAAACATCATCGCTCCTTCCCGCCGAAGCACGACCGTGGCTCTTCTCGCCCATTTGATCTCATTCATTCTGATGTCTGGGGTCCTGCTCCTACCCTCACCGTTGGTCGGGGTAGTTCCTACTTTGTAACTTTTATTGATGATTTCTCTAGATATGCCTGCGTGTATCTATTAAAATATCGCTCTGAACTCTTTTTTGTCTGGCAATCCTTTTATTCTATGGTGAAAACTCAGTTTGATATTTCTATTAAAGTCTTTCGCTCTGATAATACTAAAGAATATCTTAGTCATGAGTTTTCCTCTTTTTGTATGCAACATGGTCTTATTCATCAGACCAGCTGTGTTTACACCTCCCAGCAAAATGGGGTGGTGGGGCGTAAAAACCGTCACCTCCTTGATGTCGCTCGCACCCTCATGACGCAGATGCAGGTGCCTCGCTCCTACGGGGGCTATGCTATTCTCCTCGCCTGTTATCTCATCAATCGTCTTCCCTCTACGGTTCTCCACGGCCAGACCTCCTCCTCCATTCTCTACCCGAGCAAAGAACCATTTCCTCTCCCTCTCCGTGTCTTTGGGTGTACGGCTTTTGTACACGCTCCGTCTGGCACCCGTGACAAGTTTTCCCCCCGTTCCACCAAGAGTGTCTTTTTGGGTTACTCTAGCACTCAGAAAGGCTATTGTTGTTTTGCCCCCGTTCTGCGTAAGCAGTTTGTCTCCGCAGACGTGACCTTCGAGAATGCGTCCTACTTCTCTCCTGACTCCGCTCTTCCTCCTGCTGTCTCTGATTCTCCACCATCTCCCTCTGTTGCTTCCACGTCTATCGACGTCTCCCCTCTTACCACGCCTCCTCCTCCGTCTCCTCCTCCCTCCGACATACCTCCTCCACCTTCTCCCTCTTCTCTGTAGCCGTCTCTCTCCAGTCCCGGGCCAGCCTTCTCCGCCACGGACGCTCCGGTCACTGAGGCCCGAGTCGACCTGGATCTTCCCATTGCTCTTCGCAAAGGGGTGCGGGAGTGTACTCAACACCCGCTTGCGGCAGTTGTTTCCTATGATTGGCTTACTCCTTCTCGCAGGTCTTTTGTCTTGGCTATCTCGGCTACTGCCACTCCCCGCACCTACCAGGAGGCCCTTGTTATTCCTCATTGGAAATATGTCATGGATGAAGAGATCGCCACTCTTACTAAAAGGGGTACCTGGACCCTTGTTTCTCCACCAGTGGACACTGATGTGGTTGGCTGTCGCTGGGTATTTGTTGTGAAGTTTCGCCCCGACGGCACTGTGGATCGCTACAAGGCCCGGCTGGTGGCCAAAGGCTTCACTCAGACTTATGGGGTTGATTACTTTGATACTTTCTCTCCGGTTGCTCGCATCAGCATCATCCGGGTTCTTCTCTTTGTGGCTGTCAACAGGGCTTGGGCCATTTCTCAGCTTGATGTCAAGAATGCATTTCTCTATGGGGATCTTCAGGAGGACGTCTACATGGAGCAACCTCCTGGGTATGTTGCTCCGGGGGAGACACGAGTATGCCGGTTGAAGAAGGCTATCTATGGCCTAAAACAGAGCCCTCGGACATGGTTTGACAAGTTCCGTGGTATTGTGGCTGCCATCAGCTTTGCAAGAAGTTCGGCCGATCACTCCTTGTTTATTCGCAAAACCGCCTCGGGGCCCCCCGAAATACTTTTTGGAGATAGAAATCTCTCGGAAGCCTGACTCGTTGGTTCTCTCCCAACGGAAGTATGCTCTTGATCTTCTACAAGAGGCAGGAATGACTGGTGTCAAACCGGCCCGGTATCCCATGGTTACTGGAGAAGACAAAACATGGACTGATGACTCGCCTCTTCTATCTGATATTACGAGGTACAGACATCTGATGGGCAAACTCATTTATCTCACGGTGACCAGACCCGACATCTCCTATGCTGTAGGCAAGGTTAGTCAGTTCATGCAAGCTCCTAGAGAATGTCATCTTCAGTCTGCCTTGAAGATATTAGAGTATGTCAAAGCAGCACCAGGAAAAGGGCTACTCTTTCAGAAGAATGGTGATCTGAGAGTTGAAGCCTACTCAGATTCAAGCTATGCGGATGATAAAGGCGACCGTAAATCTACATCAGATTTTTGCACATTTGTTGGAGGAAATCTTGTGAGCTGGAAGAGTAAAAAACAGTCTGTTGTATCCAGATCCAGTGCAGAAGCCGAATATCGGAGTATGGCGTCAACCATGTGTGAGTTAAAATGGTTGCGTGCCCTCATGCTTGACCTAGGAGAGGCCTATGACTATCCTCTTCCTATGTTCTGTGACAACAAGGCCGCTATATACATATCCAAAAATCCGGTCTTCCATGAGAGAACAAAACATATAGAAATTGACTGTCATTTCATTCGGGAAGAGGTCTTGAAGAAACAGATTTGTACTCCGTTCGTCACATCCGACAAAGAGTTGACAGATATCTAAAATCCGGTTTCTACTTCCTTCTTCCACATTTGTGACAAGCTGGGCATGATTGATATCTATGCTCAAGCTTGAGGGGGAGTGTTGAAGTATAAGACCGGGCGGTCTAAGTCTGGCGGGTTATTGACCGCACGGTCTATCGGATTCTCTCCAGCGGTTTGTTTCCAGACTGTTGCTGTTTGTAGACCGGGCGGTCTAGCGGTCTCCCAATGCGACTTGTGCTCCTTCTGGTGTTGCCGAGCGGTTAGCACATTTGTCTAACCGCGAGGCCTGTTCGGTTTAAATTATTTCTAGCCGCACAGCTATGTAAATTTTTAGTCTCACATTGTTTACATGTACTCTCTCCTCTCTCCTCCATTCTATATAAGGGAGATCATATCTTTGTAAAGATACACTTTTTGGATAATAAAACTTTCAATTATTCAATTTTCGTCTTGTTTTCTAGTCGTCTGTTCGCTACTCTCACACACACCACCTCCACCCTTCCAAATACCCATCCAAGGCTCCATCCTTTTTATAAATCCAAGGTTGGTATTGAGAATCTCACTTCTGCTCCTGTCATTTCTCCGGATGCCCCTGCTACTTATTTCTTAGTCTCTCTTAACCCCCTGGATGAAGAAATTATGGGCAAGGTTATTGAAAATCCTACATATTATGAACTGGGCACTCCTTCTAAATCTGATGATGAGATTGTTTCTAATGAGGAATAGTTATAGGAGTTAATGGATAGAGGGTCCTTCAAAGATCCCTCTATGCAAAGGAGGAAGCAACTTTATGAAAATCTTCAGAGATCAAGAGGCATTCAATGAAGAAGATGAGAGAATCTATTTCGTCCAAAAAGAGATAGGTTAAGCAGATTTGTGCCAAGAGTTTCCGTATTAAATACTATGTTTGTAACATGTTGTTACGGTGCTCGGCGCACTGGATCCACATTGGGCGTTGTACCGGCCAGGGCCGAATGAATTTATTTTATGTTTGATGTTTCTTATTTCACAGTTTTTGTTATATTTTGGTCTCACTTGTGGTATGCCCAGGTGAGGGGCGACCCTATGCAAAACTATCTAACTTTGGTTTGGGTTTGTGTGACCTATATGGTCCGGTTGAGGTGAATGAAGAGGCAAGCAAGTTATTTCCCTAATTTTTCCTCTCTTTAAATCTCGTTGTCTCACTCTAATCCCCGCAGAACCCTAGCAACCAACGTTTTCGCCTCACGCATAACAGCCGCCGGAGCTCCTCCCCTCGCCGTTTCTGCCTCTCTCCCTCTCTCCCCCTCTCTCGATCTCTTCTCTATTCTTCTCCTCTTCCCCTCTCACAGGTTTCAACATCTTCCACCATAGCACCGCCGAAGGATTCGGTCCCTCCACCGGGGAACTCCTCCTCAGCAGCTCGATCACGAGATTTAGGTCGGGTGGTCATAACAACTTGGTATCAGAGCTAAACGCCGACACTTCCCTCCCTGACACCTACCAAGCCGCCCTCACGGGATTCCGCCGCCATCCTGCACCGTCTCCGCCCGCAAGAGATTTTGCTAGACTGCTTCCCTCACCACCTGTGCTGCCTTTCCCCAAGGCCGACGGTGGTCCCTCTCTCAACCAAATCGTGGAGCTTTTTCAATCTATGTTCGCCACCCAAAATGACAAGATGGAGGCTCTCAATGCGCACTTGGACACCCTTCAGGGCGCTCCACCGTCGCCGCCGCACCATGTGGCCTCCCCGACCGCGAGCCGGGTCAAGTCGGCTCCTGCTCGCGGAGACTTCTTCTTCGGACCCCGTTCTATCCGTATGGATTTTTCGATCTATGAAGGTTGTGAAGATCCCCTTGCATGGCTTACGCGTTGCGAGTTCTTCTTCACCAATCAGCACACTTCGGACGAGGAATGCGTCTACATAGTCTCGTTCCACCTCCTTGGACCGGCGCAACTTTGGGTCAGTCAACTCCTTTGGGAGCAACCTAACACCTCTTGGGAGGATTTCTGAGCAGCCTGCTCTCTCCGTTTCAGACCAGCCATGTCGAGTAACCCTCTCAGCGACCTTATCGCTCTCAAGTAAGTCGGCCCCATCGATACCTATCTGGATCAATTTCAGTTATTACTCTCTTGTGCCACTTCCGTGTTTCCGTCGCAACAGGTTCCGCTCTTCACCGTCGGGTTGCCCGACCGGCTTCGTTGGGACGTCAAATTTCAGAAGCCACCTAATCTCTTGACAGCTATGAGCCTTGCATGCGCCTTTGAGCGGCGGCATGCCTTCGATCGGACACCCTCGGGCTGCCGTGAAGTTTTCAGCGATCAACCACCAGCTAGTTTCTCCACCTCCAAGACGCCGGTGGGGAGAGCCCCCACGACCCACTTACCGCCGCCGTTTGTCCTGGCCGGAGATGGCGGCCCTCCGCGAGAAGGGCCTCTGCTTCAATTATGACGAACTGTACACACCCAGACATCGGCGCAAACACCTATTTTGGTTGGAAGTTTACGACCCACCGGAGGATGAGAACGATGGGTCTGACGATT
The DNA here is from genome assembly GCA_039583875.1 of Platanthera guangdongensis. Lineage (NCBI taxonomy): Eukaryota > Viridiplantae > Streptophyta > Magnoliopsida > Asparagales > Orchidaceae > Platanthera > Platanthera guangdongensis. Next base: position 11,312,941 of record CM077155.1, read on the forward strand.
TTGGCACACCACAACTTTCTCTACATGCCTTAGCCGGGTCGCGGGAGGGATGCACCATTCAGCTCTTTGTTGACGTGGCGGGCACACCACTCTTAGCTCTCTGGATATCGGCAGTACTCACAGTTTCATTCGACAGGACAGAGCCCTCCAACTTCATCTCCCTTATATTCCGCATAGTTACGTCAAGGTGGCAGTGGCAAATGGCCAGCATATGCCGTGTTTGGGAGTAAGTCGGTGTGTACCTTTCGTCGGGGACAGTTATTCTTCACAGACTGATTTGTTTGTCGTGGACCTTCGGGGTTTGACATCATGCTGGGTGTTCGTCGGTTGTGCACCTTAGGGCCCGTCACATGGGATTTTGATCGTCTGACCATCTCGTGGCACACGGGCTCTCATTTGATACAGTGGCAAGGGAAGGCCCTGGGACAGTTCCCCTCCTTTTTAGTTCACACCGAACCGCTGGCCGCTCTAGCCGGGCAACCGACTGACCATCCACCGGATCTTGCTCACCTTCTGCAGTCATTCCCCAAGATATTCAGCCCACGCTTGGGCCTTCTACAACGACTTCACCAGGACCACTGCATTTGCCTCCTAGGGGTGGCCCCGGTGGTGGTGCAGCCATACTGATACCCTTTCCTCCAGAAGGACGAGATCGAGCGGCATTTGCTCAACTGCCCTCTAATCTGTAATCGCGCCTTCATAACCCTTCTCCTTTGTTTATCACTATTTATGGTTGCTCAACAGCCGTGTCCCAATCCTAGCACTATTGTTGCTCCCACTATCGTGATCAGTGTCTCTGGCAACCTTGGGATGACTTCTAAATTAATCGGGGCAAACTATCCTAATTGGAGTGTCTTATTTACTTTTCTTTTGCGTTCACAACTCAAACGTAATCACCTCACAGACAATACTCTGGATCTGCCCTCTCCTACTTTTGTAGATTGGAATGCTAATGATGCCATTGTTCGCATTCATCTTGTGAATAGTCTCACTGAAGAATGCTTGTCTATCATTCGTCATGATGACACTGTGAAGATGGCCTGGAATCATCTCGCGGCTCTTTTCTCCAAGGGTGTTAAGACATCTCGCATTTACACTCTCTAACTTTGACAACTTTGCTTGCCCTACACTTTCTCCAACTGTTGCCTATCAGGAAGTTCAGGCTCGTGGAGAAGAGCTTCTCCAACATCAACCCTTCTCTGTCGACCTTACAACTCAGCACAGACATTTCCAGGAGCTTTTGGTCATTTGCTATCTTTTTCATCTACCGGACTCCTATGATATGATTTGTCAACAAATTTTAAGTGAAGCCGACTCTCCTACGTTGGATGCTACTACGGCTCGCATTTTTGCTGTCACTACTCTTCTTCATCGGCCACCGCTTGATTCTCCTCCATCTTCTGATAGTTTTATTCATTCTATTGGTCGAGGCACCTCCTGCAGTCGTGGAGACAACATTAGGGTTGGGGAGAGATCTACCACATTTGCTCCCATTGCAAATGAGTTGGTCATATTGTTGAGCGATGTTTTCTTAAACATCCTCACCTCCTCCCTCGGGCTCATCTCAGCTCTACAGAGTTCACAGTCGCTCCATCTACTTCTCTTCCACAGAAAGAGCCTAGTTGTTAGTTATCTTACACTGACATTGAGGCCTTAATCAATGCCTCCAAGCAATCAACCTTTATTGTCACCTCTTCAAGTAGCGCGCAGGTTGCTACACAGGGTAAGTGGATTATTAACTCTGGTGGCACAAATCATATGACTGATAACCCCCTTGTATTTTCTTATCTAGAGAAACACAATAGGTTACATTCAATGTTCGTTGTCGATGGCTCCCATGCTCTCGTTTGTGGCACTAGAATAGTCCAAGCCACTGCCACTCTTCGGCTTGATAATGCTTCACGTTCTGAGTTTTTCATGCAATTTATGGTCGGGTAAAGTATGTTTTGGCTGATGTTACCTTCTTAGAGTCCACACCATACTTCTTCACCATTTATACACATGTTTTCCACACGAATCCTCATGAATCTACTTCCTCCCTTCCCATCATTCATGCTCCTTCACTAGCTATCCCACCACCACATCTTCCTCCTCCATCGACATTGTCCCCTTCTCCTTGTCCCTCGTTCCCTCCATCCAATCCAGGACTCCCGCAGCCAACTCACCGATTTTTGATCCCGTTGTTCCCATTTCCCTTTGCAAAGGGGTTCGCAGATGTGGACAGCTTATCAACATTATATTGATGATGTAATGTCATATGGACAGCTTATCACTTCTTCCAGGAATTTTGCTCTCTCCATCTCCGCTACTGTCATCCCTACTACTGATTGTGAAGCTCTTACCTTACCACATTGGAATGCAACTATGGATGAAGATATGTCCGCTTTGACATCAAGAGGTACTTCGACGCTTTTTCCTACCCCTCCAGGTGTTGATATTGTTGGTTGCCGTATCCTGAGGCATCATGGATAGATACAAAGATTGTTTGATTGCTAAAGAGTTCAGTCAAACATATGGTATTGATTTCTTTGATACCTTCTCCTCAGTTTCCCTCATCAGTACCATCCCGGTACACTTCTTTGTTGTTGTCAACAAGAACTGGCAAATGTATCAATTGGATGTTAAGAATTCATTTCTCTATGGTGACTTAAAAGAAGTTTATATAAAGCAACCTCCTGATTATGTTGCTCGGGAGGAATATCAAGCATGCAAGCTACGAAAGGCTATCTAGGATCTCAAATAAAGTCCACATACATAGTTTGACAAATTTAGTCAAATCATCTCCACCATTGATTTTTCCAGAAGTTCTGCACGTCATTCTCTTTTTATACGGAAGACCATTTACAACATAGTGGTTCTTGTTGTATATGTCGATGACATACTTCTCACTGGAGATGACTTATCTGGAATAGCAACGACAAAGAAACATCTGCACGACCACTCTGTCACAAAAGACATGGGTACTCCAAAGTACTTTTTGGGCACAAAAATTGCAAGAAGGCGCAACTCTAATGTTTTATCCTAATGTAAGTATTTGATCGACCATCTCAACGAAACTGGTCTCCTTGGTGCAAAACCTTCTCGATGTCCCATGGTCATAGGAGAGAACAAATTTTGGAATGAGTTGTCTCATCTCCTTCTAGATGCCACTCAATATAACGGTTGGTTGGTAAGTTAATTTACATTACTGTGACAAGACCTGACATTTGTTATGTTGTTGGAAAGGTCAGTCAGTCATGCAAGCTCGCAGAGAGTCATTTGAAGACAGCTTTGAAAGAATATATTAAAGAGTCCTCGGGCAAAGGTCAATTATTTCAAAAGAATAATCATCCGCAGATTGGAGTCTATTCTAATACCAGCTATGTAGATAACAAAGAAGATCAAAAATCTACCTCATGCTTTTGCAGTTTGTTGGTGAAAATTTTGTCACCTAGAAGAGCAAGAAACAGGCAGTGGTGTCCAGATCGAGTGCTGAAGCTGAGTATAAAAGTATGGCTCAAACTGCGTGTGAGTTAAGGTTGTTGCGAGCACTTCTAATGGACATGGGAGAAGCCTACAATTATCCTCTACCCTTGTTCCATGATAACCCGCAATTTATATATCAAAGAATCCAATACTCCATAAATGAACAAAGCATATTGAAGTCGATTATCACTTTATCAGGTAGAAAGTCTTGAAGAAGTAGATTTGCACTCTTTTTGTCTCATATGATAAAGAATTAACCGATATCTTTGTGAAACCAGTCTATTCAACCTTTTTAGATATTTGTGTCAAGTTGGGAATGATTGACATATATGCTCCAGCATGAGAGAGAGTGCTAAAGTATTAGATGATATCATTACGGCTAATAAGGACGTACGAACACTCTTGGTGTAACCGTCTGGTGTTGCAGACCTTAGGCGTTTGGGCTAACACTCATGGTGTATCCGCCCAGAGTGTTGTTGTTAGCTTCTCTGAGCTATCTTGTATAATCCGAGTAGACATTATTAAGGTGATTGCTCAGTACGGTTACTTTGTATTTAGTCCTACATTGCTAATTGGATATTCACCCAGCTCCTCTGTTTTATATAAAGAGAGGTTCTCTCCTATAATAATTAGATTTCTTGGAAATAAATATTCAGTTATTTTCAATTTTTCACAGCTCTTATTGCCCAAGCTCCTCCTAGGCATCCAATTCCATCTTCTAGAGGACTTTTATCCTCCATGGATATATCTAGTTTCACAAGACGGCCTATCTGACGAAATATGAGACTCCATCTATTCCTCAATTTCATAAACGGGGCCAAGATCTAAGAGCTAGAGCAACCAAACACCCCTCTCTTCCTTCCTGATCCATTCAAAGAGTTAGCCAGAGACATGGTTGCTTTAGCAAGTGGAGAGCAAATCAAGCATCAATCTAAAAAGAATAAGTATTTCTAAACATTAAGAAAGCAATTCATAAAAGGAAAATCTCTATTTTGAAAAGGATTTGGAACTCTTGTTGAAATCTAATAAAATTGAAGCTTTTCTTGAAGGAATTTTTTATGTTATGTGAAATGTCTCTTTTTATTCTAAATAATTTTCTCTTTTTATGTATATAATTTGAAATTATGAGAATTTGTCTGTTAATGAACCATATCCTTATGTAATCTTTTTATTCACTAAATAAGAGGAGATTATTGGAAAAATACTTGTAAGATTTAATAAAATAAAGATTAGTTGTAAGAGAAAGCTAAATGTTAAAGTCCTAAGAGATCTTCCAAATGTTAGGTGAGGACTTATGATAACATCAGCTTATAGAATCTTTGAATACATGCAAAGCTTAAAAACATCTCTCACATAAGGCTACTTGATGCGGAGCGGAGATGCGAACCGCAGCGGAGGACGAGTTTTAAGCCCGTTCGGGGCCGATTGGCTACTTACCATATATGGCATACCCAGATCGATGATCTGACTCCATGGATGCGTCTGGCTCGTCGTTCCGACACGATTTCATGTATTACACCCACTAACCCCTTTACTGATTCCCCCATACCCTCACAAACAGCAGCCTCCCTTGCTGCCAGCCTACAACCGCCACACCCCTTATTGTGATCCTGCAGTCGCTGCCCTCCTACCCGTCCAAACAACGTCGCAGCCCCCACCCTCTCCCTTCTTCCAGCCGACCAAGCACCCTAATAGCCACCGCCACCTTCCCCTTTCCTCCTCCCTTCAGTCTGACACCAAGAACTGTCCAGATATGCCACCGATCAAGCTTTTCCTGGCCGTTTTCCTGCGATTCCAGTAAACCCCAAACACAATATCACCCCTCCAAACTTGTTGCCGCCCGAGAGCCTCCTAGAGGACCCGTCAGCCTTCTATTTTCGCTGCTACAACCCAGATCTCATCCCAAACCTCCAGAACCAGTCGCTGCCCCGTCATTTCAGCCATCGGTTCCTCTCCGGATCGTCCCAATTGTGTCGCACATCCCCGGATCTGCTCTCCTACGGTATCCCCCTTGCTCAGTGAGTATTTAGTTTATTGTATGGAATAATTTTTCAATATTAATATATGATGATGTGACTTCATATTTGCTTGGTTCACTAGAATCATGCTTGTTTGTTTTTGATTATTTTATGATTTGCAGAACTTATTCTCCATGCACTTTTGTTTTGGCCCTTCACGCAGAGGAAAGCCTAAACCCGCTTGTCTAAAGAAATAATTTTGTTTTGCTAAAATTATCTGCGTGTAATTTGATTATTTATTATTTAATTTGAATTCGCCGTCAGATTTGCATTACATGTAGGGTTAGGTCAACATGCATCCGCCACCTATAGATTTGTCATGCGTCACTACTCTATCTGCATTCGTCGATCCAAGTTGAAGTGGCTCGACTATTGGTGAATGCAAGAATAGCTCAATGATTTGAGATCGCTGACCGACGACCTCCAGCATTGCTCATCAATCATCGACCGATGATCCTAATTCGAACCGAAGGGAGACCAAAATTTCATGTCCGTCTATTCACTTATCAAAAGAGGCTCCCTCAACAATCAGTGATACCTTCATTCAGCGATCGTTGATCAAATTCAAAGTATTCTGACAAATTCAAGAGTCATTGCTCTCACTCAGAATAGCATGAAATTGTCACGTCGCCGCCCACGACAACACTATTCCACTGGTACTTGAACAGAAAAGGAAGGAGAAAAGGATATAAAAAGGCAACTTTCCTTTGAGGATGCCCCAGACACTTTGGCGAAGCTTCTCTATCCCCAGAACTTGCAAATTAAAAAATATAAAATAGCTCTCAGATCCTACTCTCTTCTTCCACCTTCTGTATATTCTAAATCTCGTGCTTCTGAGATTCAGATAATCTCTCTTCTTTAGAGACACTCCCTCTAAGAGTTTTAGAACTCACTCAAATGAACTGTTGTAGAGGTTATCAGACTCGCCCTTCAAAAGAATTGTTGTGGTTTGAATCTCCAGTGTAAAAGATTCACTTGGGTTTCGTCACCAATACTGGAAAAGGATGACATTGGGTTGGGGCCTCCAGGTGGAAAAGGCTCATCATCTCGGTCAGAGACAGTGGAATCCACGTGTTGTGGAAGAAAGGACGTACCCACGTTATTTGGGAATCTCTATAAATCCTTTGCGTTGCCTGGATGCTTTGTTTGATGTGTTCTTTATATTTGTTTACTTACTGCTTATGATAATATTGTTAAGTTATATTACTCTATTACGTAAACAAACCTAAAAGTGAAGAATCAGAGATGTAAATATCATATAAGTGGTCACCTTCTCCGTTCACACCCCCTACATAAGTTTTCAAATATTTCATTCCGCACTTTCAAAAACCGACATAAAAACAAAAATCGAAGTGACCCCGACATCCAACATCTGCAAACATGATTCTTAAAGATGTCTTGATTACGTCCTTGGAATCCATTCAAATTCGGGGATAACCCGAGCAAACATTCAATCTAAAGAAGACATTACCCCTATGAAGCTCATCTAATAGCACTTATACGATGGGTATTGAGAATTGTCTTCCACCCTTTTGCTATTTAGTTCTTTCTAGCCCACGCACATCTAACATGCATTGCCCTTCTTTGCAACCAGAAGAATATATAACGAAAATAGAGATCAACAAGCCTGGATAATTGCTTCTTGGAGCATCATTGTACATTGCCTTCCTATTTCATCTTCCTATAGAAATGGATAATGATATGGACAAGCCACCACCGGGTCGTCTAGGTAACAAACAAATGTGATCACCTCGTAACGTTTATGGGGTAACCCGTTCAGTTTCTTGAACACTTCGTCGAACTCTTCCAATAGTTCCTCCACCATTGTCATTTGTGCAGCCGTGCAGGATAACAATTTTTTGATTGATGCCATGTCATAGTACATGTAGGCCCTTCATGCTGAATGTCATGGTTAGCGCCTAGAAATTTCATATTATGCTCCTCAATATACTCAACCACTTAACCCCCAAAACGGTGTCAAAGCCCATTAGTGGAATCACATATAAACTAGTTGGAAAGTGCTCGTTCGCTTGCAGTTGGAGGCCGCAACACAGCAAAAGGCTTGGCACCTTCTGCTCATTGTCATTGACATTTGAATCTGCGTAACATCACTAGAAGCTCAAATAAATTGGTAGCATATGCCCTAATCCTATTGTGTGTACTGCCCGTGTCGATGAGAATCTTCACTCATTTTCCATAGATCACCACTAGAATTTGAATAGTTTGTGATGTTTGAACACCAGCGTCTGAGTTCAAACAAATTATTGGGTTCGGATTGCTACACATCCTCCTCATCGACGTCATTATTCTCAAGCTCTAATAAAAACAATGTTTTACACTTGTGATTCAGTACATATGGCTTATCACAAATAAAGTGCAACCCTCTTGACCTCCTGTCTGCCATATCTTGTTGATTAAATCTTTTGATAGAAGAGAATTTTTTCCCTCTCTTTTTAGGGGCACACCGCCGATCAGAACGGGATGTGTCACGTGAGGATTGACAAGCACCCGTTGTGAGGGTGCTTGTCTCCGAGTGTCCAAGACACTATCCATCTAAACGTTTATAAAAAATATGGGCTAAGCTCATAGTCATTATCAGATCGGCTGGCTTCTTAAATTCCACAACCACATGAAACCTCTCTTGCAACCCCGCAATAAAAATAAATGCTTGTTGAGAACTGAGGTAGCTCGGGCCAAAAGAGTTTGAAATGCTCCATGTAGTTGTCCAAACATCTCATTTGAGTTAGCAAAATCAAGTCACACAAAGAGTTCACCGGAAAGGAGAGTTGAAATACATATTGCAATAGCATTTGAACTCAAGGTCACCCAAAGAGTTTCCCCGAAAGGAGAGTCGACATACATGTAAAAGCATTTGAACTCCTCCAAAAGCATGTTGGGATGCTCTCACTCTAATTCGTTGTGCCACAGTTTGGTGAATCCCATCAAATGTGATGTAGGCCGCTACTAGGGTATAAAACTTCCAACATTTTTAAATGCGGCCGGGGGTAATTTTGAAAAAAGGCGAAGGCCGAGCGGGACAAATCGAATTTACGCGCGCAAATCAAACTCGTTGTTTTGAGCTTTAAGAGATTCGTTAATCTCGCTCGAGTGGAACTCTCATGTGTCTTACAAGTCGAACCGTCCACATGATTAACATGGCCACGTGCAAAATTTACAAACAACAATGTATGAATAAACGATATTAAAAGTAGCGCGAACTTAAAGGCAAGCTCAAAGTTATTTTTGTGAAATGCATAAATTTATACTAATGCAAAAAACGAAAACGAGTATACCCAAAGCATACTGTGAGGCAGTGATCACTCCAAACCCGCAAGGGAAGAATGATCTCCAGGGGCAGTAGACGATGGGGCGTCTGGATCAATAGCCGGAGAAGAGCCAAAGTTGATGGCGCTGATCAAAAGCCGGGTCGTCGGAACAGGATTCCGATGTTGACGACAACCCGACAAGTTCGTACCCAGACAGACCTGACGACAGAGGCTGGAACTTATCGAAAGCGGCCGACGCGGAAACCGCCAATGGAGGGAGATCTGGCGGGGTTCTCCCCTGGACGCGGACGACATGAGTGTGGCGGCGAAAGGGCACAGGTGGAGCCGATCGGCAATTAGCAGAGAAACGAAATTTCGCTTCTCTGCTCTGTTCGATTCTGCCATGGATTTCTTCACGATGGGTTTTATATAAGTTGCAATGAAATCTTTAATCACGGTGGCCGAAAGCTTTAATCACGGTGGAATTCTTCATGGTGGCCTTTGGCAACAAAGTTTCCTTCTAATGGCATTTCCAAAATATGATATTTTTTGGCTTCCAAAATATAATATTCTAATTTTTGTATTTTAAATTTATACTTTCTTAAATAATTTAGGTTTGCCTTTACCGTCCTACTACTAATAATACCAGACATTTTATTCAGTGTCTCATCAGGTGGTCAAACCGATGAGCCAAAACGAGTACATGGAATGAGAACAAATACATGAAATGAAACGAGTACATGGAATGAAACGAGCACATGAAATAAAATGCATAAATAAATATATGGTAAAAAAACAATGATGTGTCGCAGGATACATCAAAATGATAAGAAGTTAACACAATCCAGTGGTGCCATAATGTTTGTTGATTTGAAAAAAAAGAATTATTCACATCGTGTTACACAAATAAGTGGATCCTCCATGCCATCAAAGAGGGGAAGCTCCATTTGTACTCCTCGTGGAAATACTCAGATTGTCTTGTCTAGCATGGACAAACCCTTTTGTAGTGCCCATAGTGTTTCTACCATCCAATGAAAGCCACACCTTCCCTCTGCTCTGACATGACTGCAAAATACCGTAAAAAACTTGTCTATGTCTAGGTTAGGGCCCCGGTACAGATTGAGCCCTCAATAGGAGCGGCAACAGATGCTACTCACGAGCGGTCTTCTTCAAGCGCCTCTCGTTAGGGATCCCATCGTCGTTGTTTGTTGATTTCCGAACTAAACAATCATGTCTCTCAGTTGGTCACCGACATTGGTGGTTCCAACTAAGTGGATCCCACGATCAATGGTGTGTATGGTGGCAATCCCACGCATCCCAATGTCGCGAGACCATCAATACGAGTGTGGACTTGAGATGTTGTCTCTTTGCGTTGTTGCCACAACTGCGGTGGATTCTTCCTGCATCTCTATAAAGTCCGCATGCATTTCTTAGAGTACCTCACGAATGTATTCTAGATCGCCAGAGTTCCTTTACATGTTAGTAAATGGCTATGACACCAATTTCTTATGTACCATCGGAATGTATCGCATCACCGAACGAGAAAATGAAGGATTGAAGGAGAGAGAACTGAATTCCGACCCTCAATTTCCATAATGTCCTCCAATGATAAAGAAGACAAAGATCTTTTGAGGTAATGGACGGAGAGAGGCAAAGGAGTGTACCGAGGATCGAGGTCTCAACCGATGTTGTTGTTGCTCATTTGGTATGAGTTTGCAGTAGAAAGAAATGGGAAAAAGATAAAATATGGATTAGAGCTTAAACGTACTTTCATTATTAATCTTCTAGGTATATATATAGTATATCACAAAATTACAAGATAATCCATACTGAAAGTCCACGACATAAATACTAAATGAAGAAATTAAAAAAGATTTAAAACAAAGATAAGAAGCCTATTGTTGTAGCACTACTATCGGGATCCAGATAGGCCGTTGAGAACGCGATTGAGACAGAGAGACACCTAATAGCATTGTATTGCTCTCCCACCATCTATTTGTAATGTTTTTATGATTCTTTCATTCCAATCATAAGAACTATTAAATATATCCCATATATAAGTCATTCCTCGCAAGATTCAAACAAATAGAGAAATTGCAAAACTACCCAAGCATAAAAGCAAAAGTCTAAATAAAAATAAAACATGAAAAGTAGAAATTAGGCATGTTGTCTATTGAACCCCGACCATAAAATTCCATTCGACTTTCAAATTGGCCAAGATTGGAAGTGAGGCAAATTTTATTGGATTACTCGGGCCGCGAACTAAGCTTATTTTTTAATCATCTGATTCTTTTATCTCTCGTCGGAACAACTTTATTTTATGAAGTCCCGAAATAAGGGTTTTGTACCAAAATAAGAATAGTCCTTTCTTCCCAACAAGTGAGTTTTGTAAATTACTCTTCCCTTGTGTATAAAGATGATCGACAAGAAGTGTGATTGATTGTGGTGGCATCAGATACTCCGTGGGTGAAAACATGTTGATGAGAACTATCGGGATCAATGGTTGGAGAGGGTTCCACATGTTGTGGATAGCAGGAATCGATCGAGCTACAGAAGTGGTCAAAAGATCGGAGCCTCACAAGCTAACAAAGGCTATAATTCCTCCTCATAGTCCCCAACGACATTGATGCACGGTCTGAAAGTTAAAACATGTTAGGGAAGATGAATCCCCTAGTTTCTGTCAATATGCTTTGCTCCTTAGCAGCGGGGCTATAAGGACGTCAACCTTGGCTAATAGCGCAGTGAGGGTTGCTTGTTGTTGTGCTTCAACCACAATTTGTTATGCTAGACCTACGTTATACTTATCCAACATTTCAAAAGTCGTTAACATTGTACAGTGAAGTCACTCCTAGTGGCTGCGATCAATATTCGTGGCGGATGACCACTAAATGTCACAGAAAGATGAGTCTGCGGTTCAATCATGGCAGATAGTCTAGTTTGCAAAAAGAAAAGGTGATGGAGATCACTGTGATTCGCCACCCATTCAGACGATCCGAGCCCACGTTGCGTCTGGATGGTTGGTTTGAGTCTTTTCCATGCATATTTTTATTTATTTCAAGTTGAATTTGACACCTGATCGGCTCAAACTATATGAGATGACCGATTTGAGTGTCATATTTCAGTTATGGTTTAATTATGCATGCAGAGGTGGCAGATGAGAGGGTAACGAAGGTTACTTGGCATTTTTGCGAAACCGACGGTCAGCGGTTCTTATCGGTGCGACTCTGGAGAGCCTCCCCTTGGTGCGACTCTAAGGTAACTTCTCCATCTTCATCTCCCGCAAGCCCCGCTGCCTTCTCCTAGCACCAAACCTCCTCCACCTGCTTTCCATTCTTCCATGTTTTCCTCCCTCCAACAAGCCCCTCTACCAACCGCCCCAGATCAAGTCGCCACCACCATTTCACCCTGTTGGAGAACTCTACCCGTCCCAAGAAAACCTTCCAACCAAGATTTCATACAGTCGAACCCCTTCCAGCCCAGAATTACTACAGCCGACCCCCTCCTAAACTAGATTTCCTACGGCCGACCCCTCCCATCCCCCTCCTCTACAATACCCAAATCCTAACCACCTGTTTAGCTTCCCAGCATAGCAAACGCACTTATTCCCCTACCAAATTTTCATAATTCCCCTTCCCTATAGCCATCCACTCCAACAGAAGCCTGCCCGTGACTGATTTCCCCAATCCTAGCACTGAACAACCCTCCTACAGCCTCTAGAGTCCTCCATTGTTGCTTTCAACTGCCTACTGCAAGCGTAAGTTGTTATTAGTTCTTTATTTTTTTATTATTGAATGTGAGATTATATGTTGTTATTGTGAAATCATGTACTTGCGGAACTTATTGAGTGCATGCTTAAATGTATTTGTGTCTTGTCATTTTGTGAATTAAAATTTAATTTTCCAAAAACAATTTTGGGAGCAACTATGCGACTGTTTTAAATCTTTATTTTATTTAATTGTTTGTGGCTAAATTGCAATTAAACGAAATCATTTGTATGTGCATTGAGCTTACATTTGATTGAATTGCGTGTAAGTTCGCATGTCTTTTAGGGTTCGTCGTAGGTCCAATGCATTCATCGCGTGATAGGTTGCATTGCATTTAGGGTTAGGTCATCGCACTTCCGCCACCTATAGGTTCGTCCTGTGTCAAAAGGTACATCATATAACATGGTTGTGATTTAGGCGGTAATAGCCAAAATGGTTTTTGTTTATTACTACGAAGAATTGTGAAGTCATCGCGTTGCATATGAGGGGTCATAGAATCCATAGGACCATTAACCAAGAGTGTGAGGAAGGAGGATGCTTGCTTGTTCCTGAAGAAATTATCATAGGAGAGTGATAGAACAATCGTTCGTAATATCAATGTAGAGAAATGACATTGAACTAGGGCGTTGATTGTGGAATTGACATCGAATCAGAGGGTTAGTTGCAGAATTGGTCGTCAACATTAATTGGGGAAAACAACATAATCTGCTGGCAAGGGAGTGGAAGGAGTGATAGTAGAAATCTTTTAGCGAACTTCAGAGATAGTTCATTGTGTAGCTGGATGGAAACAATCACATGCCACTCGTCTTCAAGTATCTACTACACAGTGTTGAGAATGTTCAAACGGCTTTGATAACATATGTTATGAACCTTAATCGGAGTAGGGACGATGACCAGAAAATATTAAGGAGACTGGCTCCGCAGGTTGCTTATGCTAAGTGCTCAAGGAGGGGGACTAAATCTCCAAGGTTTAAAAACATTTTCTTGCTTCCTTGCTTCCTTTCATTCCAACCATAAGATCTTTAAATAACACAAATTCATTGTGCTCAAAAGTCCAAACAGTTGAAATCAAGTCTTTTTATGTCTTTACTATTGTATTTACCCGTAAGGGTATTGTTGTCTTTGTATGTTTCTCCCCTACATATATATGTGTGGAGAGTCCTCTTTAATCGAATTAATTTAGTTTTCCCCTTTCAACTTGGTATCAGAGGATACCCGAACCCTAATACCGCTTCTTGCCGCCGCTCGCCCTTCGTCGTTCGTCGCCCTTCATCGTTCGCCGCCCGCCCTTCATCGTTCCTCCCTCTGCTATTTTGTCGTCACCATCGCGCATGGAGCCCCACGGCTCTCTCATCGGCAGCGGGGCATGCTGAAGGAGCCAGCCATCTCCTCATGAAGCATCGCCGCGGTCGTTGCCTGCGCTCCCGATCTCTGCCTCCTGCCGCGTTTCTTTTTTCTGTTGCAGTCGACATCGACTCTACTCCTGCTTGCTCTCTACATCGACGCCGAGACATCGATGTTACTCCTGATGCAGCCAGATCTTGATCGTTGATGCTCCAAATCTTGATCCTTTGTTGCAGCCAGCCTTCTGATCTTGCTGACTGCCCTTTTTCTTTGTGCGGTTAGCTCGTTGCCCTTCTGTCCCTTCGTCGTGGATGATTCCTCAACTGCGGTTGATTCACATCCCCGATGGCTATGGCTACCCCGATGAGTGAACCTCAGCGGCCCTCTGGCCATGCTGGCTCCTTGAAGATTACCACTGTCCCACTGGATGGAACGAACTACCTCGAATGGTCTTGTGCAGCACAGCATGTTATCCGCAGTCATCAGTTGTTTGGATACATTGATGGGACTAAGGTGGCACCATCTAGGGCTGATTCTTCCTGGCCGCGATGGGACTCTGAAAATTCACTGGTGGTATCCTGGCATCTCCATTCTATGTCCCCCAAGGTGTACCACAGTTATATGTTAATGGACTAAGCCTACGAGATTTGGACTTGAGCGCGAGAGACCTATTCTCAGATTGGGAACTCCACTCAGGTTTATGAGCTCACCCGCCGTATGTTGGAGCTACGGCAGGGATCTATGACAATTTCCACCTACTACTCTGAGTTTGAGCGTATCTCTCAGGAGTTCGACTACTTCGACCAGTTTACACCTGCCTGCACTGTCGATGCAGTCCTGTTGCAGAAGAGAGACGAACGATTGCGCCTACATGTGTTCTTGATGAGTTTGGGCATGGAGCTGGATATGGTTCGCACCAATATTCTTCATCGGTCTCCTCTTCCATCTCTCCGTGAGGCCTTCAGTATGGTTCTTGGCGATGAAGATCGTCGACGTTCTCTCAGCACGGCGGTTCCTCTTCCTGACCGCTCTGCCTTTACGAGTACTGGACGTGGTGGCTCCAGTCATACCAGCACGATTCAGATGTGCGCTCATTGTGGTCGTCGGGGCCATTCTCGCGAAGTGTGGTTCAAGCTTCATCCACACCTTGCTCCACCTGGATATGTTCGCGGTCGTGGACGTGGTCGTGACCCTGGACGCGGGGGATCCCGCCAAACTAGTACCCGTTCTCATGATGCTGCTTATTCCACAGAGATGCAGGACGGCCATCATGGTCAGCTCCCGGATCACTTCACCACATAAGAATTGGATGCTCTGCGATGCCTGCTTCACTCTCAGTCTGATCCTACTCTGAGTGGTCCTTCCTCTTTGTCTGCTACTGCTGCGATGCCCAGTGCCCATGCCGTTGTGTCTCCTCCGTCTGAGTGGATCATTGACTCTAGAGCCACTGACCACATGACCGGGTCCTCTACAGGTTTTTCCTCCTACACTCCCTTGTCTGGTAAGGACAAGGTTGTCTCTGCCAATGGTACCTTGTCTCCTATTGCTGGCAAGGGTCTTTTTTCAGCTTCCTCTTCTCTTCCTCTCTCTTTCGACTTGCATGTTCCTTCGTTTCCCCGCAGTTTACTCTCTATTAGCAACCTTACTAAATCTCTTAACTGTTCTGTAACTTTTTTCTCTGATTCTTGTATTTTTCAGGAACTGGGTACGAAGCGGATACTTGGCAGTGGTAGGAATCGTGGTGGTTTGTACTACCTGGATACTACACCATCATCCCTTGCTCTTTCTTCTTCTGCTGCTACTGCTACTGACGCTCGCCGCTGGCACTTGCGTCTTGGTCATCCGTCTCCCGTTTATCTTCAGAAACTCTTTCCTGCTTTATCTCAGTTTATTCCTAGTTTAAAATGTGATGTCTAAACATGTTCGTCATTCAACATCTCATTTATCTTCTCCTAGTAGTACACTTTTTGTTGTTATACATTCTGATGTCTGGGGACCTTCCCCGATTGTGTCTTTAACTGGCTATAGATGGTTTGTTACCTTTATTGATTGTTTTTCTCGTATTACGTGGGTTTATCTTTTGAAGAAGAAGGAGAAATTGCTTCTGTTTTTCAAACCTTTCATAAGATGATACAAACACAGTTCAATGGAACCATTCGTGTACTTCGAAGCGACAATGGGGGGAATATGACGATCGTGCTGAGTTTGGGACCTATCTCTCGAGAAATGACATCATCCACCAAACCACGTGTGTTTACACTTCCACCCAAAATGGTGCGGCAGAACGCAAAAACAGGCATCTCCTAGATGTTGCCCGTTGTCTCCTCATCTCCATGCACCTTCTGAAACCATATTGGTGTGACGCCATTATGACGACCACTCATCTTATCAATCGTCTTCCATCACGGGTTCTAGCATATAATACCCCTCTAGCTCGTCTTTCTTCTACGACTGTTGTTCATACCTCTTCTCTTCCACCCTGCGTGTTTGGGTGTGTCTGTTTTGTTCATGTTCATCAGCCACTTCGTGACAAGCTCGATCCTCGAGCTATCCGTTGTGATTTCCTTGGTTATTCTACCACCACCAAGGGGTACAGGTGTTATCACCCACCCTCCAGACATACTTACTGTACCATGGACGTGACGTTTCGCGAAGACGAATCTTATTACTTAGCTTCGACTCCTTATCGTCAGGGGGAGGAGGATAATGATGTTATTGATATCGTTCCTCTTCCTGTTATTCCCCCTGTGATTGGTACCGCTCCTACCTTCCACTATGCCATCCACTACAGATATCCCGCATATACCTTCCACTATGCCATCCACAACAGATATCCCGCATATACCTTCCACTATGTCATCCACTACAGATATCTCTCATATACCCCTTTCTCATCATCCATCTCTCATCACGCCACTACCTCATGTTTATCATCGTCGAAAACCAGGTGAACAGCCCGTCATTGCTCCGCCGCTGCCAATGCTGCCTTTGGACTCAGATCCTGATGTTGATTTACATGTTTCCATTGCTCAGCTAAGAGGTAAGAGTATAAGACCCAGTGTACCGAACATCCCATTTCTAACCATGTTGCTTATAATCATCTCTCTAAACCTCACCAGTCTTTTATATCCTCCTTGTCCGAGATCTCTATTCCTAAGACATGACAAGAGGCACTTGACATTCCAGTACGGGCTCAAGCAATGAAGGAAGAAATGTCCGCTTTGGAGAAGAATCGCACATGGGATGTCATCCCTCTTCCTCCTGGCAAGAAACCCATTGGTTCAAGATGGTTCTTCTCAGTCAAGCAGAATCTGGATGGGAAATTCGAGCGATATAAAGCTCGGTTGGTTGCTCGTGGTTATACCCAGACTCAGGGGATTGATTACCAAGAGACCTTTACACCTGTTGCAAAGATGGACTCTATTCGTGTGATCATATCTTGTGTTGTGATTTTACATTGGGAACTTCATCAACTGGACATCAAAAATACGTTCTTGCACGGGGACCTCGAGGAAGAGGTGTACATGGTCTTTCCTCCAGGCTTTGTAAGGAAGGGACAAGAGAGCCTTGTCTGTCACGTATGGAAGTCCTTGTATGGGCTGAAGCAGTCCCCAAGGGCATGGTTCGGTAGATTCCACAAGGCCATGATCCAATTTGGCTACAAGCAGAGACACTTTGATCATACATTGTTTGTCATGAGGAATGAAGGGAAAATTGTTGTTCTGATTGTCTATGTTGATGACATTGTGATCACAGGAAATGACACAGATGAAATCTCCAAGTTGAAGGCCCGTCTCTCAGCTGAGTTCGAAGTAAAAGACCTGAGAAGGCTACACTACTTCCTAGGAATTGAAGTGACCCGTTCTGACAAAGGTATTTTTATCTCCCAACGCAAGTATGTGTTGGACCTGCTAACGGAGACCGGTCTACTCAGTTGTGCCCCTGTAAACACCCCTATGGAGGAGAACCATATGATCGATGATGATAGAAATGGTGATTGTACAGATGCCTCCAGTTATCAAAGATTGGTGGGAAAGCTCTTATATCTCTCACATACTCGCCCTGACATTACATATGCTGTTGAGATCCTGAGTAGATACATGCATGCCCCAAGGGTCAGACACCAGGAGGCGGCTTACCGTGTCCTCCGGTATTTGAAGAAGTCCCCAGGACGGGGGCTAATGTTCTCTAAGAACAATCATTTGCGGATCGATGTTTTCACTGACGCTGACTGGACTGGATGCCACGATGATCGGAAATCTACAACGGGTTATTGCACATTCATTGGAGGAAACCTGGTCACATGGCATAGTAAGAAACATAATGTGGTGGCCAGATCTAGTGCCGAGGCTGAGTACCGAGCAATGTCTCAAGGCCTCTGTGAAGGCCTTTGGTTGTGTACCCGATTGCAAGATCTGGGGCTTCAGGAGGAAGCTCCCATTTTCCTGTACTGTGACAACAAAGCTGCCATCAACATAGCACACAATTCAGTTCAGCATGACGGGACTAAGCACGTTGAGGTGGATCGCCATTTCATCAAAGACCATCTTGAAAAAGGAAGCTTAGTCACACCCTTCGTTCACTCCGGAGATCAGCTGGCTGACATCTTCACCAAGAGTCTAGGATCCGATGTCTTCACTGATGATATTCATAAGCTCAGAATGACGGATATCTACCGTTCGACTTGAGGGGGAGAGTTGAAATCAAGTCTTTTTATTTCTTTACTATTGTATTTACCCATAAGGGTATTGTTGTCTTTGTATCTTTCTCCCCTACATATAGATGTGTGGGGAATCCTCTTTAATCGAATTAATTTAGTTTTCCCCTTTCAACTCAAACAAAGAGACATCGCAAAACTACTTAAACATAACAACACAAACTGCAAATAGAAATACAAAAGCATAAAGATTAGTGGACAACGGCAATAACAAACTTCAGAATGAAATAACAGATGTATAGAAAAAAGTGCATGGCTTGGTAGCCTAATTAAATCAAGCCTTAAGTGGTTAAAAAAAGTACTGCTTTATTTTTAGTTATACACCGCACATTCTACACATGAATGCTACTTAAAACTTCAAAGGTACCATGAGCAATAAGAAGACCAGCCAAAGCTTTCCACCAAGCGGAAGTGTAGTCTTTTCCATGTCCATGTACAGGAAGCTTGTCAAAATTATTATCAATTATCTTCCTTGCCTGAAAAGCATTATAAATAATAAGAGCATTAGAACTGCAAAATCTCTTTATTAGTATCAGTAACTTGAGATAAAAGTGTCGGAAGGAAAATAAGAAGCATGAAGGAAAAGGAAAATTATGTGCAGATAATTTTGAACAGGTCCTAATGGTGCTATATCATAATAACAATAAGTGTTATCTGCAGTAAATTATGTGTCTATGGCTTAGCAATATTCTTTCGACAAAGCATCTGGTTAGAAAACAATGCATGTCATAAATGAGAGACCAAGATTTGTGATTTTTTTATAAGAATGCACTGGCATTAGAATTATGGTTACAGTTTATATATTAATAATTTATACAATAACAACATGGCCTACATATTCAGTTGAATCTTCTAGTTCAATCAAGACTATATTAAAAACAACAGTCTGCAATTGAATTCTATTTCACATAATCATGAATGATCAAGAAGATTACAACATATTAAAGTTACTATTAATTACCCAAACTTCCGGCAGGAGTTAGCATATTTACAAATTGCACTTCTTTTGAAATTACAAAAACCTCCCCTATAACATGCATATACAAAAAATAACCCTAGGAGGAAAGCTCCAGTGGGATATTTACGAGGTTAAAGTATCATTAGTTCATTACAATAATCGTTGTTTCATAAAAAAACATCAATAACAATAATTAAGGTGTCAATTAATTTTATGAAATACGATGATAACGTTGTTGGTGCAGAAAACCATTTTGAACTTCTTAACATATCAGCTTTAGATTTCTCTTTTTCCTTCCAAATCATTTCCCTCTAATTCTTTATGATGTATGATAAGGACATTTTTCCCTTCACTATACATGCTTAAACCGCCTAAGTATCTCATTTAATAATGCCATGACTTCAAGATTTAATTACTAGTTTTTAATTAAAAAGTGTCTTGGTTAACCTGTACAAAAGAGCCATTTACAATCATATCAAGGAGTCCTATTTATAATAAATATAAGGGATTTAAATCCAATACATTTAAGCATCAAAAGATCAGCAAAAAATGTTTCCTCCATTACAAAAATATTGACCATCTCCGCAAAAAAAACTTCAATTATTGACATGTAGAGTTGTATTAAAAATACCTGTTCAATAAACTACACCAATAGCTCTCATAGCTTAACTTCATTTTTTTTATTTTTTATTATTGGCTCAACTCACAATTCACGTGTTAATTGAAAAGTAGAAACTAAACTACAAAGACTGATGGAAACACAAATATATAACAACGGAAAACTAGTAACTAGTACACTGCAAAGACTGATGAAACACAAAATCTACCATTCTACTGCAAGGTCGAAGCCGGTAGATTAAGGCAATAGAGAAAAAAAAAGTATGAAGGAAATAATACCCGAGATCCACGAAGAATGTCAATTGGCATATTAAGGCCCCACCGACCACCACAAGATTGTATGCAGGACAGTAATAAAAAGGATTCCCTTGACATGTCTCTTTCCATTTTATCCCTAGTGCAATTATCACAGTTACCTGCAGTATGTCAAGCGAAGGATTGCACACAAATTATAGCATGTCTAGGAAAGCCAAAGAAACGTCTCCACAAGACTCATATCAGAGAACGGAACATATTAAAATTAAAAGTTATAGCTATATGGTATTTTGGAAATTATGAGATACAAATTGCTCAAGACTTCATTGTCGTTTAGTCGAGTTGACTATCCTAGAAAGGGTTGCACGTGAAAAAGGAAGGTGACATGGGGTAGGGATGTGAGAGCGGATACAAAGCAATGCAAACCCTTGGTGCGGTGTTGGAGAATGAATCCTATCTAACCTATTGATGCAGAATGGAGACGCGGACCCGCGGCGGAAGATCAGTTTTGGGCCCGTTCGAGGCCAATTGGCTACCTTGCATATATAGCATCTCCGGATCGACGATCCGATTCCATGGATGCATCCAGCTCTTCGTTTACCTACGATTTCGTATATTACCATGTTGTTTTGAGTTATATTTATTGTAATCGAGTCCTCTGCATCCACGGCCAATTGTAGTCTTGGGTGCCCTAAATGTATTTATTATAAATAAGAGGATATGGGGGGCGCCAACCTCATTGCAGATTTTGCAGAGAAGAATTCACGGAATCCAGCAATCCCTACAGGGTGCCAACTCCGAGAAATCCTAGGTAACGACTCTTAGGCCCACTCTGGCTCCCCAAATCTATCCCCCACTCATAGCCACCCTCGTTCAGCCTCAAAACCCACCACCGCCGCATATACAGCCCCCTAAACACCCCACCGCCAAGGCGCCAACCCCTCCTGGTTGTCCAGTAACTGCCGTCAATCCCTCTGTTTGTCGTCTCCCTTCCAGCCACCTCCCTGCTGTCAGCCGCCCTCCAACCCCTCCCAGCTTGCCGCCTTCCCTTCATGTCAACTCCTAGCTTGCCGCCGCCTTCTTCCCAACCACCCCAGCCTTCCACCGCCCCTCATTCAATCCTCCAACACTCGCCCATTCAAATCTGATCTCCGCAGCCCCAATCCCGCTCCAAACAACCATATCAAGTCTATCCAGCCCTTGTTCCCTCCCGGATCATCTCCACTGCGCCATGCTCCACCGAATCTTCGCTCCTCGGGCATCCCCAGTGCTTTTGTGAGTGTTTCTTGTTGTACGGACTCTTGTTTCTTAATATTAAAATATGGCTATGTGATTTGATGTTTATTGGATATCTTGTTTTGTAGTTGTTTGCTCTGGATTATTATTGTGATTTGTAAGATCAATTTACCGCGTGCTCTTGCTTTGTCCCTCAAAATGGAAGAAAATAATTGATTGTTCGCTTAAAGAAATTATTTTGCTTTTGCTAAAATTATCTAAGTGCGATTTAATTATTTATTATCTGATTTTGATTTCTCTGTTGGCTTTGCATGTATGTCATATAGTGTTCAATGGTATTAGATTTACTTTCCCCGGCACTTCACTTAGGACTGCATGTTAGTTGCGGACCCACGTAGCTTACCCTACATCAGTTGGTATCAAAGCCTAAGGTTTGGGCCACATCTATATACATAGTGGTAGATCATATAGAGTGTTTAGGTTCATCTATGTCTATTAATCATCTTCATTCATCTACTCTATTTGGAATCCCGAGTCTACTACCCGATCTAATAGAGACCCTTTAGAAAAATCCACATGTTATTATGATGATTATTATCATTTGGCGCGCATGACTTTCAGAGATCATGTCGACCCCTCGACGCGATTCCACTGTGCTAGAGATGAGCACTATGATAATAATCTTCGTCCTCATCCCCATGCACGAGCAGATGTGTCAACCATACGACACAACTTGATTATTTTAAGAATGACAATTACGAGGATCATCCTTTTGACAGAGATCTTGAGTGTGGGTTTTGTGTTGTTGCACCACCTTTTAACGGTTCATCGAGTCTCTAGCCTTTCAGTCATTGACTTGTGAATATGAAATATTATCTTGATTATTTTTAATTATTTGGTGAGCGTCACATAAAATATGCGAAACTTAGGCTTCTAGATCAAGTGAGAGCAAATTGGTCTAACATTGAAAGGACTTGTGAGCGAGATCGTTTTCACTGCGCCACTAGTTAGGTGGAGATGAAGCATAGGTCGTGTCAGAAGTATCCGTCTGCATCGTACCGGAGCCGCTTGTTTGATCAATTATTTACCCTTCGACAAAGATCTCTATCTGTCTCTGAGTACAGAGATCGTTTTGATGAGATAGTAGTGAAGAGTGACATCCGAGAGGAGACAGCTATGATCACTTCCCAATTTTGGTCTGGACTGCGATCTGACATACACACTGAATTGGCTTATCACCGCTCGAAGTCCTTTGAGCAGACTTATCAGCTCACCCTTCATCATGAACAATCCTTGAGATCCACTAGAGTTGGTTGAATGGATTCACACCTTGACCGCCCCAGTATGAGTCCCTCTCATACTAAGGTCGTCAGTTTTTCTACCATTGTCCTGTCGAACACGACAGAAGTGTTAGCCGAGTCTGATTTATTTCACCCGAGTGAGGTACTTAGTCCGACTAGTGGTTCATCCTTTGATTTTGACTCATTTCCTATGATCTCACTTGAGAATGAGTCTGGGCAACCTAGCGATCCTAGAGTGATGTGTTCTTACCCTACCTCCTACATTGACTTCATTATTGCTCCTACCATACACCCACTTATTGACACCATACATATGGACCCATTCTTAAGAACGTCATTTTCACTCTCCTTCTGTCATTGTCCCAAGACACATCAAGACTAATAGCCAAGAATCTGATGTTGATCTCATAGTGGATGCCTCGCCTGTTTATGGAGACACTACCCCTTACGTTAGTACTCTCTGGAAGATATGACCTTGTTTACGAGTTCTTTGACGAGTCCCCGCGTTGAGACTCCTGATGAGCCACTGCGTCCTGGTGAGGATGAGATTCGGGTGAGCTACTTGTTTATGAGTATAAAATTATTGACGTCTCTTTCGTTGTCGTCTAGGTCCCCAGAGAATGAATCATGATTGGAAAATCAAGTATTTAGGGCTTTCCTCGAGTACAATTGAACATACTCCCAATATTTTGAGGACCTGCCTTATAACACATCACACTCTTGATGAGTTTTGGGGTGCATCACCTGCTGACCCACCAGATGAGTTATTTCTTTTGAAAGACACTCGCCACACTCTAGAGTCACGTCTTCTAGTCCATGTATATGATTTTCACTCAGGTGGTCGTCGTATTCGCGATGACTTTTCATACATAATTCTCGATGAGCCCCCTGATGTACCATGTTCCCTGAGAGACATTTGACACTTTATGAGCTCGTATTTGAGTGCTGATTTCTCATGCAGTCATTTGGATACTCGTCGCACACTTGATGAGTTTTTTTACTCTCCACTGAAAGAGCCTCTTGATAGGCTGCCCCGTCTCAGATATTTGCAGGTTATTGTCAGACTGCCCCCTCGAGAACGTGTCGTGTCTGTCGTATTTCATTTGCATTATTTGCATGAGTCTGTAGAGTCAACTGTTCATTATTTACATGTGTTTGTTGAGTCGTTTGTTCATCGTTTTCATGTTTTTCATGAGTCGGTCCGACGGAGGATCAATACTGGTTATAAATCTTATAAACCGCATGGGGTATTTCATAAAAACGGGCAGGTGATAGTGAGAATCCGCGTTTTGAGCCTCCTAGGGAGGCCTGCTAAAAGTTTGAGTGTTAGACGAATGGATCCCAACATAATCATGAGAAGGATCAGAGCAAATATCTATGATCTTGATATCCCTACCAACATGAGCTAGTATCCGTCCTTATTTAATGTTGAGGATTTGATGTCATACTAAGCCTCACGAGCAAGTGAACCCACTTCATGGAGATCCCCTTGAGTCAACGCATCCACATCCTTTTAAGCCTACACCTCCACATTCTCAGTCTTGCACCCAGTCCACTTCTGAGTCTCACCCGCCTTTTGGTCAATCGTTTATGGCTTCACAGTATGCACTTGTGATCACACCAGTACCACCATCACACCTTTTTAATTTTGAGAGCATTACTGATATCGTGGCCTACGAGTGTATAGCCACACCTTACGGACAGGCATCGAAGTACCATTGGAGTGGATTCCTGATAGATAGAGGCAAAAGTACCATTGGCAAGGATGTATTGTCATCGACGATACTTGGACGACCTCTAATGGACCTCAACGATTCTTACCTGACACATAATGAGAGGATTCCAATCACTATTCATCAGGAAATGAATTTTTAAAGTCGGGGAGAATGATGCAGAATGAAGACACGGACCTGCGGCGGAGGACGAGTTTTGAGCCCATTCGGGGCCAATTGGCTACCTGACATATAAAGTATCCCCGGATCGACGATCCAACTCAACGGATGCGTCCGGCTTTTCGTTTACCTACGATTTCATATATTACTTTGTTATTTTGAGTTATAATTAGTATAATCAGGCCCTCCACATCCACGACCAATCATAGTCGTTGATGTCGGGCGTCCTAAGTGTGTTTTATTATAAATAGGAGGATATGGAGGCTGCCAATCTCATTGCAAAATTTGGAGAGAAGAATTACCGGAATCCAGCGATCCTTCCATGATGTCGACTCCGTGGAACCCTAGGAGATGACTCCTAGGCCCTCTCCTGCTCCCCAAAGGTACCCCCTACCCATAGCCACCCACTTCCACCCTCAAAACCCTCCAATGCTGCCCATACAACCCCTAAACAACCTTCCACCAACCCATCCCTGCTATCCAGTAACTGCCGCCAATCCTTCTATCTGTCGTCTCCCTTCCAGCCACCTCCCTGCTGTCCGCCGCCCTCCAACCCCTCCCAGCTCGCCAACGCCCCTTCTCGTCACCTCCTAGCTTGTCGCATCCCTCTTCCCAGCCACCCCTGCCTTCCACCGCCCCTCTTTGAAGCCTCCAGCACTCACCCATTTAGATTTGAGCCCAACATCCCCGATCATGCTCCATACAGCCATATCCAGCCCTAGTTCCCTCCCGGATCGTCTCCACTGCATCGTGCTCCACCAGATCTTCACACCTCGGGCAGCCCCTATCATTTTGTGTGTTTCTTATTGTACGGACACTTGTTTCTTAAAATTAATATATGGTAATGTGATTTCATGTCTGTTGGAAAAGCCTTGTATTTAGGCCAATGTAGTTAGGCCCATTAGTTTTTTTTTGGTTTTATCTCACATCTTTAGTTTGAGATTCTTCTCTTCTCTCTTCATATATATATGTGTATTCTCTTCATTTGTATGCACAATTTTGGATTAATAAAATTTTGGAGTACCACTTTCTACATGGTATCAGAGGTCTTGCGTTTTGCCCTTTTTTAACAGCCGGTTTTGCGTCTCTCCTGTTATCCGCACAAGGGTGTGGTCTCCTTTCTTGCCAACCGCTGGTCTTGGTCTCCCGACTGTGGTTTGCGGTCTCCTTGTGTTAACCACATCTACTTCTGTTTTCCCCCCAAGCCCCTCCTTTCCCCCCTCTCTCCCTTTTATAACCGTTTGTTGGGTCCCTCCTCTGCGCTCTTCTTCGTTGGAAGGTCTTGCGGTCTCTGTTTTGCCGTTGCAAGTCATCGTCCATACCACTACTTCTACCTTCTCTCTGGTATGTGGTCTTCTTGTCTCCAAACCGCAGCGACTTCTCTGATCTCCCGCTCTCCTTGCCGTGCAGGTCACTGCTTCCCTTCTCTCCTAGCCGCGTGGTTTGAACATCAGCTGCTTTCTTTGCCTTGTCGTTCTCTTTGCGCGCAAGTCGCTGCCTGTGCAGTCCGCTGTCTGCGTGAGCTTTCTTGATACTCGCGGCTTCTTTTTGCTGCCCTTCTGCCTTAGCCGCAGCTGTTTTTCGCTAAGTCTGTTGTTTGTCGCTGGATTGCCTATCCGTCGCTATTGGTCGTAGTTTTGAGGCCTCTTATTGCTAACTGTTGATTATCGTTGTTTGCCGCAGCTTGCCACTAGCTCGTCGCAGCTGTTTGTCGTTGTTTGTACCTAGCTCGCCGCAGCTGTTTGACATTGTTTGTCGCTGCCTCGCTGCAGTCGTTTGTCGCTAGCTTGGCGCAGCTGTTTGCCGCTTTTTGTTGTTAGCTCGCTGTTGTTTGTCACTAGCTCGCTGTTGTTTGTCACTAGCTCGCTGTTGTTTGTCACTAGCTCGCCGTTTGTCCCAGCTAGCTCACCGCAATTGTTTACCGTGTGACGCACACATTAAGTGGATTGTCTGTCTTCTACAAGGATACTAGAACTTGAGAAAAATCTTTGTCTCGGTCTTGCATTGATTCTCATACAAGAGAAAGAGAGACGCACACATTTTTGTTTGTCACTAGCTCGCTGTTGTTTGTCACTAGCTCGCTGTTTGTCACTAGCTCGTCGTTTGTCCCAGCTAGCTCGCCGCAGCAGTTTGTCGCTGCCTCCCTGCAGTCGTTTGTCGCTAGCTTGGCGCAGCTGTTTGCCGCTTTTTGTTGTTAGCTCGCTGTTGTTTGTCACTAGCTCGCTGTTTGTCCCAGCTAGCTTTTTGTTGTTAGCTCGCCGTTTGTAGCTAGCTCACCGCAGCTGTTTGTCATTGTTTGTCGCTGCCTCGCTGCAGTCGTTTGCCGCTAGCTTGGCGCAGCTGTTTGCCGCTTTTTGTTGTTAGCTCGCTGTTGTTTGTCACTAGCTCGCCGTTTGTCCCAGCTAGCTCACCGCAATTGTTTACCGTGTGACGCACACATTTTTGGTATTGTTAGTTACTTATATTGATTTGCCTGCAATACGGATTACAGAACATGGTGACAACATCTATTGAACATGGTATATGTTTTTCTTATTTAATTGCAATTATAATTGTTTCTTATACTGGTTATACAACTGTACAACAGATTAAAAAGGTAAATTTTCACTTAGTCTGTATGCAAGACTAACGGTTTCATTCTCTAAATTTTTAGGAACCGGAAAGCCAGCGACCGGTCGTCATTAGATCTCAGGTAGAAATTTACTGCTTTATTTCCTTTCTGTACTTGTATATAGAATGTTATGTAGCTGATGTTTCTGATACATACTCGTTATGAAATGCATATGTATATTTTCGTTGTTCTTGATTATGTATGTCATTAGGGATATTGTTAATTGTGGCGGACAATCGGGCCGTTACAATTTAATGGTATCAGAGCCAGGTTTTCAATTGCACCCTGGCCATAACGAGTATGTATGATTGTCAGTAACTCCATTTAAGTGTGATTTCGATGATGCACGGGAAGACCAAGAGGCAATGTCTGAGGGCAGTGCATCGGGGCAGGCCCAGCAAGAGCTGCCGCAAACGATACCTTCACATACAGAGCAACAGACACCACCGAAATTAATGGATCTGACGCGGATGCTGGCAGAGGCTATTAAAATGGTTAGAGATGTGCCTCCTCCACCAGCACCGGAAGTGGCAGGACCGTCACAGCAGAGGCAGTTGGATATCGATTTAAAACAATTCCTGGAGTTGAAGCCACCAGTGTTTCGGGGAGGGTTATCGCCCTTGGAAACAGAGGATTGGATCTCACGCATTGAGACGATACTGGAAGTCATGCTTTGTCCAGATGAACGAAAAGTGGGTTTGGTCACGTTTTTATTGGAAGGAGAAGCGAAGCGGTGGTGGCAGAGTGTGCGTGGCAGACTGGCGGACCGCGCACAAACAAGTATTCCGTAGGCCACTTTCATTCAAGCGTTTACCAATTGGTTCGTCCCAGAATCAGAAAAGAAGTTATTACAGGATAAGTTTTTGCGTTTGGTACAGGGTCCTCGATCAGTCTTGGAATATGAAACAGAGTTCGCCAATTTAGCGTTTTATGCAGAGGCCTTTGTGCCTAATGAGAGCGAAAGATGCCGACGCTTCCAGGAAGGACTGCGAGATAGTATTCGTTCGATTCTGATACCGATGGAGATCACAGACTACGGGGCTTTGGTGAAGAAAGCCCGTTTGATGGAAATTGATGCGGAGAAAACACAAAAGCGAAGGGACTTTGCAAAGAAAAGATCGACATGGTCGTCTTCTAGTAAGGAGTCCTCGAGCAAGACGAGCACATCAGGAAAGTCAAGTGATTC
Organism: Platanthera guangdongensis; assembly: GCA_039583875.1. NCBI lineage: Eukaryota > Viridiplantae > Streptophyta > Magnoliopsida > Asparagales > Orchidaceae > Platanthera > Platanthera guangdongensis. The sequence continues at coordinate 11,341,572 of CM077155.1, forward strand.
AGGAAAGCGGTCTCGTCCCATTGAAAGCAGTGGCAGTGCACCGACAGTTGAGCAACGATGTGGCAAGTGTGGCAAAAGCCACAAGGGGCAGTGTTTAGTGGGAAACAATGTTTGTTATTTGTGCCGTCAGCCTGGGCATCGACAGAGGGAGTGCCCTCGGAACCGAGAAGGACAAAGAACAGCACAGCAGTTTCCAGTGCAACAGGGCCAGAGGTTGTATCTGATGGGTCGTGCTACGGGAGGTGAGTACGCAGCCTCAGCTTCTACTTCAGTGCCAGCAGGAGCATATATAGAAGAACGTCAAGAACAAGAACGCCGAGTGCAGCCGCGGGTGTTCAATCTGAATCAGCAAGAGGCAAAGGCGGATGACACCGTTGTGACAGGTATTATCCCTATCGGTAACTACTTAGTTAAACTGTTATTTGATACGGGAGCAAGCCATTCCTTTATTTCTATAACAATATTGAATGCAATTGCGGCAAAACCATATCGGGTACAAGAGGTTTTGCACGTTACGTTACCAAATAACCAGATACTCACTGCACAACAACGAGTAATCATTACGTTTTCCATGAATGATAAGTCATTTACAACGAACTTAGTGGTTCTTCCCCTGACCGAGTTCGATATTATTCTGGGCATGTACTGGTTAACCCAACAGGAGGCAGTGATTGACTGTAAGACCAAAGAAGTATCGGTAAAGTGTGCAAATCAAAGCAGAATTACGTATCGAGGATTAGGTGAAGTGTCGAAAATGTTAATTTCTGCAATGAAAGCACTTTCACAAATCCGGAAGGGCAGTCAAGCTATTCTGGTAATGGTGAAAGGACCTCCAGAAGGAAAAAAAGACATTACGACAATTCCAGTCGTATGTGAATTTCAATAGTTATTCCCGGAAGAGTTGGTTGGGCTTCCACCAAAGAGAGAAATTGAATTTGAAATCAACCTCGAGCAAGGGGCTAGACCAGTGACAAAGTCACCATATCGTATGGCGCCAAAGGAATTGGCAGAATTGAAAGTGCAGCTACAGAAATTGATTGATAAAAATTTCATTCGCCCAAGTTCCTCTCCGTGGGGTGCCCCCGTATTGTTTGTAAAGAAGAAAGAAGGAACGTTACGCATGTGCGTAGATTATCGTGAACTCAATAAGTTGACTGTGAAGAATAAATATCCTCTCCCTCGTATCGAGGATTTATTTGACCAACGTGTCAATGCTAGAGTGTTCTCTAAGTTGGATTTACGATCTGGTTACCACCAACTAAGGATAAAAGAAGAAGATATTTTCAAAACTGCGTTCAGTACCAGATATGGTCATTATGAGTTTATGGTTATGCCGTTTGGACTAACCAATGCACCAGCAGCATTTATGGATCTGATGAATCAGGTCTTTAAAGATTATTTGGACCGATTCGTGATTGTGTTCATTGACGATATACTGATTTATTCCCCGTCAGACGAAGAACATGCTTGGCATTTGCGATTGGCCTTGCAAACATTGAAAGAACATCAACTGTATGCCAACTTTTCAAAATGTGAATTTTGGTTGAGAAAAGTGTCCTTTCTCGGACACGTGATAACGGAGCAGGGTTTGGCTGTCGACCCCGCAAAGATTGAGTCTATCCTCAGTTGGCCGCAACCGACAACAGTGACGGAAGTACGGAGTTTCCTGGGTTTGGTAGGATACTATCGACGTTTTGTAAAGAACTTTTCAAAGATCTCTTTACCGTTTACCCAGCTAACCAGGAAGAATATGTCGTTTTATTGGTCAAATGACTGTCAGGTAGCATTTGACATTTTAAAAGAAAAACTGACTACAGCGCCGATTTTAACTATGCCGTCAGGTACGGAAGAGTTTCAGATTTATAGTGATGCTTCGTACAAAGGCTTGGATTGTGTATTGATGCAGCACGGAAAAGTAATTGCGTTTGCTTCTCGACAGTTAAAAGATGTCGAGAAAAATTACCCAGTCCATGATTTAGAACTGGCTGCCGTAATTTTTGCCCTGAAAATTTGGCGACATTATTTATATGGCGTACGCTGCGAGGTTTTTACGGATCACAAAAATCTAAAATATATATATTCTCAGAAGGATTTGAACCTTCGACAGCGTTGTTGGTTAGAATTTATCAAATATTACGATGTCGATATGCAGTACCACCCTGGCAAAGCAAATGTGGTTGCTGATGCCTTAAGCCGCAAGAACACAGTTGGATTATCTGTTTTGGCTGGTTATGAAGCACAATTAGTGTATGAGTTGGAAAAGATGCAAATCACTCCACTCGTTACACCAGAAAGCAAACGAGCCCAGTTGTCTCAACTACAAATCGGATATACATTGAAAGATAGAATTAAAGAAGCTTTGCCAAAGAATCCGTTTCTCGCTGAATTGCAAAAGAAAGTAAAGAATGTAGAGACGGGCGAGTTTACGGAACAGAGTGGGCTATTACTGATGAACAGGCGATTGTGTGTACCGAATGTGAACAACTTACGAAGAGATATTTTATATGAGGCACATAATACACCGTATTCAATTCACCCAGGACGAACAAAGATGCATCATGACCTGAAGGAGGATTTCTGGTGGCCTGGTATAAAAAAGGACGTAATAGCGTATATTGCGTCCTGTCACACATGTCAACTGGTGAAAGCAGAACACCAGAAACCTGGAGGATATTTGCATTCCTTACCCATACCAGAATGGAAGTGGGAAGACATTGCGATGGATTTTGTTTTCGGTCTTCCTCGCAGCAAATTGGGGCATGATGGTATTTGGGTAATTATTGATCGCTTAACGAAGAGCGCGCATTTTATTCCCGTGCGACAGGATGGACCGCCTAAAAAGTTAAATGATCTGTACATAGATGTTATTGTAAAATTGCATGGGATTCCCCGATCCATTATTTCTGATCGCGACGGTCGATTCACGTCGGGAAACTGGAGATATATTCACAAACGTTTGGGGACAAATTTATTGTTCAGCACAGCATTCCATCCCCAAATAGATGGACAGTCGAAGCGAACAATACAGTTCTTAGAAAATTTACTGCGTATGGTTGTATTGGATTTAAAAGGTTCCTGGGAAAAGTATCTGACCTTGGTAGAGTTTGCGTACAATAACAGCTACCAATCGTCTATCCAGATGGCACCCTTTGAAGCATTATATGGCCGACGTTGTCGAACACCATTAAGTTGGGCTGAAGAGGGAGAGCGATCACTGTATAACCGGGAGAAAATTGATAAATGACATGAAAAAGTAAAGCTGATACAACAACGAATGAAGGTAGCGCAAGATCGGCAACAAAAATACTATAATGCCTGTCATCGTCTTGTGCAATTTCAAGTCGGTGACCAAGTATGTTTGAAAATCAGACCGTTCAAAGGAGTTACACGTTTCCGACGACTTGGGAAATTGAGTCTGCGGTATGTCGGACCTTTTTCAGTCATTGAGCGGGTAGGTGATGTTGCCTACCGCTTGGAGCTACCAGCAGAGTTGCAAAGGTTGCATCATGTGTTTCATGTGTCAGCATTACGAAAGTATGTTCGTGACCCTGAAACGATTGTTGCAATCACAGATATACAAATTGAACCAGACCTCTCTAGCCCGACGGAACCATATCAGATTATAGATCGGCAAAGCAAACAGTTAAGAAATCGAGACGTGACGTTTGTACTAGTTTGGTGGAAGGGTCACCCTAGGTACGAAGCGACGTGGGAACGTGAAGATGCAATGCGGAATCTTTTTCCTGTACTGTTTGATAATATGGAAGAATGATTTTCGGGGACGAAAATTATTTAATGAGGGGAGAATTGTGACGCACACATTTTTGGTATGTAATATTTTGTCATGTTTGAAGTAAATAATAACTTATATGATAAAGTGTAACGAAATTTAATTTATTACAGGTAACGTCCACGATGATGAAAAGAGATTTAAGCAGTATTGAATCGGCGTCGCCATGAGCTGTGATTCGGGGTCGTGCGAGTTATTACTATGAACATGTTATGCTATGTGTTGCGAGATACTTAATATCATTGTATGTATAACATTTTTGCTCTTATGATGTGGACGGCACATAATATTGTCGCATGACTTGTTTAGTTATACATATATGCTGTATTTTTAAAAGTATGGCTGACTGGCTGGTTGGATTGGTTTGCTAGTGATGCGGGTTTAATCATATGTGGTAATGTTATAATAAGTGCTATGGGGCTGAGCTAGGTTGGCTGGTTGGTTCTTTTGGGCTGGGTTGGCTGTGTGGCTGGGTTAACCAGTTCAGACTCTTTATATATGGCTTCAGCGGTGGCTTTTTCTTAATACATCTCGATTCCCTGCTCTTGTTCGGCATTCGCGCATTTTCTCTGCAGCCCGGCGAAACCCGATAGCTAGGGTTTGGTGGTTTTCTCCTTCCCGTCGCCTGGTATGGTGAAATCTTATGTTCCTTTCTTCTCTTTTACGTGTATGAGCTCTAAACGCCTCTTCTTTAGCTTACTTTGGGAACTTTGGATCTTTATTGGCTTTGGTGGGAGAATTTTCGAGTTCTTTGGAACCAGGTACTTGCTTCCTTTCATGTTTTTCTTTTACTTGAGGCTGGATTTGAGTGTTTTAGTTGTTTTGGCCGGTTGTACCCTTGTGGGCTGCTGTTTTTGGAGTGTAGCTGGACTGTAGCCGGTTGTGCCCTAGTTTAATTTCTGTTCTGAACTTTTACCCGGCTGGTTTCATGGTAGTTTGGACTGGTTTTTGTGGGCTGTTATGTGGGCTGTTTGGACTGTTTTTATGGGCTGTTATGTGGGCTGTTTGGACTGTTTTTATGGGCTGTTATGTGGGCTGTTTGGACTGTTTTTGTGGGCTGTTATGTGGGCTGTTTGGCCTGTTTTGTGGGCTATGGTTTATGTTTGCGTGGCCAGCTATATGAAAATTTGCATGCGTTGACTTGAATGCGTCGTGTCGCTGTGTGAGCTGCAACCTCGTGGGATAAAATGTTGTTGCCTTATAAATGCATTATATAAATACAGATATTGTGAAGGATGGCATCTCTAAGTAGACGCGACGTTTATTCGAGGCGGGGCAAGGAAAAGGAACGAGCCACGGTGAGAATTTCTCTTTTTAATGTATGCTTTACCTCAACATTTCACTGTTATACTGAAACTGTTTTATACAATCACTGTATATGTTGCAAATGCTATGAATGGCCTCATTTCGAGGCAATCAAGCAAGAAAATATTCTGAGGGTACTAATTAAAATAAAGAACTCATCATACATAACCTAATGTGTTGACACATGAAACTATTAAGGGTAATATAAAATGAAGAATACTGATATTGTGTACTGAATTACCAGGCCAGTCGAGCCGAAAGGCATAAACGCGTGTTGTACGTACTGGTCTGGAGACTGATGACCCCAAAGGGGTCGGGCCCAAAGACTGAAATATAGAATACTGAGACTGATATAGAATTCATTTAATTACCCTTAATAGTGTCAATATGAAAAGAAACAAAAAAAGAACATCGTATTGTTTACTGTTTATGATTCTTTTTACTGTTTATGATATCTTATAGCCCATACTGAACAATACTGTTAGTTACTTATATTGATTTGACTGCAATACGGATTACAGAACATGGTGACAGCATCTATTGAACATGGTATATGTTTTTTTTATTTAATTGCAATTATAAATGTTTTTTATATTGGTTATACAACTGTACAACAGATTAAAAAGGTAAATTTTCACTTAGTCAGTATGCAAGACTAACGGTTTCATTCTCTAAATTTTTAGGAACCGGAAAGTCAGTGACCGGTCGTCATTAGAGCTCAGGTAGAAATTTACTGCTTTATTTCCTTTCTGTACTTGTATATAGAATGTTATGTAGCTGATGTTTCTGATACGTACTCGTTATGAAATGCATATGTATATTTTCGTTGTTCTTGATTATATATGTCATTACGGATATTGTTAATTGTGGCGGACAATCGGGCCGTTACATACCGTTGTTTGTCGTAAGCTCGCCTCTGTTGTTTGTCGTTGTTTTCTTACAGTCGGCTTGCTCGCTTCTTAACCGGCCTCTTTGTGTTGTTGCTTTCATGAATTCCACTGCTGCTTCCTCGGATTTGACTGCTGCTTCCTCTTTTCCTGGACGGGTTACTCCTGCTCCCCTTGATCTTTGTGATGAGCTTTGTATCACGACCATCTCTCTTCGTGGAAAACATAACTTTGTTGAATGGGTTCATTCAGTTCGCCGTATTCTGCAGACTAAAGGCCCTCTCCATCACCTGACACGGACTCCTCCCACTGCCCCTACTGAGGAATGGATACGCAATGATGGTCGTGTCCAATCCTGGATTCTCAATTCCCTGGACACTGAGCCGTATCGGACGGCCATGTATCACGAGACAGCACATGTCATGTGGGTGGATCTTCACTCCCTCTATTACGGAAAGGACAGTCTTCAGCATTTGTTCGACATAATCAGTGATCTTCAATCTCTTGACCCTGGAGCTACTGGTGACTTGACTTCCTTTGTTGTTTGTGCTAAAACTCATGTGGAAGCATGAATACAACATCAGCCTCCCACCATGAATTTGTCTACACAACGCGTGCAGAAAGAAGCAGTTGGGATTGAAATGATGATGGTTCGTGTTCCATCACATCTTCATAATGTTCGAGCTCAGATCTTTTCTTCCACTGTTACTCTGTCCCTCTCGAATGTGTGCTCTATGCTTCTAAAAGTTACTCCTCCACCAGAGGCTCTGAATTTTACTCTGGCTCTCCACCAGCAGCCTGTGGCTACTCCAGCTACTTCTGCTCGTGGTCCACCAGCTCGTGGAGATCACCAATCTCGGGGACGGGGTCGTGGTGGTCGTACCCTCTTTAAATGTTCTCACTGCGACAGGGATGGGCATCTAGAGGCCACCAGCTACCGCAAGCATGGAATGCCTCCCCACCTTACTGCTTCTGTTACTACAACTGCTCCCTTTGCCACCAGTGATGACATTGCAGCTCTACGTGCTCAACTCCAAAGTTATAAGAGTGGTTAGTCGATCTTATGGATCCGTGGCCTTGATCTCCAACGAAGGTATATCTTGCCTCTCCCACAGCTCTCACTGGATTGTGGACTCGGGTGTCACGCATCATGTCTCTTTGCAAAAGCCACCAGAATACTTGGATTCTGTTTATCCTAAATTCATTACTGTGATTAATGGTGACACGATCCCGGTTACTGGCGCTGCTCATATGCCTCTCACTCCATCTCTCTCATTATACTCGGGTTTTCATGTTCTGGGATCCCCCTTTAACCTTCTCTCTGTTAGCCATCTTACCCAGGACCTTGATTGTTGTGTAACCTTCTCACGCTCTTCCTTTGTTGTGCAGGATCGACTAACGTAGAATATACTTGGTAAAAGGCAGCTGTCCAACGAGTTATATCTTTTGGATGTTCCACCTACTGCTCTTTCAATTGTCTCTTCCACTGATTGGCATCGTCGTCTTGGGTATGATCCTCTCCAGATTCTCAAGACAACTCTACTCGATGTTCCTCTTCAGGATTTTTCTTGTGAACCTTGTATCTTTGGCAAACAACATTGTGTGTCTTTTACTTCCCCATGTACCCGGAGCAATGCTTCGTTTTCATTAGTCCATTCAGATGTGTGGAAGAAAAAGTGAACACATTACTTTATATTCTCTCTTTCTAACAGAAATGATGCGGGTAATACCCAGGAGTCAGTACTAGCAGAGTCAGCACCACGAGACGACTGCCAAATTTTGGGAAAAAGCTCTTTAAAATCTATGATCGCCTTTGAACCACCCCTCATTTATAATGAAATAAGCTTATGGAAACAATCTTGGATGGATATGCTTGGTCGTACACAATACAATCACGGACGGCTTTGATTGATCGTACACAATACAATAACGGACGGCTTTGATTGATTGTACACGATGATTGTCCAATCTCACTAAATATAAAATTAAAAAAAAAAACAAATACATGAAAAATATTGAAACATCGCCCTGAACGCGATTGTAGACTCAGATCGTCCATCGGGTGATGCCAAATATGACAAGTGACCAATTGGTCTTGGACCTTGAAACGCATGCTCCAATGTTTCACCGATCCCCCATTATTCTCTTTGGCTTGAAAGAATTTATCTCCTGAATAATAAAGATGGGTATCCACTCAATGTAGGGTAAGAGTTGAAATGAGATCGAACGGCGTCCAGGTGACATCGATGAAAAGACGCCCTCTCCAATGAACCACGTAGTACTATGTTTGTCCATCGGGTGTGGTTATCCACTTGTAATCCACAATGTCAGTAATGCTCCCAGAAGTCGAATGATGTGTTGGGGGTTCCGGAGACTCAGAAAAGTCGCTGGTGGTGCCGGTGAAACCATAGATGTCATACAATTAGGTAAGCGAAGCTCAAGAGTAAGGTGAAAAGGAGACCAAGTTTAGAGAAGGCGAGACTCGGTCCTCAACATTGAATACGGGATGGATACCCACAAAAGATGTTTTTGTTATGCAACCCCATCTTTTAAGAAGTACAGGAAATATAGACTTGATGGGGTTCCCCCTAAATTTTCCAAGTCAAATCGGAAAGGGTTTCGGCGAAAGACAAGGGGACAAGCAAACACGGCCAGACGAGCCGCGCGCAAAAAACCGCGCTCATCCAAAAGGCCCAAAAACACCCAAGAAGGGGACAAAACCGCACACACACCCGCCAGAGCGTCGGGGCAGCGCGCGCGGAGAAGCTCCTCGCACGGACTGCGCGCGCACGGCTGCGCAAGGTCGCGTGACCGCGGCCGTGCTGCGACGCGGCCACGGACCGCGTGGCAGCATTACGCGAGGCCGCGCCCCGCGCGGCCCCACCAAGTTGGGGCCGCCCTTTTACGGCCCTTTCCAGGTCGCCCAACGCATCAGCGAAGTCGCCTACCAGCTCCACTTACCATCGGAGGTACACATTCATGACGTATTCCACGTCTCCCAACTCAAGCGGTTCTACGGCGAGCCACCCATTATACCGATCGTTAACATCCCATCTCATCTTGAGGATAAGTTGTCTTCCGACGAGAAAGGAGATGTTACGATACCATTAGCAGGAGGAGCGGAATTGGATCCACATTGGGGGAGCACCTATTATCCATCGTACTTTTATTTTGTTAATTTCTAGCGTATTTTAATTCCACGTGTTTAAGCCCAAGTGGGGGGCATGCAACCCTTTATCTCTATTTCCTTTATTTTTATTTCTTTATCTGCTTTTATTTGTTGCTCTATATTTACCCATGTGTGGGTACCGTGGAAAGACAGTTTTGTGGAAGAATCAATTTCCTTTTTCTCATCTCTCTCCTCAATAGATACTTTCTCTACCTCTCACCCTAATTTCTGAAGGTCCCAACCGTCGCCCACACACACCGTCCATAGCACCGCCAAAAAGGAGGATCCGCCTCCTCGCCAGCACACTCGCTCCCAATCTACGGCCCATAACAGAACCCTAATTGAACAAAACAAAAAAGGAGACTCTGGGATTCATTGCTCAAATAATTCGTGATGAACTACATAACGAAAATTATATGAAGCAACCTCCTACACTCATTGCTGAAGGCGAGTGCTCCTAGATGGCATGCAAGTTGAAAAATCATTATATGGACAGACAATCTCTCCAATTATGGCTTGTAAAATTCAACTGACTGCTAAGAAGTTTAAGATGGATAAATGCTTAGTTGACAGCTCAGTACTTTATCAACATATAATCGTTAGGAGTTTATTTCTTACTGTACGTGTATTAATTATAATTCAATTTATTGTTTTCATTACGAGTCGACGGAGTCTTCTTGTTATTATATTTTTTTGTTGAATTTTATGAAAAAGTGCCAGTGGCATCCTGAGTTCGCTTGAATCTCGAGACGTTCCTCGAACCAATCTTTTATGTGACATTTTTAATTCGTTGGTGTCATTGGGGATTTCTTATATGTTTGCACGTATTTATAGTTCATGCCATCGTTGTAAGTTATTTATAGACCGTAGACGCACATTTCCCACATCAATTCACCACCTGCAGCAAGACATTGCATTTGAGCTATTGTTTCCCAAGCCAATCGACAAGGAGCAGTCGAGAGGGTCGAAGCTCTGTGCATCTTCGAGATTATATAGTCATGGAGTCAACTCCCCATGGCAGTTGCAAACTTGTTCCAACAACCTCAAACTCCTGCTGTCAATCTCTCTGAAGGAATTGATTTCAAGATGTCCGAAACGCCTAGAGGGGGGTGAATAGGTTCAATTCTTTTTCTTAAGGCAGATAATCTTTTTTACTGTTAGATCACAGATTATTCAGCACAGCACAGTTCACAGCACAGAATAAACAACACAGCAACACAGAAGACACACAGTTTTATAGTGGTTCCCCAAGTGATGGGTACATCAACTTTCCCTCTTCGCCTATCTAGCAGTGTACTAGATTCGGCATAACTTCCTTCTTCCTTCTCAGATCCGCAGATCTTACAACTCAGAACCTTGAAAGGTCTCTACAGCTCAGACTTCAGCAAGTCCTAAAACTCAGATCCTCCCAGAGAATCCTACCTCAGAGTGAGTCCACACTCCTACAGCTCAGGCAATTAAGCCCTACCTCAGCCTCTTCACAGGCCTACAACTCAGAGAACTTAATCTCTCACCTCAGGCACTCAGCCATACCTCAGTCTTTATAAATTTAGGCTTACAACTCAGAGGAATAATCCTCCTACACTCAGATCTGTAAAAGATCCTACAAAAATTGAAAATAAAGAGAATAATTCTTTCACCCAGATAGAGAGAGAAAGGGTGAAGGCTTCTTGATCAGTTCTTAATAGATCTGACCACTCTAGAATCAACCTGTCTTAGTTTCTTCAAAGCTTCTTGAATCTGAACAAAGTAAGGTTGATCTTCTTGAAGTTGGAGATAATCCTCAATCCAGCTTCTTCTAAATCAGATGTGGTTCTGATTTCTTCTTGCAGATTGTTCAGGATCTGCCCTCTCTGGATGAAGACTTCTCTCCTTGTTGTTGGCTTTTTCTCTCCTTGGATTCTTCCAGCACTTGACTCCTAGTATCTGATGACAGAACACATCTTTATATAGGCTTCATCCGAGGTTATCGGATGATCCGGTTCATAACGACCTTCTGACAGCTCTGACAGAAACAACAGCTGTGTTGATCATGACAGCTGTCAAGTCTCCAGTCATTATATATGATACTTCAATGAACTTCAGCTCAGCAGCAAAGTGTCGAGACAATACTGCAAATGTGTCGACACAAATAGTTCATGTGTCGACACAATCCATGGTGATGTCGACACAGTTTGCATAATGTCGACACAACACTTCTCTATCTTCTTGACATAGCTTCTGCAGAATGTGTCGACACAAGTCCTGTGTGTCGACACAATCACTTCTTGTCTTGACATAGTTGATTTCAACAAAAATTCTGGTGTGTGTCTACACAAGTCCTATGTGTCGACACAGTTGTTGTTGACTGAGCTTTTTGTGTGTCGACACAAGTTCTGTGTGTCGACGCAGTTGTTGTCGACAGAATCTCTGTGTGTCGACACAAGTCCTGTGTGTCGACACAAACCGGCTCCTGGTGTCGACACAGTCTTTGTCGACAGAATCTCTGTGTGTCGACACAAGCTCTGTGTGTCGACACAAGTTCTGTGTGTCGACACAAACTGGCTCCTGGTGTCGACACAACCTTTCCCATGTGTCGACACAATGCTTCTCAAGTGTCGACACTTGTACTTAGAAAATTTTCTTCCATTTCCTTAACCTGCACATGGAAACTCAACACCACATCAAATACACTTTGATGAATATCATTGAGTTAGGTGAGACTTCTCCAAATCTGGTACACATTTTCCAATGTACCCAACACTCTCGACCATCAATGTCTTCCTAAATTCAAAATCAGCACCCATATTTCTGTCAAAGCCCAGGTGGTGGAGACCAGCCCAGATCAGGGCGTCGCAAAAGTGACCGTCGCCGCACCCGTCCGGACCTCTATCGGCCCTGAATTGACATGTTTTAGTTTCGTGTTTATTTGTGTTTCGTATTATGATTGTGCGAAATATAAGTATATATATATATATACTTACATAAATATATATATATATACATATATATCATGTGTGTGTGTGAAAGAGTGAGTTTTATAGATATAATATATGTATAATATATGCATAACCGATTAGAGTATATATTATATATATATGTGATATAATGCAGCAGATCGATCCTTAGATAAAGCAGTTCGGCCCGAAGAAGCTCGCCATGGCGGTTCGTCTCCCGATCCAGCGCCCGCTCCTTCCGCCTCTCGATCCAAAGCCGCAGGAAGCCCTAAAATGGCGGAAACTCACCACACGACCACGACGCCTCCTCCACTAGAGCTTGAACTGCCGGCCACGATCCCTGCAACCGCCGGCCACCACGAATCCTTAGTCCAAGCTTGCCATGGCCGATTCCGGGTTTTTCTTCAGTTTTTGTAACCCTATAAAAGGGAAATAGGTATGTGTTGAAGAGGTTGTTGATGATTAAGATTGAGGATGTTGTGTGATATTTGATTTCCGATTTTTTTTTCCAGTTGATGAATACTGCGAATGTCTGTTGTTTGCATTTCGTTCCTGTTGTTGTTTGGGAAGAAGCTGAACAGTGTTTTCTCTAGTCGATGCTACGACTGTAGGTTTAAATACATGAAATCGATTGCTGCCTTTTTTTTCTTTCTCTCAGATCGGTGAGTTTGTTGCTTGTGTTGCCTCCGTTTGAGAATTGCTGGAGACTCTGCTACTTGCTACTAGTGTGAATCCTGAGTGTAGCAGATGAACAGTTCTGGAAAATCGTCTGGCCTTTGCTGTTTCCGTCAGAATGGTTGACTATTGTAGTTCTGGTTTAGGATTTTGTATAAGTTGATTAAGGGATTGCTGTATGTGGGCTTCCCGTTAGGTACAGACTGGGTGAGTTTGCTGGGCTTGATATTTTCTATTGATGTTTTGAGAGTGATGTGAACAGTGAGCCGTATTTGAGGGTTCTGTTCAAATCTTCTTTCTGGATAGCATAGAATATTAACATTGTAAACAGTAGTGGAAGTAGATTAATTAACTGCTTAGAGATTTTGTGGATCCACTGATTGTGAGGGTGAGTAAACTTGAATCCGTGTGTTTGAGATTTCGTGGAACCACTTTGAGCGTGAAGTGCGAGTGAATTTTGGCTTGTTTCGTTTGTGGCTCGTTATTTCGTTGAGTGATTCCGTGGAACCACCTCGTGTGAGGGAGTGTTAATTTCCTTGGTGCCCGTGTGCGAAAGCGGCCAACCTCGGAGTGGAAATCAAAGGTGACGAGGAACTTCTCGCGTGATCGCCATCGACTTCGGATACGGAAAGACAACTCTTTCCGTGGGTAACTTGATTCTATCCCTTTCTTTGCGTGTGTCTTCATTTTCTCTTAGGATTTATTAGACTCATTGCTGGGTTTTTGCCAAATTTTGTCAGCAAACGCTACGTCGAGAACTCCAAGCGGGAACGTATCTGGAGTTCACGATTTCCGTTTTGGCTGCAACAAAGGGAACGGAACAAAGTTGCGAGTTTCCTTCCCTGGATTTAAATTGAACCCTTAATTTAAGAAAATCTTTTCTTTTAAGCAAAATAGTCTTTCTCGTGCTTGATAAAAAGTTGTTTAGGACTCATAAAATTTGCGCAACCTCCGCTTCAATTACTTGCTAAATCACATTTCGCTGCATACAATTAGGGTTTCCTAGAAATAGCCGACAGGTGCGTAAACCCTACGCACCGTCCTGCATCACCAGGGCATCCAGCATACCGTTCGAGATTGGCATTCCTCACATCAATCATCTTTTGTCCTCATCGTGGAGGTTTCCATCAAGTCCAATGTCGTTCAACGCAATCAACGGGTCTCGATCTTCTCCCATCAAGACCAGTGTCGTTCCACACAATCGGCAAGTCATGATCTCCTATTGAGTTGTCCGCTTGCTACTAGTATTCAATGACTTCAGGTTTTGAGCACGGCGTTGTTCCTCTGTTTCCTTCTTCTGGAGCCCATCACCAATCAAGACAGCTAAACAAACCCTTTTTTATTAATTTAGTCCAAACAAATTAATTAGGTATAGAAAGGAATTTTGGCGTGAATTGTGACATCCGAGAAATGCTCAGACAACTCTGTAACGATTCACAGCATCAGTGGCTGCGACTCTAGCTGCACTTGCGCACTATTCCACCAAACCCAATGAACTTCCGTGGACTGGGCAGATTGTAGGCCCGATGGGAACAAAGAACGGAGAGACCCCACTAATCTCTGGTTATCACACCACACCACCATAGACTCCAATTTTCTCTTTCCAGCAGCTTCTCAGTAGGAAAATCACAATCCATCATTCCCAACTAGCTCCCTCAGTTGAAAATTCATCATTCCCATCCCTTTCTCAACTGACGTCACATTCACACAGCTCCTTAAAAACCAGTCATCCTCGCATAGTGGGTATTGGAGTTATTATTATTATTCTGTAATTATTATGTATGGACATATTTGTAAATATTTAACTTTGAGATAATATATATTGGCTAGCTCTCTTAATTGGAGACAAGGGCTTTTCATTTCTCTACATGGTATCAGAGGGATAGGTTTTGTGCTTTCCACCGATCGCGTCTTCCGCCGATCGCATCTTCCGATCGCCGTCTGCTGTCCTTGATCGGAGCATCCGCCGGTTCTGTGCCTCTCCGTTCTCGTATCCTCTCTTTGTCTCTCGATCCTCGGTCTCCGTTGCGGGAGGGATCTCGTTGTTTTGTTTATTTTTTTTGTTCCATGGATTCCAAGGACACTTATGGGTCCTCTATGGGACGGATTACCAGCATCCTCCTTGATTAGAAAAATTACTCTTCATGGGCGACTTCGATGAAAGTGGCTCTAGCTGGCCGGAATAAGCTCTCATGGCTGACCGGCGGCCCTCCTATGCCTAAACCGACCGACAAGGATGACAAGAAAGAGGAATTAGTCTAGTGGTCGACGAAAAAATACATGGTTCTTGGATGGATTCAGTGCTCGATGGAGCCTCGCATCTTCAGTCAGTTCATGCGCTTTGCGGACATCTCCGAGCTTTGGTCCGCCCTCCAGCGCACCTTTGGGCGCACCCGTGTTGATGCCCAGATTTTCGGCAACTTTCAGGATATCGCATCCGCCACTCAGGGGGAGCGTTCTGTTCTGGAGTACTTCACTTACCTTCAGGATCGTTTTCTTAAGCATAACGATCTTGAGTCTCTCAGTGCCCTGGAATCATCTAATGATATCACACTTATTCGGAAACAGCGACATCGACGAGAGACATACCAGTTCTTGATGGGGCTTCGCCCCGACTATGAGTCTACCCGTGCTCAGATTGTGGGGGTATCACCTTTGCCAGATCTTCTTAAGGTCTATTCCATAGTTGCAGAGCATGAGAAACGTATGCGGAGGCAATCTAGTCTCTCTGGCGCTCGTGCTACCTCCCCACTTCCTACTGAGCAGATGGCTCTTGCCGCTTCTTACCGCCCTCCCACCTCCAGAACTCGTAGTCGAGGCGGTCGAGGACATTATACTCCGTCTGGCGGTCGTGGTCCGTCTGGTGGTCGTGGCCCTGCGGGTCCACCTGGCCCTTGCTCTCATTGTGGGCGTCTATATCATGACCGTAGTCGATGCTACCAGCTATACCCACATCTACGGGGCTCTGAGCGTACTTCTCATAGTGGTGTCCCTAGGCATACTGTTGCTACTGTCGAGTCTACCGGGCATGTCGAACGCACCTTGGGTGCCAACCCCTCTGACTTCTGTCAGATGTTGGTCCAGTTTCAGCAGTTCCAGCAGTCTCAGCCTTCCACTACTGCCACTACTTCCACGGTCCCATCTTCCTCAGTTGCTCTGTTTGCTTGCTCCGTGACCACGGTTGACCAGGATTCGTCACCCTAGGTGATTGATTCTGGTGCAACCGACCATATGACTGGTACGTCTTCCCGTTTGCTTCAGGTTGTTCTCTACTCCCACCGGGATGTGCGTCTTGTTGATGGCTCGGTTACCCCTGTCCTCAGTCGGGGCACTGTCCCTCTTTCCTCCTCTTTCTCCCTTGACTTTGTTCTTCTTGTTCCTCAGTTGGCTCTTAACCTATTATTTGTTAGTAATATTACTCGTACTTTGAATTGCTCCGTAACTTTCTTTTCTGATCGTTGTGTTTTTCAGGATATGAGAGGAGTGAGATGTACTACTTGGAGCTACCTTCTCCCACTGCTTCTCCCACCGCCACCGCCACCTGGCCACCTACCTCTTCTGCTGCTGACCCTGCTTTGTCGTCAACCTCGCTTTGGCACGTACGCCTCGGCCATGCTAGCACTCAGCGGATGTTGCCTGTTTGTCCTGATGTGTCTTTTGTTTTTCATTTTCGCTGTGATGTATGTGAGCTATCAAAACACACGCAACACGAATATTCCTTCTGTTAGTCATGCTACTTCTTGTTTTGAGTTGGTGCATTCAGATGTGTGGGGCCCTGCCCCTATAGTATCATTTGATGGTTTCTCGTACTTTGTAACTTTTATCGATGACTATTCTCGTTGCTTATGGGTTTACCTCCTAAAACATAAATCTGAGCTTCTAGCTGTTTACTCGCATTTTTCATGTATGGTACGGACTCAACATGGGACGTCTGTTCATATCCTCCGCTCTGACAATGGTGATGAGTACACTTCTCGTCCCTTTGATCTTTTTCTCCGCGATGAGGGCCCTTTACACCAATTTTCTTGTCCTGGTACCCCCGAGCAGAATGGGGTGGCCGAACGCAAAAAACGCCACCTATTAGACTTTGTTTGTTCCCTTCTTCGGGGAATGAATGTCCCCCTAAGTCCTATTGGAGCGCTGCCCTTCTTACAACGACTTTCCTTATTAATAGGACTCCTCGTCCGATTGGTGGCGTTACCCCCTACAGCCTCATCCATCCGTCTCCGCCTTTCCCATCCCTGTCCGGGTCTTTAGTTGTGCGTGCTTTGTCCAGGATCGGCGACCTTCTCGGACTAAACTTGACGACCGGGCCATCCGCTGTCTCTTCCTCGGCCACTCGACTACCACTAAGGGTTACCGCTACTATGATCCCCAACTGCGTCGTGTTATTTACTCTATGGATGTGACATTTCATGAGGAGGTTCCCTTCTTCCCTGCACAATTGAACCCTCCCGCGAACTTGACCCCTCCTGCGCTTCCTACTATTGTGCAACCTCTCCCGGTCGTCCCTCCACCACCAGACGGGGTCTCACCTGCTGCTCCGCATGTCCTGCTGACTTACTCTCGCCTCCAGCCACCACCACCCGGTGCACCCACTTCTCATCCAGTCCCGGATCAACGGCTTCTTCCGGTCGCAGGTACCTCTCTTGAGCCCCCCCCCCTTCTACTTCTTCTATTGATTTACCCATTGCTTTGCGCAAGGGAAAACGTACTTGTGTTCATCCCTCTATTACTGAGCACCCGTTGGCTAGTGTTGTTTCCTACCAGCGTTTCTCACCCTCTTACCAGGCTTTTGTGGTTGCTGTTGATTCTGTCTGGCTTCCTACTTCAACTGCGGAGTCTCTCCTTGACCCTCGATGGGTTCTGGACATGGAGGAGGAGATGTCTGCTCTCCGTCGTACTGGGACATGGTCCCTGGTTCCTCTTCCTCCCGGGAAGCGCACGGTTGGGTGCAAATGGGTCTATGTCGTGAAGTACTCCGCTGATGGTACCATTGACCGCTACAAGGCTCGTTTGGTGGCCAAGGGCTTTACTCAGGCTCCGGATGAGTTTGGCGCCACGTTTGCTCTTTTGGCTAAGTTGACCAGGGTTCGCCTTCTGCTCTCGCTTGCGGCCTCTCGGGCGTGGCCTCTCTACCAACTCGACGTCAAAAATGCCTTCCTGCATGAAGATTTACAGGAGGAGGTCTATATGGCTCCTCCCCCGGGGTTTGCCCTTAAGGGGGAGTTTTCGGGGAGAGTTTGCTGCCTGCACAAATCTCTGTACGGCTTAAAGCAGTCCCCGCGTGCTTGGTTCGAACGGTTCAGTTCGGTTATCCTTCAGTCCGGCTTCACTCAATGTCATGCAGACCACACTTGCTTCATTTGTGTCACTCCAGAGGGACGTCGTGTCATTGTCTTGGTCTATATGAACGATATTATTCTCACCGGGGATGACCCTTCTGGCATCTCTGAGGTGAAAGCTACTCTTCGCTCAGCCTTCGAGGTGAAAGACCTTGGACACCTCCGTTATTTATTTGGGATTGAGGTTGCTCGCTCCCGACAGGGCATCTCCATATCGCAGCGCAAGTACACCTTGGATCTTCTTCGGGACACTGGTCTACTTGGGTGTCGTCCTGCGAGTACTCATATGGACACCAACCACCGCCTTCATACTGAATCTAGTAATCCTCTACCAGACCCTTCTCAGTACTAGCGGTTGGTTGGCCGCTTGATATACTTGACCAATACTAGGCCCGACATCAGCTTCTTCGTGGGCGTTTTGAGCCAATTTATGCATTTTCCCAAGACATCTCACCTAAAGGCTGCTCGACGTCTTCTTCGCTATCTTAAGCGCGCTCCTGGCCTTGGGCTATTCTATCGGGCTGATAGTGACTTCAGCCTCTCCTGCTTCACTGATGCAGATTTTGCTGGTTCTTTGACTGATCGACGCTCTACGTCAGGGTTCTGTGTATTCCATGGTGATCATCTTGCTTTGTGGCGGAGTAAGAAACAGCCCATCGTATCTCGGTCGTCTGCTGAGAGAGTACTGGGCCATGGCACACGGTGTCACTGAGTTGGTTTGGCTTCGATCGCTGCTGACTGAACTTGGCCTACCCCTGGCTACTGGCTCGACTCTCTACTGTGATAATAAGTCAGCTCTTCTTCTTACCCAGGACTCGGTGCTCCATGAGCGCACCAAGCACATCGAGATGGATGTTCATTTTCTGTGTGATCACGTTCATACTGGGACTATTCTTCCATCTTACGTCTCCTCGGCCGACCAGCTGGCTGACGCCTTCACTAAAGTTGTTGGCCCTACTCGTTTAAATTTGACCATTTCCAAGATGGGCATGATTGACATCTTTGCACCAGCTTGAGGGGGAGTATTGAAGTTATTATTATTATTCTGTAATTATTGTGTATGGGCATATTTGTAAATATTTAACTTTGAGATAATATATATTGGCTAGCTCTCCTCATTGGAGACAAGGGCTTTTCATTTCTCTACAGTGGGCCCCTTCAGGTTTTCCCGGCGTGTAGGTGAAGAACACTTTTTACATGGTCCTACTTCAATCCATCAGTGCACATGAATAAAGCTCAGCAAAGACTTATGTTGTTGCAGATGGGAACCATTATAGGAAGCTCTTTTGGTTTGAAATAAAAAAAAATAATGATGCAACAATCAGAGGCCTCATCCAAGCTTGAGGATAAGCTCGAATTGAAGGGTGAAGTATTACGTGTCTTAATTTTAAGTAAGATTATTATGTCTTAATTACGAGTCGATCAAGTCTTGTTGTCACCATGTTTTTCTAAGTCACATTTTATGTGTCATTTTTTACTCGTATTTGAATAGATAGTGGCTTCAGGTATTTCTTTTATGTTTGGACTTATTTAAAGTCCATGCCATTGTTGCAAGTTATTTCTAGACCCCTTGGTCATGGAATGAGAAGAAGCAAGAAATTTATCTTTAGTTCTTTCTCCTCTCTTAAGTTCTCATAGTTTAATGGGATCTGTGCTACTCCCTTGAGGCTTCATCTCTCTTAGCTACCACGAGCTACCATTTATTATCCCCTCTGCCTAAGCCAACACAAAAGGCGCCCTCGCCTCCAACGTTGAGACTCACAACACCATCGACTCCTCAACCCAAACCAGAAATCTCCGAAAGTGGTTTGCAACAAATTCACATGTTGAAGACTTTCAATGTCATTTCAATACAATGGATGTGAGTATATTGAGGTACTCCTTGAAAATTGAGATCGCTATAAAATCAAGAATGGTATGCATTATGCAAAAAAAATAGAAAATTTTAGGTCTGTTCAATGAAACAGGGAACTTAGGCTGCATATACGTGATAACCCAATTGATCCTAATGTAGAAACAGGAGTAACTCATCTCTAATGCTGGAAGATAATGAACGTTGGTGGGTAAGCTAATTATCTCAATCAACCAGAAAAAGCTTCCCTAGTGATCATTGTTAATTTATGGCCTTACCACATAATTTTCACATGGATGTTACGATATAAATATTGAGATCTCCAACAGTAAGTTTTTGATGCATATTATACTGGTTCTTCAATGTACATATGATCAAGAATTGACTTTGTTGGCTGGAGCTTGGTTTTATGAAAGAGTAAGAAATATGCAGTAAAAATAGCACATGGTGGAAAGATATAAAATGCAATATCAGATTATTTAGTCATAGCACACTTGCGAACTTTTACGGCCCAAGCAATATTTGAAAGAGTCCAATATACAAGGCAGAAAAACAGACAGCTAGTTTGTGACAACAAGACAGCGAATAGCTTTTGATGGGGAGCCATCGGATGCACTTGGAGGAGCTCGCCGCAAGGCGGGGCCCACATACATGTACTCGCGCAGGAAGACTTGATCGGATCGCCGATCGGACTCCGCGATTGCGACCGGGACGTCGTCGCGAGTCAAATCACTATATTACTTTAATTTTTTTGAGTATAGTTTGATGTATTTCAAGGACTAACCCACCGGCCAATCATAGCCGTTGATGGGGATGCCCTAAGTTATGTTTTTCTTATAAATAGGATGCTAGGGGCTGATTCCAAAGGCATTGCAGAATTTGGAGAGATCTATTCCCGGATTCCCGCGATGCCTCCCCGGTGCCGACGCCGTGGAACCCTAGGTGACGACTCCTAGGCCGCCAAGCTTCCCCCCAAGGTATCCCCTTTCCCCCACCTTCATTTTTCCCCTTCGAAATCTTGTTTTCAGCCACCGGACTCCACCCAATCACCCGCACAGCCGCAGGTTGCTACAGTACTTTGAAGCCGATCCCGCCTCTTGCTACAGTAAAACCTGTAGGTTTCCGATTTTCCCCCGTTTCCCCTGTTTGGCCGACAAGGCTGCTACAGGCCAGCACTTCTCTAGCCCTACCAGCCCCCCTCCTTGCCCACATTTGAGTCCCCCTAGGGCCCCTCTAGCCCTACCCGCCCCCTCCTTTCCTTTCCCTCGTGGATCCACCCCCCCCCCCCAACACTCGGAAATTCTAGATCTAATTGATCTAGCACTACCTTCCCCCGATCTACCCTCCACTTCCATATTCTCACTCCAGGAGCCCGGATCCGTCCTAAAATTAGCGGATCTATCCACCGACACTCCGATCCGTTATCCCCTCCACCCAAACCTTCCATTTTTGTTCGGATCCGCTCCAAATCATCGGATCTATTTTCCCCCGGCCCGGATCTACTCATTTGTGGCCGGATCCGCCGTTTTACCGTCCGTTACCGCCACTCTTCGCCGAGGGCAGCCACCACCATCGCCGCGTCGCCTCCGATTCCACTTCCGGTCGCTCGTTTTGCATCCGGTTTGTCAAATCCTCCATCGCCTCGGATCAGCCCACTGCATCGTGAGTATTTCATGGTATTATGTTTGTACTTGACATTGACACTTGGTCGTTTATCTATATTTGTGCTGTGATTCTAGTTTGGTAGTTGTTGTTTTTTTATACGCTAATAATTATTGTGGAATTAGTCGCCGCCGCTTGCTCAGGCCCTCCGTGCGGAGGAAGCCGTTGCCAAATTGCCAAAGTTATTTAACTGCTTTTATTTCGATTAACTGCGTGGTGCTGCCAACTTTCATTGCTTACATTATTAGTCATTGCTTTCCGACTGCTCATTGCATGTAGCATCGCATTCGCATATTCCCTCACACGTGCACGTTGAGTCCTAGCTTCCGAGCACCACTAGCCTACCCCTACATCAGCTTTTAATCCAATTTTTGGGGAACATATCAAACACATAAAAACATATTGTGACTTTGTACAGGGGAAAATAGCGACTGGGACTATTGCAACTTAATATGTGATAATAGACAATTATAAGAAAATTTTAATAAAAAACTCGAAACCATGTCAAATAAAGTAAATTCATAGCAAGTTGAGTTCATTTAACATTGTTTCTCCAACTTTAATAGTGTTAGAATTGAAAGTTAAGTGGCCAGAGGGTTTCAGAAATATGAGATCCACTAAATAAAGTGCTCAAGACCTAGAGATAGGTTGCTTGTATAGTACTAAACCATGGCTAAAGTAGGTGCATGATTTCCTGTTTCCATTGTGATCATCAAGGAGGCAATAGCAGTTTCATGAGTAACTAGAGCTTGGATTTTGAACGGACAGACGAAAGTGAGAGAGAAGGGAGTGGTAATGGGCGACATCATTTATGCTATTAAAATATTTTAGTGGTAAATTGGTAAATATTGAGGTTACGTGTTAGTGATTTAAAATGCAAGATTGAAGTGATAAACAGGTAAGTCCCCGAGAATAGTTCGTTTTGACATGGCCATGACAATACAATGACCCAGAAACAGGCATAAATGTATTTATATCAAGAAAATCTAGACAAACTCACTGCAATAGTAGTGCCGGCTAGAGAAAAGGAAAACGTATGAAGTTAAACAAAGCTGAAATTAACTCACCACAATCAGTATCCCTCTGTTCACCAAAATAATTCAATAAACACCGCCTACGGCAAGAAGCTAGCAAGCAGTATTTTTCTGCTGCCAAAAGGGACTCCATAATAGCTTTCCGTTGATTTTCCTACATAAATTAAGGAAAACTTCAGACAGACGGGTTATATAGTGACTGCACTGCTATATTTAGTTCACATACCGATTGAACATCTTTTATGTAAAAATCAGCTTTGGCAAAATCACTTCTGAAATAAAATAGCCAACAAACTGAAGGTACACCATCTCTACCACACCTTCCACTCTCTTGGTAATAGGACTCCAAACTTTTAGGGCAGCCATAGTGTATAACGCACCTAATGTTTGATTTATCAATACCCATTCCAAATGCAATAGTGGCTACCATGACAGTAACATCATCCCTGATAAATGATCTGAAAACAACAGCCACTTTATCAGCAAAGAAATAATTTCAGTTTAACTTCTCTTCCATGAGTTTGATTTGAATTAGAAAAAAGGAAAACTGAGTTCATGTGTATGTTTTGAAACCAGAAATTATTAAAGGTGGAGTTTTAAATGCCCAATCTTTCACTTAAATACAAAACAAACCAACAAATTAACATATAATAGATATCACAAAAGGGCACCTGTGTGACTTCTCACGAGCTTTATTGCCCATCTGACCATGATACATTTCGGTTGTTATTCCAGAATCTCTTAGCAATTGGCAGATCTGAAATATAAATCAGAACACAAGTTCTTTGAAGTTAAAGAAAAGAAAATGGGTAAGGGAGAAGAATCACTAATGCTACGGAATTTTAAGTAAACCAATAATGTATTATCTGCAGGATACATAGTGATCTATAAAGCACCGGTACGGGTACGAGTACCGGGTAAGATATGTATCTGGTATGTTGGTGCGTGGAGATCAAATAAAAAGGAGGATACGGGTACTTCCAGGGCACAATGTTAATAAAATTGATTTATATATGTACACACACACAGATATATATATATATACACACATGTATATCTATGCCACCATTTTTAAAAGAGGAAGAATATAAAACATAGAAAAATTCATATTGAGCAAGTAGAAAAAACATCCAATTCTCAAATAGTAAATTAGCAAAATAATCAAATTTAAATTGAACTCTTTGTAGTTTTAACGATAAAATGAAACTTAAGTCGGGACCACATTTTGCTACTATAGCAAACAAACACCACTATTTGCATTTATGAGTCATTATTTCGTTTCTAAAATACATGAAGAAATTTTTTGTTTACTTTAGAAAAACATAGTCATATTACAAAATGCAGAACGATCAATCAAATTCAAGTTTATCCTAATACTAGAATAGTAGGTGTATCCTAAAGTATTGGGTACGTACCGGTACCGGAAACGTACCCGGTACGGGTACGCGGCCCTCATGAAAGTATTCATGCTTCATAGATAGAAATGCATTTTATCATAATCATGTTTTTTTCATTTATTCTAAAGTAAAAAAAATGGAAACAACAACTGTTTGAACCAGAATCAAGTACAGCAAAAATGCAGCATTCAGCAAAACAATGGAAACAATATCTGTTTGAACCAGTATCAAAATGTAGATACCAGCAAAAGGTCTAAAAATGGTCAAACTAGGAATGGAATGAGAGAACGATCATTTTGGGTTGATGACAAGGTGAGAATTTTGGGATGGTTGTGGGAAACGAAGATAGGTATCTCGATTCATATTCCTTTCACAAATTCTTTTTTGACTAAATCGAACATCTAAGAGAAAAAAGGCGAGCAATATGAACATAAAGGGGTCTTTATGTGTTTAATATTGAAATATTTATCTTATATTCCTAAAATAATATATATATTTTTCATTTTGAAAACTACTATATTATACTATCAGATCTTGAAAACAATAATAAGTAGAATCTTGTAAACAGAAATATCAAGAAAAAAGAAAAAGCATAATAATAATATAAGTTTAGAATCGAGTATGGGTAAGGCGTGTGATCACTGCCCTAAAGAAGTTACACTACCCTCTAACAAGGCTTTCAACTGATGTTCACTCCTTCAAGGTACAATACCCGGCTAGATCCTGAAAACTTTGATGGGCGCGGACACTGAAGAAGCACAGAACACCCGAACTTCCACATGATAAAAGCAAACACAAAGAAGAAGAAATCACAAGAACTCGGAAGCAGGAAAACGAAAGAGATTGTGAAAGCTAGTATGCATTCGTTCTCAAAAATCTCTTATATAATAGTCTCGTGAAAACTGCAAGTATTAATCACGTATTTAATTCACAAAGATATAATAAGTAAAATATTGTATATTACATTTTGAATGTGTAGAAATGGAGAAAGCCAACCTTGTATATATGTCCACTTGATACAAATACAAAGAATGAGTACATATATATAGATGAGAGAGGGAGAGAGAAAAGTCCTATACACAATGTGGGACTAAAGAGAGGAGAGAAAAAGCAATAAATGTTATACAAATGGGCCTAATGTTAAGTGGGCTTTTCCAACACTCCCCCGCAAGCTGGAGCGTATAGGTCATATGCACCCAGCTTGGACAAACATTGGTAGAACAGAGTGCTTGATAAGACCTTTGTGAGGATGTCGGCGACTTGATCAGTTCCTGGAACATGCTTTAATTCAAGTTTCTTCAGTTGAACCTTTTCACGAACAAAGTGACAGTCAACCTCGATATGTTTTGTGCGCTCATGAAAGACCGGATTCTTTGCGATGTGTATGGCGGCTTGACTATCACAAAATAGAACAGCAGAGGAGGGGAGTTTTACTCCCAGGTCAGTAAGGAGACTTTCAAGCCATGTGAGTTCTGAAACAACTGAGGCCATCGATCTGTATTCAGCCTCTGCAGAGGAACGAGCCACCACAGCTTGTTTCTTACTCTTCCAAGTAATAAGATGCCCACCAAAATACGTACAGAACCCACTAGTTGACCTTCGATCGTCCAGGGAACCCGCATAGTCGGCATCAGAATAGGCAACCAATGCGGGAGCAGAGTCGGAGGTTTTGTAAACCAGCCCTTGGCCTGGAGCTCCCTTAAGGTATCGGAGAATCCGTTCAACCGCTTGGAGATGAGAAGCCCGGGGGGCATGCATGAACCTACTGACAACCCCAACTGCAAATGATATATTTGGCCTTGTGACTGTTAGATAGATCAACTTGCCCACAAGGCGTCGATAGTATTCCGGGTTCGGAAGTAGCAAATCGTCATCCGAAGCATGAGCGCATAATTTGTGATTTGCCTCCATCGGTGTACATGCTGGCTTGCAACCAGACTAACCAGCATCTTTGAGAAGATCGAGACAGTACTTTCGTTGGGAGAGTACCAACCCGTCCGGCCGCCGGGCGATCTCGAGACCAAGGAAGTAGCGAAGTTTCCCCAGATCTTTAGTCTGAAAAACAGTGCTCAGGTGTTGTTTGACGTCTTGAATCCCCTTTGAGTCATCCCCAGTGAGAAGGATGTCGTCAACATAAACCAACAGAAGAATGGTGTCAGTGGCCCGGTGTCGGGTAAAGAGGGAGAAATCTGCAGAGCTCCGAGTGAACCCCATGTCCCGAACCACCTTGCTAAACTTGTCAAACCACGCCCGTGGGGACTGTTTGAGACCATAAATTGACTTTTTGAGAAGACAGACCCGAGACTCCCCCGTGGTCTCAAACCCGGGCGGTTGGCGCATGTAGACAGTTTCCTGAAGGTCGTCATTCAAAAAGGCGTTCTTGATATCAAGTTGATGAAGAGGCCAGCGGCGGTGTACCGCGACGGAGAGAAGAACGCGGACAGTGTTAAGCTTGGCCACCGGAGAGAATGTTTCCTCATAGTCGAGGCCCTCCTGTTGTGTGAAGCCCCGGGCCACAAGACGGGCCTTCAATCGGGCAATAGTGCCATCCGGAGCATGCTTGATGACGAAGACCCATTTGCATCCAACCGGGTGCTGACCGGGAGGTAAGGGAACCAAGACCCAGGTCTGGTTGGCCCAAAGGGCCGTCATTTCTTCGTCCATGGCAGCCCGCCAGCCAGGATGGTGAAGCGCCTCCTGCAAAGAGTTAGGGACTGAAACAGAAGATAAGGAGGTGGCAAGGTGAAGAAGAGAGGGGGAGAGGCGATGGAGCGAGACGTAGTTCGCCATCGGATGAGCGGTGGAGACGGGAGCCGGAGCAGCAGGGAGCAGAGCACCAGAGGGCGAAGCCGACTGCAGAGGAGCCACAGAATGAGGAGAGCGACGAGAATAGACCCGGATAACCGGAGGTGGTGGACGGACCGGAGGTGGGGAAGGGAGAGAGGCTGAGGAGTGAGGAGCAGGAATGATAGGACGAACGACGGGAGCGGGAGGCAGAGCGATATCCAGAGCAGGGAAGAAAGGAAGATCTTCACGGAAAGTTACGTCAGGCGAGACAGTAACCTTGCGGGTAGTAGGCGAATAACATACATAACCCTTCTGAGTGCGCGAGTACCCGACAAAGATCTGCTTGGTGGCACGAGGGTCCAACTTGTCCGTGGAGGGACCGAGGTGGTGAACGTAGCAGGTACACCCAAACACCCGTGGCGGAAGAGGAAAAGGCGAAGTTGTGGGAAAGAGGAGGCTGAAGGGAGTAGCATACTGGAGGACGGAAGACGGGAGGCGGTTGATGAGGAAGCAAGCCGTGGAGAGAGCGTAGTTCCAGTACGGTTTGGGGACCTGCATTTGAAGCATAAGCGAGCGAGCGACATCAAGAAGGTGACGATTCTTGCGCTCGGCGACACCATTCTGTTGTGGAGTGTACGGACAGGAGGTTTGGTGAAAAATGCCGAATTCAGAGCAGAGAGTGGCAAACGTATGGCTGGTGTACTCCCGCGCATTGTCTGTACGAATAGTGCGAATAGGCGCAGAGAACTGAGTGCGAGTCTCGAGGATGAAAGCCCGGAATACGCGGGGAAGTTCAGAGCGATCCCGAAGAAGATATAACCATGTCATGCGAGAGTAATCATCAATAAAAGTAAGAAAATAGCGATAGCCAGAAATACTAGTAACTTTGTACGGACCCCATATATCGGAGTGTACTAAAATAAAAGGAGCGGAGCTCCGAGTACAATGAGGGGGAAAAGAAGAACGGGGCTGTTTGCCCAAAATACATGTGTCGCAACGAAAAGCAGGGAGAGTGACATCAGGAAGGGCCTTCCGGAGGACTGGAAGAGGAGCATGTCCCAGACGGCGATGCCAATCCGAAGAGGAGGTAGATGCGAGGACAGTAGGAGAGTCGTCAAAGAGATAGAGCCCATTCTGCAGCCGTCCTCTACCAATGATAGTCTGCGTCTGCTGATCCTGTATGAGAAAAGAAGAAGAAGTAAATGTCACTAAGTAATTAGAATCAGTAGTAAGGCGACCGACAGAGAGTAAATTGAAAGGAGAGCCCGGAACATGTAGAGCCGAGCGTAGGAGGAGAGAAGAGGTGAGAGAAATATCAGCACATCCAGATACGGGAACCGACGCCCCATTAGCAACAGTAATATACTTCGGGTGAGGTGAAGACAAGTACTGTGGTGGCTTAACAGAGGTGATATGATGAGTGGCACCAGAATCAAGGATCCAGCGCGTGCCAGAGGATAGGCAAGCGATACCTTCATTGGAGAGAGAGGCAGCAGAGGCAACCGAGGCAGGCGGACGGCTGAGCAAGCCATGAAGATGCTGGAGCTGAA
Source organism: Platanthera guangdongensis (assembly GCA_039583875.1). Lineage (NCBI taxonomy): Eukaryota > Viridiplantae > Streptophyta > Magnoliopsida > Asparagales > Orchidaceae > Platanthera > Platanthera guangdongensis. The sequence continues at coordinate 11,369,961 of CM077155.1, forward strand.
GACGAACCTCGTCGAGCTCAGTACGAGAGGAGGCAGAGTCGGTAGTAGCAGCAGAGGCATGTGGACGAGGAGGACGGCCATGTTTGCGAAAGCAAGTGGCCTCAAGATGACCAACTTTACCACAGAACGAGCATTGAGGCCTAGACCGGCCACCGCGACCCCGACCGCGGGAGTCAGAGCGGCCACCACGGGCAGAGGGAGGAAGAGGTAGTAAGGGAGCAGGTGCCTGTTGAACAAGGGCCGGAGAAGGAAGTCCAGGAACATCCGGAGGCGGGGAGACTTTGAGAAGCATTGAGCACACGTCGGAAAAGGACGGTGTAACAGTAGAGGAGAGGATGTGAGCCCGGACACTGTGAAGATGAGGGGGCACCCGGGCCATCATCATGGCGATACCCACAGCTTCCTTCTGGGTACGTTGAGCAGCGAGATCTAGAGTGGGAGGCTGATGGTGGATCCAAGCCTCAACCAGAGACCGGGCTTGAGCAACAAAGGACGTCAAGTCGGTGGCGTCACTGCTGTCAAGGGCCTGGAGAGCGGTAATGATATCATAGAGATGGTGGAGACTATCTTTGCCGGAGTAGAGGGTGTGTAGCTCGTCCCACATGCCTTTGGCCGTCTCATGATACATGGCCAGACGATAAGATTCTCCATCAAGAGAGTTGAGGAGCCAAGTCTGCACACGCCCATCATTGCGTAACCACTCCTCAGTAGGGACACCAATAACGGTCTGGGTCAGATGATGAAGGAATCCCTTGGACTGAAGGACACGGCGAACTGAGTGTGCCCATTCCACAAAGTTCTTCTTGCCAGTGAGCGAAATTGTGGTGATCCGGAGCTCGTCTCGGACTTCCGGTATAGAGGCCGGGCGTTCAGGAGGAACTGTCGTACCGACGGAGTCTGCAGATGTAGACATGGAGGCCGCAGCGAGCTTGAAGGAGGCCGCAGCGAGCTGGAAGGAGGCCGCAGCGAGTTGGATGAGACCGCAGCGGGCTGGAGGCCGCAGCGAGTTGAATGAGACCGCGGCGGGTTGGAGGCCGCAGCGAGCTGGAGAAGACCGCAGCGGACTGGAGGCCGCAGCGAGCTGAAGGAGGCTGCAGCGAGTGGGAGGAGGTCGCAGCGAGCGGGAGAAGACCGCAGCGGGCTGGAGGCCGCAGCTAGAGGAAGCAAACAGACTGCGGACTGGGTGAGGACGCGGCGACCTGGATGAGGTCGCGGCGAGCTGGAGGATGATGCGGGCTGGTTCAGGTCGCGGCGGTCTGGGTCAGACCGCGGCGGACAGGAGTGAACTGATAAGAGAGGACACGCCGGGGCTGACTTGCGAGCTGGCGGGCTGGCGAGCTGGCGGGCTAGCGAGCTGGCGAGCTGGCGAGCTGGCGAGCTGGCGAACTGGCGAACGCAGCGCAAACGGCGGATGAAGGAGATCAAGGAGAGAGGTCACCGAGGTCGCGCCGGACAGGAAGAGGCCGCAGCGGACAAGGGGAAGCAGTGGACCCCACAGGATGGCTATAAAAGGAGGGGGCCTGAGGAGATAGGGAGAGAGAGGGGGGTGAAGAAGTGGATCCACGGGAGAGGAAGCGGACAGGAAAAGTGAGGCCGCAGGAGAGATGCGACTAGAGGGTGCGGACTGGACAAGGGAGGCCGCAGAGACCGCAGGCTGCAGGGCGGACAGAAGAGGGAGTCCGCAGGAGAGTCGAACCTGCCTCTGATACCATGTAGAAATGGAGAAAGCCAACCTTGTATATATGTCCACTTGATACAAATACAAAGAATGAGTACATATATATAGATGAGAGAGGGAGAGAGAAAAATCCTATACACAATGTGGGACTAAAGAGAGGAGAGAAAAAGCAATAAATGCTATACAAATGGGCCTAATGTTAAGTGGGCTTTTCCAACAGAATGTAAAAAAATTAATTAGCAGAACTGCGTCAACCATGTAGAGAAAATGCGTGCAGAAATTTACACGTGTGTGGTCTGCGAATAGCATAAAGATCGACGCGCATAGAAATCGTCACACATAGAAGTCGACACATGACATAAAAGTCGACGAGCATAGAAGTCGACACAAGACAAGGAAGCCGACTTTTGTCGAGTTCATCTTAACACTCAACACAACGCAAGAAACACTTAATTTAATTTTTAAATCCTTTCAAAATGACAACTATTTTGTACAAAAAAATACAATTCAATTCAATTATTACCCAAATCCGAAATCTGGATCTGGTCTGGTCTGGTATGTGCGCGCACGCGTGTGTGGTTCATATATTTTCCTTATGTTTCTTTGAACAAATAAGGATGGGTGAAAAGCTTTACATATTCATTTCTATAAGTTATAATTGTTGAGTTTCAAGGGCATCAAATGCACAGCGAAAATACATGAAACCCTCAATAGGATCCATGCGGAACACACTAAATCATGAAAGAAGTTTCTACCTGCGTCGAAATCAGATTTCGAGATGAATAACTGGTGTTTGAGTCCAAATGCATAATAGTATATGGATCTCTAGAGGTATCCACGTGAATGCTAGAAACACCACGCAGTCCACCGACGAACTCGGGGTTGGAACCAACATGATTGATTTTCTCACATTCAAATGCTAGTTTTGATTTTGTAGAGATGTGTTCTTGTTGGTTTTACAGTAAGAAGAACTCCGAGAACAACATTAGTTCTTCAGGATAAGTTGGTCTATTTATCGGCAAGAACCAGTCCGAGAAATTTGGGGTGCACACGCCCTTGAAACACGGGCGTGTACCTTGGGTATGTGTCCCAAACGTCACGTTGGTTCATGCAAACACGACTACTCGTGACCCTGAAACGAAAAAACACACGCCCATGGCACATGGGCGTGTGCCTTTGAAAGTTAATGTCAACCATTACCCCACATTATGTGCACACACGGCCTTGGCATATAGGCATGTACCTCAGGTCATGTTCCTCGAATAATGTTCATCATATCATATATGCATCATCAAAACCTGGTTTCATAAACCAACACGATCAAACAATCCAATTTCCACAAATTCTTATATACGACCCTATTGGCTCGTATTATATTGGCAGCAAGACTAATCCCTTGACTACTTCTAGATCACAAGATTCTGATAATCTCCCACTTGATCTAGAACTTATCAACCATCCGAGTTTCAACACCCCAGTCTTTGGTTCAGTCGACGTCTCCCTTACTTCCTTCAACACTCTTTGCATGGTTCTTCATGTTCCGAGCTCTCCTTTTAATTTCCTATATATTAGTCGTGTCACTCAAGACCTTGATTGCAATGTAACCTTTTCTTCCACCTTCATTGTTGTGCTGGATCGCAAGACGCGAAATATAATTAGTAAAGGGCAACTGTCGAATGGGCTCTACATCCTGCAACCTTCCCCAACTCTCACGATTCTCTGCTCTATTGGCTTTGTCGAGTGGCATCGGTGTCTTGGGCATACTCCTCTTCATATACTCCAGAAAGCTCTCCCTGATTTATCCCTCAATAAATTCACATGCGAGTATTGTATCTACAGCAAACAACATCGGGCAACTTTTTCACCTTCGTCTGCTAGGAGTGATGCTCTCTTTGTTCTTTTTCATTCAGATATTTGGGGACCCTATAAAACCGCAAATACTTCTGATCATCGTTACTTCATCGCCTTTATTGATGATTACTCTTGAATGACATAGTTATATTTACTTCATGATCACTCTGACCAAATTAGTGTGCTTCGTGCTTTTATTATTGAGGCTCGCAATCAGTTTTTTACTACCATTAAAACTCTATGAACCGACAATGCAAGTAAGTACACAAGTCATGGGTTATAGACTTGTGTGCTGAGTTCGGGATCATCCATCATATCTCTTGTGCTTATACCCCCCCCCCCCACAAAACGGTGTTGTTGAACACAAGAATCGTCACCTTCTTGATGTCGCACGCTCCATTATGTTTCAAATGAATGTCCCTAAACTCTATTGGGATTTCGCGATTTCTACAGCCTTCAACCTTATCAACTGCATGTCCTCCTATGTTCTCAACTCTGCGGCTCTCTTTAACCGCTTTTTTCCTTCCAAAAACCTCTTTCTCGTTTCACCTTTAATATTTGGTTGTGTTCGTTATGTACAGAATATTGGTCAGTCCACTGACAAATTAGCTCTATGTGCCACAAAATATATGTTTGTTGAGTACTCTCACACTCAGAGGGACTGTCTGCTACTCTCCCAAGGATCGCAAGGTTACTCTCTCCGCTAACGTCACCTTTCTCGAAGAACAGCCCTATTAGTCTCAACCAACTAATTCTCCAAGTCCTCTACTTTCGCGGCCTGTTGTTCCTGTCACTTCTAACCTTTCGCGGCCTGCTATTCCTGTCACTTCTAACCTTTTGCGGTCTGTTGTTCCTGTCACTTCTAACCTTCCACCTCTCCGTCCCACGCCAATCCCACCAAAACCACTCTCCTTCCCACGCCAATCCCACCAAAACCACCTTTGATTCATGTGTATACTCATCCTCTTTCGTCTGCTGCTCTACGGGAGATGCCCTCTACTGGTGATAATTTGCAGCCAGTAGATCCGGCAACCATCTCTACTGCTCACCCTATGGCGAATTATGCTTCCTTACACCGCCTCTCTCCAACACTCAGGAAATTTGTAACTTCTTTATCCTCTATTTCCCTACCTAACTCTGTGTAGGAGGCTCTCCAACATCCAGGATGGCGGACGTCCATGGACGAAGAAATGTTTGCTTTTTGGGCAAAACAGACTTGAGATTTTGTCCCTCTTCCTCCTGCACAAACCTGCGTAGGTTGTAAGTGAGTATTTGCTATCAAACATGATCTGAATGGGACAATTCAATGTTTGAAGACTCGTCTTGTGCCTCATGATTTTACCCAACAACAAGGTCTGCATTATGGCGAGACCTTCTCTCTGGTTGCCAAACTGAATATTGTTCGTGTTTTGATCTTTCTCGTTGTTCATTGCAATTGGTCGTTGCATCAATTGGATATCAAAAATGTCTTTCTCAATGGCAATTTACAGGAAACTGTCTGCATGCAACAACCTCCCGGGTTTGAGACCACGGGGGAGTCTCTTGTCTGTCATCTCAAGAAATCTATTTATGATCTCAAACAGTCTACTCGCACTTGGTTTGGCAAGTTCAGTAAAGTTCTCTGTAATATCGGATTCACCCAGAGCTCGACGAACTTCTCTCTCCTTACTCATCATCAACCGACAGACACAGGGATTCTCTTAGTATGTCGATGATATTCTGATTACTGGTGATGACTCCAGATGAATACAAATGAACAAGCAGCATTTGAACCCCGCATTTTCAAACAAAAGATCCGGGAAATCTTTGATATTTCATTGAACTTGAGGTAGCAAGGCATCCTGATGGTCTTGTCTTATCTCAACGAAAGTACTGTTCTGACATTCTTATGGATGCTAGTTATTCAGGATGCAAGCCTGTTGATACCTCAATGGATATCAACCACAAGCTCTGCGCTCAATACTCAGACTCTGATCTACTACTTCAGAACTCATAGTATTATCATCGTCTGGTAGGAAAGCTGATATATCTTACTGTTACAAGACCTGATATCTCTTTTGTTGTTTGAGTTGTCAGTCGATTTATGTATGCTCCACGGACCTCACATCTCCAGGTCGTCGAGCGCATCCTCAAATACTTGAAGACTGCTCCTGGACAAGGGCTTGTATACAAACCATCTTCCTCTCTATTTCTGATTGTCTACTCTGATGCTGACTATGTTGGCTCTCTGAATGATTGACGCACCACGGCGGATTTTTGTACTTTGGAGAAAATCTTATTACCTGGCGTAGCAAGAAGCAATCTGTTGTTGTTCACTAATCTGCTGAAGCCGAATATCGCGCAATGTCTATTGTTGTGTCTGAGTTGACCTGGCTAGAAAGTCTCCTTGGTGATTTAGGAGTTATCCTTTCCTCTACAGCGACCCTATTTTGTGATAGTGAAACTGCGATAAAAATTGTCAAGAATCATGTATTTCATGAGCGAACCAAACACATTGAACTTGACTGTCACTTTATTCGGGAGAAAGTTCAATTGAAGAAGTTGGAATTAGAACATGTTTCTGCTACTGGGCAAGTTGTCGACATCCTCACCAAGGCCTTATCTCGACCATTGTATTATTAGTTTTTGTCCAAGCTTGGTGCTTACGATTTGTATGCTCCAGTTTGCGGGGGAGTGTTAGAGAATGTGTAAAAACTCAATGTTTGGTCCATCTTGAGGCTCATCTTGTTAGTTTATTTAGCCCCTTATCTTAAAATTGGATTCTTCTTTCCTTTCTTCTCTTATATAAATGTACAAATACATGTATGTATTTATGAGAGATTAATAAAATTACTGAATTTCTCTCTTACTGCATTTCTCTTCAGCTTCATTTATGTTACCAATATCATTTTCAGTAAGAAGTATGTTGTCCACATATACGTCATGTACCACAAGAGTTGTATGTGGTTTTCAATGTTCTGCATGACTGCGATAGAATCTCATGGTTGAATAATTTGGCTGAACTTGTAAAACTAGGCTTTTGGACTCTATTTGAGGCCATAAATAGCCAACTGGAGTTTGCACACTTGAGACACCCTTAAGCAGTATACCCTGCCTGAAGGTTGCATCGTGTATACGATTTCATGGAGATCGACATAGAAGATGGCATTTTGACGTCAAGTTGGAACGTATGCAAATCTTGGTAGCCGACTACGGGAAAACAAATATGTGTATAGAAATGGTACAAGTGACCTAGAGAAAGCGTCAAAGAAATCAACTTATGGAGATTGATTGTGCTGGATCTGACATATTTACGAGATTGACGACTTTTGAATCATCAGATCGACGGTTGGAGACCTCATAGCGTTTGTCGTGATTTTTCATATTTTATATATTTTATTTTATATTTTTGAACTTGTATTTTGAGAGTTACGTTATATTATATGTTGGGAGATCATGATCATCAGATATATATAACCTAACCTAATCCCCCCCCCCCCCGTATATTAGAAGAACAATCAGCTAAAAAGGGGATCGAAGGTTTTTTTTCTATAAAAAAAGAATCTTTGGTTAAGAGGTGCAACGCCTCTTCTGCTCAGTGCAATACCAAGTAGTTTCCTGCTTCGTCTCTGTCGCCACTGGTGGCGAAGCCTGCCCCACCACCCTCCACCACCGCCAACGTGTCTCCCCAGACCCCCAACCATTTTCTGGCACCTCCCCGCTGCAAATTGCCGCCTTTCAACACCTCCCCGCTGCAAACTGATACCTTCAAGCACATAGTCGCTGCAAACTGCCTTTTTCCAACGCTTCACCTCTGCCAACCGCCGCCTTCCAGCACCTCCCCGCCGCATGTTATTGCTTTCCATCCCATACTTGCTGCAAATCAACGCCTTCTGACGCCTCTTCACAGCAAACCACTGTCGCCCACCTCATCCTACCTGCAAACTGCTTCCTTTTAGCACCTCCCCTCTGCAAGCCGCCTCCTTCCATCCTCAGTTGTTAAAGGCGAGCACTAGGCGCACCTAAGGCTCAGCAAGCTCAGTGGTTTGCACCTTCGTGCGCTTTATTTGCGCCTTTGGAACATAAAAAGTGAGTCTGAGTGAGATTTTTGTTGTAATGTTTTTCAAAAATAAAGAAAAATGTTAGAAATCAATAATTTTTTGATTGATTTAGTGTTTTTGGAAGATATTTATGCGTTGAGAATTAGATATGATGCAAGTGAGCACATTGATTCTGTTTTTAAGAGGTATAAATGATTGTTATGAATTATTAATTAGTAGAATAGATAAAAATATGTTCGAGAAGATGAAATGATGGTTGATGTTGATTATTTAAAATGGATGTGATTGCATCGTGCCTTCGTCAGGCGTGTGCTTGCGCCTTGAGTCTTGCGCCTATGCTCCAAGACCCTTTTGTGCCTTGATGAGCCTTGTGCCTTTAATAACTAAGCTTCCAGGCCATCCTCGCAACAAACTACACAACGCCTCCTCGCTACAAACCGCCGCCTTCCGACACCTCCCTGCTACAAACTGATGCAGCCCAAGGCGCCCATCCCTCCCTCACTGCATAATACTAGCTCCCAGTCCCTTCCCTTTCACTGTTACCTGCAACCAGCCCCCTTCCCTGCTGCTGCAAGCTCCCAACACCCGTTGGCCGCTCCCAACACCTGTTGGCCGCACCCAACAGTTGTTCAAGCCTCCAGCAGCCTACCCTCCTTCCAAAACCTATGCTCAGCCTTCCCTCCGCCCCATCACCTCTAAGAAAACAGCCAACTCCTCTTCCCATTAATCTCTCGACAGCCACCACTACTTTGTTAGGTTTCATATGCAGCATCATAGGCCACCGAAGTTCCACCCCTACACCGACATCTCTATTTAGTGAGATTCACATTTACTTTCATTGTTTTACATTTGTTCTGATGTATCATGTTATTTCTAGTAACATCGTATTCAATGTACGTTGATTGTTTCTCTTTCGGCGGATGTACGACATCTATTCATGTTGAAAGGGAAAAAGTATGATTTCATTGCATATACCAAGGGTATTTATAGTTACAACATACATAAAACCCGACACGATAATAACACGATAATAACACAACTCAACGCCCCCCCCCCCCTCAAGTTGGGCGTGTAATGTCTGTCATGCCGAACTTACCAATAAGGTCTGTGAACACACTGAAATTCAGACTCGTTGTGAGAACGTCGGCCAGTTGTTGACCAGATTATACGAACGGGATCACCACAATTCCTCTGTCAATATTCTCCTTGATGAAATGTCTATCGATCTCAATGTGCTTCGTACGATCATGTTGCGCAGGATTGTGAGCGATGGAGATAGCAGCCTTACTATCACAATATAACCAGATAGACTCATTTCCTTTAAGCCCAAGATCTCTCAGAATGGTTGAGATCCATAGCCCTTCACAGATGTCGTGAGTCATTGCCCTAAACTCGGCCTCAGCACTGGATCTAGCCACAACATGTTGCTTTTTGCTTCTACGGGTAACCAAATTTCCACCAACCATAAAGCCATATCCAGTCGTGGAACGTCTATCAGAGGGCGATTCAGCCCAATCTGCATCAGTGTAAACCTCAATAGTCAACTCTTTATTTGGTGAGAACAGAATGTCTTTTCCTGGTGTGGACTTGAGGTATCGGAGGACACGAAGTGCAGCATCGGCATGACGGGCCTTTGGAGAGTGCATAAACTGGCCGAGAACACCCACGGCATAGGAAATATCTAGGCGAGTGTGAGATAAGTATATCAATTTTCCAACAAGCCTCTGGAAGCCAGGAATGTCTTCAATCGTGTCGCCATCATCCCTTCCTAGTTTGTGGTTGGTTTCAATGGGAGTGTCAGCAGATCTACATCCGCTCATCCCAGTGGCTTCAAGGAGGTCGAGTATGTATTTCCTTTGAGACATGAAGATGTCATGCTTTGACCTCGCAACCTCAATGCCGAGAAAGTATTTGAGGTTACCCAAATCTTTTACTTCGAATTCGTTTGCCAGTTTTCCTTTCAGAGTCAGGATCTCCTCATTGTCATCCCCAGTTATTATAATATCATCCAAATATACAATCAAAGCGGCTAATTTTCCTTTGTTGATTCTGATAAACAGGGTATGATCTGCATTACTCTGAAGGTACCCGAATCTGCTTATGACTTTGTGGAATCTACCAAACCAGGCCCTGGGGGATTGTTTCAGGCCATAGAGCGGCCTCTTTAATATGCAGACCTTCCCTTCCGATCCACTAGGAGTAAGCCTTGGAGGTAGAGTCATGTACACCTCTTCTTTCAGGTCTCCATGAAGAAAAATATTCTTCACATCCAATTGGCAAAGCTCCCATCGCTTGCAGGCAGCACAAGACATGAGGATCCTTAACGAATTCATCTTTGCAACAAAAGCAAAAGTCTCCTGATAATCAATGCCCGCCGACTGAGTGTAGCCTCTTGCCATTAGCTTTGCTTTGTATCTTTCAATGACTCTCGAGGTGTTCTGCTTAACAGCAAATACTCATTTGCATTCAACAACTTTCTTTCCTGGTGGTAGTTGTACCAGGTCCCATGTGCTGTTTTTTTCAGGACATCCATTTCTCCAAGCATAGCTGACCTCCACCGGTCGTGGGAAAGAGCATCCTGCCACGAAGTTAGGATAGAAACAGAAGGCAAGGAGGAAACAAATGCTCTATGGGAAGTTGTTAGGGATGAGTAAGAAACGAACTGAGATAAGGGATGTCGAGTAGAGGTACCTTCTGTAGGAATGATGGATCCTGGCGACGGGTCAGGTGGGTGCTCCGAAATCCAGATGACGGGTCGTGTGTTTAATCCCTTGGACGACGAGAGTAAACCTGCAAAGGTTTAGTAACCGGGGCCTCTGCAGGTGGGACATATGGAGTAATAGACGTAGGCGGAGAGGGACGATATCCCGGAGGAATAGGTAGAGGAGTGGAAGATTGAGTGTCAAAATGTGAGAAGGGACTCACTTCCGGTGTAGAAGGAGACCCCCCCCCCCTTAAGTGAGGACCCATAGTATCGCTCAGACTCACGGAAGGTGACGTCCATGGTAACGAAAACCCTCTTGCGGACTGGGTCAAAACACTTATACCCTTTCTAGGTAGGAGAATAGCCATTGAAAACACACTTGTGCGCACGAGCATCAAGTTTCGTGCGGTGATAGATATAGACAAAACAAACGCATCCAAAGACACGGGGTTGTAGAGTGGTAGTTGGCACCCCAAGAGTGGTGAGATGAGTTTTGAACCTGAGAACACGGGAGGGCATACGGTTGATAAGGTAGGCCGCGGTGAGCACAGCATTCCCCCAATAGTATTTAGGAAGGTGCATGTGAAGGAGGAGGCACCGGGCAACTTCCAGGAGGTGGCGATTCTTACGTTCAGCCACCCCATTTTGAGCGGGGGAGCAGTCACAGGACATCTAATGGAGAATCCCATGATCAGCCAAGTATTGTTCGAAGGCGGAATCAATGAATTCCCAGCCATTATCCGTGCGTAGAATTTTAATAGGGGTGGCAAACTGGGTTAAAACCATGTTATGAAAATGCCGAAACAAAGAAAAAACCTCATTTTTCTCTTTCATGAGGTAAACCCAAGTGGTACGAGAGAAGCAGTCAATAAAAGTCACAAACCAAAAACAACCTGAAATAGATGCAACTTGGCAAGGGCCCCAAACATCACTATGTATTAAATGAAAAGGTGCAGCACTGGGAGAAGAAGCGTGATGAAAAGAAATACAATGATGTTTACTACGGTCACAAGCATCACAACTAAACTTATCAAGTAAAACAGTAGAGAAAGTAGGAAATAAGTGTTTCATACAAAGGATAGATGGATGTCTCAGCCGACAGTGCCAGGACTCCAAAGTAGTAGCATGATCCACATGAAAAGCCTAAGGAGAAGAGACCGGGGTGGAAGAATCAAACACATAGAGCTCATCCGCCAGACTACCAGTTCCAATCACCGTTCCCGTCTTCAGGTCCTGAAAGATACAAGAGGAAGGGAAGAAAGTCATAGAACAGTTCATAGAGTTAGTTAAATGACTAATAGAGAGAAGATTTCGGGTAAAGTTCGGAACATGAAGAACATAGGAGAGGGTAAGAGAGGAGCAGGGGATGGAACCCTTTCCGACAATCGGAGAGAGGGAACCATCCGCAATGCTCACTTTGTCTCGACCAGACAAAGGAAAGTAGGACACAAAACCTGAAGAGGAGTCGGTCATGTGATCCGCTGCTTCAGAATCGATGATCCAGTGAGTAGTGGGACAAGAGGAGGCAACGTGAGCACCTGGTGGTCCCTGATGGGCGTACGAGGACGAGGAAACAGGAGGCTCAGAGGACTATCCCTGCATCAAGCGACGGAAGGCAAGAATCTCATCAGATGACAGAACCAATGTGGGAGCAGACGGGACAGGTGGAAGCTGCGGCTCGTTGAAACCATCAGACAGATGTGCAGAGCGAGGTTGTGTAGAGCGACCCGAAAAGCGCCCAAAACCATGACCGCCATGAGAGGAAGAACCACCACGGGGTTTAGGAAACCCATGAAGCCGAAAACAAGTCTCCCGGGCATGACGGGCCTTCCCGCAATAGTCACAGAGCAGGTGGTCCTTGTCACTGGATTTGGGCCGTGAGTTACGATTTGCCCGAACCCCAACCTGAGCAGCCAAGGCAGAGCCATCAGGGGGAGGATCAGGAGGATCAGGAGTTCAAGTCTGCCGCCGATCAAATTCCTGCTGAACCAGGCTGAACACCTCAGGAAGAGAGGGCAAGGGAGAGCGTCCAAGAATCTGCAGAGTGATTTGATCGAAGTCCCGATGCAGTCCATGTAGGAACTCAAAAACTCTATTCTGATCTTCCCGCGCGCGAACAAGGATCTCATCTTCAAGGGACACCAAAGTGAGAGAGTCAAATGATCATACTCTTGATACAACTGAGTGAACTCAAGATAGTAGGCAGAAGGAGGACGGACGCCTTGACGGAGAAGAAAAATCTTCCGTCGGAGCTGAAATATCTGGGCCACATTGTCGCGACAAGAGTAAGTAGACTCGGCCCTCCGCCAAATATCGGCAACAGTATCTAAAAACAGATAGTTCCGAGCGATGGAGTCAATCATGGAATTAGTCAGCCAGGACATGACGAGGGAATTCTCCGACTCCCAGTGCAACCAGTCAGGGGAATCCGAAGGAGGTAGCGGTGTAGTGCCCATGAAATACCCAAACAGCCTCCTGCTCTTCAAGGCAAGAGTAATAGCCCGAGACCACGGGAGATAATTGGTACCATGCAGACGGATCGTAGTGATCTGAGGGGTGTTGTGGTCATGGCCAGGACGGGAGGAGCCACTAGACATCATAGTAGCAGAAGGAGCACCAGTGGCAAAAAAGAGGGTAGGAGAGTCATCTGTCGCGGCCATGGAGACCTAGAATACAAATCGAGGATCCCCGGGGAGCAACACACCAACTGAGAGAGAAACTAGGTCTTCCTCATAGAAAGAGGAACAATCCCAATAGTAGAATGGACACCAGAAATGACATCACAGGGTACACCACATTTTCGGTGTCAAGAAATCAGTAGGAGCGGCGGAGCGGCGGAGAGCGGGAGCGGAGAAGCGGCGGAGCGGCGGAGCGGCGGAGCGGCGGAGCGGCGGAGCGGCGGAGCGGCGGAGCGGGAGAAGCGGCGGAGCGGCGGAGCGGCGGAGCGGCGGAGCGGCGGAGCGGCGGAGCGGCGGAGCGGCGGAGCGGCGGAGCGGCGGAGCGGCGGAGCGGCGGAGCGGCGGAGCGGCGGAGCGGCGGAGCGGCGGAGCGGCGGAGCGGCGGAGCGGCGGAGCGGCGGAGCGGCGGAGCGGCGGAGCGGCGGAGCGGCGGAGCGGCGGAGCGGCGGAGCTGCGGAGCGGCGGAGCTGCGGAGCGGCAGAGGGCGGTGGCGCTGGAGTGCGGGAGCGGCTGGACGAAGCCCTAGCCCGACGCGGACGGATCGGCGGAAACGCTAGAGTGCGTGAACGCGGGATGCGGGATCGAGCGCTGGAAGCGGGTCGGCGGAAACGAGATCGAGGGAGTATCGAAATCCCTAAGGATCTGATACCATGTTGAAAGGGAAAAAAAGATGATTTCATTCCATATACCATGGGTATTTATAGTTTCAACATACATATAACCCGACACGATAATAACACGATAATACGATAATAACACATAACTCAACAATTCGCATTGTACCTAATTTCATTGCGACCTCAATTTAGTGCCAATATTATCTATTTGATTGACTTGAAATATTTATGATCAACTATGACTTTGCGTGAAATTTTAAAATTGCTATTTAATTACTTCATCGGTCGGAAGCAATCTTGTGTGACTGTCTCATTTTCCTCGTACTAGGATTGTGTATAGTGGGCACTTTATTTATTGAACTGTGTGCATGTTTTCACGTCATTGGAGGGTTCGTCGTAGGGTCATTGCATTTGTCGCATGCATTGCCTGTAGGGTTAAGGCATCACAAGTCCGCAATCTATAATTTGTCTTACGTCACCAAGCCAATATATATAAGTAAAACATTGGTAATGAATCTTGCCCATTGTCTGTTAATTCGTCCATCAAAGAAAAATTTGACGACAATGACCTATCGGTAGACCACAATATCACTCCCCCCCCCCCCCCCCCGAGGGTGTGGAAAAAAGAGTAGGTGTTATAAGAAAGAATAATTGGCTTGTTTTCACCATATTCTGCTACTACACGAAAATTTCAGAGCTTCTTGGCAAGATCTATGTATGGTAGTAGCCGGTAAGGCTAGTGCGAAACAGCCGTAGGTACCCAAATTCTCATTAGAACCCACATTGACAATGGGGTGCTGACTACAAGATTTGACGTCTTACTAAGATCAATGGGGAGGTTGCAATCGCAAGGTATGGATGGAGTGGAATCTTCAGATTAAGAGGATGTTGTCCTGGTAGCTAAACGGAGAAGAGTAAGTGTACGAGGATGTGGTTTGCAAACTTGAAGAACAGAGAATGGAGGAAGTGGTGGTGGTGGAAGGGATACAGTAGGGCCTGGCATGGAGAATATATAATGGGTATAGAGGACATTGATTTGAAGGAAAGAGCGACAATGGATGCGGTAGGGGGAGTATCCAGAAGAGAGATTGTCCCTTCTACAAGAAATATGTAGTTTCAAAAAAGGAGAAGTCAGCAGAGATATTGACGTTGACAAAAAGGCCCAATGCATTGATAGCCTTTTTGTGACGGGATGTAGCCTAAAATGACACAATTTGATTGCACGAACATACAATTTTCCACGAATTTGAGGGCATGTGACTAAATGTCGTGCAACCAAAAAATGCAAGGCATTAGACTATTAGAGGAGAAAAGGGGGCATCATAATAAAGAAGAGAGAATGATGATTTACCCTCGAAAACCAATAAGGGCATGTGATTGATCGAATAACAGAAGACAAGGTTGGCATGACACCAGTAAAATTTAGATGCAGTTATTTGACAAAACAAAGCACGGGCAATATCGAGGAGGTGGTGATTCTTCCCTTCTACGATGTTGTTTTGTCGTGATGTATGAGCGTGACTAATATGATGAATGTTGTCGTAAGATGCGCAAAACGAGAAAAAGAGTTGTGTATTCTTTGGCATTGCTTGATCACAAATATTTAAGGAAGATCCAAATTGAATTTTAGTTATGATAAAAAGATTGAAAACTATTTCAGATCTGTCTTTCATGAGGTAGACCCAAGTGCATCGAGAAAAATCGTCAATGAAGGTGGTAAAATATAAATTTGAATTACCTAATGGACTTAGTTGGACTAAGACCCCCAATATCAAAATGTACCAAGTCAAAGGTGGCATTACTCTAAATTTTAGTAGGAAACGATGATACTTTTCATGCTAACATGCTTGACACTATAATAAATGTAGAAGAAAAGAAGGGTAACAACTGTCGAAGAAGACAAGCAAGAGGATAGCCAGTACATTGATGCAAAGAAGAAAGGAAACCTCAGCAGCCAAGTTAGTGGGAGAAGAAATGTCATCTAAGTAATATAGTCCTCCCATTTTAATCTTTGTAGCAATAACTTCCTCAAATGAAGGTCTTGAAAATAACAATGTTGAGAACCAAAGAATAAGTCACAACAGTTTTGATTTTGCATGGCGTTAGCGAGGAGGAGGATACGGGCAAAATTAGAAACATAAAGGGCATTATCCAATTGGACATGAAAGGATTTGATAACATCTCATGTCCCACAAACCATAGCACAAGAGCCACCAATAATCATAACTGGGGGAAGATGACTGTATTAGTCAAGATGAGTTAAGTGTTTGTCTCTAGTCTCCAGTCATATGACCGGTAGCCCCGAAGTTAATAAGACTAAATTTTAGTGGGAATACAAGAGTTTCCTGAGGTAGATGGAGCAAATGCAGTAGTGGTGGTAGCAGAGGCGGAACCTCGAGTGAATGAAATAAGTGCCTCAATATCTTCTTGACAAATCCACCTATCGGTGTTAGATGGAGAGGAAGGAGGCGATAGAGATGTGTTGTTAGGATCAGTGGCGCGAATGTGAGCTCTTTGAAGATTAGGGTTCTTGGAGAAACAATGATCAATGGGGTGGCCAAGTTTGCCAATGTGAGAGCAAATAGGACGTTCGCCTCATTCCCCTAGTACATCCTCCACGGCGTGGCCAAGTTTGCCAATGTGAGAGCAAATAGGACGTTTGCCTCGTCCCCCTAGTACATCCTCCACGGCTACGACATGCACATCGTTCAGTGGTATGTGGTCTGATAGTTCTTTATTGCCTTTATGTTGGTGGACTCCCTGGTGTTGTAATTCCTCTCACAATGTGTGGAGTGCTTGTGGTATCTGATAAATAGAAGATATCAGCACAGTAGCGATAGAAGTGGGTACAGATGTTGCAATTTGAACATATCTCAACAATACACACAAATTCTAGCAAGGAAGAGAACAAAGGCCACATGCCGTGAAATACATCATAAAGGATGTCCAACATTGAAGGAGTGCTTCACAGCATGAATCTGGACATGTTAATACATGCTTAGAGGACTTGGGGAATGAGCTAGAGGCAAAATCTCTTTGGGAAGTTTGCGGGAAACCTAGGAAGCACCCGTACGGGTACGGGTACGGGTACCGGGTACGGGTACCGGGTACGATACGTACCCGGTACGGTGGTACGCTAAAATTTAAAAAATAAAGATACGGGTACGACATGATATGTTATAGCAAATAAAATTTATATATATCACAAGTGCAATAAATAGTTATCAAAACATCGAAACATCAAACATAAATCATAACTTAAAGTACAAGTCCACAAATCAATGCAACATAACATGAAGTTTTCAAACATTAAGCATTCATAAATATCACAAAATTTAACATCTTATATGTCTAACCGAAAGAGATAAAATTAAAATTAAGTCTACACATCAGTCTTTTTTTTTCATCTTCATTGTTGGAGATCAACATCTTCAATCTCCGGTTAGTCTAGAGACAAGTTAGATGTTTTGTTAATAACTTGCGTCATTTCAACACGTTCAATACACGTACTTGTAACAGAAGCATACCAGTACTAGAAATATGCTCAGTACAGATACAATACTTAATTGGATGTACCAACACTTCCTAGCATAGAGCCAACTTTAATTTACTCTAGAAAAATAGGCTCCTATCACAATATGCAAAATAATGTTCCAAGTCCAAGTGTGTCCACATAGATGTATCCGTCGAGTATCGAGTACGTACCGGTACCAGATACGTATCCGGTACGGGTACGCTGCCTTCGGGGAAGTATCTGTGCTTCATAGCAGGAAACAGTCTCAGCGAGAAGTCTTGACAAGAGGGAGTCTCAGTGACAGGAGGTCTTGGAGGTCTCGCAATAGAAGGTTTAGGAGAGAGGGTAGCAAGACTGTTCGTGCAAGATGAAGTTGGACGTGGGACTGGGTGAACGAGTTGGGATTTAGTTTTGCTCTGATATCATGTTAAGGAATCAAAAACTTCATTATATAAATGAGGAAACTCCTTTCACAGATATAGAGGAGAGAATACAATATCACACTCACAATGCGGGATTATACATATAAAAAAGGAATGGCCATTAGCTATGCACTTTTTCCAATGGGCTTTAACATGGGTAAAGCAGAATTTACATAGAAGAAACAAAGTTTCAGTATCAAAAAATAAAAAGAACAGGAATGGTGCATCTTTTCGTTCATAGACAAAATCATGCACAATCTTTATCACCGGAACTAGTCAGGCGCTCCTGAATAATTTACTATAGTAAGTTGACATTTTTATTATAACCTGTCATGCACATACAAATTACAATCATAAAATCAGCTCATGAAGATATTAAACTGCTTACAGTAAACTTCTACTGGAATACACACATTGGCAAGTTCTCATGCAGCTCTAAAACAAGTATGATAACGATGAAAAATATAAAAAGAAACTAAACCTGTTCAGTGTCCTTCACTGTTGTGCAATAAATGATAACTGAATCACCTCTAACATTGTATTTTGAGACTTCTTTTACAAGTTCGTCCAGAAATGACTGAGACCGATGACAAAGCTTCACACCATAAAAAAGGTTCTCGCGATCAAATGATCCAATAGAGATGTAAGGATCACTCATTTTCAAAGAATGAACAATGTCATTTTGCACCCTGTTAAAATGGAAAATAATAAGGATTTGGAGAATTATTTTGGAAGTAACAAAAGTAATGTAGGAACATATGAAACATAAAGTGCAGCAAGGACAAAAAATCACTATACTATAGAATATAAAGATATAAAACCAGTAGAACCAATCTAAATGTTTTAATGCCTCTCTAAAGTGCAGACATGTTAAACATTAAGTTCATACTTAATTTCTGTAGAAAAATGCCCAGAGCTCTTGGAAAAATAACTTAAAATTTTATTAATCCGCAATTCATTCATAAATACAAGTATGTGTACATTTATATAGGAAGAGAAAGGGTGAGAAGAGTTCTCATTCAAGATGTGGGACTAAAACATAAAGAGGAAGAGGACCTAATATGGGCCTTTATTTGGGCCTTTACATGATTTTCTTCTAACACTCCCCCGCAAGCTAGAGCGTACAAGTGTAAGCACCAAGCTTGGATAAGAACTTATGGAACAAAATACGAGATAAGGCCTTTGTGAATAGATCAGCAGCTTGGTCAATAACATGAACATGTTTCCACTCTAGATTCTTCATTTGAACTTTCTCCCGAATAAAATGACAGTCAACTTCAATGTGTTTCGTCCGTTCATGGAAAACAGGATTCTTAGTTATGTGTATAGCCGCTTGATTGTCACAAAGTAAGGTAGCTGGTGAGAAAAGTTTAACTCCCAGATCACCTAGGAGACTCTCAAGCCATGTTAACTTAAATACAACAGAGGCCATTGACCGATATTCGACCTCGGCCAAAGAGAGAGCAACCACATATTGTTTTTTGTTGCGCCAGGTAACAAGGTGACCCCCAATGTAAGTACAGAATCCACTGGTTGAACGCTTATCATCCAGGGAGCCAGCATAGTCAGCATCTGAATATGCAACCAATGTTGGAGAGAAAGAGGAAGATGTTTTGTATACCATCCCTTGACCAGGGGTTGTTTTCAAATATCTTAAGATGCGTTCGACGGCTTGTAGGTGAGATATCCGCGGAGAATGCATAAAACGGCTGACAACCCCAAAAGCATAGGAGATGTCAGGTCTTGTAAATGTAAGATAAATCAATTTTCCAATAAGACGTCAATAATATTCTGGATTTGGAAGAAGATGATCGGTGTCATACTTATGAGCACAAAGCTTATGATTGACATCCATAGGAGTATCAATCGGCTTGCATACAGAGTAACCAGCATCATGAATAAGGTCGAGACAATACTTCCGTTGAGATAAGACAAGACCATCCGGACGTCTTGCAATCTCTAGGTCGAGAAAGTACCGAAGTTTTCCCAGATTTTTCGTTTGAAAAACAGAATTCAAGTGTTTCTTAATCATTTGTATTCCCTTTGAGTCATCTCTCGTAATTACGATGCCATCAACGTACACTAGGAGGAGAACGGTGTCTGTTGTATGATGACAGGTAAATAGGTAGAAATCTGCGGAGCTTCGAGTAAAACTGACTTCACGGACAACCCTACTGAAATTGTCAAACCATGCCCGTGGAGATTGTTTGAGACCATAAATTGATTTCTTGAGGTGACAAACTCGGGACTCCCACGTGGTCTCAAACTCGGGAGATTGTTGCATGTAAATAGTTTCTTGGAGGTTATCATTAAGGAAGGCGTTTTTGATATCTAGTTAATGTAAGGGCCACTGGCAATGGACCGCTAAGGAGAGTGGGACACATACGGTGTTGAGCTTGGCACTTGTGAGAACGTTTATTCATAGTCAAGGCTTTGTTGTTGAGTAAATCCACGAGCCATAAGACGGTCAACTGACCCATTAGGAGCATGCTTGATCACGAATACCCATTTACAACCAACACAACTCTGTCCTGAAGGAAGATAAATCAGATCCCAAGTGTGATTAGCAAAAAGGGCAGTCATTTCTTCTTTCATGGCGGCCCGCCAGCCTGGATATTGAAGAGCTTCCTGCACAGAGTTAGGCACAGAGATGGAAGATAATGAAGTAGCAAAGTGTTGAAGCGTCGGGGATAGGCGATGTAACGATACAAAATTCATCAGGGGATGAGCCGTGGAAGCAGGAGCCGGATCAACCGGTCGCTCGGTGCCAGAGGTTGAGGCTGATTGCGGAGGGGCGGCAGGATAAGGAAGACGACGAGTATAGGCACGCAGAAGAGGTGGCTTGTGTGGATCGGGAACCGAGGTGGAGAGTAATGGTGGGAGGGGAGACGTGACGGGGATGACGGGGCGTGGTAATAACGGTGAGGAAAGCGAGGAATTTGGAGTAGAGCAAAATGGTTGGTCCTCCAAAAGTTAACATCGGTTGAAACAATAACCTTGCGGGTGGTTGGAGAATAGCACACATACCCTTTCTGAGTGTGGGAGTAGCCAACGAACATATGTTTGGTCGCCCGAGGAGCGAACATGTCCGTGGAAGGGCCAAGCAGATGAACATAGCAAGTATAACTGAATACCTGAGGCGTGAGATGGAAGGATGAGGTGGAGGGGAAGAGAAGACTAAACGGAGTGACATAGTTGAGAACAGGGAGGGTAGACGGTGGATGAGACAACGGGCCTTGGAAACAGCAAAGTGTCAATACGTCTTGGGAACCTGCATTTGAATCATGAGGCAGTGAACAACGTCGAGAAGATGTCAATTTTTGCGCTTAGCGACACCATTCTGTTGGGGAGTATAAGGGCACGAGGTCTGACGAATGATTCCAAACTCAGAGCATGGATTAGCAAACACGTGACTTGTGTATTCACGAACATTATCAGTGCAAAGCATTTTAATGGTACAGGCAAATTGAGTGTGTGTTTCGAGAATAAACGCACTGAGCACATGTGTAAGCTCAAAGCGATCATAAAGTAGGTAGAGTCATGTCCTTCTCGAATAATCATCAATAAATGTAATAAAGTAGTGATAACCAGACAAACTAGCTATTTTAAACGGGCCCCAAAAGTCAGAATGTACTAAGGTAAAAGGAGCATCGCTCCGAGTACAATGCAGAGAGAAAGAGGAACAATATTGTTTGCCCATTATACATGAATCACAAGTAAAAGAAGGTAGAGAAATCTCATAAAGAGCCTTCTAGAGCACTGGAAGAGTAGCATGCCCAAGACGTCGGTGTCAGTCAGCAGAGGAGACGGAAGAGAGTATGGTAGGAGAAACATCAAGAATGTAGAGCCCGTTGTGCAGTCGTTCATTACTAATGGTACTCTGCGTCCGCAGATCTTGCATTATGAAAGAAGAAGAGGTGAATGTGATAGAGCAATCAAGATCGGCAGTGAGGCGATTAACAGAAAGTAAATTAAATGAAAAGTCTGGAATATGAAAGATCGAGCGAAGAGAAATAGAATGGTTGAGTGGTATTTCGGCAGAGCCAAAGAGAGGAGCGGTGTCATCATTGGCAACTGTGATAAACTTGGGATGCGGAGAGTCCAAGTACTGAGGTGGTTTCAGCGAGGTGATATGGTGAGTAGCACTGAGTCCACTATCCATCCTATACTAGTGGAGATACAAGTGATACCTTCATTAGATAGGAAGGTAACAGAGGCAGGCGGGCAGTGGAGCATCCCTTAAAGTTGCTGGAACTGGAGGCGCACTTCCCGAAGATCAGCACGAGTGGCAGAAGTGGTGTCAGCAACAACTGAGACAGTAGGGCGAGGAGGCAGACCATGTTTCTGGAAACACGTTGCCTCAAGATGACCCTCCTTCCCACAGTAAGTACACTTAGGCCTTGGTCGGTTACCACGACCCCTCCCCGAGAGCCAAAGCGACCTCCACGGCTAGCGGTAGGAGGTGGTGCTGCAGAGTGTTGGAGAAGAGTCGGTGAGAGAGGACCGGTAGATTCAGGAGGTGGTATGACCTTGAGCAGCACGGAGCAAAATCAAAAAATGAGGGAATAGTGGAGGAAGAGAGTATCTGAGCTCGAACACTGTGAAGATGAGAAGGAGCACGAGCCATCATCATGGCAATGCCGACAGCTTCCTTTTGAGCGCATTGAGCAGCCAAGTCAGTAGTGGGAGGCTGATGCTGAATCTAGGCCTCAGCCAGAGTTTTAGAACACGCAATAAAGGAAGTTAAGTCAGCAGCACCACCGGAGTCAAGGTTCTGAAGATCGGTGATGATGTCAAACAAGTCTTGGAGAGTATCCTTGCTAGAAAAAAGAGAATGAAGCTCATCCCACAATGCCTTGACCGTCTCATGATACATAACCATACGGTAGGGCTCTCCATCCAGAGAATTGAGAAGTCAAGCCTAAACACGAGCATCATCACGAAGCCAGTCATCAGTGGGAGCAAGAGGAGTTTCCTTAGTGAGATGGTGCAAGAGACCCTTTGTCTGGAGAACCCGGCAGACAGTGGGTGCAACTGGTTTGATGAATAATGTCACGATGCATGCAAAAATTCGAAAATTGATGACTAAAATACTCTTTGGCATTATCAGTGCGAAGAATTTTAATAACACACCAAACTAAGTATGTACCTCATTATAAAAGGTTGTGACCACAGAAAAAAGTTCAAAATATTCTTTTAAGAGATACTGTCAAGTACATCGTAAGAAATCATCAATAAAGGTAACAAGATACAGACTACCCCTATTAACAGACCCAGTGGGAGAGGGACCCCAAATATCTGAGTGGACAAGATCAAAGGGACGAAAATAATTACGTCATTGTCTTGCTGGATAGGAGGAGCAATGGTGTTTGCCAAGTTGGCAGACATCACAGTTTAGAGAGGAGTCCCCCTGAGGTAGATCCGGTAGGAGTTGGTAGATGAGGCGAGGGGGGATGATCAAGGGGAAGATGTCATTGCAGAAGAGAAACAGAAACGGAGAAAACAATGACATTGTCTAGGAAGAAGAAGCCGTCGCTTTCAGTTCCAGTAGAAATCTTCTACTTGAAGTGAGAATCCTGAAACGAACAAGTATTGGATGTAAAGGTAACTGTACAATTTAATTATTTACAGAGAGCAGGAACAGATAGGAAATTGCACGGAAAAGTGGGAACGTAGAGAGTGTCCTCAAGCTGTAGAGACGAAGTGACGTGGACTGTACCAGTCCCACACATAGGAGATGGAGTACCATCCGCAACAAAATCCGGAGGTGACCGGTTATGCTTGTCCAAACGAGGATTGTCTGTCATGTGATTATTAGCTCCAGAGTCAATAAGCCACTTACCCTGAGTGATCATATTTGCACTCCCTGAAGAGGAGGCAAGGAATGTGGATTTCCATGTGCTGTCACCCACTGAGGGGCAAAGATGAGGATATTTGACCCAGTATCGATCAACAAGATGTCTTGTCTTGCCACAATGAAAGTTGAGATGGCAAGACAGACCACACCCACCAGAGTGACCTCCACGGCCACTAGGATTGCCAGAACGAACTGGATGAGCAATGGTGTCGATATAGGGTGGGGAGGCAAGCAGTGGACGCTGAAGAAAAGGAGTAACAACAACGATACGAGCAGCAGTAGCATCAAGAGTGGGAGAGTCAGCTTCTCCTAGAATTTGTTGTCTAATCGTATCAGAAGACTCCGAAAGGCGAAGAAGATAACACACAACAAGAATTTTCTGGAAATGTTTGTGTTGTTTAGCAAGATCGGTGGAGAAGGGGCGATGCTGAAGAAGTTCAGCGCCAAGAGCTTGCATCTCCTAGTAAGCAGCAGTAGGAGTCAAAGTGGGACGGACAAACAGATCAGCATATAATGTGTATATGCGCGAAGTCTGAGCTCCCTTGGAGTACAGAGCAGCAAGATAAGCTCAAGCAGCCTTAACCGTCTCATCATGGCGAATTACGGGCAGACACTCATCTGAAAAACTATTAGCAAGCCACGTTCTAGCCAAAGCATCATTGGCGTCCAAGTCATCAAAGGCAGCAGACCCTCGAGCAGGATGGTCATCAGTAAAATAATGATGCTTGCGTTGAGATCGTAACAAAAATATGAAGGAAAAACTCCAATCCAGATAATTTGGGTTAATTAGCTTGGAAGCAGTTCCAAAATTACCAAGTGTGGAAACAAAGGTAGTGGTCTGAAAAAGAGGCGTGGACATGGTAGAAGAATAAGAATGAGTCAGTCTCCATAAAAAAATCGGATAAAAAGACAAGCTGCGCGGACAGAGTAAAAAAGAACGCGCGAAGAGCAAAAAGCAAACCTCTAACTGAGCGGTTAGAAAGAGACCGCACCACAAGGACGAAGACCGCGAAGTCCGCAAGAAGCGAATAGAAAGAATCTGCAAGGATCAGCGGGCGATCGACCAAAGAGCACATCAAACGGTTAGAAAACTAGAGTTCGCAAAGACCGCGGAAGAGCTCAGTAAGCGGTTAGAAAATATGAGTCCAAAAGGATCGAATTATTCTTTGATACCATGTAAGAAAATCTAAATAACAGGATTTTCATTTCCAAAAACTTAACTTTATATGGGTATGACCCCCTATTTATAGGAGAGAGAAGATAGAGAGAATACAACAGACGATGTGAGATTAAATTACAACAGACGGACAGATATTTACAAGCGGCAACAAGTTGTGCAGTTAGACAAGCTAATCGCTCAGTGACTCAGTATCTGTCGGTCTCTAATCCACTGACCGCAGTTGACCATCAGAAGCAACAAATGCAGTTAGACAACTCTAACCGCCAGACCGCAACGACTTCAGCCTCCTGACCGCCAGTCTGCAGCGGCTTCAGCCTCCTGACCGTCAGTCCGCAACGGCTTCAGCCTCCTGACTGTCATACCGCAACTGCGGTTAGATCACAAAGTTTCCCTTGTTCTATTAAAGATGCGGTCTCAGTGGTCCTCAAGACAACCAGACTGCCAGAACAGTCCGCCAGAGCTGTCAGCCAAACCGCCAGAGCTAGACCGCCAAGTCCACACCATCAGGGCAGACCTCCAAGACCAGACTTGCTAGTCCGCCAAGACCAGACCGCCAGTCTGCCACGACCTGACCGCCAGTCCGCGAAGATCACATGTTCTAACATATACTATTTCCATCAACCTCCACTTGTTGCATGTGCCATATCTGAATCACTTGATCTGCTACGCAATCGTCTTAATCATTCTAGCATCAATAATTGAAGAAAATGGCCCCTCATCGCTCCCCTCTGTAGTCCCTTAAGTGTGAGTTGTGTCAACTTGGTAAACATATTTGAGCTTCATTTCCAGGATTATTTTACAAAGTGAAATCTCATTTTCACATAGTTCACTCAGATGTTTGGGGTTCCAATCGTGTCAATTCTATTTTAGGTTATATATACTTTGTTATTTTTGTTGATGATTTTTGAAGATGCACTTGGATCTGAAATATTTAGCTTACAAATTTTGTAATGAAATTCAAAATCAATTTAAACAATCCATTCGCATACTAAAGTGATTACGCCAAAGAATATTTTTCATCATCCCTTGCTTCGTTCATGGCATCTCGTGGCATTATTTACCAATTAACCTATCCTCAGGCACCTCGAACAAAATAGGGTTGTCAAAAGGAAACAACAACGCATTCATAAGAGTTAAAACTACTTGCAACCTTTTAATACATACCAGTACTCCTCAAAAACTACGAGGAAATGTTGTCCTCACAACAGCATCCCTAGTCAATAACAAGTCTTTATCAACATTAGATAAAAAAAGTACCTCATGCTTTATTTGTTTGGGCATTTCGCAGCTCCGTTTTGGGCAAACGCCGCCGGAAGGAAAGTAAACAAATGAACCTCCGGCGGCGTTTGCTCCGTTTCCACCCGCCCACCTTGAGAAACGTCCCAAAAAGCTCTGTTTGGAGCAGCCACCTCCCCCCTTCGGTTCGAACTCTCTGTTTCCACCCGCCGGATCCACCCGCCACCGCCGAACCAAATGGAGCCTCAATCTATATTGTTTCCCCAATAATATTTTAGTTATATTCCCCTCTCAGGTATTTGGATCTACATGTTTTGTTCATGATATCTCACCAGGTATTAACAAATGGTCTACTTGTGTCAGATGTGTCTTTGTAGGTTACTCTAAAGTCCAATAGGGTATCAATGCTACTTCTCTTCAGCACGTGGTCATTTTGTGTCGGTTGATGTCACTTTTGAAGACATCCCCATTTTTTCATCATCACACATGATACTTGGCTCTATTTTGCAGGTCCTTCCTATCCATGTTCCTTTAGACACTATTTGTTCCAAATACCTCAAATATTCATGATCCACCTATCATGCATCACTATCAACTTTGGTCCCAACATAAGTCTACATAAGAAAATACATGTACAAATTAAAGTGATTCAGTTCCTATCACCACATCTCAACCTACTTCGGATCAAAGTTCCATTATTATTGTTTGGCCTCTGGCAAAGGTGCTTGCTCAACCCGTAATGCTCATCATGTTTATAACTTCCTTAGTCATCACCAATTTTTTCTTTCCCATTGCATCTGTCTTTGCTCTCTCTTCCGCTTATGTCTCTAAAAATATTCAAAAAGCAATCTCCCATCCAAGGTGGTGACGGTCTATGGTTGAAGAAATGGCAGCATTGAAACTAAATCTATCTGGACCTTGATTGCTCTTCCTCCAAGGAAAAAGACAATCGGTTGTAGATGGATCTTTAAGGTTATCTTGGTCCAGATGGACAAGTCGATCGTCTGAAGCCAAGATTGTGGCTAAAAGGTACAAACCAATATTTATATCCTAGGGGATATCTTCTCTCCTTTTGCAAAAACGACCATAGTCTGTCTCTTTTAACCATGGAGGCAATGCGCAATTAGCTTTTACATTAGGTAGATAAAGAATGTATTACTTCATGGTGACCTTGTGAAAGAAGTGTATACCTAGAGCAACCACGTGGTTTTATTGCTCAGAGAGGGTCAAATAACCTAATTTGTAAGTTACACAAGGTTACACAAGGCCATACATGGATTGAAATGTCTCCTCGACATGGTTTAGAAGGTTTAGCATGATCTTTTAATAAGCTTCGAAATGGAGCAGATCATTTTCTCACGTGCACTTCAAATGGATGCAATATTTATCTTGTTGTATATGTATATGATATAATCATGATAGGAAATAACCATGAAGGTATTACACATTTCAAGCAACACATGTTCCACCACTTCCAAATAAAGGATCTTGAATGATTGCACTATTTTATCGGGATTGAAATAGCTCAATCAAAACCAAGGATAGTCATATCTCAAACAAAGTATGTTCTTGATATCCTAGAAGAACGGGAATGATATATTGCAAGTATATTGATATTCTCATGGACCCGAATACTAAATTTGTGTCAAAAAGGAGAGCTTATTCTGATCCAGGAAAATATGGAAGATTAGTTGTAAAATTGAACTGCCCAACTAGAACTAGGTCCGACAAAGTCAATGTTCTAAGTCAATTCCCCAACACACCATATGACACCCATTGGGATGTTGTGTGAATCTTGAGATACATCAAAGGGTCACTAGGAAAAGGAATACTTTATGCAAATAGAAGACAGTAAGGCATTCTTGCATATACTGATGCAGACTAGGTTGGTATTCCAAGCAACGGACGATTGACCTCAGGAGATTGCGTATTATTTGGAGGCGGCCCTATTGAAAGAAAAGTAAGTAACGAGATCTTGTGGCTAAAATAGCGCAGAAGCAAAATATCAAGTCATTGTTATTACCACTTGTGAGTTTATATGATTAAAACAACTTATTTCATAATATTGAAATTTTGTGATATTGAGTGTATGAGCAACACTTGTGATAATCAGGTAGTCTTACACATTGCTTTCAGTCCAGTTTTCCATGAGTAGATAAAGCATCTTGAGATTGATTTGTCACTTTATCTGAGAGAAATTTTTAACTGGCAAAATAACCACACCTTTCGTAAATTTGAATACCCAGCTTGTAGATATCTGCACCAAATCTCATATAGGTTCCAGAATAATGTGTTTGTAAGAAGCTGGATTTGTATGACATATAAGCATCAACTTAAAGGGAAGTGTTAGAAGTAATGTATTTACTCTTGTATTTAATCCCATATTGCACATAGATTCATGTACTCATTATCATTTACATATATAGAGAGGTGTAAGGTTGCATCTTTTGGATAAGAGAAATATATAATTCATGAATTAAGCACTCATGAATGCCCATAATTCATAGGAGCTTCTTCCTACAGAACAAAAGTTTCATGGTTGTTCTCGTGAGTTTAAGGAGGTGATAACAAATTTATTTTTCTCCTTGACACTTCAAACCTAGCCAAACACACAATCTTTTAAATCAGGCCTCTAGCATCAATCTAATGCCTTCATCAATTGAGTCCTTAGTAGACACGAGATTGAAAACCTTCTTTGACACCTCCACCAACCTTTAATTTGAGTTTGAGCGGGCGCTTATGCTTGGACCTTTGAAATCTCCTATGAGTTCAACATCATGTGTAACCCTAATGCATATCTCCAATATTTTATACACAATATTAAAGCAATATAATAAGATGGAGAGTATAATATGATTAACATGCAAACTAATGGCATATGGTCTCTTCCCTTATATAATATATCTTTCTATCATTCTATATCCTATTTCATTATTTACTTATGCATCTGGTAGAGTAGAGGATCAACATGCAGATGAATGTGATAGTGAAAGGCAACCCTCTCACCCAATCATAAGTGCTCAATTCTATTTCTTTGGGGAAAACTTACATGGGGAGTTCCAAATACAATGCATCCTTGTTAACACAAAGGGAGAATAATGAAATTTACTTAAGGAATAAAAAGGCTATTACTTAAGGAAATTAAAAGATTGAAAATAAAAAGGAAATTCTTGTACACAGAATCTAGCCCACATTAGTTGACATTTTTCATAGACGGCCACGTCGTTCCATGATTGGGCAGACGAGCGAACACATATAAAATCGTCTTTTCTTGAAATTCAACTTTGCCCTCAAGGTCTAATCAAGTTGTAGTAGTCATCGAACTGAATTGCTTCAAGAATTAGTGATGATAATGTGTTCATCTCATATGGCAAGGAGCATGATTAGTTTTTTATATGGACAAGTTTTTAAAGGAGAGTAGTTTACTAGGAGAAAAAAATGGCAATGATGGCTGCGGAGTTCAATGTACTCTTGGGGTGATAGGCTCCACGTGATCGGGGGTACTGCCAGAAATAGTTGGTCAACAGAGTGTACCGCCTTGTGGTGGTACGAGCTATCGCTAGGGCCTTCAGGTCAGGATCTAAAATTCCAATTTACTATTTTAAAGAATTTAGGTCATTAAATCTCTTTTATCTTAATTCCAGGGCTGCGATTTAACCCGAGGATGGCTATTGGCTATTTAAGGAGTAGAAATAGGGCTTCTACAAGCCCTATTCTCACTATTTTCCTTTTTTCTTTCCTCCATATTTCCCAAAATTCATGGTGGAATCCATGTCTGAAATCAACGGAGTTTGTTGCAGTCCCTAGCAAGAAAATCGTGGTTTTATTGCATAGTTGGCAAACAAAGATCGGAAAGGATTTGGCGGTTGAAGGTCGTAGAGTGGTCGGATGGGATCTTGGCTTTGGAGCATTCTCGGAGTATTGAGGAGCTTTGAAAAATATTGGGTGCGTATATCATCATTTCCTAGATGGTTCACCACCGGCAAAATCTTACCTACTATATAAGTTGTGTGGGTTGGATCGTGATCACTTTTTAGGTAGTGATTCTCTCTCATCTAAGCAATCAAGCCTATATGTTAGATGGTGTAGTTCTTTTGTATTGTTTCAATCAAGTACATGTGACCTCAAAAACATATTACTTGTGATTTATACTCAACGATGAAGAATGAAGCCAAATGTTTTATGATGAAGCCAATAAGCCAATCCGATTGGGATCAGCGGTGCTTGCTTAAAGATATCATTTGTGTGATTTGATGTATGTACGAAAATACAAGGTTAAATATGTGAGATTGTGAATCATGTGTTTGTATTTGGGCGTCGATAGGCCTGGAAACCTATTTAGGCATATTAGAGGGCTTAGTGGAGATAGAACCATGATGACATTTTTATATGTAACTCAAGAATTGACAGATATGGATGTTACAACATTAAAGGGAATTGTACTTAGTTTGCCTGGAGAGAATCCTATGACGGGTCTAGACTACCCATGTGTAATGGATTCATAGATGGGTGAGAAACCCCATTGGGACTTACGGGTACGTTGGAGGGGATCCTTACAAAGGATCTCCAAGAGAGGTGATTGTCTCTTGAGGGAATGGTTGTTTGGAGAGCTCGCATTGGGTAGTGAAGTTGTCGCAAAATGACATGTATTGATGAATAACTTGTTTACTTGCTTGAGATTGAGGACAGATAGGTCAGAGTTCTAAAAGGGCTCTTGTTGGAGATAGGCTGGAGTTCCGAAAGGGATCTATCTACTGAAAATTTGTTATGGCCCTTGAATGGATGGTTGGGTAAGAATAAGTCGGGGTTCGAAAAGGGCTCTAACTTGGCGATAATTTTTGTGGAAAGGCAAGTGGGATAGCCCTTGGTCAAGGCGAGATACTAGATGGTTTCAGTAGGTGTGGCGGATTTAAATGGAATATCGAGGATGTGTAGTACATGATTAGGCATGGAGCTTCTCTTCCACAAAATGTGTTTGCTTCATGGCTTTATTCAGAGTGGGTGGGTTGTATATAGAGGTAGGCGCAAGTGGTCATGGACGAAGTAGACCAAGTGATGTATAGTAATAAGCCCGGGAACATGACTAATAATCGCAATGAAGTCGTTAAGAATTTACTAACTTGTATTGGTATACTCCGCAGAGATGCTCGAACGTATTTCCAAACTGGTGGGTATCATTGTGGCAAATCAATTTTCTCATCCAAAAGTGTCCATGTTAAGTAAGAGATGGTTTGACGTGTCGAACTTATCTACCAAATGTCTGCATGAGCAATTACAGTAAGTTCAAACATGGGCATATTGAATAGATGAATGGGGCTTGGGTTGGGGATGAGTGTGGAATGCAGTAAGGGGGGGATTATATGGTTGTCTAAGGGAAGCATATCGATGGCGGGAGGATTTAGAGTGTCAGGTTTTGGAATAGTGATCTCAGCCCACAAGGAGATAAAGCTCCACCTTGCAAAGCTCGGACTGAAGTATGATCGAAGATCTACTAGCCCACTAAAGAGTATTACAAGTAGAGGACAAGATGGAAATAGAAACTGGAATTTTATTGCTCAAGACAGTGATCGTATTACAGTTAGGAGATTTCACCACATACTAAGGAACGTATAAGAACTCCCCCTCCCAAACTAAATGTTTTTTGTGGTTTGGAGAAGGTAGGCGAGATCGCAAAGGTAGATTATTGTGAGATCCTCAATAAGATGTTTACACTGCTCTCCGAGAATTACAATGGGTTGTATTTATATGCAACTAAAGTACGGGAACCTGTTGTCATATGGTGGGTCCCACCCCCATGTGAAATACAATTTGTTGGCAAGGGTGTAGTGAGCAATCAACTTGTCGGCGAGGTGCTCGCGAGACCCACGTGAGGTGGTTGCCAGCTCCTCTTGGTGTCATACCTAGCTACTTTGTCTTCAGTATTTGGTTGGTTCCACGTGTCCTCTAGGTCTTGGCAGATACGGGTCATACGACAGATATCGTTGATGGTGGTGTCAAACATCTCATGAGCGATAACCAACCTAGAGGGCATATGGTTTTCTCAACACAATCAAAGGGGCCGGATAAATAAAAAACATAAGATCTAGTTCTTCGTAGGCAGGCATGAAGTAGATGATATTCATAGACTAGATAGGTCGTCAAAGTTGTAATTCGTTTGGGTTAGCCTGCTAAGAGGGATCTTGCTGAAGGTGATGGAATCAACAATGGAGGAAGTTGCCTAGTGGAGTCATTGGGGACATGACTAATTGGTGTCAAATGCAGAGGTGTTGCGGCTTCATCAAAGGCGCACTAAGAAGCACAAAATAGGGGGGAATGGATGGATTGACATTGGCAATGAAAAACATGGTCATACAGAGCAAAAAACAATGGGGATCATCAGATCAATGATTGGCGAGGGGGAATCGATAGAGCAAATTTCATTGAAGTGAAAGGAGATATGGTCGACTAGAGAAGGAACCGTGTAGTGACGATAAAAGTATGGTGTATCAATGAGAGTTAAGATTGG
The DNA here is from genome assembly GCA_039583875.1 of Platanthera guangdongensis. Taxonomy (NCBI): domain Eukaryota; kingdom Viridiplantae; phylum Streptophyta; class Magnoliopsida; order Asparagales; family Orchidaceae; genus Platanthera; species Platanthera guangdongensis. Next base: position 11,402,243 of record CM077155.1, read on the forward strand.
CATTATCGAATCTGGTAGGACTCTTGAGCAAAGGTTATCCCCCAGCGACAAGTATTGGAAGGCGTAGACGAGGTTGGACCAATTAATAGATGATAGTATCAATATGGAGATGAATATGTTACAATATCAAGAGACCAATGAATAATGAACTACGATTCTTGTAAGAATATTCTCACATGAAAAGTGATTAGTGGTTATTTTCTGATTTACTTCAGCATTCTCATAATACATTTAAATGAGATTGTTCCCCAGTATCTAATCATACAAAAACTTGGACAACAAAACATGTAAAAATGGCAGGATGGAAAAACATGTAAAAACAAAAGATATAAATTTATATATGTAATTTGGTAAAGATAAATTTATGTGTTAACAATCGTCAGAACAAAGCATGCAATATAATGTACATATAAAAATGAGGACACAGATAAAACCAATGGAAATTAGTCAGATCATGAGCAAAATGCTAGATACGAACTGGCTCACAGTACCTACGTGTCATGCCCATATTATAAACAATTAAAACAGACAACATACTTCGGGCTGCAGAACATGAACCTACTTCAAGATTTCAATTATAAAAGGTTGAACTAGGCTTACTTATAAAAAAATCCCCACTAATAAAAGATGCAAAGCTAGACAGATCGTCAATTTGGTATTATTACTAATGAACTGGCTCACAGTACCTACAAGCCAAATCCATATTATCAACAATTAAAATGGACGCAATGACCATTTAATTGTAACAGTTAAACATAATTTAAGATAATCAAAATAATAAAAATTGTACTAAACCTGCTTTAAGAGATTCCTAAAACTAAAGGTACAAAACTAGATAGATCTTAGTACATCACTATGAACTAGCTCACATATCCATATTATAAACAATTAAAACAGAAAAAAAGTACTTTCAGTTGTAGCATATTATTGATGTGAACAGGCTCAAAGTACCTACATGCCATACGCATATTATAACCAATTAAACAGAAAAAATGTACTTTGCAGTGGCTGTGGCAGTTAAACTCATGAAAGGCACATTTGGGAGCACATTGCGCAGCATGTCCAATTGCTTATATTCTTTCCTGTAAAAGAAGGCAACTTTCATAAATCATATAACACATTTTTCAAGTAGTGCATGAAATCCAACAGCAAGAATAAAATGGAACGCTTTAAGAGAGATGTATATTACAAAAGTTTAGTTGAAGCAAAACGAATCTATAGGCGGCGGAAAAATCGGAGACCTAACCCTACATGTTATGCAAAGTCCGACGGATTAATAACAAATTAGATAGCAAACACTAACATCTCACGCAGTTAAATTCACAGCAATGCACAATAATTAATTACGGCGAGACAAGAATGAGTTTTCTCTGTGTGGAGCGCCAAATAAACCATGCAAATCACAATAATAATCTAAAAGCAAACAACTTTCATACGAGATATAAAAGCGAGTATAAGAACCAACAGAATATAAATATGCTGAAAATAATAATCCAGTACAACAAAGACTCACCAAGTAGTGGGCTGAACAAGGCACTGAAGAATTCGGAGCCGGAGATGCGTGGACGACGATCTGAGGTGGAATCGGGCGTGGAAAACGACGTAGGTGGATGTCCTCAGGGGTGGAGGGTGGAATCGGACCGAAAATGGATAGATCCGGACACGTATGGGTAGATTCGGGTAGGGGAGGGTAGATCTGACAATATGAAATCAGATCCGGGCTGAAAAATTCCAGATCTGGACTGATCCGTAAGGGGGAAGGTTTGGGGAAGTGGTTTCACGGAAATAGGGGCTGGCGGCTTTGGATTGGTGGAGGTTTTAGAGAGGCGATGGCTGCAGGGCTCAGGGGAAGCCAATGGCTAGGGTTATGGGAGAAGAGTGGTCGACAGGATGGGGAATTGGATTAGGGAGGCTGGCGATTTGACAGGAGGCCGGCGGGTGGTGCTGGTGGAGGAGGAAGGGCCTGGGAGTACGACGGCAAAAATAAATTTGAAGACAACAGGTCGGCGGAGGACTAGAGGCTAAGGAAACCTTAGTAATGAACAATAAATTTCATTAATGAACAATGCTATGGAAAAGAACAGGGAATGAAATCTGGGCCACAGGTTGCGGCTGACTTGGAGGGGTTGGTAGGCAGCGGCAAGGGGCTTTTGCATGGGGAAAGTTGGCTAGGGTTAAACCTTGGGGAAGGAGATACACACTTAGGAGTAGTCACCTAGGATTCCACGGAGTCAGCACTGTGGCGGGATCGCGGGATTCCGGGAATTCTTTCAACAAAATCTGCAATAGCTCTAATCAGCCCACTAACATCATATTTATAATAAAATAAAGCCTAGGGCATCCCACCTTCGATGGCTATGATTGCCCGGAGGTGGGGTCACTCAAATGCAATGATAATAGACTAAAAATACTAAAGTAATATATCAAATTGATTTGCAACGCGAATCCGGACGCATCTACGGAATCTAATCATCGATCCAAGCACGTCATATATGGAAAGTCGCTAATTGGCCCCGAACGGGCCCAAAACTCGTCCTCCACTGCAAGTCCTCGTCTCTGCTCCGCATCAATCTACCCGGCTTGAAAGAATTCATCTTCCGATGAAGAGGGATCAGAATTCTCTCGATGTACGTCAAGTAAGACTCGAAGAGCTCCACCGGAAGTCATCCAAGCGTCGTTGACAGAAGAATGTCCTCGCCAACCAACTCCCCCCAACTAAAAAACTGTCATCTTCGGTGAATGGAGACGGCCATACACTCGTACTGAAGTTAAAGTCCAGGGGTGAATAGATCAAGCTCTGCTGCAAGTACCCAGGTGTCATCATCGCCTATAGTACGAGTGTACCGGCAGAGTCTAGTCTTTGTGATACTCTCAAATCTCAACTCACGAGTGGTGGATCCTGGTGCGATCGGCAATGCCGTAGGTGGAACCAAAGAAGACAAGTCACCAGGTAGGTGGGGGTCATAAATGGGTAAGTTGTGGTGGCTACCAGTCATGGGTGGGCTATGAAGGTGGCAAAGCAACGGAAATGGAGGTGTGGCTGGCTGGGAGTCCCCACTGCTTGGGTCCACAAACTTGCGAGGTTCGTAGTATGGCGTCAGATCTTCAACAATAAATATAGGGTGGATATCCATACTTGCAGGAATATCAAGATCATAGATGTTTGTTTCGATCCGTTTCATGATTATATAGGGATTCATTCGCCTCACGCTCAAATTTTTAGCAAGCCTCGCACGGAGCCTCACAACGCAGATTCTCACCATCACCTACTCGTCTTCATGAAATATTTGCTCTTGTCGGTGAACATCTGCATGTGACTTACAAAATTCATTATCATTATGGAGTATTCGCCGGACCAACTCATGACACACATGCAAACGATGAACAGACAACACAACAGACGCATGCAAATGATGACGAAACGACTTAACAGACTCATACAAATGATGCAAATGACACATGACCGACACAACATACTCTCTATGGGAAAATCTAATAATGACCTGAAAATTTATCAAAAGAGGTGGCTTATCAGGAGACTCTCTCAGTGGAGTGTAGAAAAACTCATCTTATATGTGTTGAGTGCTCAGGTCACCGCACGAGACAACTACACTCAAATACGAGCTCGTAAAGAGTCAAATGTCTCTCGGGAAACGTAACACATCTGAGGGCTCACCAGGAGGTACATAAGAAAAGTCATCACGAATGTGACGACTACCTGAATGAAAATCATGTATACTGACTAAAAGACGTAACTCTCGAGTGTGGTGCGTGTCCCCAAAAAGAAAGAGCTCATCTGGGGGATCTGCAGGTGGTGCGTCCCAAAACTCATCGAGGGCGCGATGTGTCGTAAGGTAGGTCCTCAAGATATGGGTATGCTCAAGTGTACTCAAGGAATGTGCTATATACGTCATGCTCCACTCAAGACCTATTTTCCGGGACAAGGCCAAAGATGATAATGAAAGAGACGTCAATAACTCGAAACTCATAAACGAGCGTCTCACCTGAATCGCATCCTCACCAGGATGTGGGCGCTCATCAGGCGGCTCAACAGGGGGGTCGTCATAGTACTCGTCACCGGGGACATGATTCTTTATATGAGTATCATCGTAAGGGGTAGTGTCCCTGTTAATGGGTGACATAGGCACTACGAGATCAACACCAGGCTTTGTGCTCTCGGTCGTGATATGACTCAGTGCAATGACAATGAGAGAGCGACATAGGCCTACACTCAAGAATGTATATGTGGGTGCGGTGTCAGGGAATGGGTCTATGGTTGGGGTGCTAACTAACTCGGTATACGGCAGAGGAAGAAGTGCGGGTGAGGGGCACAACACTACAGACTCAATATGTCGCTAAGGCTCAGTCTCAGTCGAGGCAAGAGACAGATCAAAAACAAGAGATAGGTCACTCACTGGGCTAAGCACCTCACTAGGGTGAGATAAATCTGCATCAAGTATCACTTCAGTCATTCCTGACGGAACAATGATAGGCCAAGTGGTTTCTTCGGTGTGGGAGGAGCTCGTACTGCAGAGGTCAAGGTGAGAACCCCTTTGATCAACTCTTGCGGATCTCAAAGACTGTTCATAACGAAGGGCGAGCTGATATGTTTGCTCGTGGACTTCGAGTTGGATATCACTCTTCGCCACTAACTCGTCAAAACGGTCCATGCACTCAGTGACAGACATGAATCCTTGCTGAAGAGAAAATAATTGGTCGAGCAAGCAACTCTGATATGACAAAGGCAGATACCTCTTGCGCAATATACGCTTCATGTCCACCCAACTAATGATGCGACAAAGACGGTCTCGCTCGCGGGTCCTCTCAACGCTGCACCAATATGCGCTCGCTAATTTAAAAGTCTAAGTTTTGCAAACTTGATGCGATGCTCACCGAATAACTCAAAATGATCGAGATAATAATTCATATCCACAAGCCAATAACTGAAAGACTCGAGACTCGATGAGGTGTCAAAGGGAGGGGGCAACAGTACGAAACTGACTCTCAAGATCACTTTCAAAGCGACGATCCTCATAATAATCATTCCTAAGATAACCGAGTCGTGTTGAGGGATCAACACAATCTGCTCGCGTGTACGGATAAGAACGACGACAATCATCATACTGATCGTCTCTAGAATAGTGGGGTCGTGTCGGTGGGTCAACACAATTTTTGGAAATAATGTGTTGCGATCGCGAATAATCATCATAATGTCGTGAGGGTCTCCCTGAAGGGGATCTATGAGGGCAGGTGCAAGTGGACTCGAGACCTCCAAAGTGAGGAGAGGAAAAGTTGTGACACCTAGACATAATGAAAAACCTATAGACTCTACGACTGCGTACCAAAAGAGTGCATAACCTTGCTCTGATACCAATTGACACGGAACGAATCTATAAGCGGTGGAAAATCGGGGACCTAACCCTACATGTTATGCAAAGCCTGATGGATTAATCACAAATTAGATAGTAAACATTAACATCCTACACAATTAAATTCACAACAAGACACAGTAATTAATTAGGGCGAGACAAGTTTAGGCTTTCCTCCGCGTGGAGGGCCAACGCATGAGCGCGCGGTAAATAAACCCTGCAAATCACAATAATAATCTAAAAGCAAACAACCACCATACAAGATATCCAAACAAGTATAGGATGTAATCCAATATAAATATGCTGAAAATAATAATCCAGTACAACGAAGACTCGCGAAGCAGTGGGCTGATCAAGGCACTGAAGAATTCGGAGCCGGAGATGCGTGGACGATGATCTGAGGTGGAACCGGGGCGTGGAAAACAACATAGGTGGTTGTCCTCAGTGTTGGAGGGTGGAATCGGACCGTAAATGGATAGATCCGGACACATATGGGTAGATCCGAGCGGGGAGGGTAGATATCACAATATGAAATCAGATCCGAGCTGAAAAATTCCAGATCTGGACTGATCCGGAAGGGGGAAGGATTGGGGAAGTGGTTCCACGAAAATAGGGGTCGGCGGCTTTGGATTGGTAGAGGTTTTAAAGAGGCGACGGCTGCAGGGGCTCAACGGGAAGTCGGCGGCTAGGGTTATGGGAGAGGAGTGGTCAGTTGGAGGGGGGAATTGGATCAGGGAGGCCGACGATTTGACAGGAGGCCAGCGGGTTGTGCTTGTGGAGGAGGAAGGGCCTGGGAGAACGGCGGCAGAAGTAAATCTGAAGACTGCAGGCTGGCGGAAGACTGGAGGTTGAGGAAACCTTAATAATGAACAGAAAATTTCATAAATGGACAGTGTTATGGAAAAGAACATGGAATGAAATATGGGCATCAGGTTGACTTAGAGGGGCTGGTAGGCGGCGGCAAGGGGTTTTGGAGGGGGAGAAAGTGGGCTAGGGTTAGGGGATACCTTGGGGAAGGAGATACACACCTAGGAGTCGTCACTAGAGTTCCGCGGATTCGGCACCATGCCGGGATAGCGGGATTCCGGGAATTCTTTCACCAAAATCTGCAATAGCTCTAATCAGCCCACTAACATCCTATTTATAAAAAAAATAAAGCCTGGGGCATCCCACCTTCGACGGCTATGATTAACCGAAGGTGGGGCCACTCAAATATAATGATAATAGACCAAATATACTAAAGTAATATAGCAAATTGATTCGCAACGCGAATCCGGACGCATCTGCAGAGTCCGATCGTCGATCTGTGCATGTCATATATGGAAAGTCGCCAATTGGCCCCGAACGGGCCCAAAACTTGTCCTCCGCTGCAAGTCCTCGTCTCTGCTCTGCATCATTTGTGAATATGAACTTATTAAATGGTGAGATATGCCTCTCCCTTCTTGAGTAAGGAAGGTACTTATGACATATACAATGACATCTGAAGAAACTAAAATAAAAAATAAAACTCCGCAGCAAGTAACTACCATACTAAACATTAATTACAAGGAGCTAAGAAATGTTTAATCTCCAGCCAATCCAATGTCAAATAAAGATAATCCTATTGCTTAGAATTTTGAATCTCTAGTTGAACATCTGAGTTAAGCTCAATCTTCAGCTTGCTCAGCTCAATACCTAGACCATCTAGAGTCAGAGCCAAGTGATTATAAATCTTTTTTTAATCTTCCTGGATTGTTTTAGATTGAAGACAATTTCACAGATGATAATATTTGTAGCGGATGCTATCAGATGTGTCTCAAAGAAGGATGGCAAACTCGAAATCCTATAAATGGCAGTCTGGATCTTCTTTTCCTGTGAACTGAGGAGATGAGGCACTTTAAACCCAAGTGGAGCTTGTTCCCAATAGACGGTATCTAAAAAGGGCGATAGATCTTCTTATTTTGAAGGATATGTAAGTTCACCAACTTCCTGAGGATAAGTAATTGGATGAGTATTTTCTATCACCATACGGAGCTCGCGAGTAGGGTTGGAGAACACCTCTGAATCAGTTCGCAACGTATGTTCAGCATGGTCATTATATGGCTTATCACTAGTAGTCAATGCACCCTTAGTTATAGAATCAACTTGTCTCGGGAGACGAGTAACCTCGGGTAGTAGGAGGTCGAAATCGCTCCTTTTGACAAGTACTTCTGGATCATTGGAACGGTTTTCAAATGACTTCCATGACATATCCATTAAGACATCTTGCCAAAAGAGGAAAATTGTGATAACTTCGAAACGAAGTTGAATTTGGATAATCTGAGAGTGCAAAACGTACTCAAACGGGTTCACCCGATTCGCCAATGGATGAATAGTTCCGAGACCTTTCCGAAAAGGTATTATGGGCAAAAAACGGACGGTTGGATCAAAAGTTGTGACAGCTTGAAGTTCAAATGCAATTTTGAGCTAAAAAATTGCACTTTTGTTGTGGCTCATTGTTCATCGACCACTCAAGATCTGAATGTTGCATGTTCGTACTATTGATGCCAAAAATGTCAACAACTTCACGACGCTCGAACTAAAGTGTAGGGTGTAACTGTTGAGTGAATGGTTACTTTGGGTCACAAATGAACAAACGGGAGAGGGGGTGTCGCGGACGGCAAGACCAAGACTTCCCGTGACTGAAAATTGTTGTTGCAGGTGATTTTATTAATTGAATACGTAGATTACATCAAGTTCCGATCTAGTTACATGTAGAAAACAATAAAAAGTTGCATGTTGAGAGCTCGCGGTCACAGAGGAGAGGTCGCCCACACTGCTTCTTGTGGTCTATAAAGGGGTTACGGCCACATTATTGGGTGTTCGCCGCCACTTTAGTGCTCTCCCACACTATTGGGTGTTTTCCTCCACTGTTGTTGAGTGTTTTTCGCCACTCTTGAGTGGGGTTCGTTGTACCTTGCCCGCTCCCCCCCCCCCCTCCAGTCTAAATCTAGTCAATATTTATAGAAATCAGTGGCTTCCCGTACGGGCGGGCTAAGGAATCTCAGGCTTCCTGGAAGGGAGGTCGAGCGGTCACTGAAAATGTGTCCACGACAACTCCCGGAGGGGAGGTGTCGGTGGTCACTAGTACTTGATCGCAAACACCAGAACATGTCCACGACTAGTCCAGGAGGGTAGGTATCCACGAGCACCAGAACATGTCCACAACCACTCCCAGAGGGGAGGTGTCCGCAGACACTGGAACTTGTCCGCGACCACACCCGGGGGGAGGTGTCCGCGGACACCAGAATGTGTCTGCGACCACTCCAGCGGGAAATTGTCAATGGACATCAGAACATATCCGCGATCACTTCCGGAGGGGAGGTGCCCGCGGACACCAGAACATGTCGGCGACCACTTCCAGAGGGGAGGTGTCTGCGGACACCAGAACGTACTCGCAGAAATAACATGTCTGCGACCACTCTTGGACGAGAGGTCTCCGCGTACACCAGAATGTGTCTGCGACCACTCCTGGAGGGGAGGTATCGGAGGGCACTAGAATGTGTCCGCGACCACTCCCGGAGGGGAGGTGTCCGCAGATACCAGAAAGTGGTCGCGACCACTCCCGAAGGGGAAGTGTCCGAGGACACTAGAACGTGTATGCGGCCACTCCGGGAGGGGAGGTGTCGGTGTACACCAGAATGTGTCCCCAAACACTCCTATAGGGAAGATATTGTGAACACGCCAAAAAACAGTGTAGGCTGAGGCGGGCACCTAGAGCGGTTGCCTTGAAGGAGGTGATCGCAGACATCTGGGTAAACAATGATACTTATCAAAATTAACCAACATAGCAATCTTTTATCCTCACATTCATCAATTTTATTGTCCTTTCAATACAAATATTCTTGATAGATAATAAGTCACACATCCTGCTAGCACAATTTGTAATGAACATCGTAAATTTATGATATAAACAGAAAAATGCTGCGACGAACAACTCAACAAAAATACCCAATATTCTCTGATATTTTTACTCTAATCTTTTCAATCCCTAGCACCTAGGAGCTCAACAAATCTACCTACACTTCTTGCATGCATATTCCAGATTATAGTGGTTTTAGACTGAAGCATGATCGTGAGTATGATAATTCTATAACTAGGGCTAAAACAGAGCCATGACATGAAAAAAATATATCCATTTTTCTTGGCAATGAAGTTGATCCTAATTCAGAAAACAAGGTGCGATATGTAAAAAAGGATATACAAGTATGCCCAATATTCTCTGATATTTCTAGCTGTTAGAAAAGCCCATGTAAAGGGGCTCATATAGCCCATGTATTTTGTTTATTCTTTCTCTTCTTTTAGTCCCACATCATGTATAGGACTCTCTTCTCTCTTTTTCCCTACTATAAATATGAATTCATACTTTGTATTTGAATATAGAGAAAGTATTTACAAGTTTGAGTTTTTATCCACATGGAATCAGAAGGAGCGGTCTCCCTGTCCGGCTAACTTTTTTTAGCCGCCTCTATCCACGGTCTCTGCGGCCTTCTCGCGGTCTATCTGCGGGCTTCTCGCGGTATCTGCGGCCTCCTTGCAGTCTGTCTTTCTCTCATCCCGCGACCTCCTCGCGGTCTCCTTTTTCTACCCACTCTCCACCTTGCGGTCTCGTTTTTTTCTACTTTGTGGCTCCACCTTCTATTCTCTTCTCCTCCCTCTTATAGCCTTATCCATTCTCTTACGTGGGTCCACTCCTTGCCGACCTCTTTCTCTTGACCGACCTCTTTCCTTAGCCGCCCGGTTTCTTCTGTTCGCCGCGGCTTGGGTGCGGTCTGCCCACTCTCGCGCGGCTTCCTCTACCCGCGGCAACTTCTTTCTACCCGCGGCGGCCACCTTTTCTTCACGGATTTCTCTCCACGCGGCGACCTCCTTCTACTCGTGGTTAGTCGTTGCGACCTCTCCTATTCACGCGACTTTCTCTCCACTCGCGACCTCTTCTACTTGCGCGACTTCCTCTTCTACTCACATGATTTCTTTCCCTCACGGCGACTTCTTTCTAATCGCGTGGCTTCCTCTCTTCCTGCGACTTCTCTATCCGCGACGATTTTCGCACTTGGTCGTGGCATCTTCCCCTGCCGTTGGTGTACTCACTTTGACCGTGCGGACAGCTTGTGTCCGGCTTCATATTGTGGTCGGTTAATCGCTGCGGTCTCCCTTCCTGCACCGGGCTTGCATAGTGGTCGCGGCTTCTTGCCGCTGGTGGCTTATCATCCAGACCGTGTGGTCTGCTTTCTGTCTGATTCTGGTCTTCCCATGCGGTCTCCCTGTCTATCCGTTGTTTGCTCTCTCGGCGGCCTAGTCCTCTACCTGCCCGGTCGTGGGGTCCTCTATTAACTCTGTCGAACCGGCGGCTTCATCTGCTGACTGCCAAGTTATTGCCCCCGAAATTCGTGAAGAATTGCGGATTACGACTATATCTTTGATCGGGAAGAAGAACTTTACGGAGTGGGTGCACTCGATTCTCCGTGTGCTTCAATCAAAAGGCTTTCTTCACCATCTGACCAAGGACGCTCCCGTTCCTCCCACGGATGAGTGGCTACGCAACGACGGTCGGGTCCAGACGTGGCTCCTCAACTCTCTGGATAGTGAACCATACCGCATGGTCATGTATCATGAAACCGCCAAGGCAATGTGGGATGAGCTCCAGGACCTCTATTCTAGCCAAGATAGTCTCCAACACCTCTACGACATCATCATTGATCTACAAAATCTCGATATTGGCGGGGCCTCCGACCTCACGTCCTTTGTTGCTCGCGCCGAGACTTTGGTCGAAACATGGATTCATCATCAACCTCCCACGCTGGATCTCGATGCACAGCGTGCTCAAAAAGAAGTTGTTGGTGTAGCCATGATGATGGCTCGTGTACCACATCATCTTCAGATCATTCGGGCACAGATTCTCTCCTCTGCGGCTACACCATCCCTATTTGATGTGTGTCATGTTGCTCAAGGTTTCACCTCCTCCTGACTGTTCTGCTCCCTCATCACCGGCTCTCCTACAACAGGCTTCGGCGCCCTTACTACCTCTTCCCCCTCCTGCTCGTGGGGGACGTTTTGGCTCTCGCGGCCGCGGTCGGGGAGCTCGGCCTCGACCAAAGTGTTCCTTCTGCGGGAAGGACGGCCACCTTGAGGCTGTTTGCTTTCGGAAGCATGGGTTTCCCCCTCGCCCACAGGCTACTGTTGTTGCCACGGACTCCTCCGCTCGTACTGACCTTGACGAGGTCCGCCTTCAGCTGCAACAACTTCATGGTCTGCTCACTCGCCCACTTGCCTCGGTTGCTTCTGCTTCCTCCATCTCCCATGAAGGTATCGCTTATCTCTCCACTAGTCCACGTTGGATAGTGGATAGGTGCTACTCATCATATCACCTCTCTGCGACCACAACAATACCTGACATCTCATCATCCTAAGTGTATTACAATCGTGAATGGGGACACTGTTCCTGTCTCCGGCTCGGCGGATATCCCTCTCACTTCCTCTCTCTCTCTCTCTCTTCGCTCGGCTCTTCACGTACCGGGCTTCCCATTTAATTTGCTTTCGGTTGGTCGCCTTACTACTGATTTAAACTGCTCAATAACATTTACTTCTTCTGCATTTCTGATACAGGATCAACAGACATGGACTATCATTGGTAGAGGGCAGCTGCAGAACGAGCTCTACCTCTTTGATGACCCTCCAGCTATCCTATCTTTTGTCTCCTCCGTCGATTGGCATCGCCGTCTTGGGCATGCCCCTTTGCCTGTCCTCCAGAAGGCTCTTCCAGATGTATCTTTACCCTCCTTTCAGTGTGAAGAATGTATTTACAGCAAGCAGTCGCGTTTATCTTTTTCGTCTCATTGTACCCGGAGCACTGTCTTTATTTTAGTACACTCTGATATTTGGGGCCCGTACAAAGTTACTAGCATTTTTGGTTATCGTTATTTTCTAACCTTCATCGATGATTACTCCCGCATGACATGGCTCTACTTACTTCGTGATTGCACCAAACTTCCCCGGGTCTTTCGGGCTTTCCTCCTCGAGACCCGCACGCAATTCTCCACAACTATCAAAATTATTCGCACGGACAATGCCCGCAAATACACTGGTCACAAATTTGCAAACCTTTGCTCTGAATTTGAAGTTATTCATCAAACCTCCTCTGCCTATACCCCGCAACAAAATGGAACCGCTGAACGTAAGAATCGACATCTACTCGATATGGCTCGCTCTATCATGCTTCAAATGCAAGTTCCCCAATCTTATTGGAGCTTCGCCCTCTCCACAGCCTATTACCTGATCAATCGTCTTCCTTCTCCCGTCCTCCACAATGCCACTCCATTCAGCCTCATTTTCCCTTCTACTCCACCATTCTCCCTCACCCCCCCCCCCCCCCCGCATCTTTGGATGCGTCTGTTATGTCCACACTCTTGGTCCATCCATGGACAAGTTGGACCCTCGGGCGGACAAACATATCTTTGTTGGTTATTCTCGGACCCAAAAAGACTACGTATGCTACTCTCCGGCTACCCGAAAAGTGACTGTATCTGCTGATGCGACTTTTCGGGAGGATCTCCTTTTCTTCTTTGCCTCAGATCCTGCACCTCTACCACCAACGGTGGTACGTCCTGCCATTCCCGTTAACAGTCCTTCACCTACACAAATTCCTGACAAGGCTCCACCTGTTATACGTGTTTACAATCGTCGCCACCCTGCCTCCGTTGCCTCACTGCAGTCGGCTTCAACCTCTGACGCTCCGCGTTCTGCTGATCCGGCACCAGACTCTACTGCTCATCCCCTGGCGAACCATGTATCCTTACATCGTCTATCTCCGCCACTACACATTTTTGCCACTTCATTATCCTCTATTTCTGTCCCTAACACTGTGCAGGAGGCTATCCAACACCCGGGCTGGCGAGCGGCCATGGAAGAAGAAATGGCGGCTCTTTGGGCAAACCAGACCTGCCACCTGGTACCTCTTCCCCCAGGTCTGCGACCCGTTGGGTGTAAGTGGGTCTTTGTAATCAAACATGCTCAGGATGGGACGATTGACCGTCTAAAGGCCCTCTTGGTGGCTCGTGGATTCACCCAGCAACACGGTCTTGATTATGAGGAAACCTTCTCTCCGGTAGCAAAGCTTAACACCGTTCGTGTCCTTCTCTCCGTGGCGGTTCATCGCCAATGGTCGTTACACCAACTGGACATCAAGAATGCTTTTCTAAATGACGACCTTCAGGAGACAGTGTACATGCAACAACCTCCCGGGTTTGAGACCACGGGGGAGTCTCGAGTTTGTCATCTGAAGAAGTTCATCTATGGTCTTAAACAATCTCCTCGGGCATGGTTTGACAAGTTCTGTAAGGCTGTTCGGGAAGTCGGTTTTACTCGAAGTTCAGCATATTTCTCCCTTTTTACACGGCACCGAGCAACGAGAACGGTTCTTTTGCTGGTATATGTTGATGACATCTTGATCACTGGAGACGATTCAAAGGGCATCCATGCGGTTAAACAACACCTCAGCTCGGTCTTCCAATTGAAAGATCTGGGTCACCTTCGGTACTTCCTTGGCCTTGAGATCGCAAGGAGACCAGATGGTCTTGTCCTGTCCCAGAGAAAGTACTGCCTGGATCTCCTTAAAGATGCTGGTTACTCTGGATGCAAGTCTACTACTACTCCAATGGATGCAAATCATAAACTGTGTGCTCACGCTTCTGACACAGATCTTCTTCTTCAAAACCCGGAATACTATCGACGACTTGTTGGGAAATTGATCTACCTAACAGCTACAAGACCGGATATATCCTTCGCTGTTGGAGTGGTCAGCAGGATTATGCATGCCCCGCTAACTTCTCACCTTCAAGCCGTTGAGCGCATCCTCCGATATCTTAAAACAGCTTTGGGTCAAGGATTGGTCTACAAGACCTCATCATCTACTCCAAGATTAGTTGCATACTCTGATACTGATTATGTTGGTTCCTTGGATGATCGTCGATCAACCAGTGGGTTTTGTACCTACTTTGGAGGTCATCTCATTACCTGGCGAAGTAAGAAGCAAGCAGTTGTGGCTCGATCCTCAGCAGAAGCAGAATACTGATCAATGGTGTCGGTTGTCTCTGAGCTAACGTGGCTTGAAAATCTTCTTGTCGAAATCGGGGTAAAACTTCCCTCACCGGCTGTGACGCACATCATTTTGATATGTCATATTATGTTATGTTGCAGTAATTAATTAATCACTTATATGATCATGCGTAACGAAAATGAATTCATTTCAGGTAACGTCCCCGATGAGGAAAAAAGAGGTAAGCAATATTGAATCGGCGTCGCCATGAGCTATGAATCGGCGTCGCCCTGAGCTATGATTCGGCGTCGTGCGAGTTCTTCCTTTGCATGTGCTATGCTATGTTATGTATGGAACGTTATTTATATTTTGTTTTGTTGCTTTTATAATGTGGACGGCCCAGAAGATTGTCGCATGACTTATGTAGTTGTATATATATGTTGTAAATTAAAAGGTGGGCTTGATTTGCTAGTGCTGCGGGTTTAATTTTATGTGGTAATGTTATATTTGGTGATATTGGTGAGCTGGGTTGGCTGGTTGGTACGATTTGTTGGCTGGTTGGTGCTATTTGCTGGTTTGGTTGGCTGGTTGGCGCTGTTGGTTGGCTGGGTTGGATGTGTGGCTGGGTTCACCGGTTCAGTTTTGCATCCGGTTCGGACTCCTTATTAAGGCTTCAGCGGTGGTTTATTTCTGGATAGCTGTCGATCCCTGCTCTCCTTCGACATTTGCGCATGTTCTCTGCAGCCGGCGAAACCCGATAGCTAGGGTTTGGGTGGTTTCTCCCTCTCGTCGCCTGGTATGGTGAAATCTTCTGCTTCTTCCTTCTCTTCTACATGTATGAGCTCTAAACGCCTCTTCCTTAGCCTACTTTGGGATGGTTGGAGCTTTCTTGGCTTTGGTGGGAGCACTTTCAAGTTTCTTTGGACTAGGTATTGGCTTCCTTTCCTGTTTTTCTTTTACTTGAGGCTGGATTTAAGTATTTTCGTTGGTGTAGTGTAGTGGCCGGTTGTACTCTTGTGGGCTGTTGTTTTAGGAGTTGTGCCCTAGTTACTTTTGTTCTGGTATGGCCGGCTGGGTAGTTTGTTCTATATGTTTTATGTGGCTATGTTATGTTGGTTGCTGTTTTGGGATGGCAGCTGGGCTGGACAACTAGGCCGGCTGTGCCCTAGTTTATTTTGCACTTGTTAGCCGGCTGGTTTTGGACTGTTTGTGTGGGCTGCTTGGACTGTGGTAGGGGCTATTTGGACTGTGTTTATGGGCTATTTTTATGGGCTATTTGGACTGTGTTTATGGGCTGTTTTTATGGGCTGTTTGGACTATTTTTGTGGGCTGGTTTTGGACTGTATATGGGCTGGTTTTGGACTGTATTTGTGGGCTGGTTGGACTGTGTTTGTGTGGACTTGAATGCGTTGGGTCGCTGTGTGGGATGCAACCTCATGAAATAAATATTGTTGCCTTATAAATGTACAGATATTGTGAAGGATGGCATCTCCGAGTCGACGCGACGTCTATTCGAGACGGGGCAAAGAAAAGGAACGAGTCACGGTGAGAATTTCTCTTTTTAATGTATGCTTTACCAAAATATTTAACTGCTTCATGAAACTGCTTTATACCATCACTCTATATGTTGCAAATGCTATGAATGGCCTCACTTAGAGGCAATCAAGCAAGAAAATATTCTGAGGGGACTAATTAACATAAAGAACTTATCATACATAATATAATGTGTCGACACATGGAACTATTAAGGGTAATATAAAATGAAGAATACTGATGTTGTGTACTGAAGTACCAGGCCAGTCGAGCCGAAAGGCATAAACGCGTGTTGTACGTACTGGTCTGGAGACTGATGACCCCAAAGGGGTCGGGCCCAAAGACTGAAATACGGAAGACTGAGACGGATATAGAAATTATTGATTTACCCTTAATAGTGCCTATATAAAAAAGAAATGCAAACTTAAAGAATATTGTCGTATAGCTTAACTGTCACAGACGTTTATTGTTTATTATTGATGATTTGTTTTAGCCTTCCAACACTATTGGTAGTTATTTAGACAAATTCACGATGAAATGAACTGTTCTATATTAGGTATTAAATGACAACAGTACTTATTTTTTTTAGAAAACTTTTACTGTACAGCAGATTAAAAAGGTAAATTTTCACTTAATCTTATACAAGACTAACGGTTGTATTCTCTAAATTTTTAGGAACCGGAAAGACAGCGACCAGTCGTCATTAGAGCTCAGGTAGCATTTACTGCTTTATTTTCTTTTTGTACTGGTATATAGAATCTTATGTAACTGATGTTTTGATACTTACTCGTTATGAAATGCATATGTACATCTTCCACTGTACAAGATTATGAAATGCATATGTTTATGATATTGTTAGTTGTGGCGGACAATCGGGCCGTTACACCGGCCCTCCTGCTATGTGACAACCAAGCAGCTATACACATTGCAAAGAATCCAGGCTTCCATGAGAGAACGAAGCATATTGAAGTAGACTGTCATTTCATCCGGGAAAAGGTTCAAATGAAGAAGATAGAATTAAAGAATGTTTCGGGCATTGAACAAGTTGTTGATATCCTCACAAAGGCTCTACCAAATACCCTATTCTATCAGTTTTTGTCCAAGCTTGGTGCATACGACTTGTACGCTCCAGCTTGCGGGGGAGTGTTAGAAAAGCCCATGTAAAGGGGATCATATAGCCCACGTATTTGTTTATTCTTTCTCTTCTTTTAGTCCCACATCATGTATAGGACTCTCTTCTCTCTTTTTCCCTCCTATAAATATGTATTCATACTTTATATTTGAATATAGAGAAAGTATTTACAAGTTTGAGTTTTTGTCCACACTAGCTATACTGGTGATTAGTTTTCTCCGTTCATTGCTTCCAACATCATATTGCTTTTAGGAGACAACAAGTGGTGTCATAATGTATGGACAGTTCAGATTATTCACCAACAATTATGATGTTTATTTAGGATCGACTTGAGAAGGTGATATAATTGCTTTTTCTTCAATATTGCATATCGACAATGTATTGAACTACTAAAAACATATTAATGGGATCTCTACCAACAATATCTAAAAATTGGCATCGATCACCACCTCTATGACTGCAAGAAAATAGAAAATGTTGACATCCAAGTGGGCATAAGGGATACATATGACCCGATACATAACGCGACCCCTTCATAACCTCCATTCAAACTCTCTGGGAAAATTTCTTTACATCCCCTAAGTTTATGCACAACAAGAGCTAGAGATAACTTATAGTTGATATAGGTGTCAGATAGATAAAATAAGATTAATATTAAGTTCATTATTTAAGCATTTTAGGGTGTTATTTTTACGATTATTTTAAAAAACATATAATTTATTTGGTTATTTGTTTCTAGGAATTATCTTATTTTCCTTAATGGTAAAGTATGCAGGCAAACCCTTAAATCCATAACATGACAAATGTCTTAGAATGATGTTATGCGTATTTCAAATAAATCCAAGAATGTTTCCTGCTAGAATTACTTTCCTTTAATTTCTCCCCTTCATATTCTTCTCTCCTCCGAGCTCCGATAAATCCAATGTTAATCAAGGCTTCTAATAATCTTCTGCATCAAATCTTAGTGTTGCACTTGTTTCTAGAAAAGATTTAAGCAATAAGGCCCGGTTCATGCGGTCGCAACCGCTTGACCGGTGAAAATAAGTCCCCTCAAACAGAGCCTTAGTATTATCTTTTAGATTTATTTCTCTTATGTTGACAATCAGTGAATCAGGGTACATGCGTCAAGACTTCAAAAGAAAAAGTTGACTGTCCTTTAAGAATTACATGTGTAGATGCAAATAAAACTTAAAAAATAAAGGTCAACCTGAAATCATGACCCCACTCCGATATGCAATGTGCTTCATCAACAGCCAACAAGCAAATCCCAGAATTCAGCAGATTACTCCAAAAACTGAATGGAGTAAAAAGAAATTGAAATTAGGATTAAACTAATGAAATTGAACAACGAAAGTAAGAGATCAAACAATAACATAAAGATGGATTTTTGCCACGATCAGTTATGAAAAAAAACAATTTCTTCATTTGTATCTTTCTTCATGTTTAAAGAAAATCAAATGAAAATTAGTTGTCTTTTTTATTATTATCTTGTTTTTCTTTAGAAAGGCATTTGCTAATAAAAGAAAATGAGGTATCTTAGAAAGACATGTACAACATATTTGCTATGAATACAATAACCACAAGTTGGAAGGCACGGATCTTGGTGTAAGCATATTAAATTGTATGAACATGTGTTCACAATTACATATCCATCCCTAGGTTGTACAAAGACAAAGACGTCAAAGCTCATGCCAATATGAAAGTTGCTAAATTTTCCTTAAGAAGTATATTTGAATTAATAAACCTAGAGGGCCTTGTATGACATACACAGTTACAACATCCTAAGTTTAACAATAACTATCCAAATATTCAATGAGTAATAAAAAAACTCATAGTAAACCCTCGAGTAATAAATTCATGCAGTACATTTTCTTAATTCAATCGAGTGTTACCTCGAAGGAAGTATGCTAGCCTTCTCAGGAGTCATGTATAGGACATCAAAAACACCATTCTCAGCTTGAGAATAAGCACTCTGATCTGTTTGGCTACTTCCAAGATGTTGGGCTTTTATACCACGCTCTTTAAGACTCATGACCTGTTAACAGAAGTACATTAGCAGTACAAAATTGCACGCATAGAAAACAACATTAGAATAGATGGGTACCTGATCTTGCATCAAGGATAGAAGTGGGCTTATGACTACGGCAGTCTTTCCAGTAACAAGTGGAGGAATCTGATAACTAGGGCACAGGGATTTCAAGCATGATTAACCATACTAAACTCAAAAATTTCCTTCTGATACAAAATGGAGAACAGAAACTCAACACTAAGGGTCCATTTATTTCCGCATGAGAGCTCCAATGCGGGAGCAGACGCCGCCGCAAGGCAAAAAAAACAAAGAGCGCCTCGCGCAGCGCAGGCGAAAGCGTTCGCCCCTGCATCTCTTTGCCAAAAGAAACGGCGAGGCTCTGTCTCCAACCCCGCCTCCCCACCTCCGATCGCAAACTCCGTGGCGATTGCTCCCGCACCGCCTCCCGCCACCCATCCAAACAAATCCTAACACGTATTATCGCTACAGTAGACAAAAAAGGCATTTTCTTATAAATTGGTCAACGGAAATTCCTTTGTTTGTCATGTTTTCTAATTTGCATGTCCCATATTAACAATCTAGCATGCTATTGAGCCATGTGAAAAGAATCAAAAAGGCCAAACAAACTAAACCCTAAAACCCTAAACCCTTGCCTAGCTGAACAGAAAAACCAATCAGCCCTGGATGTAAGTAAATAAATGGTTGGGTATCAAGGAATGAATCAGTCACAATAAAATTTAGAAAGAAACATCTAAAAAAGAAAAATCAGATAGTTAAATCATTCTTTATTCTCCTGTTTATATATATAACAACAAGCAAAAAGTGATAAGCTTGGGAAATTTTCAAAAATTAGAAGATAGAGATAAAACCAAGGCATGGGGGAAAACTCAAGTACCATAGCGATTTTCCACTTCCAGTAGCCATGACTACCAAGCAATCTACTCCCTCGAGAACTTTCAGCACGACCTCTTTCTGAGCTGGACGAAACTGGGAATACCCGAAAGTTTGCTGCCATAGCACGAGAAAATGAAAATGGTTCTGATTCTCGTTAATCTCGGCAAAAAATGACTCCACAACAACGAGATAAAGAAGGAATCCATAGTCATACACATGAATCTCGGTTTTTTTTCTGTAAATCTTACCTTCAGGATCGACTCCATTGCAGGAGAGATCGGAGAATGGCGGGGGAAGGAGGGGAAATGTTGGAAGAAGATGAAGAGAGCGAGGGTTTTTGGAGTCGCGCTAGTATAGTAACTATAGTCTCCCGCCAAATATAAGGGCTGTTGGTTTTATATGTAGGAGCATTTCTAGGCGGACTTGTGGTTACTGCTCTTGAGCGGGCTTCCCGGCAATAAGGCCGGATGCATTCACACGGGCTGGCCATGCTCGTGTCCCCATGAATTGTGCAAACGGCCACAAATGAAATATATCTATATATATTTAAATAATTTAAATCATTTCATATTAAAAGTTCTGTTTGGAGGACTTGGGCTCTGTTTTGGGGGGCTTATTTTCACCGGTCAATAGTGACGGAACTAGTATTTTAGTTGGATACGGACACCATTCAAAAAGTAACAAATTATATAATTTTTTAATTCAAACTTTTAAGAAAAATGTGCAAGTTAATCAAAATTAAAGACAATTACATATCTACTAACAAACTATTTTTCGGGTATGAATATTTTGGTAGCATGCGATGATTGTCTCATTAGTAATGGTGGTCACAATGTCCTTAATATATGCAAGGACCATTTTGATTGTGGAATCTTCGAGACTTTTGACTCATTAATGTTTGTGGAAAACTAATTAAATGTGGCTGACAAATGACATTTTGTAAGTAATATCTTCGTATTGAATCTTGAACATTCACTTCATAACTTGTTATTGCTTGTCTCAAATCCGGATCAGTGGGTAAGTCCTCTAATTTAAACTCTAATCGAGGTCTTTTGTTCTCTTCTAATTCAACAAATTTTTCCTTCAAAGTTATTTTTGAGAGAAATTTATTCATCAACTACAATTGAAAAGATGAAAGAGGGCAAAATTAAGAAAGAATGATGAGAAGATGCTCATAATGAAATGAATCAATCATCAAGCTACTGTCATAAGAAGCAATGAAGAAAGGATGAGGAGAAGATGCTCATAGTGAAAACCTTTATGGCCGCCGGGAATGATGGAGGAATGAGGATGGCTTTTCCAAACAGTCTGTTCATTTCAAGAAAACACCAAATTCACAAACAAAAAAATCTTCTCAGGTAAAATAAAAAAACTTCTCAGGAAAACCCCCAATTTCACAAATAAAAACAAAATCACCACATAGCTAAATCGTTCGGGAAACCACAAATTTCAGACAACGATAAGTATCCTCACAGTGAAGTGGAGAAGAAGAAGTAAACCAAGACATCATAAGAAGAACTGAAGAACTGAAGAAATGAGGAGGAGATTGTACAACCCCATATCCGGCCGAGCGGGATCCTCCCCAAGTGGCGCGCTCGGGACGTGCCATGAGCGATAATTTGGTGTAGCCCCGTTCGAGCTCATGCGAGCACTCGTGCACGCATGCGGAGGTTTTGCGCGTACAGGCTTTTTACAAATGAAAGTTAATTTTATAATATATATATATATATATATATATATATATATATATATATATATATATATATATATATATATATATATATATATATATATATATATATATATATATATATATATATATATATATGTATTGGGTTGGGAATAGGAGAGACATGGGGTACAGCAAAAGGGGTGAGAAAAAAGTCAAGCGGGAAATAAATGAGGGGCTCGGTACAGGTGAAAAAGAGGAAGGAAAAAAGATGAAAAACAACAAATAAAGAGGAGAGAAGAGGGGCAGGTGGGGGGCTCGGGGAAGACAAGACAACACAGATAAAAAAAAGAAAGGAGAAGGAGGCGGGGGATGAGATCGGCTTCCCCGACGATGGTTCGGCCTGGAGCACGGCAACCCCGCCCCCTCCCTCTCTCTCTCTCTCTCTCGTTGGCTGGAGCACGACAGCAGCCCGCTCTCTCTCTCTCTCTCTCGTTGGCTGGAGCACGACAGCAGCCCGCTCTCTCTCTCTCTCTCTCGTTGGCTGGAGCACGACGGCAACCCCGCCTCTCTCTCTCTCTCTCTCTCTCTCTCCGGCCGCCTGAAGCGGTAGCTCGAGCCGCCCCCCTCTCCAGTTTTTCTGTCCAGGCCGCCGCCGGCAAGGGGCAGCCCGAGCTTGGCTCTATCTCTCTCCCTCTACCCCGACCTCTCTTCGTTGTCGTCGCCTAGGGCAAACCGAGGCCGGCCGGGAGCTCCTCTCCCGGCGCCGTCTGCAGCGAGGCCGGCCGGGAGCTCCTCTCCCGGCGCCGTCTGCAGCGAGGCCGGCCGGGAGCTCCTCTCCCGACACCGCCGACAGCGAGGCCGGCCGGAAGCTCCTCTCCCGGCGCCGCCCACAGCGAGGCCGGCCGGGAACTCCTCTCCCGGCGCCGCCCACAGCGAGGCCGGCCGGGAGCTCCTCTCCCGGCGCCGCCCACAGCGAGGCCGGCCGGGAGCTCCTCTCCCGGCGCCGCCCACAGCGAGGCCGGCCGGGAGCTCCTCTCCCGGCGCCGCCTACAGTGAGACCGGCCGGGAGCTCCTCTCCCGGCGCCGCCTACAGCGAGACCGGCCGGGAGCTCCTCTCCCGGCGCCGCCTACAGCGAGGCCGGCCGGGAGCTCCTCTCCCGGCACCGCCTACAGCGAGACCGGCCGGGAGCTCCTCTCCCGGCGCCGCCTACATCTAGGTCGACCGGGAGCTCCTCTCCCGGCGTCGTTTGGAGCTAGGCCAGTCAGGATCAGCTTCCCCGACGCCTCCTGAAGTTGTGGAGGCCGGGATCGACTTCCTCAGTGTTACTTGGAGCCGAGATCGGCCTCGTACAGCAGCAGCCGGCCACTTGGAGCACGGTCGGCCATGGAGAGGCTCGGCCATGGAGGGGAAAATCATTCGGAGCTTTCAACTCTCCCACGGTGGTCGGATCCGGGAACGGACAACCACTACGGATGCTAGACGTGGAGCCTCGGGCCATGAGGGCGGTTGCGGCCCCGCCAAACACGCGTCAAGGGTAACGAAATTTCTACTTGGGCAGGTGAAGCCCTCAATTTCCATATTTGCATGGAAGCCCCTTGTTGGGTACATTGGTCAAATGTATCTGATTTGAAGAAGCCTCACCCATCTCAATGATATACATCATAATGTATTTGATGTATGTTTGAGTTACTTGTGCAGGTTAGGTATTCACTGGACTGAAGCTAAAACTTTCTAAGTCCATGTGTCGACACCTAGAGGGAAAGTGTCGACACTTGAGAAAGCTTGTGTCGACACCCAGACAAGCAGTGTCGACACTTGGAGTCATTGTGTCGACACCTGGGATGAAGAGTCGACACCAGACAGAGAGTGTCGACACTTGGAGATGTGTCGACACTCAGTGAAGAAAAGTGCAGACAGAAAGTGTCGACACAAGGAGCTGTGTCGACACCCAGTGAAGCAGTGTCTACACCAGAAAGTGTCGACACAAGGAGCTGTGTCGACACCCAGTGAAGCAGTGTCTACACCAGAAAGTGTCGACACTTGGAGCTGTGTCGACACTCAGCAAAAGTCTGCAGAGTCCAAGTACAAGTGTCGACACTCAACACAATGTGTCGACACTATGCAGAAGAGTCAACATTTAAAGTAAGTGTCGACACTCAACACAATGTGTCGACACTATGCAGGAGAGTCAGCATTTGAAGAATGTGTCGACACTCAGCACAAGTGTCGACACACTACCAGAAGAATCCACACTTGAAGTAAGTGTCGACACCCAGCACAATGTGTCGACACTTAGCTAAAGACTCAACACTTGTAGAAAGTGTCGACACTTAGCAAAGAACAGAAATATCTACAAAAATATTCCAAGTACAAGTGTCGACACTAAGGGAATGTGTCGACACTCAGCTGAAGAATCTATATTGAAGACTTGTGTCAACACCAAGAAGCAGTGTCGACACTTGACAGATTCAACACAAGAAGTTGTGTCGACACAAAAGAGATGTGTCGACACTTAGAAGAATACAGTTAAAGAATGAAGAACAAGTACTTGTGTCGACACTCAATTTCAGTGTCGACACATGCAGAAGAATCTGTGTCGAGACATACAAGGAGTTGTGTCGACACCTTGTAGACTTGTGTCGACACTTACACAGCATGTGTCGACACTTGGTCTATAAGTGTCGACACTTAAGAACAGAAAGTCTCGACACTATCTGACAGTTAGAGAATTTCAAGAAGTGACTGGTTGACATGACAGCTGCCGATCCAGCCGGTCTACAGCAACTGTCAGGGAAGTCAGAAGTCTGTTATGAACCGGACCAGCCGATTACCATGAAGAATGCCTATAAATAGGCACTCACAGTTTACAGAAACTGTTGTTGAAGCTATTTTTGAAGTAATTGATCAGATTATTCAAGTAATCAGAAAAGTGGTACACAGAGTATCAACACAAGAAGATCTGGCAGTCCAACTGCAGATCTAAGAAGTTGGAGAGAGAGAGCTCCAATCAAGAATTCAGTCTTTGGAACTAGGCTGAGAAGAAGGATTCAGAGGCATCTGGATCTTAAGAAGCAGAGGTCAAGGAACAACTGCAGAGGATTCAGACTTATTCAGTTCTACTCAAGAAGCTTTGAAGGAAGCTAAGTCAGTTTGGATCTATCTGAGTTTTTCCAAGAACTCAGCAAGAAACTCACAACTCCTCTCTTATTTTCTGAGTTGTTGAGTTATTTGTTGTAATACTATTTTAACTTGTAGGATCTTTGGATCTGAGTGCATTGTAAGCCTAAATTTATAAAGGCTGAGGGTAGGGCTTGAGAGCCTGAGTGTAGGAGTTGAAGAACTCTGAGTGTAGGCCTTGATTGGCTGAGTGTAGGCCTGGGTGGCTGAGTGTAGGCCTTTGTGGCTGAGTGTAGGCTTTGGAGAAAGCTGAGGTGTAAGGCTTTGGGCTTGAGGTGTAGGAACCTATTTGGGTTCTGAGATAGTGGAGAAGTTTGGCCGAATCTAGTACACTGCTAGATAGGCGAAGGGGGAAAGTGGATGTACCCAAAGATTGGGGAACCACTATAAATCATTGTGTGCTGTGCTGTGAATGTGCTGTGTATGTTTGATTTTTGCTGATTGCTGTAATAGACTACTTAGAAATCTGTAATATAACTGTTTGGCTGCCAACAAAGTTAGAAAAGGATTAGGTCACCTATTCACCCCCCCCCCCTCTAGGTGTTTAGGTATCATATCTTTCAAGTGGTATCAGAGGGAGGTTCCTCAAAACAAGGACTAATAGTCTAAGGAGATCCTGTTTGGCAGAAACAATCTAAGTCAGAAAACAGCTTCAAGAAAATCAAGAACCATGGGTTCTTTTGAAAATCATAAAGAATTGGGTTCCATGAAATTACCTATTTGCAGAAAGGAAATTTTTGGGATCTGGAAAGAAAGGGTAAGACTATTTATGGAGGCCTCAGACCCAAGAATCTACATCACAGTTAAGGAAGGGCCTTATGTGCCAATGAAGATCTCAGTATTGGATGCAAATCAGAGGACTCCAAAGGATTTCTCTGAGATGACCAAGGATGAAATTATCCTAGTCACTATGGACAAGAGGGCACAAAACATAATAGTGAGTGCCATTGATGATGCAACTTTTCAGAACTTAATTCACTGTAAAACAGCAAAAGAAATATGGGATACCCTCATTGTCTATATGGAAGGTTCTGAAGAAGTTAGGCAAGATAGGAAGTTCTTGCTTAATCAAGAGTATGAGAGCTTTAGGCAAGGCAAGGGAGATAGCATCACTGAATGCTACAAGAAGTTCTATAGAATAGTTAATGAACTCATGTCTTATGGAAGAGAGTTCAGCAACTATGAACTAAATGACAAATTCCTAAGGTCCCTAACCAAAGATTGGGACATCAAGATCTGTGTCATAAGAGAAATGGCAAAGTTGGGAGAAATTCCTCCTCCTACACTATTTGGCAAGTTGTTGTCATATGAGATGCAGCTGACAGTGAGGAAAGAGGAGGAGAAATCAACAAGGACTGAGCACAAGGAAAGGACTATTGCCTTCAAGACAGATGTTCCCAGAAAATGCAGAACTAAGTCATCAACTCCACCTCCAGAGGTAGTTGAATCTGAGTCAGAAGGGTCTGTCAGTACAAAGTCTACAAGCAGTGAAAGTGATGAAGACTTTGCTGCCTTCACTAGACACTTTCAGAAATTCCTGAAAAAGAAACAGTGGAGGTCCAGACCATCTACTTACAAGGGAAAAGAAGTCTTGTATCAGGAGAAAAAGCCTTCTAAGAAGGACAGGAAGAAGACAAAGACAAGCAAGGCAACTAGATCAAAGATTGTGTGCTACTGCTGCAATAGACAGAGTCATGTCATTGCTGATTGTCCTGAGAAAAGAAAAGAATCGAGTGACAGGAAAAAGACTCACTTCAAAGGGAAGAAAGAGAAGTCTTTTGTTGCCAAGAATGAGAAGACTCTTTTAGATATTTCTTCTTCAAACATTGATACTGATGATGAAGCCTACATAGGGCTATTTGCTGAAGAAGAAGAAGAAGAATTTATGCAGATCTTGGAGTCAATTTATGAACAAGAAGACTGCCAGTGCCAAGGACTGATGGCATTGACTGAGAGTGCCAAAATCCTGGAGCAGCCAGGACCTAGTCAGGTACAAAGTCCAACTCTAAGTTCAGTTTCTTGTTCTAGTTTAGAATCAGAATCATCTTCATCAAATGATGGAAGTGGTTCTGAGTCTGAGGATGATATTCATCAGCTCATAGATGAATATAAGGTGCTGTTACAGGCTTATAAGAAAAGCAAGTCCCTTGCCAAAAGTCAGGCAAAGGAAATTGCTAATCTAAAAGCTGCTGCAACAGACCTTGAGAAGCAGTATGATCAAAAACTGAATGAAGTAGCCAGGCTCAAACACATTACAGTGATTCAGATGGGTACTATTACATTTAAGAATGATCAAATTAAGAGACTGGAGACAAATCTTCAGAAAGAGAGAGAACTGGTTGCAAAGTTTTCAAAGCCTAAATCAGTTCTACCTTTGATTGATGATTTTATTCATCACAAAGGCAAGGCTGGACTGGGTTTTGTTAAACCTGCTAGGACTGTTCAGGATCAGTCCAAGCCCAAGGGCAAGGCCCCAACATTCAATCAGTCAGCTGTAGTTAAGACATCAAAGTCTGTACCTAAGCAAAGGTACAATAAGTTTGAATGTTGGTGTTGTGGCAAGGTTGGCCACTTTGCCTTGGATTGTTGGCACAATGCCAGTGCCAAGTTGAGTAGCAAGTTACCTGGTGGAAAGCCAGTAGGTAGTTGTGTCATGTTGCAAACTAACAATCACCAAGGACCCAAGTTTACTTTGGGTTCTAAGGTTCATTAATTTGTTTTGCAGGTGAATCCAAGTGGTCATACCCCAACATGGTACTTGGATAGTGGATGTTCCAGACATATGACTGGAACAAGGGGACTACTGAAGGACTACATTCCAATCAAAAATGGTCCTAAAGTGACCTTTGGTGGTTCTGAAAAAGGAATCATCAAAGGGTTTGGTAACATTTCTTCAAACCTTGTTACCATTACTCAAGTGGCTTATGTTAAAGGGTTGAAACACAACCTTATAAGTATAAGTCAGTTAAGTGATGTAGGGTATGACATCTCATTTGTTAAAAATGGTTGTCATATCAAGAGGTCAAGTGATCAAGAGATCATTTTGACAGGATATAGAAAGAGGAATGTCTACTGTCTAGACATCATGATTGAGAACAATGGTTCTCCTGTTTGTCTTGTAGCTGATGAGACAGTCTCTCATTGTGTCAAGTGGCACAAGAGGCTAGCTCATCTTAACTACAAGACTATTAGCAAACTCTTTAGCAAAGAGTTAGTGAGGAATGGTCCTCAAGTTAAGTGTGTTAAAGATGGCATTTGCTCAGCTTGTCAAAAGGGCAAGCAGACCAAATCCACCTTTAAAAGCATTGAGAACAAAGATGCTGTGAGGTGCTTATACCTCTTGCATATGGATCTCTTTGGTCCAATGCCAGTTCACAGCTTAGGTAGGAAGGTCTATATCTTTTGTAGTTGTTGATGACTACTCAAGGTTTTCCTGGGTGTTCTTCTTAAGGCAGAAATCTGAAACACCTAGTGTCTTCTACAGCTTTGTCAAGCAAATTCAGAATGAACTAAATAGTACTGTGGTCAAAATTAGAAGTGACCATGGTACTGAGTTTCAATCTGAAAGCATGACAAAACTATGTGAAGACTTTGTGATATTTCAAGAATTCTCTTCACCTAGAACACCTCAGCAAAATGGCATTGCTGAGAGGAAGAATAGAACCTTGATAGAGGCTGGTAGAACCCTACTTAGTGATACATCACTGCCTGAGTATTTCTGGGCTGATGCAGTTAACACTGCATGTCATGTGATAAATAGGGCTACCATCACTAAAAGACTAAACAAGACCCCCTATGAAGTAGTGAAAGGCAGGAAACCAAACCTATCCTATTTTAGGATCTTTGGTTGCAAATGCTTCATACTTAACAATGGGAAGTCTTACATAACTAAGTTTGCTGCCAAGTCCCAAGAGGGAATTTTTGTTGGGTACAGCAACAATAGTAAGGCTTATAGAGTATACAACTTGATTACACAAGTTGTAGAGGAGACTGTGCATGTAGTTTTTGATGAGACAAAACTTATTAACAATGAGTTGTCTAGCAATGTATGCAGCCCCACAGGTTTGACAAAGAAATTGGACAAGCTTACTATAGAAGAGATGCCTGCTGAAAGACAACAAGTAGAAGGCAATAGCAGTTGTCCAGGGGGAGAACTACATGTGCCAATAGCTGAAGAAATACAAGAAGTACAGCATGATGCAGATGCTGAAGAAGTTCAACCTGAAGCTAGGATGCCTCCAGCCCACAGGCATCTAAGAGATCATCCAGTAGAGCTGATTATTGGAGATCCAAGACAAGGAGTTCAGACAAGGAGCAGAAATCAGAATGCTGCAGTATATTCTAGTTTTCTATCTCAAATAGAACCTAAGAAATTTGAAGAAGCTATACAAGATCCACAGTGGACTGAAGCTATGCAAGAAGAACTTAATCAGTTTAAAAGGTGCAAGGTTTGGGAACTGGTTCCTAAACCTAAAGACCACAATGTTATAGGAACTAAGTGGATCTACAAAAATAAGTTAGATGAACAAGGGGTCATCATTAAGAATAAAGCAAGACTGGTTGCAAAAGGATATAGGCAAGAAGAAGGTATTGATTTTGATCAAACCTTTGCCCCAGTAGCCAGACTGGAGGCCATAAGGATGTTCTTGGCCTATGCAACCTATCAAGGATTCAAGGTTTACCAGATGGATGTCAAGTCAGCATTCTTAAATGGTAATCTTAAGGAAGAAGTCTATGTGGAGCAGCCTTCAGGTTTTGTTGATCCAACTCAACCTCATTATGTCTATAGACTTAGGAAAGCATTATATGGGTTAAAACAAGCTCCTAGAGCTTGGTATGAAACCCTATCTAGTTTCCTCATTGAGAACAAGTTCACAAGGGGGAAAATAGATAAGACTCTATTCCTTAGGGAATCTAGAGGCAAAGTCATACTTGTCCAAATATATGTAGATGACATTATATTTGGGTCTACTGAAAGTAGCCTTTGCAAAAAGTTTGCAAAGCTTATGCAAAGTCAATTTGAGATGAGTAGTATGAGAGAGCTAAATTTTTTCTTGGGTCTCCAAGTTAAACAGACTGAAAGTGGCTTGTCCATATGTCAGTCCAAGTTCACCCTAGAACTCATAAGGAAATATGGTATGGATTCATCCAGTACCATGAAGACTCCTATGGGGTCAAGTATGTCTCTTAGCAAGGATGATGCAGGAAAACCTGTAGATGAAACCTTGTATAGAGGGATCGTTGGCTCCCTACTATACTTGACTGCAAGTAGGCCTGACATTATGTATGCTACATGTGTTTGTGTCAGGTATCAAGCCTGCCCTAAAGAGTCTCACTTGACTGCTGTCAAAAGAATATTGAGATATCTAAAGGGCACTCCCTATCTAGGCCTCTGGTACCCTAGGAATGGAGATTTTGATCTAACAGGTTATACAGATGCAGACTTTGCAGGATGCAAAGAGGATAGAAAGAGCACAACTGGAACCAGTCAATTCCTAGGTGGAAGAATAATTTCATGGAGCAGCAAAAAGCAGACTAGTGTGGCTATCTCCACAGCTGAGTCAGAATATGTAGCTGCAGGAAGTTGCTGTGCTCAACTTCTATGGATTCAACATCAGCTAGTGGACTATGGATTTCAGGTAAGTAGAACTCCACTTTACTGTGATTCTACAAGTGCTATTTCAATAGCTAACAACCCTGTATCTCATAGTAGAACAAAACATATTGAGATTAAATATCACTTTCTTAGGGAGCATGTAGAAAGAAATGATATTGCACTTGAATATGTTAAAACTGATAATCAGATAGCTGACATGTTTACTAAGCCCTTAGAAGAAGCTAAGTTTAATAGATTCAAAATTGAACTAGGTATGATAAACTTAGACTAAGTTTACAGAATAGAAAATTGACTAAGTAAAAAGGTGTCGACACATAGACAAGTCTATGTCGACACAGAATAAAAGTGTCGACACTTCAGGAAAAAGGTGTCGACACATCTAGGAAGTTGGTGTCGACACTTCAGAATGTTAGTGTCGACACATGTCGAGTAGGTGTCGACACATCCAATGTGGTGTCGACACTTAAGTTTTACTCAGAATTTTCTAAGTAAAGTCTCGACTATTCGTCGAGTAGAGTGGTGTCGACACATAAACATGTGTCGACACATAATATCTGTTGACTAAACTTGTGTCGACCCATATGTGTCGAGACATTATAAGTAAGTGTCGACACTTATTGCCAGTGTCGACACATGTTAAGCTAGATATCCCGCCTGTTCATCTTCAAAATTAGACAGGTATAAATAGGGTTCTGTCTTTGATTGTCGACACGTTTTCAAAGTTTCGAGACCAAAACTCTTGTGTCGACATTTCTCTTTTCTCAAGACTAAATCTCCAAACCCTAATGGCTCCCAAGCTCGAGGAGAATGTTAACGAAGGCTATGAGCTCGTGCGAGGTGCATTCGATGAAGCTGATCAAGAACTCAAGGCGGTAGTAACCCTAATTGCCGATTCTGGATTGGAATACTTGACTTCAGAACCAACGAAGATTTGGAAAAAGGAAGTTCTTGAATTCCTCCATGGAGCTGCTGTAGATGACTCTGGATTCAGGATCAAATCCAGAGTTCATGGGACTAAGGTCAAAGTTTCACCAAAGAATCTGAGAAAGGTACTCCAGCTACCTAAAGCACATGATGAAGAGGAAGTAACTGCTTCAAAGACCAGGGAAGCTCTTACTTGGTGTGGACTGGATCCAAAGATGAAGGTAGGATCAGTCTTTAACAGGAAAGGCATGAATAATCAAGGGAAATTCATGTCTGAAATAGTAGGAAAGGTTATTCTCAGCAAGACTGGAGGGCATGACAGGGTGTCTGCCTCCATGTTTGAAATTATGACTAGAATCATCTTCACCCTGAAAACAGATTGGTCTCAAGTGGTGTATGAAAAGATCAAGGAAAGTCTGAAAAAGCCCAATCTGGGCAGAATTATAAGTCTCTACCTGGCTGGTACAATACCAGAGGTAATGAGCACAGCTGCTGGAAGCAAGATCAATCATATGAGAAAGATGGATTCCAGGATATTTTCTAGGTGGGAAAGGGTGTTGTCAAAGGACATGCCTACCCCTGAGAAGCCAGTTTCTGAGAAAGTTACTCCTCCCAGGAAGAAGAGAAAGACTGCTGCTGTGACAGAAGAGTCCTCCAGCAGTTCTGATAGTGAAGAACAGGTTGTTTTCACACCTGATGACCATGAAGAAGTGGCTACAGAGAAGACTCCTGCTCCTCAAGATGTAGCTGAGATCCAGGGGGAGCTGCCTCCAGCTAGCCTCATCCATAGGGATCACAGCCAGGGGAGCTTCCAGCAGTAGAAGAACCATCTACTCTGGACAGTGAGCAAGCCACCATCATTATTCAAGAGGTACTCACTGACTTAACAACTTTAGAATATCTTATTGAAGATGCTGATTTGTCTGATGATCCTCAGCAAACTCAGCTACCTAGCCAAGCTCCAGATGTTGGTCTTGAAGACACATCTGCTGTTGTGCAAAATGTTCCAGATACTACTCAAGTAGTTGAAGAACCAAGTACTTCTCCTGCACAGTCACCTCCTGAATACACAATGGAAGACCTCTTTCTGAATTTAGATCAAGAGGATTTTGACATAGACAAGGTTGCTGCTGAAGATAAGAGTGCTGCTGCTGAGGGGGAGCACATATCAGTTCAGGATGAGCCTTTAAGGCCAGAGACTGAGAAGGCACTTGATGTGCAAGCTGAAAAACAAGAGAGCCCTAACAATAGAGTTGATATTGCAAGCACCTCTGCCTCTGAAGATGAGGAGAGTGCTAGGGCTAAAAAGAAGAAACTCTTTGTATTCAAGAGAAGAAGTCAGAGCTACAAGAAAGCCCTCCAATCCATTGCCCCACAGCCCATAGTTCAGCAAGCTCCAACTGCTGACTATAGTGCTTTACTGATTGCACTACAGATCAAGCTGGATGAGCAAAGGAAGGCTATAGAGACTTATGTTGATGAAGGGCACAAGACCCTACAATTTGATCTGGCACAGGAAATCAAGTCAAAAAGGTTTGAAATGAACCTTAATAAAAAGGAGATGACTGACTGCTTCCACAAGGGTGGGAATGCAGTAGTCTATTTGGCTACTCAACAGGAGAAGATCAAGACTCAAGTAGATGATATAGCATTGAAACAAGGCTATGTGCTGTAAAATCAATTAATGATGAATGATAATTTGACTGCATCCCACAATGCTATAGTCACTGAATTAAAGAATGAGTCTGCTGAACCATCTACATCTGCTGCTGCTGCAAAGGCTGATTTTGATAAAATCTTTCAAGCTGAGATTACTACTGTCAAAACTGCTATACAAGATTCCCAGAAAGTAATCTCAGAACAGCTTACAAAGCTTAAACCCTACTTTAAGGATGGAATCAGGTATTTGGATAGTCAGATTAGATTCCAAAAGGATGATGTAAGAGACCATGTGGCCCAAGAAGTCATAAAGGGGGAGAGAGTGTTAGTCAAGGCAAGTTCTGAGCATGCAAAATGGATATCAAATTCAATCAGGGCTACACTTGGATATCCTCCCCTATGTGATGACAATGAAGTTGCTGAATCTGGACTGAACCCTGTCTATTTTGGAGGTGAGCCACAAGAAGTAGCTCAAGTCATTTATCCACCTCCAGATTTTGAAATGATTCATGCAGAGGTGAGCACTATGTATAGCCCATCTGGGGGCAAGGACAATGTCCATTTAGAAAAGGTTGTTCAACCTATAACAGCAGCTATGCAAGAGGCTTTGGACAAAGAAGAAGAGACAAGGCTGTCAAAGAAGAGGTTTAGGGAACTAGCAGAACAAAAGCCAGATTTTGAACAGTGGAGCCCTACCTCTAGAAATATCATTCTAACTGCCTGGAAAGCTGCTAAATACAACACTACTGATGGAAACAAGTGGTTCTCAGAAGCTGAATGGAGGAAGCATGAGATCAGACAGGAAGCCATTGTCCAGTACAGAAGAAAGGCTAAGTTAGGAAAGCTACCTCCTACTGCAGTGGAGCCTAGCAAGTACTTTCCTAAGCCCTATCATTATTTTGAGAGACAGAAAATCAAGGCTGAAGAACAAAAGAAGAAGGACTCAAAAGGCAAGAAGCCTGCTGATGCTGAGCCTACTGCTACTGCTGCTGTCAAAGCTCAAGTTAAAGCTGGAAAAGGAATTGTTATCAAAGAACTTGATCAGAAATAGATTAGGAATTAAACTTGAAGCTTGTTGTAATCTTTTAAATGAAAAACATTTTTGTACAACATTGAAAATGTATAAGGAACAATGTTAGAACAATATATGATAAATATAGTATGATTGTTCTGAAATGTGTTTGTTTCTTATTTGTTCTGGAATGTTGAATGTGTATATGTGTGAAGTTTTACATGTTCATGTTAACCCTGCTGATTATAATCTGCTTTTCATCATTTTGTAATTTTTAATTATGAATGGTGTATATCATTGACTAAGGGTTATGACTTCTCCAAATAGGGGGAGATTGTTGGGTACATTGGTCAAATGTATCTGATTTGAAGAAGCCTCACCCATCTCAATGATATACATCATAATGTATTTGATGTATGTTTGAGTTACTTGTGCAGGTTAGGTATTCACTGGACTGAAGCTAAAACTTTCTAAGTCCATGTGTCGACACCCAGAGGGAAAGTGTCGACACTTGAGAAAGCTTGTGTCGACACCCAGACAAGCAGTGTCGACACTTGGAGTCATTGTGTCGACACCTGGGATGAAGAGTCGACACCAGACAGAGAGTGTCGACACTTGGAGATGTGTCGACACTCAGTGAAGAAAAGTGCAGACAGAAAGTGTCGACACAAGGAGCTGTGTCGACACCCAGTGAAGCAGTGTCTACACCAGAAAATGTCGACACAAGGAGCTGTGTCGACACCCAGTGAAGCAGTGTCTACACCAGAAAGTGTCGACACTTGGAGCTGTGTCGACACTCAGCAAAAGTCTGCAGAGTCCAAGTACAAGTGTCGACACTCAACACAATGTGTCGACACTATGCAGAAGAGTCAACATTTAAAGTAAGTGTCGACACTCAACACAATGTGTCGACACTATGCAGGAGAGTCAGCATTTGAAGAATGTGTCGACACTCAGCACAAGTGTCGACACACTACCAGAAGAATCAACACTTGAAGTAAGTGTTCGACACCCAGCACAATGTGTCGACACTTAGCTAAAGACTCAACACTTGTAGAAAGTGTCGACACAAGGAGCTGTGTCGACACTTAGCAAAGAACAGAAATATCTACAAAAATATTCTAAGTACAAGTGTCGACACTAAGGGAATGTGTCGACACTCAGCTGAAGAATCTATATTGAAGACTTGTGTCAACACCAAGAAGCAGTGTCGACACTTGACAGATTCAACACAAGAAGTTGTGTCGACACAAAAGAGATGTGTCGACACTTAGAAGAATACAGTTAAAGAATGAAGAACAAGTACTTGTGTCGACACTCAATTTCAGTGTCGACACATGCAGAAGAATCTGTGTCGAGACATACAAGGAGTTGTGTCGACACCTTGTAGACTTGTGTCGACACTTACACATCATGTGTCGACACTTGGTCTATAAGTGTCGACACTTAAGAACAGAAAGTATCGACACTATCTGACAGTTAGAGAATTTCAAGAAGTGACTGGTTGACATGACAGCTGCCGATCCAGCCGGTCTACAGCAACTGTCAGGGAAGTCAGAAGTCTGTTATGAACCGGACCAGCCGATTACCATGAAGAATGCCTATAAATAGGCACTCACAGTTTACAGAAACTGTTGTTGAAGCTATTTTTGAAGTAATTGATCAGATTATTCAAGTAATCAAAAAAGTGGTACACAGAGTATCAACACAAGAAGATCTGGCAGTCCAACTGCAGATCTAAGAAGTTGGAGAGAGAGAGCTCCAATCAAGAATTCAGTCTTTGGAACTAGGCTGAGAAGAAGGATTCAGAGGCATCTGGATCTTAAGAAGCAGAGGTCAAGGAACAACTGCAGAGGATTCAGACTTATTCAGTTCTACTCAAGAAGCTTTGAAGAAAGCTAAGTCAGTTTGGATCTATCTGAGTTCTTCCAAGAACTCAGCAAGAAACTCACAACTCCTCTCTTATTTTCTGAGTTGTTGAGTTATTTGTTGTAATACTATTTTAACTTGTAGGATCTTTGGATCTGAGTGCATTGTAAGCCTAAATTTATAAAGGCTGAGGGTAGGGCTTGAGAGCCTGAGTGTAGGAGTTGAAGAACTCTGAGTGTAGGCCTTGATTGGCTGAGTGTAGGCCTGGGTGGCTGAGTGTAGGCCTTTGTGGCTGAGTGTAGGCTTTGGAGAAAGCTGAGGTGTAAGGCTTTGGGCCTGAGGTGTAGGAACCTATTTGGGTTCTGAGACAGTGGAGAAGTTTGGCCGAATCTAGTACACTGCTAGATAGGCGAAGGGGGAAAGTGGATGTACCCAAAGATTGGGGAACCACTATAAATCATTGTGTGCTGTGCTGTGAATGTGCTGTGTATGTTTGATTTTTGCTGATTGCTGTAATAGACTACTTAGAAATCTGTGATATAACTGTTTGGCTGCCAACAAAGTTAGAAAAGGATTAGGTCACCTATTCACCCCCCCCCCTAGGTGTTTAGGTACCATATCTTTCAAGTGGTATCAGAGGGAGGTTCCTCAAAACAAGGACTAACAGTCTAAGGAGATCCTGTTTGGCAGAAACAGTCTAAGTCAGAAAACAGCTTCAAGAAAATCAAGAACCATGGGTTCTTTTGAAAATCATAAAGAATTGGGTTCCATGAAATTACCTATTTGCAGAAAGGAAATTTTTGGGATCTGGAAAGAAAGGGTAAGGCTATTTATGGAGGCCTCAGACCCAAGAATCTACATCACAGTTAAGGAAGGGCCTTATGTGCCAATGAAGATCTCAGTATTGGATGCAAATCAGAGGACTCCAAAGGATTTCTCTGAGATGACCAAGGATGAAATTGTCCTAGTCACTATGGACAAGAGGGCACAAAACATAATAGTGAGTGCCATTGATGATGCAACTTTTCAGAACTTAATTCACTGTAAAACAGCAAAAGAAATGTGGGATACCCTCATTGTCTATATGGAAGGTTCTGAAGAAGTTAGGCAAGATAGGAAGTTCTTGCTTAATCAAGAGTATGAGAGCTTTAGGCAAGGCAAGGGAGATAGCATCACTGAATGCTACAAGAAGTTCTATAGAATAGTTAATGAACTCATGTCTTATGGAAGAGAGTTCAGCAACTATGAACTAAATGACAAATTCCTAAGGTCCCTAACCAAAGATTGGGACACCAAGATCTGTGTCATAAGAGAAATGACAAAGTTGGGAGAAATTCCTCCTCCTACACTATTTGACAAGTTGTTGTCATATGAGATGCAGCTGACAGTGAGGAAAGAGGAGGAGAAATCAACAAGGACTGAGCATAAGGAAAGGACTGTTGCCTTCAAGACAGATGTTCCCAGAAAATGTAGAACTAAGTCATCAACTCCACCTCTAGAGGTAGTTGAATCTGAGTCAGAAGGGTCTGTCAGTACAAAGTCTACAAGCAGTGAAAGTGATGAAGACTTTGCTGCCTTCACTAGACACTTTCAGAAATTCCTGAAAAAGAAACAGTGGAGGTCCAGACCATCTACTTACAAGGGAAAAGAAGTCTTGTATCAAGAGAAAAAAGCCTTCTAAGAAGGACAGGAAGAAGACAAAGACAAGCAAGGCAACTGGATCAAAGATTGTGTGCTACTGCTGCAATAGACAGGGTCATGTCATTGCTGATTGTCCTGAGAAAAGAAAAGAATCCAGTGACAGGAAAAAGACTCACTTCAAAGGGAAGAAAGAGAAGTCTTTTGTTGCCAAGAATGAGAAGACTCTTTCAGATATTTCTTCTTCAAACACTGATACTGATGATGAAGCCTACATAGGGCTATTTGCTGAAGAAGAAGAAGAAGAATTTATGCAGATCTTGGAGTCAATTTATGAACAAGAAGACTGCCAGTGCCAAAGACTGATGACATTGACTGAGAGTGCCAAAATCCTGGAGCAGCCAGGACCTAGTCAGGTACAAAGTCCAACTCTAAGTTCAGTTTCTTGTTCTAGTTCAGAATCAGAATCATCTTCATCAAATGATGGAAGTGGTTCTGAGTCTGAGGATGATATTCATCAGCTCATAGATGAATATAAGGTGCTGTTACAGGCTTATAAGAAAAGCAAGTCCCTTGCCAAAAGTCAGGCAAAGGAAATTGCTAATCTAAAAGCTGCTGCAACAGACCTTGAGAAGCAGTATGATCAAAAACTGAATGAAGTAGCCAGGCTGAAACACATTACAGTGATTCAGATGGGTACTATTACATTTAAGAATGATCAAATTAAGAGACTGGAGACAAATCTTCAGAAAGAGAGAGAACTGGTTGCAAAGTTTTCAAAGCCTAAATCAGTTCTACCTTTGATTGATGATTTTATTCATCACAAAGGCAAGGCTGGACTGGGTTTTATTAAACCTGCTAGGACTGTTCAGGATCAGTCCAAGCCCAAGGGCAAGGCCCCAACATTCAATCAGTCAGCTGTAGTTAAGACATCAAAGTCTGTACCTAAGCAAAGGTACAATAAGTTTGAATGTTGGTGTTGTGGCAAGGTTGGCCACTTTGCCTTGGATTGTTGGCACAATACCAGTGCCAAGTTGAGTAGCAAGTTACCTGGTGGAAAGCCAGTAGGTAGTTATGTCATGTTGCAAACTAACAATCACCAAGGACCCAAGTTTACTTTGGGTTCTAAGGTTCATTAATTTGTTTTGCAGGTGAATCCAAGTGGCCATACCCCAACATGGTACTTGGATAGTGGATGTTCCAGACATATGACTGGAACAAGGGGACTACTGAAGGACTACATTCCAATCAAAAATGGTCCTAAAGTGACCTTTGGTGGTTCTGAAAAAGGAATCATCAAAGGGTTTGGTAACATTTCTTCAAACCTTGTTACCATTACTCAAGTGGCTTATGTTAAAGGGTTGAAACACAACCTTATAAGTCAGTTAAGTGATGTAGGGTATGACATCTCATTTATTAAAAATGGTTGTCATATCAAGAGGTCAAGTGATCAAGAGATCATTTTGACAGGATATAGAAAGAGGAATGTCTACTGTCTAGACATCATGATTGAGAATAATGGTTCTCCTGTTTGTCTTGTAGCTGATGAGACAGTCTCTCATTGTGTCAAGTGGCACAAGAGGCTAGCTCATCTTAACTACAAGACTATTAGCAAACTCGTTACCAAAGAGTTAGTGAGGAATGGTCCTCAAGTTAAGTGTGTTAAAGATGACATTTGCTCAGCTTGTCAAAAGGGCAAGCAGACCAAATCCACCTTTAAAAGCATTGAGAACAAAGATGCTGTGAGGTGCTTATACCTCTTGCATATGGATCTCTTTGGTCCAATGCCAGTTCACAGCTTAGGTAGGAAGGTCTATACCTTTTGTAGTTGCTGATGACTACTCAAGGTTTTCCTGGGTGTTCTTCTTAAGGCAGAAATCTGAAACACCTAGTGTCTTCTATAGCTTTGTCAAGCAAATTCAGAATGAACTAAATAGTACTGTGGTCAAAATTAGAAGTGACCATGGTACTGAGTTTCAATCTGAAAGCATGACAAAACTATGTGAAGACTTTGGGATATTTCAAGAATTCTCTTCACCTAGAACACCTCAGCAAAATGGCATTGCTGAGAGGAAGAATAGAACCTTGATAGAGGCTGGTAGAACCCTACTTAGTGATACATCACTGCCTGAGTATTTCTGGACTGAAGCAGTTAACACTGCATGCCATGTGATAAATAGGGCTACCATCACTAAAAGACTAAACAAGACCCCCTATTAAGTAGTGAAAGGCAGGAAACCAAACCTATCCTATTTTAGGATCTTTGGTTGCAAATGCTTCATACTTAACAATGAGAAGTCTTACATAACTAAGTTTGCTGCCAAGTCCCAAGAGGGAATTTTTATTGGGTACAGCAACAATAGTAAGGCTTATAGAGTATACAACTTGATTACACAAGTTGTAGAGGAGACTGTGCATGTAGTTTTTGATGAGACAAAACTTATTAACAATGAGTTTTCTAGCAATGTATGCAGCCCCACAGGTTTGACAAAGAAATTGGACAAGCTTACTATAGAAGAGATGCCTGCTGAAAGACAGCAAGTAGAAGGCAATAGCAGTTGTCCAGGGGGAGAACTACATGTGCCAATAGTTGAAGAAATACAAGAAGTACAGCATGATGCAGATGCTGAAGAAGTTCAACCTGAAGCTAGGATGCCTCCAGCCCACAGACATCTAAGAGATCATCCAGTAGAGCTGATTATTGGAGATCCAAGACAAGGAGTTCAGACAAGGAGCAGAAATCAGAATGCTGCAGTATATTCTAGTTTTCTGTCTCAAATAGAACCTAAGAAATTTGAAGAAGCTATACAAGATCCACAGTGGACTGAAGCTATGCAAGAAGAACTTAATCAGTTCAAAAGGTGCAAGGTTTGGGAACTGGTTCCTAAACCTAAAGACCACAATATTATAGGAACTAAGTGGATCTACAGAAATAAGTTAGATGAACAAGGGGTCATCATTAAGAATAAAGCAAGACTGGTTGCAAAAGGATATAGGCAAGAAGAAGGTATTGATTTTGATCAAACCTTTGCCCCAGTAGCCAGACTGGAGGCCATAAGGATGTTCTTGGCCTATGCAACCTATTAAGGATTCAAGGTTTACTAGATGGATGTCAAGTCAGCATTCTTAAATGGTAATCTTAAGGAAGAATTCTATGTGGAGCAGCCTTCAGGTTTTGTTGATCCAACTCAACCTCATTATGTCTATAGACTTAGGAAAGCATTATATGGGTTAAAACAAGCTCCTAGAGCTTGGTATGAAACCCTATCTAGTTTCCTCATTGAGAACAAGTTCACAAGGGGGAAAATAGATAAGACTCTATTCCTTAGGGAATCTAGAGGCAAAGTCATACTTGTCCAAATATATGTAGATGACATTATATTTGGGTCTACTGAAAGTAGCCTTTGCAAAAAGTTTGCAAAGCTTATGCAAAGTCAATTTGAGATGAGTAGTATGGGAGAGCTAAAGTTTTTCTTGGGTCTCCAAGTTAAACAGACTGAAAGTGGCTTGTCCATATGTCAGTCCAAGTTCACCCTAGAACTCATAAGGAAATATGGTATGGATTCATCCAGTACCATGAAGACTCCTATGGGGTCAAGTATGTCTCTTAGCAAGGATGATGCAGGAAAATCTGTAGATGAAACCTTGTATAGAGGGATCGTTGGCTCCCTACTATACTTGACTGCAAGTAGGCCTGACATTATGTATGCTACATGTGTTTGTGCCAGGTATCAAGCCTGCCCTAAAGAGTCTCACTTGACTGCTGTCAAAAGAATATTGAGATATCTAAAGGGCACTCCCTATCTAGGCCTCTGGTACCCTAGGAATGGAGATTTTGATCTAACAGGTTATACAGATGCAGACTTTGCAGGATGCAAAGAGGATAGAAAGAGCACAACTAGAACCTGTCAATTCCTAGGTGGAAGAATAATTTCATGGAGCAGCAAAAAGCAGACTAGTGTGGCTATCTCCACAGCTGAGTCAGAATATGTAGCTGCAGGAAGTTGCTGTGCTCAACTTCTATGGATTCAACATCAGCTAGTGGACTATGGATTTCAGGTAAGTAGAACTCCACTTTACTGTGATTCTACAAGTGCTATTTCAATAGCTAACAACCCTGTATCTCATAGTAGAACAAAACATATTGAGATTAAATATCACTTTCTTAGGGAGCATGTAGAAAGAAATGATATTGCACTTGAATATGTTAAAACTGATAATCAGATAGCTGACATGTTTACTAAGCCCTTAGAAGAAGCTAAGTTTAATAGATTCAAAATTGAACTAGGTATGATAAACTTAGACTAAGTTTACAAAATAGAAAATTGACTAAGTAAAAAGGTGTCGACACATAGACAAGTCTATGTCGACACAGAATAAAAGTGTCGACACTTCAGGAAAAAGGTGTCGACACATCTAGGAAGTTGGTGTCGACACTTCAGAATGTTAGTGTCGACACATGTCGAGTAGGTGTCGACACATCCAATGTGGTGTCGACACTTAAGTTTTACTCAGAATTTTCTAAGTAAAGTCTCGACTATTCGTCGAGTAGAGTGGTGTCGACACATAAACATGTGTCGACACATAATATCTGTTGACTAAACTTGTGTCGACCCATATGTGTCGAG
The DNA here is from genome assembly GCA_039583875.1 of Platanthera guangdongensis. Taxonomy (NCBI): domain Eukaryota; kingdom Viridiplantae; phylum Streptophyta; class Magnoliopsida; order Asparagales; family Orchidaceae; genus Platanthera; species Platanthera guangdongensis. The sequence goes on from CM077155.1 coordinate 11,444,449, forward strand.
ACATTATAAGTAAGTGTCGACACTTATTGCCAGTGTCGACACATGTTAAGCTAGATATCCCGCCTGTTCATCTTCAAAATTAGACAGGTATAAATAGGGTTCTGTCTTTGATTGTCGACATGTTTTCAAAGTTTCGAGACCAAAACTCTTGTGTCGACATTTCTCTTTTCTCAAGACTAAATCTCCAAACCCTAATGGCTCCCAAGCTCGAGGAGAATGTTAACGAAGGCTATGAGCTCGTGCGAGGTGCATTCGATGAAGCTGATCAAGAACTCAAGGCGGTAGTAACCCTAATTGCCGATTCTGGATTGGAATACTTGACTTCAGAACCAACGAAGATTTGGAAAAAGGAAGTTCTTGAATTCCTCCATGGAGCTGCTGTAGATGACTCTGGATTCAGGATCAAATCCAGAGTTCATGGGATTAAGGTCAAAGTTTCACCAAAGAATCTGAGAAAGGTACTCCAGCTACCTAAAGCACATGATGAAGAGGAAGTAACTGCTTCAAAGACCAGGGAAGCTCTTACTTGGTGTGGACTGGATCCAAAGATGAAGGTAGGATCAGTCTTTAACAGGAAAGGCATGAATAATCAAGGGAAATTCATGTCTGAAATAGTAGGAAAGGTTATTCTCAGCAAGACTGGAGGGCATGACAGGGTGTCTGCCTCCATGTTTGAAATTATGACTAGAATCATCTTCACCCTGAAAACAGATTGGTCTCAAGTGGTGTATGAAAAGATCAAGGAAAGTCTGAAAAAGCCCAATCTGGGCAGAATTATAAGTCTCTACCTGGCTGGTACAATACCAGAGGTAATGAGCACAGCTGCTGGAAGCAAGATCAATCATATGAGAAAGATGGATTCCAGGATATTTTCTAGGTGGGAAAGGGTGTTGTCAAAGGACATGCCTACCCCTGAGAAGCCAGTTTCTGAGAAAGTTACTCCTCCCAGGAAGAAGAGAAAGACTGCTGCTGTGACAGAAGAGTCCTCCAGCAGTTCTGATAGTGAAGAACAGGTTGTTTTCACACCTGATGACCATGAAGAAGTGGCTGCAGAGAAGACTCCTGCTCCTCAAGATGTAGCTGAGATCCAGGGGGAGCTGCCTCCAGCTAGCCTCATCCATAGGGATCACAGCCAGGGGGAGCTTCCAGCAGTAGAAGAACCATCTACTCTGGACAGTGAGCAAGCCACCATCATTATTCAAGAGGTACTCACTGACTTAACAACTTTAGAATATCTTATTGAAGATGCTGATTTGTCTGATGATCCTCAGCAAACTCAGCTACCTAGCCAAGCTCCAGATGTTGGTCTTGAAGACACATCTGCTGTTGTGCAAAATGTTCCAGATACTACTCAAGTAGTTGAAGAACCAAGTACTTCTCCTGCACAGTCACCTCCTGAATACACAATGGAAGACCTCTTTCTGAATTTAGATCAAGAGGATTTTGACATAGACAAGGTTGCTGCTGAAGATAAGAGTGCTGCTGCTGAGGGGGAGCACATATCAGTTCAGGATGAGCCTTTAAGGCCAGAGACTGAGAAGGCACTTGATGTGCAAGCTGAAAAACAAGAGAGCCCTAAGAATAAAGTTGATATTGCAAGCACCTCTGCCTCTGAAGATGAGGAGAGTGCTAGGGCTAAAAAGAAGAAACTCTTTGTATTCAAGAGAAGAAGTCAGAGCTACAAGAAAGCCCTCCAATCCATTGCCCCACAGCCCATAGTTCAGCAAGCTCCAACTGCTGACTATAGTGCTTTACTGATTGCACTACAAATCAAGCTGGATGAGCAAAGGAAGGCTATAGAGACTTATGTTGATGAAGGGCACAAGACCCTACAATTTGATCTGGCACAGGAAATCAAGTCAATAAGGTTTGAAATGAACCTTAATAAAAAGGAGATGACTGACTGCTTCCACAAGGGTGGGAATGCAGTAGTCTATTTGGCTACTCACCAGGAGAAGATCAAGACTCAAGTAGATGATATAGCATTGAAACAAGGCTATGTGCTGGAAAATCAATTAAGGATGAATGATAATTTGACTGCATCCCACAATGCTATAGTCATTGAATTAAAGAATAAGTCTGCTGAACCATCTACATCTGCTGCTGCTGCAAAGGCTGATTTTGATAAAATCTTTCAAGCTGAGATTACTGCTGTCAAAACTGCTATACAAGATTCCTAGAAAGCAATCTCAGAACAGCTTACAAAGCTTAAACCCTACTTTAAGGATGGAATCAGGTATTTGGATAGTCAGATTAGATTCCAAAAGGATGATGTAAGAGACCATGTGGCCCAAGAAGTCATAAAGGGGGAGAGAGTGTTAGTCAAGACAAGTTCTGAGCATGCAAAATGGATATCAAATTCAATCAGGGCTACACTTGGATATCCTCCCCTGTGTGATGACAATGAAGTTGCTGAATCTGGACTGAACCCTGCCTATTTTGGAGGTGAGCCACAAGAAGTAGCTCAAGTCATTTATCCACCTCCAGATTTTGAAATGATTCATGCAGAGGTGAGCACTATGTATAGCCCATCTGGGGGCAAGGACAATGTCCATTTAGAAAAGGTTGTTCAACCTATAACAGCAGCTATGCAAGAGGCTTTGGACAAAGAAGAAGAGACAAGACTGTCAAAGAAGAGGTTTAGGGAACTAGCAGAACAAAAGCCAGATTTTGAACAGTGGAGCCCTACCTCTAGAAATATCATTCTAACTGCCTGGAAAGCTGCTAAAGACAACACTACTGATAGAAACAAGTGGTTCTCAGAAGCTGAATGGAGGAAGCATGAGATCAGGCAGGAAGTCATTGTCCAGTACAGAAGAAAGGCTAAGTTAGGAAAGCTACCTCCTACTGCAGTGGAGCCTAGCAAGTACTTTCCTAAGCCCTATCATTATTTTGAGAGACAGAAAATCAAGGCTGAAGAACAAAAGAAGAAGGTCTCAAAAGGCAAGAAGCCTGCTGATGCTGAGCCTACTGCTACTGCTGCTGTCAAAGCTCAAGTTAAAGCTGGAAAAGGAATTGTTATCAAAGAACCTGATCAGAAATAGATTAGGAATTAAACTTGAAGCTTGTTGTAATCTTTTAAATGAAAAACATTTTTGTACAACATTGAAAATGTATAAGGAACAATGTTAGAACAATATATGATAAATATAATATGATTGTTCTGAAATGTGTTTGTTTCTTATTTGTTCTGGAATGTTGAATGTGTATATGTGTGAAGTTTTACATGTTCATGTTAACCCTGCTGATTATAATCTGCTTTTCATCATTTTGTAATTTTTAATTATGAATGGTGTATATCATTGACTAAGGGTTATGACTTCTCCAAATAGGGGGAGATTGTTGGGTACATTGGTCAAATGTATCTGATTTGAAGAAGCCTCACCCATCTCAATGATATACATCATAATGTATTTGATGTATGTTTGAGTTACTTGTGCAGGTTAGGTATTCACTGGACTGAAGCTAAAACTTTCTAAGTCCATGTGTCGACACCCAGAGGGAAAGTGTCGACACTTGAGAAAGCTTGTGTCGACACCCAGACAAGCAGTGTCGACACTTGGAGTCATTGTGTCGACACCTGGGATGAAGAGTCGACACCAGACAGAGAGTGTCGACACTTGGAGATGTGTCGACACTCAGTGAAGAAAAGTGCAGACAGAAAGTGTCGACACAAGGAGCTGTGTCGACACCCAGTGAAGCAGTGTCTACACCAGAAAGTGTCGACACAAGAAGCTGTGTCGACACCCAGTGAAGCAGTGTCTACACCAGAAAGTGTCGACACTTGGAGCTGTGTCGACACTCAGCAAAAGTCTGCAGAGTCCAAGTACAAGTGTCGACACTCAACACAATGTGTCGACACTATGCAGAAGAGTCAACATTTAAAGTAAGTGTCGACACTCAACACAATGTGTCGACACTATGCAGGAGAGTCAGCATTTGAAGAATGTGTCGACACTCAGCACAAGTGTCGACACACTACCAGAAGAATCAACACTTGAAGTAAGTGTCGACACCCAGCACAATGTGTCGACACTTAGCTAAAGACTCAACACTTGTAGAAAGTGTCGACACAAGGAGCTGTGTCGACACTTAGCAAAGAACAGAAATATCTACAAAAATATTCTAAGTACAAGTGTCGACACTAAGGGAATGTGTCGACACTCAGCTGAAGAATCTATATTGAAGACTTGTGTCGACACCAAGAAGCAGTGTCGACACTTGACAGATTCAACACAAGAAGTTGTGTCGACACAAAAGAGATGTGTCGACACTTAGAAGAATACAGTTAAAGAATGAAGAACAAGTACTTGTATCGACACTAAATTTCAGTGTCGACACATGCAGAAGAATCTGTGTCGAGACATACAAGGAGTTGTGTCGACACCTTGTAGACTTGTGTCGACACTTACACAGCATGTGTCGACACTTGGTCTATAAGTGTCGACACTTAAGAACAGAAAGTCTCGACACTATCTGACAGTTAGAGAATTTCAAGAAGTGACTGGTTGACATGACAGCTGCCGATCCAGCCGGTCTACAGCAACTGTCAGGGAAGTCAGAAATCTGTTATGAACCGGACCAGCCGGTTACCATGAAGAATGCCTATAAATAGGCACTCACAGTTTACAGAAACTGTTGTTGAAGCTATTTTTGAAGTAATTGATCAGATTATTCAAGTAATCAGAAAAGTGGTACACAGAGTATCAACACAAGAAGATCTGGCAGTCCAACTGCAGATCTAAGAAGTTGGAGAGAAAGAGCTCCAATCAAGAATTCAGTCTTTGGAACTAGGCTGAGAAGAAGGATTCAGAGGCATCTGGATCTTAAGAAGCAGAGGTCAAGGAACAACTGCAGAGGATTCAGACTTATTCAGTTCTACTCAAGAAGATTTGAAGGAAGCTAAGTCAGTTTGGATCTATCTGAGTTCTTCCAAGAACTCAGCAAGAAACTCACAACTCCTCTCTTATTTTCTGAGTTGTTGAGTTATTTGTTGTAATACTATTTTAACTTGTAGGATCTTTGGATCTGAGTGCATTGTAAGCCTAAATTTATAAAGGCTGAGGGTAGGCTTTGGAGAAAGCTGAGGTGTAAGGCTTTGGGCCTGAGGTGTAGGAACCTATTTGGGTTCTGAGACAGTGGAGAAGTTTGGCAGAATCTAGTACACTGCTAGATAGGCGAAGGGGGAAAGTGGATGTACCCAAAGATTGGGGAACCACTATAAATCATTGTGTGCTGTGCTGTGAATGTGCTGTGTATGTTTGATTTTTGCTGATTGCTGTAATAGACTACTTAGAAATCTGTGATATAACTGTTTGGCTGCCAACAAAGTTAGAAAAGGATTAGGTCACCTATTCACCCCCCCCTCTAGGTGTTTAGGTACCATATCTTTCACCCCTCTCCACCAACGGGTGGAGGAAGGGAGCTCTCCGACGGGTTGACGTGTACGTCCCCGCAATTAACTGTGTTAGCACCCGGAAGCGTGAGTACGGGTTTAGGCATGCTGTGTGAAGCCCATCCGGACGTGTGAGCCGGATTGGTGATGTTCTGGGGATCCCGGAGAAGACTCCGAGGATGTTGTATATTTTCCATTTGCAGGGAATGCGCACCATAGCCCCGAAAAAGGGGTACGTGCAATATGTTCGGCCAGCTTATGTTGACCAACTGGGGTTTAGCTGACCGCCGCTTGTCGAGACGTTGGCGTACAGGTGTTGTAGTACCAAGCGGGGAGTAGCGGGCTTAAGCCCAAGCTTGTGTCTGCCCTCGAAGGCCTTTTTTGTTTATATTGCCGGCCTGCGTGCCGAAGTATGGAATTCATATTCCTGTAATATTCTTTTAATATCTGTGATGCTCTGAGGATGTGTAGGTTTCTTCTTCGTATTAGGCAGGCGGCGTTCTCGAGAACCGCTCGCCCCGTAGGGGCCCCGAGGTATAGTTGCCGGGAAGCCCCTCTTGGCATGTTGACAGCCAGTCAGAATAGCGGAATTACGCTGTTAGTGGCCCAGTTTGGGCAGCGTGTCGTGGCATTGCTCGGCGAGTTTGCGCCATCAGTAGGGCGGGTGAGGAGCATTTTTGTGTAGACCCAAGGAGACACATCTGGATAGGAGAGAGTCGATCTCGAGATCCTCCTTAGATATTCCGGTCGGCCGAGAGCGCCCTCCGAAGGTGTCTTAGCTCCGCCTTTGGCTTGGGAGGGGAAGAGTTTGTTAGTCTTCCGGGTATGCGGCGGGTCCTCCACGCTGAGACCTTGGGTCTGTCCCTTGTGTTCCTAATCTTGTGCCTGGATCGTTCGCTTGAGGGTAGTAGGTGCGCGGTCACCCCTATTTTGGGACCCCGAACTCCACAGAGGTCAAATTTGGCTTCAACAGTTATGGTGCGGTGAGCGTGGAGAGTGACCAGTACAGAAAAACTCAGGCGAATGTCATGGTTATGGAAGAGGAACCAAGTGACGACCAAGGTCATGTGATGAAAGAAGTCCCCTCCCATCCCCTCTTGTCGCCAGGATGTTCGGTCTTGGAGATCAAAACGTGCCTTAGGGAGAATATTATATGATCGACCCTTGTTCTCAGGAGGGTGGATGTAGCGGGTAGATGTGCCCCGTAGTGGGTAGAGATTGACCGGGTAGAGGTACCCCTAGCGCGGCTCGGCCCCAGGTAGACCCGCTGCCTGACTCCTACTAGCTGGCAGGTCCGTAGGCTCGCCTGTGAGGGAGAGGTCCTGGTTCTTGGTTCTGCACTACCCCGAGCGCGGCTCGGCCCCAGGTAGACCCGCTGCCTGGCTCCATCTAGCTGGCAGGTCCGTAGGCTCGCCTGTGGGGGATAGGTTTTGGTTTGAGATCGTCATCGGCACCCCGAGCTCGGCTCGGCACCAGGTAGACCCGCTGCGCAGGCTCTCATCTAGCTGGCAGGTCCGTAGGCTCGCCTGTAGGGGATAGGTTCTGGTTTGAGATCGTCATCGGCACCCCGAGCTCGGCTCGGCCCCAGGTAGACCCGCTGCGCAGGCTCTCATCTAGCTGGCAGGTCCGTAGGCTCGCCTGTGGGGGATAGGTTTTGGTTTGAGATCGTCATCGGCACCCCGAGCTCGGCTCGGCCCCAGGTAGACCCGCTGCGCAGGCTCTCATCTAGCTGACAGGTCCGTAGGCTCTCCTGTGGGGGATAGGTTCTGGTTTGAGATCGTCATCGGCACCCCGAGCTCCGCTCGGCCCCATGTAGACCCGCTGCGCAGGCTCTCATCTAGCTGGCAGGTCCGTAGGCTCGCCTGTGGGGGATAGGTTTTGGTTTGAGATCGTCATCGGCACCCCGAGCTCGGCTCGGCCCCAGGTAGACCCGCTGCGCAGGCTCTCATCTAGCTGGCAGGTCCGTAGGCTCGCCTGTGGGGGATAGGTTCTGGTTTGAGATCGTCATCGGCACCCCGAGCTCGGCTCGGCCCCAGGTAGACCCGCTGCGCAGGCTCTCATCTAGCTGGCAGGTGCGTAGGCTCGCCTGTGGGGGATAGGTTTTGGTTTGAGATCGTCATCGGCACCCCGAGCTCGGCTCGGCCCCAGGTAGACCCGCTGCGCAGGCTCTCATCTAGCTGGCAGGTCCGTAGGCTCGCCTGTGGGGGATAGGTTCTGGTTTGAGATCGTCATCGGCACCCCGAGCTCGGCTCGGCCCCAGGTAGACCCGCTGCGCAGGCTCTCATCTAGCTGGCAGGTGCGTGGGCTCGCCTGTGGGGGATAGGTTTTGGTTTGAGATCATCATCGGCACCCCGAGCTCGGCTCGGCCCCAGGTAGACCCGCTGCGCAGGCTCTCATCTAGCTGGCAGGTCCGTAGGCTCGCCTGTGGAGGATAGGTTTTGGTTTGAGATCGTCATCGGCACCCCGAGCTCGGCTCGGCCCCAGGTAGACCCGCTGCGCAGGCTCTCATCTAGCTGGCAGGTCCGTAGGCTCGCCTGTGGGGGATAGGTTTTGGTTTGAGATCGTCATCGGCACCCCGAGCTCGGCTCGGCCCCAGGTAGACCCGCTGCGCAGGCTCTCATCTAGCTGGCAGGTCCGTAGGCTCGCCTGTGGGGGATAGGTTTTGGTTTGAGATCGTCATCAGCACCCCGAGCTCGGCTCGGCCCCAGGTAGACCCGCTGCGCAGGCTCTCATCTAGCTGGCAGGTCCGTAGGCTCGCCTGTGGGGGATAGGTTTTGGTTTGAGATCGTCATCGGCACCCCGAGCTCGGCTCGGCCCCAGGTAGACCCGCTGCGCAGGCTCTCATCTAGCTGGCAGGTCCGTAGGCTCGCCTGTGGGGGATAGGTTCTGGTTTGAGATCGTCATCGGCACCCCGAGCTCGGCTCGGCCCCAGGTAGACCCGCTGCGCAGGCTCTCATCTAGCTGGCAGGTCTGTAGGCTCGCCTGTGGGGGATAGGTTTTGGTTTGAGATCGTCATCGGCACCCCGAGCTCGGCTCGGCCCCAGGTAGACCCGCTGCGCAGGCTCTCATCTAGCTGGCAGGTCCGTAGGCTCGCCTGTGGGGGATAGGTTCTGGTTTGAGATCGTCATCGGCACCCCGAGCTCGGCTCGGCCCCAGGTAGACCCGCTGCGCAGGCTCTCATCTAGCTGGCAGGTCCGTAGGCTCGCCTGTGCGGGATAGGTTCTGGTTTGAGATCGTCATCGGCACCCCGAGCTCGGCTCGGCCCCAGGTAGACCCGCTGCGCAGGCTCTCATCTAGCTGGCAGGTCCGTAGGCTCGCCTGTGGGGGATAGGTTCTGGTTTGAGATCGTCATCGGCACCCCGAGCTCGGCTCGGCCCCAGGTAGACCCGCTGCGCAGGCTCTCATCTAGCTGGCAGGTCCGTAGGCTCGCCTGTGGGGGATAGGTTTTGGTTTGAGATCGTCATCGGCACCCCGAGCTCGGCTCGGCCCCAGGTAGACCCGCCGCGCAGGCTCTCATCTAGCTGGCAGGTCCGTAGGCTCGCCTATGGGGGATAGGTTTTGGTTTGAGATCGTCATCGGCACCCCGAGCTCGGCTCGGCCCCAGGTAGACCCGCTGCGCATGCTCTCATCTAGCTAGCAGGTCCGTAGGCTCGCCTGTGGGGGATAGGTTTTGGTTTGAGATCGTCATCGGCACCCCGAGCTCCGCTCGGCCCCAGGTAGACCCGCTGCGCAGGCTCTCATCTAGCTGGCAGGTCCGTAGGCTCGCCTGTGGGGGATAGGTTTTGGTTTGAGATCGTCATCGGCACCCCGAGCTCGGCTCGACCCCAGGTAGACCCGCTGCGCAGGCTCTCATCTAGCTGGCAGGTCCGTAGGCTCGCCTGTGGGGGATAGGTTTTGGTTTGAGATCGTCATCGGCACCCCGAGCTCGGCTCGGCCCCAGGTAGACCCGCTGCGCAGGCTCTCATCTAGCTGGCAGGTCCGTAGGCTCGCCTGTGGGGGATAGGTTCTGGTTTGAGATCGTCATCGGCACCCCGAGCTCGGCTCGGCCCCAGGTAGACCCGCTGCGCAGGCTCTCATCTAGCTGGCAGGTCCGTAGGCTCGCCTGTGGGGGATAGGTTCTGGTTTGAGATCGTCATCGGCACCCCGAGCTCTGCTCGGCCCCGGGTAGACTCGCTGCTCAGGCTCTCATTAGCTGGGCAGGGCGGTAGGCACACCTGGGGGGAAATGATTAGCTTCGCGTGCTCAAGAGATTGCAAAATATTTGGCTTTATTATTGCATAATATCTTAATAAATTATGTACTTATTGTAAGTAAAGGTATAAGGGCAATCCAATAGCAGTGAGAAAAAAAATGTATCGAGTGGTTCAACAAGATCAGAAGGGGCATGAAAGGATTAGTGGGCATAACCGCATAAGTGCAATTTTCAGTTTCTCCCAAAATTTTTCTTTGGGTCGGCTCCCACTCGCCGGATACTTGAGGTTGGACATTTCTTTCCGAGCTTGTGCCAACCTCGAAAAGAGCGGAGATTGTGTACAACCCCATATCCGGCCGAGCGGGATCCTCCCCAAGTGGCGCGCTCGGGACGTGCCATGAGCGATAATTTGGTGTAGCCCCGTTCGAGCTCATGCGAGCACTCGTGCACGCATGCGGAGGTTTTGCGCGTACAGGCTTTTTACAAATGAAAGTTAATTTTATAATATATATATATATATATATATATATATATATATATATATATATATATATATATATATATATATATATATATATATATATATATGTATTGGGTTGGGAATAGGAGAGACATGGGGTACAGCAAAAGGGGTGAGAAAAAAGTCAAGCGGGAAATAAATGAGAGGGGCTCGGTACAGGTGAAAAAGAGGAAGGAAAAAAGGAGAAAAACAAGAAATAAAGAGGAGAGAAGAGGGGCAGGTGGGGGGCTCGGGGAAGACAAGACAACACAGATAAAAAAAAAAGAAAGGAGAAGGAGGCGGGGGATGAGATCGGCTTCCCCGACGATGGTTCGGCCTGGAGCACGGCAACCCCGCCCCCTCCTCTCTCTCTCTCGTTGGCTGGAGCACGACAGCAGCCCGCTCTCTCTCTCTCTCTCTCGTTGGCGGGAGCACGACAGCAGCCCGCTCTCTCTCTCTCTCTCTCGTTGGCTGGAGCACGACGGCAACCCCACCCTCTCTCTCTCTCTCCGGCCGCCTGAAGCGGTAGTTCGAGCCGCCCCCCTCTCCAGTTTTTCTGTCCAGGCCGCCGCCGGCAAGGGCAGCCCGAGCTTGGCTCTATCTCTCTCCCTCTACCCCGACCTCTCTTCGTTGCCGTCGCCTAGGGCAAAGCGAGGCCGGCCGGGAGCTACTCTCCCGGCGCCGTCTGCAGCGAGGCCGGCCGGGAGCTCCTCTCCCGGCACCGCCGACAGCGAGGCCGGCCGGAAGCTCCTCTCCCGGCGCCGCCCACAGCGAGGCCGGCCGGGAGCTCCTCTCCCGGCGCCGCCCACAGCGAGGCCGGCCGGGAGCTCCTCTCCCGGCGTCGCCCACAGCAAGGCCGGCCGGGAGCTCCTCTCCCGGCGCCGCCCACAGCGAGGCCGGCCGGGAGCTCCTCTCCCGGCGCCGCCTACAGCGAGACCGACCGGGACCTCCTCTCCCGGCGCCGCCTACAGCGAGGCCGGCCGGGAGCTCCTCTCCCGGCGCCGCCTACAGCGAGACCGGCCGGGAGCTCCTCTCCCGGCGCCGCCTACAGCTAGGTCGACCGAGAGCTCCTCTCCCGGCGTCGTTTGGAGCTAGGCCAGTCAGGATCAGCTTCCCCGACGCCTCCTGAAGTTGTGGAGGCCGGGATCGACTTCCTCGGTGTTACTTGGAGCCGGGATCGGCCTCGTACAGCAGCAGCCGGCCACTTGGAGCACGGTCGGCCATGGAGAGGCTCGGCCATGGAGGGGAAAATCATTCGGAGCTTTCAACTCTCCCACGGTGGTCGGATCCGGGCACGGACAACCACTACGGATGCTAGACGTGGAGCCTCGGGCCATGAGGGCGGTTGCGGCCCCGCCAAACACGCGTCAAGGGTAACGAAATTTCTACTTGGGCAGGTGAAGCCCTCAATTTCCATATTTGCATGGAAGCCCCTCTCCACCAACGGGTGGAGGAAGGGAGCTCTCCGACGGGTTGACGTGTACGTCCCCGCAATTAACTGTGTTAGCACCCGGAAGCGTGAGTACGGGTTTAGGCATGCTGTGTGAAGCCCATCCGGACGTGTGAGCCGGATTGGTGATGTTCTGGGGATCCCGGAGAAGACTCCGAGGATGTTGTATATTTTCCATTTGCAGGGAATGCGCACCATAGCCCCGAAAAAGGGGTACGTGCAATATGTTCGGCCAGCTTATGTTGACCAACTGGAGTTTAGCTGACCGCCGCTTGTCGAGACGTTGGCGTACAGGTGTTGCAGTACCAGGCGGGGAGTAGCGCGCTTAAGCCCAAGCTTGTGTCGGCCCTCGAAGGCCTTTTTTGTTTATATTGCCGGCCTGCGTGCCGAAGTATGGAATTCATATTCCTGTAATATTCTTTTAATATCTGTGATGCTCTGAGGATGTGTAGGTTTCTTCTTCGTATTAGGCAGGCGGCGTTCTCGAGAACCGCTCGCCCCGTAGGGGCCCCGAGGTGTAGTTGCCGAGAAGCCCCTCTTGGCATGTTGACAGCCAGTCAGAATAGCGGAATTACGCTGTTAGTGGCCCAGTTTGGGCAGCGTGTCGTGGCATTGCTCGGCGAGTTTGCGCCATCAGTAGGGCGGGTGAGGAGCATTTTTGTGTAGACCCAAGGAGACACATCTGGATAGGAGAGAGTCGATCTCGAGATCCTCCTTAGATATTCCGGTCGGCCGAGAGCGCCCTCCGAAGGTGTCTTAGCTCAGACTTTGGCTTGGGAGGGGAAGAGTTTGTTAGTCTTCCGGGTATGCGGCGGGTCCTCCACGCTGAGACCTTGGGTCTGTCCCTTGTGTTCCTAATCTTGTGCCTGGATCGTTCGCTTGAGGGTAGTAGGTGCGCGGTCACCCCTATTTTGGGACCCCGAACTCCACAGAGGTCAAATTTGGCTTCAACAGAGATGCTAACAGTAAAGTGGAGAAGAAGAAGTAAACTTCTTTCTTTTTGTCTTAGGTCGCGGCGTCGAGCGGCGAGAATGTCCCAGCGCTGAGAATGATTGAGATTTGAGGATGTCTGGACGGGGATAACCGACGGGGACGCCGCGCAGGTGCTAATGTGCGCCTATGCGAGAAAGAAGAATCATGCTGATACCTGAAAGGCTGAAACTCTGAAAGCCCAAGCCCTAGAAGAATCCGTTCCACGAACGTCGAACGCGAGAAATGCGTTCGACGTTCGTCGAACACGAGAAATGCGGGTGTGTCCGTGAACAGGAATAGTGTATGAGTGTCTAAATCGAACCTAAATTATATTTGGTTTGACTCAAATCAATATCTCTAATTTTTTTCCCGAAATTTTGGATCCGGGCAAGTGCCCGGGTGTGCCCGTGAACAGTTCCGCCCCTGCCGGTCAAGTCGTTACGACCGCATGAACCGGAACTTAAGTAAGATCCGGTTCATGTGGTCGTAACGGCTTGACCGGTGAAAATACCCCCCCCCCCCCCCAAACAGAGCGTTATTTTCATTGATCAAGTAGTTACAACCGCATGAAAGGTCCAATCCAGTTCATGCGGTCGTAACCGCTTGACGGTGAAATAAAGCTGCATTTGGCGCAGTTTATCTTAACTTATTTGTTTTCGTGAGGTTGGACAAAAATGTCATTGTCATATCAAATTCTTATGCCCTAAATTAATTTTTTTTAACAATGGTAGTAACATTTGTCATATCAAAAATGTCATTCTATAACAATGACATTTTTGTCCAACCTCAGCGGAGCAAATAAGCAGCGATAAACCGCGCCAAACGCAGCCTTGTTAATGTTCCTCAATTTTCATTTATAATTATATATTAAATTTAATTAATTTAGTTGAAAACAAATAAACATAGCGGTTGTTATTCGTAGATTTTTACTAACTGCGGCTTCAAAGAGATACAAAAATATTATTCGCAGTCAAATTTGTTATTTACAAATCAGTTAAAAAAATAAAAATAAATAAACAGTCCAATATATATTTATATAGGGTTTTAGGATGCGCTCAAGGCTCCTGATAGACCGGGCTTTCTGAACCGTCTTAGCTCGTCGGGGGGTCACGTGCAAATAGTCAGAGATTCACAGAGTTGTGAAAGAAATACTTAATTACGTGAAAACCTGTAATCGGGGTGAAAATCACTCGGTAGATTCGTTGTCGACCTAACTTCCACTATTCAGAGTTTGTTACAAAATGCTTGGGTGAAGGCGCGGGCGACAGGCCGGTCCTCATTACACTCGATGAGATGAAAGAGTGCACACGGAACTCGGCAAGACTGCACTTTTTTTGGAGGTCTTGTCCCTTCACGCGAGGGGGAACATGCAAATTTGATCGTCATGACGGGATCATCTCGGCGTCATTGTGAGGGCTTGTCACTGGCTTCCACGCTTCGTGAACGACCAAAGACAGTGAGTGACTGTTGCGAGTCTGTCCACCTCCAAGTGCTTGACGGATTTCGGGGCGACTTTGTCCGTCTAGACGGTCCTTGGTGGAGTTCCTTGGAAGCAATCATTGGTGGAAATCTTGTAGAGAGATGAGACAAGGTAGAGAGAGACGGGAAGTGGAGAGAGTTCAAAGTTCCTAGCAAAAAATCCAAATAAAATAGAGAAGTGTTAGTTATAGACTTTTAAAAGGGCGGTTCGATAATTTTGCCCAATAACTACCGATTGGACAAATAGGAATGTCCAAATTTGAGCATGCGGATTGCCATTTTTAGAGAAATGACGACTCTGCCCACGGCCAAAAAAGGATCAGCCCAGGAAGACAGGCGACCACCCCACCACTATACCTCGAGCGGCCGGGAGGGGGCGACCGGCCTTGGCGAGGTCGTCCAAGGCCGCCCTTGGCCCGGACGGCCAAAGGGCGGCCACCGCCCTTGAGGGCGACCATGGCCAAGGCCGCCCATGGCTTCGACCAAAGGGATGGCTGACCCTCGTGGGGCCGGTCGTGGCTGAGGTCGGCCATCGGGGGTCAACCGTGGCTGAGGCTGCCCCTTCGGGTAGCTTAGGGGCGGCCGACCATTCCAGGTCGGTCGTGGCCGAGGCCGCCCGTGCACAGGCAACCAAAGGTGTGGCCTCCCCTTGCGGGGTAGCCATGGTCGAGGCAGCCCGTGCCTAGGTGGCCAAAGGGGTGGTCAGCCCTTATGAGGCTGGCTGCAGCAAAAACCGCCCGTGTCGGGCGGCAAAATAGGGTGGCCGACCCTTGGGGGGATGGCCCACGCGGGGCCGGCCGTGGCCGAGGCTACCGTGTCCTGATGGGCGTGATCGAGGCCTCTCATGAAAGGGGTGGTCAGCCCTTGCAGGGTCGGTCGAGGCCGCCCATATCTGGGCGGCGAAAGGGGAGGCCGACCCTTGCGAGGCCAGCCACGGTCGTGGTCGGTCGGCCCCAGCAGGGCCGATCACGGTCGAGGCAACCCATGTTGAGGGCGTCCTGCCCCAGAAGGCCGGCCACAGCCAAGATCATCGTGTGCGGGCAGCCAAAGGAGAGGCCGGTCGAGGTCGTCAGTGGCAGGAGCAAACGAAGGGGCGCGGGAAGTGGCGGTCGCTACCAAAAAGGTATGGTGGGTAGCAAGGATGGAGTTATATGGAGAAGAGATGCCCAACCGCGGTCACATGCGTGGACGGGGTGTGCACATGCGTGCCTTGTGCATGCGTGGTGCGTACCCATACGCATTATGTGTGCGGCGACCCCCTATGTACACCGTGTGCGCAAGGGTTCACACGCGCGCATGGTGCACACCCACACGGACTTAGCTCAGCGCTGAATGTACCTATGCTCGGGGCGTGCATGCAGGGCGCACCCGAGCGCACTGCACGTGCGTGAGGGGTGCTCGCATGCGTATTGCGTGCATGGGGGCGCACCCATGCGTGCAGCGTGCGAGTTGCGCTCCCGCGCGCCTGTGCGCATTGCACGTCCGCGGGGTGTTTTCAAATGTGGAGTTCACGTGCGCAATGCACTTCCATGCGTGCATGGCATGTGCGCTTGTTGTGCACTCATGCTCGTTGTGCGTGCCTGTGCAGGTAGCAAGCATGGTTGTGCACTTTTGTGCGCCGCCCTTGGTTGAGCATGTTGGGAGCTTGTGTGTGTTGTCTTCATTCCATTGCTTACGCACGAGTGGTTTGTCGGCGCTTGGAGTTTCTCATTGCCAGTTTTCTGATTCATCTTTTTGTCATTCTGACATGTTCACTTGTTTAGGTTCCCAGGTGTGTTGCCCAGGGTTGGCCGATGCGGATGTGTTTCATGCTTACAGCTGAGCAATTCGCTACTTGGAGGGGGAAAAATCCTCTAGTGGGCGGGATGATGTTGTGCGAGCCATTGTTGAGGGTTGGGCTCTAGTTGCCTCCATGCAATGAGATAACTGAGATTTGAAGCATTGTGGGGGTACCAACATCACAATTTACCCCGCTCCATGACGCACGTCATATGACTTATGATCATCTTCCAAGAGCACAGTTCGAGATTCTTGTTGGATCTTTTCAGAGGTTAGTGTGAGGTTCGCACTAATATTAACGGTCGTATTGAAGTTTACAATAACAAGAGTTGGTATTCGAGAATCGAACGGATAGACGTCATGGGAACACAGTGTTTGGATATGTTTGAAATTGTTGGAACTGATCGGAACTGTGGAGCTCCCTCCCTAATCGATATCACAGAGTGAAAGGGCGTGAATGCGAGTTTATGTCAATGTTGGGATTTACTGAGCCCCACGAACAGGCGAACCCTCTTTTCAGTATTTCTCTGTTCATGGAGGAGATGCATTTGTTGTTGTGCGGTCTTTCTGTCGACCCGGAGAGCTCCACTGACATCCTACTGGGTCGAGATCAGAAGAGGAAGCTAATTTTTGAAGGTTGCGGTGACTCAGTTCCTATGCGTCGAACTTCTAGTCCACTAAAATGTCATTCAAAGGGGGTGGTTCCTTGTAGCTCTAGAGTTGATGGTGCTCCGTCGGAGGATCCGTACCTTGAGGTGTTGGGCTCCCCCCCCCCCCAGTCCCTCATGAGGGAGGCTCCTACTCCATCTCAGCCGAAGGGAAAGCACATTTCTTCATCCTTGGCGGCGATGAATCGTATGGTGAGTACAATATTTTGTTTTAATCCGATTTGTTGTTTTTGACATAGCTTATCTTGCTCCCTTTGTTGCAAATCGGAGTACAAGCTCAGATTTCCCTTGAAAGATATGATACCTAAACACCTAGAGGGGGGGGGGGTGAATAGGTGACCTAAACCTTTTTGAGACTTTGTTGGCAGCACAACAGTTATTTTACAGAATTCTACAGCTAACAGCAATTACAGAATATAAACAGTTAATCCACAGCACAGCACAGCACAGCAGACACACTAATTTATAGTGGTTCCCCAATCTTTGGGTACATCCACTGTCCCCCTTCGCCTATCTAGCAGTGTACTAGATTCGACCAACCTTCTCCACTATCTCAGAACCCAACAAGGTTCCTACACCTTAGGCCCAAAGCCTTATACTCAGCCACCAAGGCCTACACTCAGCCACCCAGGCCTACACTCAGCCAATTAAGGCCTACACTAAGAGTTCTTCAACTCCTACACTCAGGCAACCAAGCCCTACCCTCAGCCTTTATAATATAGGCTTACAATTCTCTCAGATCCAATGGATCCTACAAGTTAAAATAGAAATACAATAGCTAACTCTACAACTCAGAAAATAAGAGAGGAGTTGAGAGTTTCTTGAAGAGTTCTTGGAAGAACTTAGCTAGATCCAAACTGACTTAGCTTCCTTCAAAGCTTCTTGAGTTAGAACTGAATTAGTCTGAATCTTCTGCAGTTGATCCTTGACCTCTGCTTCTTGAGATCCAGATGATTCTGAATCTTTCTTATCAGCCTTAGTTCCAAAGACTGAATTCTTGATTGGAGCTCTCTCTCTCCAACTTCTTAGATCTGCAGTTGGACTGTCAGATCTTCTTGTGTTGATCCTCTGTGTATCACTTTCCTGATTACTTGAAGAATCTGATCAACCACTTTAAGTATTCTTGACAACTACTTGTAACAACAACAACCACCATCAATCTGTAAACCGTGAGTGCCTATTTAAAGGCTTCCTTCATGGTAACCGGCTGGTCCAGTTCATAACAGACTTCTGATTTCTCTGACAGTTGCTGTAGACCGGCTGGATCGGCAGCTGTCATGTCAACCAGTCACTTCTTGAAATTCTCTAACTGTCAGATAGTGTCAAGACTTTCTGTTCTTAAGTGTCGACACTTATAGACTAAGTGTCGACACATGTTGTGTAAGTGTCGACACAAGTCTACAAGGTGTCGACATAATTCCTTGTATGTCTCGACATAGATACTTCTTCAAGTGTCGACACTGAAATTAAGTGTCGACACAAGTACTTGATCTTCATTCTTTAACTGTAATCTTCTAAGTGTCAACACATCTCCTTTGTGTCGACACATCTTCATGTATTGAAACTGTCAAGTGTCGACACTACTTCTTGGTGTCGACACAAGTCTTCAATTTTGTTTCTTCAGCTGAGTGTCGACACATTCCCTTAGTGTCGACACTTGTACTTAGAATATTTTGTAAACTTTTTTGTTCTTTGCTAAGTGTCGACACAGCTCCTTGTGTCGACACTTTCTTCAAGTGTTGAGTCTTTAGCTAAGTGTCGACACACTGTGCCGAGTGTCGACACTTACTTCAAATGTTGACTCTTCTGGTTGTGTGTCGACACATTGTGATGAGTGTCGACACATTCCTCAAATGCTGACTCTTCTGCATAGTGTCGACACATTGTGTTGAGTGTCGACACTTGTACTTAGACTCTGCAGACTTTTGCTGAGTGTCGACACATCTCCAAGTGTCGACACTTTCTGGTGTAGACACAGCTCTTCTAGGTGTCGACACTTCTGCTAAGTGTCGACACAGCTTTTCTGCATACTTCTTCACTGAGTGTCGACACAGCTCCAAGTGTCGACACTTTCTGTCTGGTGTCGACTCTTCTTCTCAGGTGTCGACACAATTACTCCAAGTGTCGACACTGCTTGTCTGGGTGTCGACACAAGCTTTATCAAGTGTCGACACTTTCCCTCTGGGTGTCGACACATGGACTTAGAAACTTTTAGCTTCAATCCAGTGTATACCTAACCTGCACAAGTAACTCAAACAAACATCAAATACATTATGATGTATATCATTGAGTTAGGTGAGGCTTCTTCAAATCAGGTACATTTGACCAATGTACCCAACATCCCTTACTTGAAATGATCATTACGTAGGCCTGAAAGACGAGTGCCTGTCATTCCAGGAGAAACTTCAGGAAGCGGAGGGCTCCCATTCTGACTTGAGAGTGAGGCGTGACTGCAACACCTCTCTCTTTCAGCAGATTGAGTCTAAGTTGAAGACTGAGCTGGCACGGTTGCGTGATGAGCTCCAAACCGAAAAATCTTTGGTGGAGAGGACAACGCGATTTTGGAGAGTTCGCATGGGAATAGTTCTCGCTTGGAGTCCGAGGTGGAGCGCCTTTCGTTGTAGGAGCATATTGCCAAACTAAAGGCAGATGGAATATAGTACAAAATTCCCTTGACTTTAAGCAGGATCGTTGTTAGCTTTCGGAGGAGATCCGTGAAGAAGTTTGGATGAAGGAGATGGAGCCCGAGTTGGCCGATGTGCGGGAGGGGGCATTTCGTTGTGAAATGGTGAAGACACTCTGGATGATAGCTTGCAAACTTGAGTGCGCTATTGTCGATCTTGGCATTGACAGCCTTTCCTAGGATGAGTGTGTTGAGTTTGATATTGGTGAAGAGTAGACTCCAAGCCTGTTGTATTTGGTTCGGTCTTGTACACTCGCTGCCTTGGTGGTGTATTTGTTCTTATATTATGTACTAGCTTGTGAGATTTTGATTCCTTCTTATATCTTGTTGACAACTTTGTGTGCTTGCTCGTAATGTTTGTTGTCTCGTCACCTACGAGTATATACGACTTGCTTCTTCAGAGTTTGAGGTTAGGGGTCGAGCCACCATCAGTTTCGTGACCTACTACCAAAGCGAAGGGTGAACCCTTTGAGTCGGGTAGTGCGACGTCTGTCTTTCCGTGGTGAGGGATGTCACTGAAGAATGTGGTGAAGGGCATATCTTCAAACTTAGGCAATCGTGAGGGGGTAGGCCCAAGCGATGTCGCGGCCTACTAGGGTGGATAAGTGCAAAACCTTTGATCAGTGCTAATGAGAGCTCGCAGGAACATGGTCCCAGAGAGATGTTGAAGTTAGGACGCTTTGAACCGCTAGAGAATGCGAGGGGGCAGACTCTGGCATCCTCGTGACCTACTATGACGGATAAGCGCAAAATAGTGAGCGGTCGTTGGGGCTGGAAGCCCGGAGAGACGGTAAAGGGAAGACCTTTGAACTACTGGTAAACGCGAGGTGGCAGGCCATGACAATGTCGCGACCTACTGTGACGAATAAGGGCAAAACCTTTGATCGATGACAGTGAGAAGTCGTAGGGATGTTGATAACTTCTTAAAAAGAAGTTATTTTAGTACATTTTTATTGACTTTATATTTGTTATAATTGGGTAAAATAGTTTTAAAATCAAATAAAACAAGATTTAATTTATAATTTGTCTAAGTTGAGTAATATCATCATTTTTCTATATTTTTATTGTAGAAACTAACGAATTCGAAGTTGAGACAAAATAATTAAAAATCCTGAAAAGTTGTTGGAGTGTTTCAAGTTGAAATCCAAAATTTAAAATTTAAATTCAAATCTTAGCACCATTTGTGATTTCGTAAAAGGAGAGTATTTGTTCGATTTTGGCATGAGATAAATGAGCAAAATATCATCTTAATGTGCCTGAATTTCTAATAGTAAAGCAATCATTTTTTGATCAAAGGATTTTTCATTTAAAAGAGCAATTTTAAATAAAAAGAAAAAGGACCTTTTTGAGATCATTCCCTTGGAGCAATTGGTGGGCTGAAGAGGAGGGTTCGGCCAGCATATAAGGGATCATCCAGGGAAAAATGGGATTCATTCATTACCATCTAGAGGAAGATCGGTTAGAGGAGAAAGGAGGAGGCCGGCGATAAGGGCAAAAACCGAGAGAAGAATTCTTGCACCATTTGGACTTTCATCGACATTTTTTGTAAGATCATTTTAATTGTGGCATGTTTGGCTAAGCTGTGGCGGTGTAGGAAGCAGTGGTGGGAAACAGTGGTGTATGAATCAGCTGTTTTGCAGCGGTGAAAAAATTTATGAAACTGTTTGAAAAACTGTATTTGCAGTACTGTGTGAAACAGTGGTGCAGAATTAAACAGTGATAGTAATAATTAAACAACCAAGAGAATTTAAGAAATCTAAAAATAATAAAAAAAATTGCTCATCATTTATTTTATTTAATTATAAAGTAAATATATTAATATTGGTGGGGTTCCCAAAAATATGTTCGGACGAGCCGAAAATTTCAAACGGACGTCAGAACACACGTATGCGCGCTCGACTCGCTCACGCACTAGGACGTCAGAACACATGTATCCCCAAAATAATTAGAATGTTGAAATGTTTTAATTATAAATTAATATAAGTTTTATTTATTAATTAATGAGGCTCTCCCTAGATATTTTCAAACCAAACATGCTCCGACTCGGGGTTACGGCGATCCGATTTTCAAGCCGGACGATCATCAACATTAATAATAAAATATTAATATATATTAATTAAAATATTAATACATAAATAAACATTTTACATTGATAAGACGGTTCGTTTTCACCCAATTCACGCACGACTCGAGTGACCCGCATTCACTAAACTTTTTTAAATTTTACTTTTTATAATTAAATATCATTTAAATGTATTTATATATAATCATTTAAAATTTTAAATATATATTCATTATAAATATAAAACTTATTTTTTTAAAAAAAATTAAAAATATTTTTTTAATAAAATAAGCTCTGCAGCCCCTGAAAAGGGGCTGCAGTGCTGCCGCGGCATGCTGCGGGCGGTGGCTTCTTGCCACCGCCCGCGCCAAATTTTCGTTTGGCGGAGCGTCAGCAAAAACAGTTGCATGCAGCTGTGGTGCCGCTCCGTCAACATGAGAGTACTATATATGTTGTGATAATGGATTTTTTTAAAAACTTATGAATATTTGTTGAATTAACTTTATTGATTTATGATTTTTAATGAAACTTTGGTTATTCATCTTTTTATTGCGTTTCAAGATTCGAGAGAGAAGAAATGTTAGTATTGAGATTAAGTTTTTCCTGTGTTGCAAAATTCAAGAGATGAGTAGCGTTGGTTTTTAAAACCAAATTTATATAATTTATTGTGTTTCAAGATTCGAGAAAGAAGAGACGTAAGTGCATTATAAATTCAATATAACAAGCAAAAGGTGAACGAGATTTCACTTTCATTCAAGCAACTTAGATTTTCATTATTATTAATATTCTTCATTTGACATGAGTAAGAGATGATATGGGAAATGAGACATATAGTGATTTCTGATATCGAGAGAAACAGATTTCCGTTTTAAAATTATTGCAAGATAAATTAATCAAATATTTTCATAAGGCGTCATTCTAACCATTCATCACAATAGACATAGGAAATCAAAATACAAGACTATTTCTACATATTGATAAATATTATTTTAGTAGTAGATCGTTTATTTAATTTTACTGTAATTTAAATCATTTTATAATCATCATAGATAATTGAAGTAGCTTGAATTTAAAGAAAATGGTAAGTTAATATTTGCAAGTGTTTTATTAGTCACTTACTCGTGAGAACGATATCTACTTTCATTTTATTACTTGATCTAACACATGCACTAGTGTTTTATATACATTTATTTCGAGCGTATCAAGTTTCTGGCACCATTACCGGGGGCATATCAAGATTTTGGCGCCGTTGCTGGGAAGATGCAAATAATTTAGTGTCTTTTCTTGTAATATTAGTAAACTCTGAGTATTTAAAGATCAATTTTCTATTTTATTCCTTTTTTTATTTGTAATATTGTCTACTGTATGTCCATATTTTTAAAATTTTAAAAAGCATTTTTTTAGTTTTATTTTGTCCTAATCTATTTTAAAGTTTATAAAACAGGTTATTTGTGTCTGAAATAATTTTCGTGTGTAGTTTATTTTTGCAAAGAAGGCCTAATTTTACTTTATCTGCATCTGTTTCAAAAAATATATATATACACATATGAGATGCGGGTGGTGTAGATCGTTGAGTCATACTACTGATGTGTGTTATATGTGGACTGTTGGGTATCATTCGTATCTCGCAAAACATAGAGAATATTTAGGTCGCCAATATTGTGACAAATTATCATAACCTTATGTCTCCGTGTCAAATAGTTTCTCGACCTTATGACTCGACTTTTTGGTTGTCGAGTAGTAATGTTAGGAAATTTGTCATAGTACGAACCACATCTTGAAGAATTGTGTCACTTATAACAGACAGAAGGAGAAAAATTAGGAATCAGACATCTAGATCATGACTACTACCGTAGTACCACCATGTTTACATGGGACTATTGCGGATAAGCCCCTCATAATTGCGGGCCTATATATTGATATTGATGTGTCGCTACCCCAAACACATTCATCACTATTTTTGATTCACCCACGAAGGAAGTTGAACATATATTTTTCAGAATAAAATATTAATAATATTCCTTCATTTTCTTTGCAAAACATTTCTGCACCTATTTTTATCAATTTTGTCGAAGATATTGCGCATGGTATGAATCCAGAACCTAAAGCTGCGCCAAAGAGGGACGAAGATATTGTGCTCTAATATGTGAGGAATGATACTTTGGAGCACGATGACACATCAATGCGGGATGAAGAAGATATCCTTTCTAATGAGGAGGTTTGCACTTCTTCATTAGATGAGCAGGTCCACTCACTACTAAGGCCCCTGAGTTCACGCGTTCCTCTTGTTATGATGTTTATGATACTTACATCAATCAATTTTTAGAACCTGTTGGGAGTGAAACTGTGATCACTCTCACGATTAGAAATTATATATATCATTCTTCTATTTTATTTTTTGACCACCCTTCTTTGCTTGAACATGTGCATGGGATTCAGTAATGATATATTTTAGGAGCTGAATCAAAAATGGTGGAGAGCTCTCCTCTTTGTGATTAGGATTACTTCCCCACACAAGAGGAAGCCCAACCCCATGTTCTTTCTGCTTGTCATACCCATGCCACTACTAATCCACTTATATCTCCACTTCTAAATAATTTTAATGCATTCATGCAGGAGTTTGAGTTTATTAACTCATTTTTGGATAATGTTGAAAATCAATTCTGGTACGAGAAGTACGTCACAATGACATAATTCATTCTTTATTTTACCACATCGTCACCACTCATGTTTCCCTTAAACAATTGGTTGTAGGAAGGCAAGAGATATTCTTATATTAATATGATGTTGGAAGAGAAAAAGAAATCAAAAAAGGAAGAGATTTGGGGATGAGGGAATGATCCTCCTTTCTACCCCTACTATCGGGTCTTCGATTCCTTTACTTTTATCTCTAGCTATTATTTTACGGCAACCTATAACTAATCTTGTTGTTGTGATAAAATAGTAAATAAGAGTTTTAGTTATTTACTTATTTTAGTATCTTTGTTTTAAAAAAAATACTACTATGAGACAACACAGATTTGTTTGTTATTTTTGTTGTTGTTTACTTATTTGTTATTTTTTCAGTTTACCCATATAGTTTTTTTGAGCTCTTTGTGGCGGGTACATTTCCTTTGGACTTAGCAGAAGGATCTTTGATCGCATTTCGCCTCCTATGTATGAAAGAAAAAGATAGGAAGACACTTTATATTGGAGATTTTAGAACTCCATTCAGAGGGGAGTATCTATTTTCAATAATCTTCTTTTTGCTTAAATGATAAATTATTTTAATAGAAAAGTATTATTTTTCTTGCTTTAAATGATAACTTTGTTAGGGACAAACAAAAGCTTAAGTATGGAGGTGGAATAACCCCTACAACTTGGGTGAAGAATAATTTATTTGAATACAAATTAAATGATCTCAATTTGTTCTTTAATTAATTAATAAACTATTTTAGTTATTCAATGATAATTATTTGGTACGGCTAATCAATCCTACGAGTTCAATTAATAAATTTGAAGTTATTAAAGTTTGCGGATAAAGCTCACTAAGTATTTATTTTATGCACAAAATTTGTGTGTACTTCTAAGATATTTTTTGATATTGACTTCTAAAAATACTAAAAAAGAGTGAACAAGAACTGAGTTAACGATGTAAAGCAAGACATGAGCATAGATGGTTTTTTTCATTTTGATCATTCACAAGAACATTTTAACTTGAACCATTTCATTTTGATACACATCATTTTATGCATAGTTTTCCTATATTTTTACTAGTTGTGTCTTAGTAAGTTATTTATGAGTGTTTAATTTTTCCTTTAAAAATGATTGAATTTCATAGTGAAAGATATGGTACCTAAACACCTAGAGGGGGGGGGGGGTGAATAGGTGACCTAAACCTTTTTAAAACTTTGTTGGCAGCACAACAATTATTTCACAGATTACTACAGCTAACAGCAATTACAGAAATCAAACAATTAATCCACAGCACAGCACAGCACACCACAGCAAACACACTAATTTATAGTGGTTCCCCAATCTTTGGGTACATCCACTTTCCCCCTTCGCCTATCTAGCAGTGTACTAGATTCGGCCAAACTTCTCCACTAACTCAGAACCAAACTAGGTTCCTACCTCAGGCCCAAAGCCTTACACTCAGCCAAAAGGCCTACACTCAGCCACCTAGGCCTACACTCAGCCAATTAAGGCCTACACTCAGAGTTCTTCAACTCCTACACTCAGGCAACCAAGCCCTACCCTCAGCCTTTATAAAATAGGCTTACAATTCTCTCAGATCCAATGGATCCTACAATTTAAAATAGAAAGTAAAATAGATAACTCTACAACTCAGAAATAGGAGAGGAGTTGAGAGATTCTTGAAGAGTTCTTGGAAGAACTCAGTTAGATCCAAACTGACTTAGCTTCCTTCAAAGCTTCTTGATTAGAAATGAATTAGTCTGAATCTTCTGCAGTTGTTCCTTGACCTCTGCTTCTTGAAATCCAGAAGACTCTGGATTCTTCTTCTCAGCCTTAGTTCCAAAGACTGAATACTTAGTTGGAGCTCTCTCTCTCCAACTTCTTAGATCTGCTGATGCACAGCAAGATCTTCTTGTGTTGATCCTCAATATATCACTTTTACAAAGATCTGAACTCTCTCTGTAAAAACTTTGTCAACCACTTCTATATTACTTCAACAATCAATCTCTTAGTCTCAATCATATCTTCTGTAGACTATGAGTGCCTATTTATAGGCTTCCTTCATGGTAACCGACTGGTCTGGTTCATAACAGACTTCTGATATCACTGACAGTTGATGTAGACCGGCTGGATCGGCAGCTGTCTTGTCAACCAGTCACTTCTTGAAATTCTTCTAAATGTCAGATAGTGTCGAGACTTTCTGTTCTTAAGTGTCGACACTTATAGGCCAAGTGTCGACACATGTTGTATAAGTGTCGACACAAGTCTACAAGGTGTCGACACAATTCCTTGTATGTCTCGACACAGTTTCTTCTGCATGTGTCGACACTGAAATTGAGTGTCGACACAAGTACTTGTACTTCATTCTGCAACTGTATTCTTCTAAGTGTCGACACAACTCCTTTGTGTCGACACAACTTTATGTGTTGAAACTGTCAAGTGTCGACACTGCTTCTTGGTGTCGACACAAGTCTTCACTTTTGTTTCTTCAGCTGAGTGTCGACACATTCCTTTAGTGTCGACACTTGTACTTAGAATATTTTGTAACTTTTCTGATCTTTGCTAAGTGTCGACACAGCTCCTTGTGTCGACACTTTCTTCAAGTGTAGAGTCTTCAACTAAGTGTCGACACATTGTGCTGAGTGTCGACACTTTCTTCAAGTGTTGACTCCTCTGGTTGTGTGTCGACACATTGTGCTGAGTGTCGACACTTACTTCAAATACTGAGTCTTTAGCTAAGTGTCGACACATTGTGCTGGGTGTCGACACTTACTTCAAGTGCTGACTCTTCTGCATAGTGTCGACACATTGTGTTGAGTGTCGACACTTGTACTTAGATTCTGCAGACTTTTGCTGAGTGTCGACACTTATTTCAAGTGTCGACACTTTCTGGTGTTGACTCAGCTCTTCTAGGTGTCGACACTTCTGCTAAGTGTCGACACAGCTTTTCTGCATTCTTCTTCACTGAGTGTCGACACAGCTCCAAGTGTCGACACTTTCTGACTGGTGTCGACTCTTCTTCCCAGGTGTCGACACAATGACTCCAAGTGTCGACACTGCTTGTCTGGGTGTCGACACAAGCTTTCTCAAGTGTCGACACTTTCCCTCTGGGTGTCGACACATGGACTTAGAATTTTTAGCTTCAGTCCAGTGTATTCCTAACCTGCACAAGTAACTCAAACAAACATCAAATACACTATGATGTATATCATTGAGTTAGGTGAGGCTTCTTCAAATCAGATACATTTGACCAATGTACCCAACAATCTCCCCCTATTTGGAGAAGTCATAACCCTTAGTCAATGATATACATCACTCATAATTAAAAAATTATAAAATGAAGTAAACCAGATATATGACAACAGAGTTAAACTTAAACATGTAATAAAGCACACATGTATACTCATTCAGCATCACAGAACAAACAAGAATTAGACACATTCATCAGAACAATCATGAAATTTATTTAACAAAAACTGTTTATACATTTAATACATTTTCAATGATTTACACAAAATGTTTGATGTAACAGATTACAACATTTTTCAGTTTAATCTTAGTCTAATTCTGCTCTGGTTCCTTAATGACTATGCCTTTTCCAGCTTGTACTTTAGCTTTCACAGCAGCAGCAGCAGCAGGCTCAGCTTCAGCAGTCTTCTTCCCTTTGGAGTCCTTCTTCTTCTGTTCTTCAGCCTTGATCTTTTGCCTTTCAAAATAATGATAGGGCTTAGGAAAGTACTTGCTAGGCTCCACAGCTGTAGGAGGTAGCTTTCCTAACTTAGCCTTCCTTCTATGTTGGACAATGGCTTCCTGCCTACTTTCATGTTTCCTCCATTCAGCCTCTGAGAACCACTTGTTCCTCTCATGGGCATTGTCCTTGGCCGCTTTCCATGCAGTGAGAATGATGTTCCTAGAAGTAGGGCTCCACTGTTCAAAATCTGGTTTTTGTTCAGCAAGTTCCCTGAACTTCTTCTTTGATAGCCTAGTCTCTTCTTCTTTGTCCAAAGCCTCTTGCATAGCAGCTGTGATAAGGTTGAACAACCTTTTCCAGAATAATATTAGGCTTGCCAGCAGTTGGACTATACATTGTGCTTATATCTGCATGAATCATTTCAAAATCTGGAGGTGGATAGATTACATCAGCCACTGCCTGTTGCTCACCTCCAAGATATGTTCCTTGAATACCAGATTCAGCTACTTCATTGTCATCACACAGGGGAGGATATCCAAGTGTAGCCCTGATTGAATTTGAAATCCATTTGGCATGCTCAGAACTGGCCTTGACTAACACTCTCTCCCCCTTTATGACTTCTTGGGCTACATGATCTCTCACATCATCTTTCTGAAACCTGATTTGGCTATCCAAATACCTTATGCCCTCTTTAAAGAAAGGTCTTAGCTTGGTAAGCTGTTCAGAAATGACCTTTTGTGAGTCCTTGATGGCAGTCTTGACAGCAGTTAGTTCAGCTTGAAAGAGTTTATCAAAATCAGCTTTGGCAGCAGCAGAGGAGGTTGATGGTTCATCAGACTTTTCTTGAGTTCAGTGACTATGGCATTGTGAGATGCAGTCAAGTTATCATTCATCCTGAGTTGATTTCCAGCACATAGCCTTGCTTTAGTGCTATATCTTCTACTTTCTCTTGGATTGTTTCTTGATGTTTAGCCAGATAGACCACTGCATGAGCACCCTTTGTAAAACAATCAGTCATCTCCTTTTTATTAAGGTTCATTTCAAACCTTATTGACTTTATTTCCTGTCCCAGATCAGATTGTAGTGCCTTGTGCCCTTCATCAACATAAGTTTCCAAAGCCTTCCTTTGTTCATCCATCTTGATTTGCATGGCAAGCAGTAGAGCACTGTAATCAGTGGATGGAGCTTGTTGAACTAAGGAGTGTTGAGCAACAGTTTGGAGAGCTTTCTTATAGCTCTGACTCCTTCTTTTGAAAACAAAGAACTTCTTTTTCTTAGCTTGCTCAGCTTCATCATCTTCAGATTCTGATGTACTGGCTATATCCACCCTATCCTTAGGGCTGGATGGTGTTTCAATGTGCACATCTTGTGCCTTCTCAGTATCTAGCCTTATAGGCTCTTCTTGAATATTCAAATTCTCCCCCTCAGCAGCAGCATCCTCCACTGCATCAGCAGCATTCTTTTCCATATCAAAATCATCCTGATCTAAATTCAGAAATAGATCTTCCATTGTGTATTCTGCTGGAGACTGTGCAGGAGATGTACTGGTTTTATCAGCTACAACAGATGTGTCTTGGAGAACAACATCTGGTTCTTGAGTTGCTGGCTGATTTTGCTGATGGTCATCAGACAAATCAGAATTTATTATAGAAAAATTCAAAGTATTAAGGTCAACAAGTACCTCTTGAATGAGGAGGGTGGCTTGCTCACTCTCCAGTGTAGATGGTTCTGCTACACCTGGAAGCTCCCCCTGGATGTCAGCTGGCTCCTGAGGAGCAGGTGACTTGTCTGCAGCCTTATCCATTGGACTATCAGGAGTGAAGACCACATGTTCTTCACTGCCTGAGCTGCTGGAGGACTCTTGAGGCACAGCAGCAGTCTTCCTCTTCTTCCTGGGAGGAGAGTCTTTCTTAGAAGCTTGTTTCTCAGGGGTGGTCAATTCCTTTGACACCAGCACCCTTTCCCATCTAGAGAATATCCTTGAGTCCATTCTCCTCATGTGATTGATTTTTGTTCCTGCAGCAGAGCTCATTACCTCTGGAATTGATCCAGCTAGGTAGAGACTTAGTATCCTGCCCAGATTGGGCTTCTTCAGACTTTCTTTTACTTTCTCAAAGACAATCATAGACCAGTCTGTCTTAAGGTTGAAGATGATTCTGGTCATGATACTGAACATAGAGGCTGACACCCTGTCATGCCCTCCTGGTTTGCTTAGAATAACCTTGCCTACAACTTCAGACAGGAATTTGCCTTGATTGTTCATCCCCTTCCTGTTGAAAACTGATCCTATTTTCATCTTAGGATCAAGACCACACCAAGTGAGTGCTTCTCTGGTCTTAGATGTGGTCACTTCCTCTTCTTCTTGAATCTTAGGTAGCTGAAGTACCTTTCTCAAAGACTTGGGTGAAACCTTGACCTTGGTTCCATGCACTCTGGATTTGATTCTGTATCCAGAGTCGTCCACAGTTGCTCCAGTAAGAAATTCAATCACTTCTTTCTTCATATCTTGGTTGGCTCTGAAACCAAGTATTCCAGTCCTGAATCGCTGACTAGGGTTATCACTGATTTGATTTCCTGATCACTGTCGTCGAATGCGCCTCGCACGAGCTCATAGCCTTCGTTTACGTTCTCTTCCAGCTTGGGAGCCATTAGGGTTTTGAGAATTAGTCTTTAGAGAAGAGAAATGTCGACACAGGAGTTTAGTCTCGAAACTCTGAAAGCGTGTCGACAAACACAAACAGAACCCTATTTATACCTTTCTTGTTTGAAGACGAACAGGCGGGATGAATTTCTAAAGATGTGTCGACACTGTCAATAAGTGTCGACACTGACTTATAATGTCTCGACACACATGTGTCGACACAAGTTTAGTCAACAGATTTTATGTGTCGACACTTGGTTAAGTGTCGACACCACTATACTCGACATGTAGTCGAGACTTTACTTAGAAAAATTCTGAGTAAAACTTAAGTGT
Organism: Platanthera guangdongensis; assembly: GCA_039583875.1. Taxonomy (NCBI): domain Eukaryota; kingdom Viridiplantae; phylum Streptophyta; class Magnoliopsida; order Asparagales; family Orchidaceae; genus Platanthera; species Platanthera guangdongensis. Next base: position 11,474,969 of record CM077155.1, read on the forward strand.
CGACACTTTATTGGATGTGTCGACACCTACTCGACATGTGTCGACACTAACATTCTGAAGTGTCGACACTAACTTCCTAGATGTGTCGACACCATTTTCCTGAAGTGTCGACACTTACTATTCTGTGTCGACATAGACTTGTCTATGTGTCGACACCTTTTTACTTAGCCAATTTTTGTTCTGTATACTTAATCTAAGTTTATCATACCTAGTTCAATTTTGAACCTATTAAACTTAGCTTCATCTAAGGGCTTAGTGAACATATCAGCTATCTGATTATCAGTTCTAACATATTCAAGTGCAATATCATTTCTTTCTACATGCTCCCTAAGAAAGTGATATTTAATCTCAATATGTTTAGTTCTACTATGTGATACAGGGTTATTAGCTATGGAAATAGCACTTGTAGAATCACAATAAAGTGGAGTTCTACTTACCTGACATCCATAGTCTTCTAGCTGATGTTGAATCCACAGAAGTTGAGCACAGCAACTTCCTGCAGCTACATATTCTGACTCAGCTGTGGAGATGGCCACACTGGTTTGCTTCTTACTACTCCATGAAATGAGTCTTCCACCTAGGAATTGACAGGATCCAGTTGTGCTCTTTCTATCTTCTTTGCATCCTGCAAAGTCTGCATCTGAATAGCCTGTTAGATCAAAATCTCCATTCCTAGGGTACCAGAGGCCTAGATAGGTGTGCCCTTTAGATATCTCAAGATTCTCTTGACTGCAGTCAAGTGAGATTCTTTGGGGCAGGCTTGATACCTGGCACAAACACATGTAGCATACATAATGTCAGGCCTACTTGCAGTCAAGTATAGTAGGGAGCCAACTATCCCTCTATACAAGGTTTCATCTACAGGTTTCCCTGCATCATCCTTGCTTAGAGACATACTTGACCCCATAGGAGTCTTCATGGTACTGGAGGAATCCATACCATATTTCCTTATGAGTTCTAGGGTGAACTTAGACTGACATATGGATAGACCACTTTCAGTCTGTTTAACTTGGAGACCCAAGAAAAACTTCAGTTCTCCCATACTACTCATTTCAAATTGACTCTGCATAAGCTTTGCAAACTTTTTGCAAAGGCTACTTTCAGTAGACCCAAATATAATGTCATCTACATATATTTGGACAAGTATTACTTTGCCTCTAGATTCCCTAAGGAATAGAGTCTTATCTATTTTCCCCTTGTGAACTTGTTCTCAATGAGGAAACTAGATAGGGTTTCATACCAAGCTCTAGGAGCTTGCTTTAACCCATACAATGCTTTCCTAAGTCTATAGACATAATGTGGAAGAGTAGGATCAACAAAACCTGAAGGCTGCTCCACATATACTTCTTCTTTTAAATTACCATTAAGGAATGCTGACTTCACATCCATTTGGTATACTTTGAATCCTTGGTAGGTTGCATAGGCCAAGAACATCCTTATGGCTTCCAGTCTGGCTACTGGAGCAAAGGTTTGATCAAAATCAATACCTTCTTCTTGCCTATATCCTTTTGCAACCAGTCTTGCCTTATTCTTAATGATGACACCTTGTTCATCTAACTTGTTCCTGTAGATCCACTTTGTTCCTATCACATTGTGATCTTTAGGCTTAGGAACCAGATCCCACACCTTGCATCTTTTGAACTGATTAAGCTCCTCCTGCATTGCTTCAGTCCACTGTGGATCTTGTATAGCTTCTTCAAATTTCTTTGGTTCTATTTGAGACAGAAAACTTGAATATACTACAGCATTCTGATTTCTGCTCCTTGTCTGAACACCTTGTCTTGGATCTCCAATGATCAGCTCTACTGGATGATCTCTTAGATGCCTGTTGGCTGGAGGCATCCTTACTTCTGGTTGAACTTCTTCAGCATCTTCATCAAGCTGAGTTCCTTGTACTTCAAACAGCTCCTTGTACATGTAGTTCTCCCCCTGGACATAAGCCATCTTCTTCTACTTGCTGTCTTGCAGCAGGTACATCTTCTATGGTTAGCTTGTCCATCTTCTTAGTAAGACCTGTAGGGCTGCACACACTACTAGACAACTCATTGTTAATTAGTTGTGTTTCATCAAAAACTACATGCACAGACTCCTCTACAACTTGTGTAGTCAAGTTGTAGACTCTATAAGCCTTACTATTATTGCTGTACCCAACAAACACTCCCTCTTGGGACTTGGCAGCAAACTTAGTTAAGTAAGACTTCCCATTGTTAAGTATGAAGCATTTACAACCAAAGATCCTAAAATAGGACAGATTTGGTTTCCTGCCTTTCACTACTTCATAGGGGGTCTTGTTTAACCTTTTAGTGATGGTAGCCCTATTTATCACATGGCATGCAGTGTTAACTGCTTCAGCCCAGAAATATTCTGGCAGTGATGAATCACTTAATAGGGTTCTACCAGCCTCTATCAAGGTCCTATTTTTCCTTTCAGCAATGCCATTTTGCTGAGGTGTTCTAGGTGAAGAGAATTCTTGAAATATCCCATAGTCTTCACACAGCTTTGTCATGCTTTCAGACTGAAACTCAGTACCATGGTCACTTCTAATTTTGACCACTGTACAGTTCAATTCATTCTGAATTTGCTTAACAAAACTATAGAAGACACTAGGTGTTTCAGATTTCTGCTTTAAGAAGAACACCCAGGAAAACCTTGAGTAGTCATCAACAACTACAAAGGTGTAGACCTTCCTACCTAAGCTGTGAACTGGCATTGGACCAAATAGATCCATATGCAAGAGGTATAAACACCTCACAGCATCTTTGTTGTCTAAGCTTCTAAAGGTGGATTTAGTCTGCTTGCCCTTTTGACAAGCTGAGCAAATGCCATCTTTGACACACTTAACTTGAGGACCATTCCTCACTAACTCTTTACTAAAGAGTTTGCCAATAGTCTTGTAATTAAGATGAGCAAGCCTCTTGTGCCATTTGACACATTGAGAGACTGTCTCATCAGCTACAAGACAGACTGGAGAACAATTGTTCTCAACCATAATGTCTAAGCAGTAGACATTTCTCTTTCTATATCCAGTCAAAATGATCTCTTGATCACTTGACCTCTTGATATGACAACCATTTTTAACAAATGAGATGTCATACCCTACATCACTTAATTGACTTATACTAATGAGGTTGTGTTTCAAACCTTTAACATAAGCCACTTGAGTAATGGTAACAAGGTTAGAAGAAATGTTACCAAACCCTTTGATGATTCCTTTTTCAGAACCACCAAAGGTCACCTTTGGACCATTTTTGATTGGGATGTAGTCCTTCAGTAGTCCCCTAGTTCCAGTCATGTGTCTGGAACAACCACTATCCAAGTACCATGTAGGGGTATGGTCACTTGGATTCACCTGCAAAACAAATTAATGAACCTTAGAACCCAAAGTAAACTTGGGTCCTTGGTGATTGTTAGTTTGCAATTTGACATAGCTACCTGCTGGCTTTCCAATAGGTAACTTGCTACTCAACTTGGCACTGGCATTGTGCCAACAATCCAAGGCAAAGTGGCCAACCTTGCCACAACACCAGCATTCAAACTTGTTGTACCTTTGCTTAGGTACAACCTTTGCTGTCTTGACCACAGCAGCCTTGTTGAATGTTGGGGCTTTGCCCTTGGACTTGGACTGATCCTGAACAGTCCTCACAGGCATAACAAAACCCAATCCAGCCTTTCCTTTATGATGAGCAAATTCATCAATCAAGGGTAGCACTGATTTAGGTTTTGAAAACCTAGCAACTAGCTCTTTTTCCTTCTGGAGATTGATCTCCAGCAACTTAATTTGATCATTTTTAAATGTAATAGTACCCATCTGAATCACAGTAATGTGTTTCAGCCTGGCTACTTCATTCAGTTTTTGATCATACTCCTTCTCAAAATCTGTTGCAGCTGCCTTGAGATCAGCAATCTCCTTTGCCTGACTTTTGGCTAGGATCTTGCTTTTCTTATAGGCTTGCAACAGTACTTGGTATTCATCTAAGAGCTGATGAATATCTCCCTCAGATTCAGAATCACTTCCATCACTTGATGAAGATGATTCTGACTCTGAACTAGAACTGGAATCTGAACTTGGAGTTGGACTTTGTACCTGACTAGGTCCTGGCTGCTCCAGGATTTTGGTACTTTCAGTCAATGCCATCAGTCCTTGGCACTGAACCTCTTCTTGTTCATAGATTGATTCCATGATCTGCATAAACTCTTCTTCTTCTTCAGCAAATAGCCCTATATAGGCTTCAGCATCTGTCTCAGTGTCTGAAGAAGAAATATCTGAAAGAGTCTTCTCATTCTTTGCAACAAAGGACTTCTCCTTCTTTCCTTTGAAGTGAGTCTTCTTTTTGTCACTGGATTCTTTCCTTCTTTCAGGACAATCTGCAATTACATGACCCTGTCTATTGCAGCAGTAACACACAATCTTAGACCCAGTTGCCTTGCTAGTCTTTGTCCTTTTCTTGTCCTTCTTTGAAGGCTTCTTCTCCTGATACTGAACTTCTTTCCCTTTGGAAAAAGAAGGTCTGGACTTCCACTGTTTCTTCTTCAGGAATTTCTGAAAATGTCTGGTAAATGCAGCAAAGTCTTCATCACTTTCACTGCTTGTAGATTTAGTGCTAACAGACTCATCAGAATCTGATTCAACTACCTCTGGAGGAGGAGTTGATGACTTAGTCCTGTTCTTTCTAGGTACTTCTGACTTAAAGGCAACAGTCCTTTCCCTGTGTTCAGTCCTTGTTGACTTTTCCTCCTCTTTTCTTACTGACAATTGCATCTCATAAGATAACAACTTGCCAAACAGTGTGGGAGGAGGAATTTCTCCCAACTTTGCCATTTCTCTGATGGCACAGATCTTAGTGTCCCAATCTTTGGTTAGGGACCTCAAGAACTTATCATTCAATTCATAGTTTGTGAACTCCCTTCCATAGGACATGAGTTCATTAACAATTCTGTAGAACTTTTTATAGCATTCAGTGATGCTATCTCCTCTTCCTTGCCTAAAGCTCTCATATTCTTGATTAAGCAAGGATTTCCTATCTTGTCTTACTTCTTCAGAACCTTCCATGTAGACAATGAGGGTATCCCACATTTCTTTTGCTGTTTTACAGTGAATAAGGTTCTGGAAGGTGGCATCATCAATTGCACTAACTATGATGTTCTGTGCCCTTTTGTCCATTGTAGCTAGGACAATCTCATCCTTGGTCATCTCAGAAAAATCCTTTGGAGTTCTCTGTGTAGCATCCAAGACTGAAATCTTCATGGGCACATAAGGCCCTTCCTTGACTGTGATGTAGATCCTAGGGTCAGAGGCCTCCATGAACAGCCTTACCCTTTCTTTCCAGATTCCAAAAATCTCCTTTCTGCAAATGGGTAGTTTCATTGAACCCAATTCCTTGTGATTCTCTGAAGACCCCATGTTTCTTGATTTTCTTGAAACTGTTTCCTGACTTATACTGAATCTGCCAAACTGGATCTCCTCAGACAGTTAGTCCTTTTTGAGGAACCTCGCTTTGATACCACTTGAAAGATATGGTACCTAAACACCTAGAGGGGGGGGGGGGTGAATAGGTGACCTAAACCTTTTTAAAACTTTGTTGGCAGCACAACAATTATTTCACAGATTACTACAGCTAACAGCAATTACAGAAATCAAACAATTAATCCACAGCACAGCACAGCACACCACAGCAAACACACTAATTTATAGTGGTTCCCCAATCTTTGGGTACATCCACTTTCCCCTTCGCCTATCTAGCAGTGTACTAGATTCGGCCAAACTTCTCCACTAACTCAGAACCAAACTAGGTTCCTACCTCAGGCCCAAAGCCTTACACTCAGCCAAAAGGCCTACACTCAGCCACCTAGGCCTACACTCAGCCAATTAAGGCCTACACTCAGAGTTCTTCAACTCCTACACTCAGGCAACCAAGCCCTACCCTCAGCCTTTATAAAATAGGCTTACAATTCTCTCAGATCCAATGGATCCTACAATTTAAAATAGAAAGTAAAATAGATAACTCTACAACTCAGAAATAGGAGAGGAGTTGAGAGATTCTTGAAGAGTTCTTGGAAGAACTCAGTTAGATCCAAACTGACTTAGCTTCCTTCAAAGCTTCTTGATTAGAAATGAATTAGTCTGAATCTTCTGCAGTTGTTCCTTGACCTCTGCTTCTTGAAATCCAGAAGACTCTGGATTCTTCTTCTCAGCCTTAGTTCCAAAGACTGAATACTTAGTTGGAGCTCTCTCTCTCCAACTTCTTAGATCTGCTGATGCACATCAAGATCTTCTTGTGTTGATCCTCAATATATCACTTTTATAAAGATCTGAACTCTCTCTGTAAAAACTTTGTCAACCACTTCTATATTACTTCAACAATCAATCTCTTAGTCTCAATCATATCTTCTGTAGACTATGAGTGCCTATTTATAGGCTTCCTTCATGGTAACCGATTGGTCCGGTTCATAACAGACTTCTGATATCACTGACAGTTGATGTAGACCGGCTGGATCGGCAGCTGTCTTGTCAACCAGTCACTTCTTGAAATTCTTCTAACTGTCAGATAGTGTCGAGACTTTCTGTTCTTAAGTGTCGACACTTATAGGCCAAGTGTCGACACATGTTGTATAAGTGTCGACACAAGTCTACAAGGTGTCGACACAATTCCTTGTATGTCTCGACACAGTTTCTTCTGCAAGTGTCGACACTGAAATTGAGTGTCGACACAAGTACTTGTACTTCATTCTGCAACTGTATTCTTCTAAGTGTCGACACAACTCCTTTGTGTCGACACAACTTTATGTGTTGAAACTGTCAAGTGTCGACACTGCTTCTTGGTGTCGACACAAGTCTTCACTTTTGTTTCTTCAGCTGAGTGTCGACACATTCCTTTAGTGTCGACACTTGTACTTAGAATATTTTGTAACTTTTCTGATCTTTGCTAAGTGTCGACACAGCTCCTTGTGTCGACACTTTCTTCAAGTGTAGAGTCTTCAACTAAGTGTCGACACATTGTGCTGAGTGTCGACACTTTCTTCAAGTGTTGACTCCTCTGGTTGTGTGTCGACACATTGTGCTGAGTGTCGACACTTACTTTAAATACTGAGTCTTTAGCTAAGTGTCAACACATTGTGCTGGGTGTCGACACTTACTTCAAGTGCTGACTCTTCTGCATAGTGTCGACACATTGTGTTGAGTGTCGACACTTGTACTTAGATTCTGCAGACTTTTGCTGAGTGTCGACACTTATTTCAAGTGTCGACACTTTCTGGTGTTGACTCAGCTCTTCTAGGTGTCGACACTTCTGCTAAGTGTCGACACAGCTTTTCTGCATTCTTCTTCACTGAGTGTCGACACAGCTCCAAGTGTCGACACTTTCTGACTGGTGTCGACTCTTCTTCCCAGGTGTCGACACAATGACTCCAAGTGTCGACACTGCTTGTCTGGGTGTCGACACAAGCTTTCTCAAGTGTCGTCACTTTCCCTCTGGGTGTCGACACATGGACTTAGAATTTTTAGCTTCAGTCCAGTGTATTCCTAACCTGCACAAGTAACTCAAACAAACATCAAATACACTATGATGTATATCATTGAGTTAGGTGAGGCTTCTTCAAATCAGATACATTTGACCAATGTACCCAACACATAGTGATATATGACCTCGATATATGTATACATACTTGTAATGATCCCAACTATGAAGAAAAAATGTACCATAGTAATATGCGGCCTAAGTATATTAATGTATACTAGGAATGATCCCAACTATATAAAAAAGGAATATATCATAGTGATATATGGCTAAGGTATGTGTACTTATATTAAAATGATCTCAACTATGAATATAAAATGTTTTAAAAATATGTATTTGATAGTTAAATCTCATAATATGATTAATTATTATGATTATTAACTAGGGAATACCATATTGATAACAAAATTTAACCATAAATTCCAATCGAGTCAAATTCAATCCTATTTTCAATGAATTACTAACTCGTGTGGAGGCTAAATTGAAAACTTAACTTATTCTTATCATTTCCAATTAATGGGTAGATCAATAATTGCATGAGAGTAAATTATTTTTAAAAGCAAAGTTCACACAATACTAGATTCTTAATTGAGGTTTATCTTTTATTGAACTAATGGATTTGAGAATTTTTGAGCTCTTATTGATTAGTAAGCTTATCAGTTGAGTAAAACGAATTTCTTGAGTTGACTTTGATTATTTTTTGTTCAAGTAAAAAGATCATTTGAATGCATCTTGATAGCATTTCTTCATTTAATTTATTGATAAGAATTATTTTTGTTAGGGACTAGCAAAACCCTAAGTTTTGTGGTGTGATAACTTCTTAAAAATGTTATTTTAGTACATTTTTATTGACTTTATATTTGTTATAATTGAATAAAATGTTTTAAAATCGAATAAAATAAGATTTAATTTATTATTTGTCTATGTTGAGTAATAACATCATTTTTCTATGTTTTTATTACAGAAATGCTAAAAAATCGAAGTGGAGACAAAATAATTCAAAATTCTGAAAAGTTATTACAGAGTTGTTGCAACAAACTAAAATTCAAAATTCAAAATTTAAATTCAAATTTTGACGTCATTTGCAATTTTGAAAAAAAGAGAGTCTTGGTTCGGTTTTGGCATGAGATAAAGGAGCAAAATATTATCTTAAAGTGACTGAATTTTTATAAGGAAAGCAATTATTTTTTTGTTTAAAAGATTTTTCATTTAAAGGATCAATTTTAAATAAAAGAAAAAAAAATCTTTTTGAGATTTCTCTTGGAGCAATTGGGAGCAATTGGAGGGCTGAAGAGGAGGGTCCGACCAGCATATAAGAGATCATCTGGGGAAAATGAGATTCATTCATTTTCATCTAGAGGAAGATCGACTAGAGGAGAAAGGAGGAGGTCGACGACTAGGGAAAAAATCAGGAGAAGAATTCTTGCATCATTTGAACTTCCATCGTCATGTTTTATAAGATCTTTTTAATTACGTGTTGTTTCTCCTCGAGTATGAATTAATTTTTCTTGGTCTTGTATGATGAGAGTACTGTATATATTGTGATGGTGGATTTCTTTTAAAATTTATGAACGTTTGTTGAATTCTCTTTATTGGTTTATGATTTCTAATGAAAATTTGATTCATCTTTTTATTGCATTTCAAGATTTGAGAGATGATAAACGTTAGTATTTAGATGAAGATTTTCTTCATGCGTTACAAGATTGAGAGAGTAGTGACGTAGGTTTTTAAATCCAAATTTCTATAATTTTACTGCATTTCAAGGTTCAAAATATTCATTTGACGCGGAAGCTTGGGTCTCCGATTTCGGCAGATATTACCAGCGGGTCTTGGTGTGGTATCATTTCCTTCACTGATGTATTCTGATCGATCTTGGTCTGTGTGATGGAGTTTATGGTGGCAAATGGGGACCCCGTTATGGTCTTTACCGTTCTCATGACTTGTCTACCCTCTGCTCTTCTTGGCACGCCAGTGGCTGCTCCCTCCTCTACTTTTCTAGCAGGTTCCTTGTCTGATAGTGCAAAAATCTTCCAAAAATTTACTAATGAATGAGAAGCTCAATTTCATCCTTCAGCTTTATACACTCGGTAGAATGATCAGTCCCTTTGTGGAACTCATAATACTTCTTTCAATCTCCCTTGCCTACGAGGATCTCTCGTGGCATTCGTAGTGCTAGATCATTCTGGATTGCATAAAGTATGTTAGTACGTCATGTACTGAACAATGTTACTCTTGATATGAGTGGGCGGTTGTTCCCTTTGTCGCTCTTATTGGCGGGGGTTCATCTGGCGCTCCTCCTAGCACCTTGGTGTTGCTTCTCATATCTTCCTCTTTGAGGCGCACTCAAACTGTGGTTGGTGTGCCTCGATCGCTTTGTCGGTCCCGATATGGGCCTTAACTATGTGCACTAAGTTTGGGTAACTAGGGACTGTCTCTCTCATCAGGGAAGATTAGAGTCCTCCCAGTCAGAGTCCCCCAAAGAAGACTACGCGTAGGAGTTCTGGATCCACCCTAGGAATTTTCTTCGCCTCCATGGTTAATCGACAGAAAAACTCCTTGAGGGTTTCCCCTCACTCTGGTGGATCACGAGAGATGGGACAGGTCCTTGATGATGTAGTAGTTGGCGATGAACTGGTCCAAGAACTGTTTAGTGAGCTGAGCGAAGTTCCGGATCATTCCGTCTCCCAGTGAGTGGAACCAGGTCCTTGTTCGGCCCATCAACGTTGTGGGGAAAACCTGGCAGAGCAATTAATTGGGAGCATTGTAGATGCGGAGGATCATAGAGATGTGATCCACATGCTTGAGGGGGGTCCTTGGTCCCATCGTAAGTCTCAATACATGGAAGCATTAATCCTGAATGGGCCAGGTGTGCAAAGACTTTAGGTGCCAACATCCATTCGTTTCTCATGGTTCGATGGATGTGTGTCGCACGACGACCAACCTGCCCGAACTCCTCTTCAAATAGTTCCCTTATCTCTTCTCTGGTCATTCCTCTTGCGGGGTACTCGGGGGCACCACCCCATTGGTACTGATGGAGAGGGCTGATCTCAACAACCCTGGCCTAGTGGGTGGGGTGTCCTTTACTAGCCTCTTGTGAGCACTCAGATTCCTTCCTGTGATCTACTCTTTGATCGCGAACTTGTAGTGGTGGTACGCCGACCAGAGCTAGGGACTGCGGGAGCCTGTGGCGTTCCATGGTTCCTTATTAAAGAAAACATCTCGGCCAACTACTCCTCCATCCAAGCCACATGACCAGGCAAGAAGGTTATGGGCGCATTTTTCGCTTCCTCTGTGAAGGAATGTTAATGAGTGAGTTTCATAGTCCTTGATCGGCGCGGTCTTTGCAATCGACCCCTGGGTAGCGTGAGTGCTTCATCTTGTCATCCTTTTCGGCTTTATTATATTGTGAACTTTCCAGGGAACATGTTTCCCATAGACAACGTCAAACTGTTACGGACCGTTCAAGGCTTCTTGTAGACCGGGTCTTTTAAACCATCTTAGCTTGCAGAGCTGTCGAACGAACAAACAGTCAGAGATTCATAAAATTGTGATAAAGAGACTTGATTACGTGAAAAACCCACAATCAGTGTGAGAAACCACGCGGTCAATTCAGAGTCGACCTAGCTTCCACTATTCAAAGTTTGTTACAAAATGCTTGGGTGAAGGCGAGGGCGACAGGTCACTCCTTGTTACACTTGATGATATGAGAGAGTGTACACAAAGCTTGGTGAGGTTCTGCACTTTTTTGGCGGTCTTATCTCTTCATGTGAGCGGAAACATAAAAACTTGATTGACTTGACGAGATCACCTCGACGCACTGAGAGGGCTTTTCACTAGCTTCCACGCTTCGCGGATGACAAAATATAGTGAGTGACTATTGCGAGTCTATCCACCTCCAAGTGTTTGACGAATCTCAGGGCGACTTCGTCCTTTTAGACGATCCTTGGCAGAGTTCCTTGGAAGTGATCCTTGATGAAAATCCTGCAGAGAGAGGAGAGGGGTAGAAAGAGACAGTAAGTAGAGAGAGTTCAGAGTTCCGGGCAAAAGATGCAAATGTAGCAGAAAAGGGAACGTACAAATTTGAGCATGCAGATCAAAATTTTTAGATAAATGGAAACTCTACCTCTGGGCCAAAAAAAGACCCGCCCTGGAAGACAGGCGTCCCGAAGCCGATGGCCAAGGCGGCAGTCGCCCCACCACTACACGTCGAATGGCCGAGATAGGGTGGCCTGTAACGGTCCAGGCCCATCCCATGGGAACCCGCTGGCACCGCCAGCCTACCAGGGTCCAGACCCGGGCCCACCACTGGTAGTCAACCTTTCACATTTAAGCCTGCAGGCCATGCACCCCAACCCCTCTCCGGCCTGTTTATCAGCACGGTAAGTTGTTGCCACTGGGTCTCGAACCCAGGACCTTGATAAGAGAGCTTTCCGCCACTCCCTCATCACCAACTGAGGTGCAGCCGGTGGGTTCGTCGGATGAGGCAGTGAAGGCGCGGTTAGGAGTTCGGGGGTATCAGGATTTTAGAGGAAATGAACAGTGTCAGCCTTGGGAGGAAATGTTATAGTCAGCCCTTTTATTTTGAATCCAACGATCCTTGTTTGATGGAGCTTGATCGAACGGTCCAGATTTCTTCGGTGGTGTGATTGGAGATATGTATATTGGTTTATATGATACAGATATATATATATATATATATATATATATATATATATATATATATATATATATATATATATATATATATATATATATATATCACTACCATATATAAAGAAATATGATAGGACATGAATTATAAATTCATAGGAATGATTTGAGCCGTCCGATTTGAATTCATTTTACAACAACTTTTTGATCAAATGAACCCCCTCTCTTTACTTTTTCGTAGGGGTCCTAAACCTACTGAAGGAGTCCTAAAGTTATGTATAATTATTTAAAAAAAATTCTACCAAACGCATCAGCTAAAGACGGCCCATATACTTCGGGCGATTTAAGCAAAGCCCGCCTGCTTGCCAAAGCATTACAGGGATTTTAAACAGCCCGCCAGAGCCCACAAGCCCGGCAGCTCGCTTAATTTCAAACCTTTACAGTGGAAAATCATATTTAAACCAAAAATATACCCATGTACAGCCGGTGTGGGACTATAATAGGCGGGTGAACAGTGCTCCCGCCACTGTTCACCTGCCTATTCTATTTTAAAATATTGTTTTGTTTTTAAATTTTTTAATTATTATTTATAAAATAATTTTAAAACATTCTAAAAACTGGCGGATGAACAGTGCTACTGCCACTGTTCACCCGCCAGTTTTTTAGCATTTTTTTAAAAATTTTAAGTAATTCTTTAATTTTCTTAATTAATTATTCTAAATAAAAAAAAAAAAATTAATTTTAAAAAGGAGGTTGTTGGGTACTTTTGCGAAGCCCGCCGGGGGGCGGGCCAAGCCCGCCGTCGCCGTGCGGGTACTGTGGCGCGTGGTTATCGGGCCGGAGACCCGTGTCTGTCACTCGTGTGTATATATATATATATATATATATATATATATATATATATATATATATATATAGGTGGATCGGCCAGCCCATGATGGGCCAGCCGAGGCCGATTGAGACCAGGCGCCCAAAGGTGGTGGATGACACTCATTGGGCCGATTTAGGCCGCTGGGCGATGGCGAAGAGGACGGCGCACGGGATCCCGAGCGGCAGTTATATATATATATATATATATATATATATATATATATATATATATATATATATATATATATATATATATATATATATATATATATATATATATATCTAAATCACTATAAAATAAATATAAATTGCATGAATTTAAAATTTATTGTAATGATTTCGGCCGTCCGATCTGAATGCATTATTCAGTAACCGTCTGATCAAACACACCATCTCTCCCCACTTTTTTGTAGGTCTCCTAAACCTACTCTAAGGTAGTACTAAACCTATTTTAAAAATTATTAAATAAATTTGGCCCGAAATAACGTATAGCCCGGCCCATGGACCCGCACGACAACAATATAGTCCGCCCGCTAGAACAAAAGCCGCTGCTTAGCGGGCCCGTTACTAGCCCGCGCCAGCCCATTAATCGCACTACTTCAACATAGTCACCCGATGTTGCTTTATATACTTAAAATTCCAACGAAATTAGGCGGTGTGAGACTATTATAAATAGGCAGTGAACATGATAAGACACCTTATTTTTTCATTAATTAAGCATTTCATTCTGCGGGTCCCGCCGATATGCCTTTTTTATTTTATTTTTTTAATCATGTTGGCAGATGAATAGTGGCGTGAGCCACTGTTCATTCGTCAATTTTATTTTTGTTTTTTAAATAATTTATTATTAAAAATTGTATTTTAAAATATTTTAATCTTTCATTAATTTAATAATTGTGTTTTTATAAATTTATAAGAACTGTCGGGGGTGGGTGGAGCCCGCCAGGTCCGGGCGGTGCCCTCTAGGTCGCCGGTCGGGTACTGTCGCGCTTGACAGACCGCTGCTGGCAAGGTATTGTCGCGTGGGGCACGAGAGTCGACGGCTCATGCCTGTCACTCGTATATATATATATACACACACACACTTGTGTATATATATATGTACACTTGTGTATATATATATAGACACTTGCGTATATATATATAGACACACATACTCTCTATATAAAAAAATACGGTTAATTGAAGTTATTCGTGCCGTTGGATCTGTCTTCCTATTTCATCAACTGTAAAAACAAAAAAACTTTAGAGCTCCTAAATCTGAAGCCAGTGAGTGGAGGGATGAAAGAGAGAAAGAGAGAGCTAGATAGAGACTGAGAAAGAAGAGGGCGGTGGAGGACCGCACAGCTGTTTTAGTATTGTTAAGAACTTAAAATATATATATACTATATAAATATTAAAGAAGTGAGGGATGGGAGAGAGAGCGAGGAGGAGAACAAGAGAGGGAGAGAGAGGAGGCAATCAAGTATTTATGAGGGTGAAAGGGAGAGAGATAGATGGAGGAAGGGGGAGGACGAAGACGCAAAGAGATACTGATGATGACGAAAGAGAGAGAGAGAGAGAAATTAAATTTTTAATATCAAAACGTAATGTTTTTACAGAATAAAAATTGAAATACTGATTTATATTTTTGTACGATCATTTTGAGTACATATATGTATATGCTGCATGTTGGAATCAAGAAAACCGTTCCCTGCTGTTCAGACCTGAGGATGTGTAAAAACTTGTGATAACGGAAACCGGGAAACCAGGCGCAGGAACACTCAACTTATCCGGGTCCAAATAACCAGATGCAAATAGAAGAACAAGAAACTTGCACTATCAAAAAATCATTACAAGACGATGTATGCATGATGAGACATGATTCGCCGATGTACCCGATGGAAGCAAATTACATGACAGAGAAAAACAAGCCGCGCGGACTCCAAAAGTAACCGCCAACCCTGCTGCTAACCGCTACGGAGTCCACTCAAACCTACAGGTCACCAAACCGCAAACTAACCGCGTGGACTGCCCGTTATTCCAATGTTGAACTTTAATCGCTGATCTGCAAGCCGCCTAACCGCACGGTAGCTAGCCGCCAGATCGTGCGAGCTCCTGCCGAACTGAACCAAGCCGCCAGATGCAGACAACTTATTGAACTGGAAAACTAGTTGCAGAAGAGAGCCCACCTAGTCGCAAACCGCGACCTACAGTTAATCGCTGGTTGTTATCCGCAGAGTCCGCAAAGTCCATGACCGGAGTCAAAATCAAGTCTCTGGCTTTCCAACGCTATCCGCACAACTTGCACAGCAAACCGGTCAAACTCCTTAAACCTCGTGGATAAAAATCCTAACCGCGACAACTATCCCAGAGTTCACTTACTATTCAGTTAGATATTAAATTAATGTGACAGGGGGTCCTATTTATAGGTGCGGAGAGGAGTGTGATCACCGCCCTACCTGATAGGATAACCGCCCCATCTCGCGGTGAGCACCAAGTGTATCCTCTAAGCCGCGGATACACAACCAGACCACCGTGACTATGCGAGATAGCCAGTCCGCCTAGATTGCACCACTAAGGCCGAACATCAATCCAATCTGCCTTATCACCAAGGCCCATCCAGAATTCACCATACAAGCAGACTCTGCGAATACTGCCCCAGTTCGCCCACCTGCGAATAGCTCCAGTCCGCACACGCTAGCGGATAGTCCTCTAGTCCGTATATTCGAGCTCGCATCCAAAGCGCACAAGGCTAACAACTGCCGAACTCGACGGACAGAGGCATTGGTCCACGCAGACCGCGCGACCTTCCAGACTGAGCCATCCCGCACAACTTGGCGAACCCTGGAACCAGTACGCAACCCGGACTCCACAAACTTCAACCGAGTCCGCACCTCGCCAGTCTTGGCGAGCTCCGCGGATAAAAATCCTATCCGCCAAGTTACTTTCTGGGAACCAACTGCCGGTTGAACACAACCTAGCCTGACAAGTCGCCTCCTCTATCCGCAGAGACCGCGCGAACAAACCGCCAATGTTGCTAGAGAACAAGCCGACTGCATCACCTTTGCCGATCTGTCAAGCCGCCAGTCCTGTCCGCACAGGCCGCGCCGACAGGTCGCCCAGTCCACCACTTTCACTTCATAATTTCCAACACTCCCCCTTGAATTGAGAAGTGGTGACCAACCCCAGCAGTCCCTGTAACCGAAAACATGACATCTACGATAGTGACACCGAGAAGATGTCCATCACATAGTCCTCGCTCCGCATATCCCAGACCATAAGGGATCCCTCCAGCACCTTCGGAAAGGAGTCTTGTTTCCCTCCGCCTTCTTCTTCAGCTTCAACACCCACTTGCACGTCACAGGAGTAACACCACCTTGGGCACATGGTCACAAGCCTCGTCACCCCTGAAGGCAGTCATCTCCTCATCCTTGACGCTTTCCCCCTCCTTTACTCCAGTGGTGCCTTCAAATCTAGAAGGCTCTCGCTCGATCTAAGGGCCTGCAAAGAAACAAGAGACTGAGCTCACCGTATTTCCTTCACATTATCGAGCTGGAGGGTTGGTGATCTTCTTCGACCTTCAAAGAGCCTGATTACGGCTAACCACCTCCACTGCATCTCCTGAACCAGCTCCGATCCCGGGCAAACCTGGAGTATCACTTCCCATGCCTCCTGAACAAGAAGCCACCGCCTTGGAACTAGAAGCACCTGAAGCATTGCTCCCCCTGCTTCCTAAACTAGAATCACCTGGAGCATCGCTTCCCCTACCTCTTAAATTCGCGCCTCTGCCCCAGACCTAGAATGACTTGGAGCTCCTGGTGACACAGACAACTCCAACCAAACATCTTCAGTAGCCTCCTTCTGCCCACCGTCTGACCTGCTCTCCTTTAGCTCCACAGATGAGCTAGCTCCACATGACGCCAGTTCATCGAAGACAACGTCTCTGAACACGATGAACTTATTCATCGCAGTATCCATACACCTCCATCCCTTCTTCTGCTCATCATAGCCCACAAAGACAAGCTTCCTCATCTTCACATCCAGCTCTGTCCCGAGAGTATCCAGGACGTGTACATAATAGGTCGACCCAAACAACCGAAGGTGTTCAACGCTGGTCTTCTCCTTGAACATCAGTTCAACCAGAGACTCATGTTGATCGAACCCAGAGGCATCCGATTGATGACATACACCACGCATGCCATCCCTTCTGCCCAAAATATCTTAGGAATGCCTTTGCCATGAAGCCAACACTTGCAGGTCTCCGTCAAATAACAGATCTTCTGATTTGTTACTCCACTTTATTATGGAGTATGCCCACAAGAAAGCTCTCTCCGAATTCCGCGCTTCTTGCAAAGTTAGAGAACAAGGTTGAATTAAATTCACCTCTGTTGTCCGTTCTCAACTTCTTGATCCGCAGGCCAAGCAGGACCTCCACAAGATTCTTGAACTCCACGAACAAACGGAACACGTCCGACTCCTCCTTCATAAAGTACACCCAAGTGTACCTTGTATAGTCATCAATCAACATTAATATATACTTGCTGCCTCCAAGACTGGTGGTGACGGTCGATCCCAACAGCTCACAATGGATGCACTCCAATAGTTGAGAACACCCAGTCTGCGACTTATCAAACGTGAAGCGATAAGTATCACCGTATTGACATTCGACGTAAATATGACCGTCGCCAAAGGATAACAACCTAGACAAGTCTTTCACAAGGCTCCTTTCTGCCATTGCTTTCAACTTGTCCATCCCAATATGTCCCAGTCTTTCATGCTAGATAGTCGCACTATCATTGCCCTCATCCGATCAACATAAGAACTTGTTGAAGCCACAACCAAGTTCTCATCTTTTCTCCCTATATGACTGACGTTCGCCGACTGAATGATAACCTTACAGTCCTTCTTGAAATGGCCAGGCTGTTTGCATTTATAACACCTTGGCCCTTCCTTTCTCTTCCCATCAAGACTAGGAGTATACCTCTCCTCTTGCTGATATGAAGTAGAAGGTCCATCACCAGCAGTCGACTTCTTCTTCTTGTCCCATCTCCTTTTCTTCCCTGAGAAGAGCGCCTCACAATCTCCTCCAGATACAGTGACTTCAGCCATCTGACTTGCTAAGCTCTCCTTCGAAGCCAACAGGTTCTCCAGCTCCAACAAAGACAGCTGATTAGCCCAGCCTTGAACGAAAGTGACAAAGGCCACATATTCCTTCCGCAAATCGCGGATTATGTGCTTCTTCAGCTTCGCCTATGAAATAGGCTCATTAGGGTCCAACGCTGAAATCTTAGCTCATAAGTTCTTCATCTTCAGAAAGAATGACGAGACAGACAAATCTCCTTGAGTGGCTTCCGTCAACTCATCCTCCAGGAACTGTAGCCGAGCTACATTCTTCCTGTTGAATAACCCATCAAGGGAAGTCCAAATCTTCGCAGTAGACCGATATCCGATGATGTGGTCGAAGAGTTCCGATGAGATAGTCCGCTTGAGAGTAAACTCTGCTTTCGCGTTGGTCTTCCTCCAAGATCTCACCACTCAAGCATTGCTAGCATCAGCAACCATCTCTTGCCTTTCGTCTCGACAGACTACCTCCCAAAGATTCTCGCCTAGAAGATAGCTTTCCATACACGATTTCCACTTCTTGAAGTTAGTCAATGTAATCAGCTCAATTACAAGACCTCTTGCCATACCACCTTCCATTACATTAACCCTGGTTACTTATACTCATAGAAGCAATGAAGCAAACTGCCGGATCATTCGTTGCTCAGGCCTCTGTTTCCACTAATACCATGTAAAAATTTGTGATGGCAGAAATCGGGAAACCAGGCGCAGGAACACTCAACCTATCCGTGTCCAAATAACCAGATGCAAATAGAAGAACAAGAAACTTATACTATCAAAAAATCTTTACAAGGCGATGTATACATGACGAGGTATGATTCACCGATGTACCCGATGGAAGCAAATTACAAGGCAGAGAAAAATAAGCCACGCATACTCCAAGAGTAACCGTCGGTCCTACTACTAACTGCTACGGAGTCCGCTCAAACCGACTGGTCGCCAAACCGCAACCTAGCTGCGCGGACTGCCATTTATTCCAATGCTGAACTCTAATCGCTGATCTGTAAGACACATAACTACACAGTTGCTAGCTGACAGATCGCGCGAGCTGCTGCCGAACTGAACCAAGCCGCAAGATGCAGACAACTTATTGAACTGGAAAACTAGTTGCAGAAGAGAGACTGCCTAGTCGCAAACCGCGACCTGCTGTTAACCGCTGGTTGCTATCCGTAGAGTCCGCACTGTCCCTGACCACAGTCAGAAGCAAGTCCCTGGATTTCCAGTACTATCCCCATAACCTACACATCAAACCGGTCAACCTCTTTAAACCGCGCGGATACAAAATCCTAACCGCAACAACTAGGGCTGTTAACAAATAGTATAGTTCGTGAATAATTCGAGATTCGATTTGTGAAGATTCGATAAATATTAGTAATTTTCGAATCCAAATTCGGATTCGAATAATTTTCGAATCCGAATTCGAATAAGTTTATCCCTATTCGTAGTATTCACGAATAGTTCGCAAATAGTAAAATTGCTTAAATAAAATTATATATATTTAATAAAATTATGTATTTAATTATTCCTGATAGAAAAATTCAAATTTGAATTCGATTCCGCGTTCGAATCCAAATTCGAATCTTAATTCAAACCCGAATTCGAATCCAACATTTCATATCAAATTCGAATCTGAATCTGAATATTCGAACGAATCTGAATCCGAATCTGAATCTCTGCATTATATGTGAAATTTGGATTCGATTGAAGAAATATTTGATTCGATTCGGTTCGTGAACATCCCTAGCAGCAACTATCCACGAGTTCACTTACTGTTCAGTTAGATATTAAATTGACGTGATAGGGGGTCCTATTTATAGACATAGAGAGTAGTGTGATCACCGCCCTAGCAGATAGGATAAACGCCACATCTCGCGGCGAGCACAAGGGTGTCCGCTAAGCCGCGGATACACAACCAGACCGCCGTGACTATGCAAGATAGCCATTCCGCCTGGATTGCACCACCAAGGAAGGTGAAAGTATTTAATTTAAGGATAACTAAATCACCTAGAGGGGGGGGGGGGGTGAATAAGTTATTTATCTCTTAGAGACTATCTTTTGCTTTCTTTAAAATGCTTTGTTGTTTTCTTTTTTCTTTGAGCTTAGGGTGATCTATAGCTTGTCCTTAGCACCTGTAAATAATAAAAGAAAAGCAACCACAGAAAAACACACAGTGATTTATAGTGGATCCCCAATTGGGTACATCCACTTTCCCTCCCACCTATCCAACTAACTTATTGGACTAGGCACAAACTCCTCCAATATGCTGCTTAGAGCTTACACCTTAGGCCCATAGCCTTACCCACAGGTTCACTTTAGAACCCAAACTCAGAACCACAAGGGTTCCTACCTCAGAGCTCTGTAAAGCTCCTACAGCTTAGTGATCCACTGATCACCTACCTCAACCTTATTTCTAAGGCCTACAACTCAGGCTCTTTAGCCCTACAGCTTCAAGCACATATCCCTACTCTCAGAGTGCTGCAACACTCATACACTCAGTACCATTCCAGGTACCTACAACTCAGCCTCCTCCAAGGCCTACAACTCAGTGACACACTTGTCACCTACAGCTCAGTGACTCTTCAGTCACCTACCTCAGGTACAAGGCCCTACACTCAGGTTGGGAGGACAACCCTACCTCAGATCCACACTTGGATCCTACCTCAGAGAGCAACACTCTCCTACCTCAGGCAATTAAACCCTACAGCTCAGATCCACTCTTGGATCCTACCTCAGTACCCCAACAGGGTACCTACCTCAGTGACTAATTAGTCACCTACCACTCAGGCACAAAGTGCCATACAACTCAGATTCAGATAAACTGAATCCTATAAGATGAAGATGGGTTGGTGGTAATGCTTGACACAAGAGATGTTTCTCAGTGCCAAGCTTCCTAACTGAGGTAAACTCAGTCTAACTAATGACTACGTGAAATTATTTCCTGAGTCTACCGTCACTGAACTAAGATATACTTAGTTCTAACTACTTCCTCAGCAACAAGTAATTACTTGTGCTGGAAGTTACTTACAGAACTATATTCTGCCACTTCCTGAACTGAGACAGAAGCTCAGCCCAAACTACTTCTTCACAGCACCAGGAATTTTCCTTCTGGTCAGTGAAGTAACTGCAACAACCTGCTACTACCTAAGCTGTGAAAATCACAACTCAACCTTGCAGACTGAAATAGCTCTGCCTCTTGCTCCTTTCCTGGGCTGAGGTGATTCAGCCCTATCTTTGACTCCTGAGGAATAGTCCCTTGAGTTTTCTTTAGCTTATTCAACCTTTCTTCTCTTCACAGCTTCCAGATTAAGATATTCAGGTGCTTGAGTTGCTGGAACACTGAAGAACCTGCAGCAAGGGTCGCCCCTTGGCTGCTATCTTTTCCCTCAGAGAAAATACTCTGAACTTGCTTGCTGGTGCAGGTGAGAATGACACCAGCTATCTTGCTATTGAAGGTCTTGATTCCAACAACTAACTTGCTTTCCGTCAGTAGACTTGAGCTTCACTGTTCTTCAGCTTCACAACAATGGCAGAGAAGAAGAACTGACTTTTTCTCTTTCTTTAGAAGTCCGAAGTCCGAACTCTTCTTTCCTCTGTACGTCTCTTTCCTTTTGTTGATTCTTGACCCAACGACTCTTTAGCAGTGGGCCCCACGTAATTAATGGCCTGCATCAATCTTGCTTTAACGTCAACTGTTGTACAATAGATATGCGGAAACATTTGTCGCGTGTTGTAGACATCCCGCCACTAATTTGAATTTTGTTTACTTGTTGACTTGCTGACGTCATCAGATGTGGACTTAGCCAAAAATCAAACATCATTAACACAGACGTTGAGTGAGTAAGCATCACTCAACACCAAAATACTTAGATATATTTTCTGTCTCATGGCGTTGAGTGAGTAACCTTCACTCAACACCAAAGCACTTAGAATATAAAACTATTTTTAGGCGTTGAGTGAATCGGCCTCACTCAACGACAACTTATTTTACTAGCTATCTGCTGCTTGGCGTTGAGTGTGTGAGCATCACTCAACGCCAAACCACTTAGACAAATTTTGTCTTCACTAGGCGTTGACAACGTTGAGTGAGCAACCTCCACTCAACGCTTTTTGTCTTAACCATTTTTCTGCTTAACTTGTCTCAGTGCTTTCTTGTTCTCAGCTAAGACAAACACTTGTCTCAGCGGTTATGCTGAGACCAACTCCTGTCTCAGCGGTTTTGCTGAGACCAACTCCTGTCTCAGCGGTTTTGTTGAGACCAACTCCTGTCTCAGCGGTTTCTTATTAACAGTTGAGACCAACATTTCTCTTAGCGCTTTTGCCTTGATCTTCTCAGTTGTCTCAGCTGTCTTAATGCTTTCTTCTCAGCGGGCTTAGTGTTTTTTGCCTTAGTTTATTTTTCTGGTTAGCTCGATAAGTGTTGAGTTGCGTTCGACGATTTGTAAGCTGAGCTCAATGAACTGCAAATTGAGCTCGACAAATTTCAAGTTGAGCTTGATGAATTTATCCCCAGGAAATTTGAGCTGAGCTCGACGAACGCTGAACTCAGTTCGACGAATTCTCTGAACTGAGTTCGACGAATTCTGAACTTAGATCGACGAATTCTGAACTTAGATCGACGAATTTTGAATTTCGACTGAGTTCAACTCTCAGCCTTTTTGCTATGATCTTAGCACGATGAATGGTAAGCTCAGCTCGAAAATCTCTGAACTCAGTTCGAGGATTTCTCTGAACTGAGTTAAACTCACAGCCTTTTGCTGTATGGCGTTGAGTGTGTCTTCATCACTCAATGCCTGTGGACTTAGACAGATTTCTGTCAGCCCACGGCATAAGTAAGAGTTTACCTGTCTTGGCCATTTAGCCTACAACTTGCCTTTCCAGCAACTTCACTTTGTGACCACCTGTCACATCACTCAGACCACCTGTCTAGACTTGTTCATTGGAACATCCTGCACATGAGGAGCTTAACCAACATCAAATACAACTTGCTCTTACTGTTGATGGGGATGCCTCTTCAAATCCAATCTATGGAACATTGTGGGCAATGAACCCAACAATCTCCCCATACTTGAAGAATACAGAACACCCTACAATACTAAGAGCCATTACTAAAATAGGTCAGAATAATATCATGCAGCTGCAGATTTTGATCTGCTACACCTGCTAGCTTATGCAACATTCATTCAATGTGCATCCTCATGCTACTTGAGCAATTGCTCAGGTAATATGAACTCTCCTTTATACCATTTAAAATTTATGCTCCTTTATACCACTTAATAGTTAAATGTGGTGCACTACTAGAAGCACTTGCCTCAATATATGCACTGACACTATCATGACTCAACATGTGGTCAGTCATTGCATTTCTCATACTACTAGAATCATTTCCAGTAATATGAACCTACTCATCATGACCTTCTATATCTCCCTTATATGTATTGCCACATATATCTCCCCCTTTCTGTCTTCTTCAATAGGCATATTTATTGAGGGAGTAGAAAATATCATGGGAGAGATTATCTCATGATCCTAGACAAAGTTCTATATTGATAATTTTAAAAAAATCATCTTAGGATCGGTCTACTTGATTATGAGTCATACCTTTTGTGTTGATACATTGATGCAACACAATACTGCAACATTTAAGCTTGCTGCACACATAGTTTCACTTGCTGATGTTGTATCTACAGAATCAGCATCCACCTGCGATGATATCATTGATACACCACATCACTGCAGCCCCCCTTATCACTTGAGTGACCCAGGGATCCACTTGAGCTGGCTGCTAGTTGTTCCTCTTCTCATAATCTCCCCCTTTGTCTGTGCCTTGTTCTGGAGACAAACTAATTAGCTGTTGTGACAATTGATCTACTACAGCAGCTGTCTGCTCCTTCCCAATAGGAGGTTGATCCTGTTTTAGCAACTGCTGGGCATGCTCCTCCTTTATAGGGTGCTGAGCTTTCTCCCCCTCAACAAGAGCATCCTTGTCATTCCCTCTGTTGGACACTTGAGTCCATCTAAGTCTTGATATCACTGAATGGTCTTTATAGTCTTGATGTGTCAATAAGGACTCATCTACCTGCAAGAAAAGTGAATCGTGCAACACAAGTATGATATGGAGCAACTGAAGTTATACCAAGTTCAACATACTCAATCTTAATCTAGATGGTGTTGAATCTTGACTTCATCTAGTGGCATGATAGATATGTCAGCCACCAGTTAGTCAGGAGAAACTCAGAATTGAGTTCTTCTTTATGCTCCCTAACTTATTGAAACTTAATCTACATGTGCATAGTTCTGTTATGAAAGTCAGGATTCCTAGCAACTTAGATTACACTTAGTAGAATATCAATACAAAAGAAATTATACTTATCTGGAGGTTGTGGATCTGATGTCATAAAATTTCTGTATGGCAAGCTTGAGTTCGACGAATTGCTTAGATTTCGTCGAGCTCCGTTGGACGAATTCTTCTGATTTCGTCGAGTTCCATCCATGTTGATGTTTAACAACTCCCTAACACCTTGCACAGTTTCTTTTTGCTGAGCCAGATCTTCTCCCCTTCTTTAGCATCTAACTTGCCTTTGGCTTCAGCTTTCTGATTAACAGTACAAGAGTGTTCAACCCTCTTAGTACTATCTTGATCATTACATTGATCTCCACTCTCGATCACCACTTGATCAAACCCTTCTTGGTTTCTGAACAAATAGGGAGGAGCTGGTCTTCTTCTCCCACTAGTTGATTGCAGATAATACAAATGGTGCACCTGTCAGCTTTCTCTTCTTATGAGGCTGAATGTGGCTTGCCTTCTTCCAGAAGGAGCCATCACTTGGGTAGTTTCCCTCTCAGCTTCTGCAATGTCCATGGATGAAAGCTGATCTACAACAGTGATGCTGATCTATTCTGTGTTGGGGGAACTTTGGGTAAGATTCAGGCTTGTCCAGTAACCTTGACTGAACATGCTCCCCATCAGCATTTGTACAGATCCTGTCCATAAAGCCCACTGACTTGGACACCTTATCCTTCTATTAGGATACCTTCCTTGTTCCAGTCCAAGCTCTGGAACATCTTCTGTCCAAGTGCCACATGAGGGATGAGCATTAAGACTAACCTGCGAAACAGAATTACCTTACCTTAGGACCCCAATAGGGATTGGGTCCTAGGTACTTGTTAGCCTGTAATCTGACTTTCCTACCTGCAGAATTTCTGACAGGCAAACTGACTCTTGCTCTAGACACAGAAGGATTGTGCCAGCAATCTAGGGCAAAATGCCCCACCTTACCACAGCACCAACACTCATGAATATTATATCTTCTTTTCTAAGCAGGTCTTGCAGGGTGGTTAACTGCTAACTGAACAGAAGAAAGATGAGCAACAACTTTCTTCAGGTTCCTTTCAGCAAGGATCTGACTGAAAGTCTTTCTTCTAGCAGGCTTCCTTATCTTACCCTGAGTGGTATTTATAGCTGTCTTCTTCGTAGATGACATGCTATTTATATCATCAGAGCTAGCCAAGTTAGGCTTACTAGTAGACTGAAAATTAGTTTGAGTCCTTGCTGAATGGGCTTAGGTTAAGGCCACTTCCTTAACCTTGTGAGTTGGGGCTGAGACACCAAATATAAATGGTTTAGCATGGGTCATCTGTACTTTTTCATGAAGAGCTATAAACGCATTCATTTCCCTACCCTTTCTTCTCCCATTGTAAGATACACTTATATCCTTACAAGAAGAATTCCTATTCTTATAGTGACCATACATGCAGTCCTGGTCATACCTATGAGAAGGGACGATTACCTTGTGAAAGGTTGACTTTGACACTAAAGGGGCTTTGCCTTTCCCTTTGGAAAGGATAACTCTCGTGCTTCCCTTGACTGCTAACTCCTTCTTACCCTTTTGGGAGGAGAAGGAATTTATCAAGGGCAGCATATCTTTAGGCTTGCTGAATTCAGCCACAACCTTTATCTCCTTTAGGAGTTCCCTTTCAAGATCCACAATGATCTTGTCCTTCTGCCTTATGGTCTCAATTTGGACGATTGAGATGGCCTTCGTTGGCTGACTTCCTTC
Source organism: Platanthera guangdongensis (assembly GCA_039583875.1). NCBI lineage: Eukaryota > Viridiplantae > Streptophyta > Magnoliopsida > Asparagales > Orchidaceae > Platanthera > Platanthera guangdongensis. The sequence continues at coordinate 11,501,163 of CM077155.1, forward strand.
ATTTTCTGATCCAGTAAGGAAGCTGTCTCAGATTGCTGAGCAGCAACTAGCTGAAGAGAGACAATCTCCTCAGCCTGCATCTTGGCAAACTTCTTGCTTTTTCTCAAAGCATCCAAAATTTTACCATACTTGTCAATCAATTGATTAACATCTACCTTAGATTCAGAGTTATCTTCATCAGTAGATGAGGATGCATCAGAATCTGGACTAGTCTCAAGTCCTGAGCAGCTAGACAAAGGTTGTACCTGATCTTGACCAAGATGATCCTGACAGGATACTTCTTCTATCAAAGCCATCCCCTCACAACAGCCACTGGTATATTCATCCACCTCAGTATCACTTTTTGAGTGTGATAGAGGGGCCCTGATATCTATCCTGGTATCTATAGGATTGACTTCTCCTATCGTAACAGCTTCATCTTCAGTAGCAGCAACAACTAGCCCAAAGAAGGCTTCTTCTTCTTCTTCAGACTCTGAACCACTGTCAGAAAGACTAAATTCCTTTGTCCCTTCCATGTAGCCAGAGAGAGAATCCCACATCTCATTGGCTGTATTGCAGTGGACAAGCATTTGGAAGGTGAAGTCATCTATGACACTTATCATGATGTGTTGTGCCCTCTAGTCCATAGATGCCAAGTTGATTTCATTTTCAGACATCTCTGCATAACTCTTTGGGGTCTTGATGCTTGCATCTAATGTAGAGACCCTCATGGGAATGAAGGGTCCTTCTTGAATTGAAGCCAAGACTCTAGGATCACTAGCTTCCATAATCTGCCTGATCGTTTCTTTCCATGACCCAAAGTTCTCCTTGCTGCAGACTTGAAGCTCCATTGAGCTCCACTCCTTATGGTTCTCCTTTGAACACATAAGTTTAACTTTTTAGCTATCCTTGGAGGTCAACTCAAATAGTTTGGTCCATTTTGAGTAACCTCCCTCTGATACCACTTAAAAGTCTTTAATTTAAGGATAACTAAATCACCTAGAGGGGTGTGAATAAGTTATTTGTCCCTTAGAGACTATCTTTTGCTTTCTTTAAAATTCTTTGTTGTTTTCTTTTATCTTTGAGCTTAAGGTAATCTAGAGATTTTTCTTAGCACCTGTAAATATGAAAAGAAAAGCAACCACATAAAAGCACACATTAATTTATAGTGGTTCTCCAATTGGGTACATCCACTTTCCCTCCCACCTATCCAACTAACTTGTTTTACTAGGCACAAACTCCTCCAATATGCTCCTCAGAACTTACACCTCAGGCCCTTAGCCTTACACACAAGTTCACTTCTGAACCCAAACTCATAACCACAAGGGTTCCTACCTCAAAGCTCTGCAGAGCTCCTACAGCTCAGTGATTCACTGATCACCTACCTCAGCCTTATTTCTAAGGCCTACAACTCAGGCTCTTCAGCCCTACAGCTTCAGGCACATAGCCCTACTCTCAGAGTGCTGCAACACTCATACACTTAGTACCCTTCTAGGTACCTACAACTCAGCCTCCTCCAAGGCCTACAACTTAGTGACACACTTGTCACCTACATCTCAATGACTCTTCAGTCACCTATCTCAGGCACAAGGCCCTACACTCAAGTTGGGAGGACAACCCTACCTCAAATCCACACTTGGATCATACCTTAGAGAGCAACACTCTCCTACCTCAGGCAATTAAGCCCTACAGCTCAGATCCACTCTTGGATCCTACCTCAGTACCCCAACATGGTACCTACCTCAGTGACTAATTAGTCACCTACCACTCAGACACAAAGTGCCATACAGCTCAGATTCAGATAAACTGAATCCTACAAGATGAAGGTGAGTTGGTGGTAATGCTTGACACAAGAGATGTTCTCAGTGCCAAGCTTCCTGACTGAGATAAACTCAGTCTAACTAATGACTACATGAAATTATTTCCTGAGTCTACCTTCACTGAACTAAGATATACTTAGTTCTAACTATTTCCTCAGCAACAAGTAATTACTTGTGCTGGAAGTTACTTACAGAACTATGTTCTGCCACTTCCTGAACTGAGACAGAAGCTCAACCTAACTACTTCTTCACAACAACAAAAATTTTTCTTCGTGTCAATGAAGTAACTGCATCAACCTACTACTACCTGAGTTATGAAAATCACAGCTCAACCTTACAGACTGAAATAGCTCTGCCTCTTGCTCCTTTCCTGGGCTGAGGCGATTCAGCCCTAGCTTTGACTCCTAAAGAATAGTCCCTTGAGTCTTCTTTAGCTTCTTCAAGCTTTCTTCTCTTCACAGCTTCCAGATTAAGATATTCAGGTGCTTGAGTTGCTGGAACTATGAAGAACCTATAACAAGGGTCGGCCCTTGGCTGCTACCTTTTCCCTCAGAGAAAATACTCTTAACTTGCTTGCTGGTGCAGGTGAGAATGACACCAGCTATCTTCCTGTTGAAGGTCTTGATTCCAACAACTAGCTTGCTCTCCGTCAGTAGACTTGAGCTTCCCTGTTCTTTAGCTTCACAATAATTACGAAGAAGAAGAACTGACTTTTTCTCTTTCTTCAGAAGTTCGAAGTCTGAACTCTGCTTTCCTCTGTACACCTCTTTCATTTTGTTGATTCTTGACCCAATGACACTTTAGCAGTGGGCCCCACGTAATTAATGGCCTGCAGCAATCTTGCTTTAACGCCAACTGCCATACAGTAGGGCCGCGACAACAATTATCGCGTGCTGTAGCCATACCGCCACTAATTTAAATTTTGTTTACTTGCTTACGTCATAAGCTGTGGACTTAGCCAAAAATCAAACATAATTAGCACAGGCGTTGAGTGAGTAAGTATCACTCAATGTCAAAACACTTAGATAGATTTTCTGTCTCATGGCGTTGACTGAGTAACCTTTACTCAATGCCAAAACACTTAGAATATAATATTGTTTTTAAGTGTTGAGTGAATCAGCCTCACTCAACGCCAACTTGCTTTACTAGCTATTTGCTGCTTGGCGTTGAGTGTGTGAGCATCACTCAATACCAAACCACTTAGACAATTTTGTCTTCACTAGGCGTTGATAGCGTTGAGTGAGCAACCTCCACTCAACGCTTTTTGCATTAACCATCTTTCTACTTAACTTGTATCAGTGCTTTCTTGTTCTCAGCTGAGACAAACACTTGTCTCAGTGGTTATGCTGAGACCAACTCCTGTCTTAGCGCTTTTGCTAAGACCAACTCCTGTCTTAGCGGTTTTGCTGAGACTAACTCCTATCTCAGCGGTTCTATCTCAGCGGTCTCAGCGATTTCCTATTAGCAGCTTAGACTAACATTTCTCTCAGTGCTTTTGCTTTGAGCTTCTCAGCTATCTCAGCTGTCTCAACGCTTTCTTCTCAGCGGTCTTAGCATTTTTTACCTTAGTTTATTTTTCTGGTTAGCTCGATAAGTGTTGAGTTGCGTTCGATGATTTGTAAGCTAAGCTTGATGAACTGTAAACTGAGCTCGACAAATTTCAAGCTGAGCTCGACAAATTTATCCCAAGGAAAGTTGAGCTGAGCTCGACGAACGCTGAACTTAGTTCGACGAATTCTCTGAACTGAGTTCGATGAATTCTGAACTTAGATCGACGAATTCTCTGAACTAAGTTCGACAAATTCTGAACTTAGGCAAATTTTGAATTTCCCCTGAGTTCAACTCTCAGCCTTTTTGCTGTGATCTTGGCTCGACGAACGGTGAGCTCAGCTCAAAGATCTCTGAACTCAGTTCGATGATTTCTCTGAACTTAGTTCGACTCACAGCCTTTTGCAGTATGGCATTGAGTGTGTCTTCATCACTCAACACCTGTGGACTTAGATAGATTTCTGTCAGCCCACAACATAGGTAAGAGTTTACATGTCTTGGCCACTTAGATGACTACTTGCCTTTCTAGCAACTTCACTTTGTGACCACCTATCACATCACTCAGACCACATGTCTAGACTTGTTCACTGGAACATCCTTCACGTGACGAGCTTAACCAACATCAAATACAACTATCCTCTTAGTGTTGATGAGATGCCTCTTCAAATCCAATCTTGGTAACATTGTGGACAATGGACCCAACAACCGGACATCAAGCCAATCCACCTTATCACCAAGGCCCAGCCAGACTTCACCATACATGCAGACTCTACGAATACTGTGAAAGTGCAAGTAAGATCTGATATACTCTAGAGGGGGGGGGGGTGAATAGAGTATGGTGCTTGCTAAAAACTTTTTACAACACTTATTGTATTCCTAAGTGAATAGGGAAGCAAATAATATAAAGTAAATCTAAATACAGAATAATCACGGATCAATCACAAAGCAATCATAAACCACAACCAGAAATAAAAGAAAGACAAGCAACCAGAAGACACAAGGAGCTATAGTGGTTCCCCAATCAACCTGGGTACATCCACTCTTCTACCACCCTAGGTAGGAATCCACTGCAGGATGAGTTGATCAGGTGTCCTGGGCACCAATGAGCATTTGATAAGGTGCTCAAAAACCAAACCAGATTTTTTGATCAGGTGTCTTGCCACCACTGAGTTTTGATAAGGTCTCAGAAACCAAACACAAACTTTTGAAGGGAGTTTGAAAAATCCTTTACAGCAGAGAGAGAGGGAGAAAGGGATGAGATGATCTTCTCTGTCAACAGTCAGAGAGAAGATAGTGGATGTTGTCAAAGCTCCCCCTGAGATCTTGAGTTGTTCAGGAAGTGAAGCTTTGCAGTAGGGTGATAGGCCTTCAGATGATTTGATCTCCAGCAAAAGATGATTTCAGCAATAGCTGAAATGTGAGGTGTCTGGAGTCTTGAATGATGATGGCCTTTGAACACTTGAATCAAGAGAGATCTGAAAATTTCAGTTAGTTGATCTCCTTTTGTGATGTGCGTTTTTGTATGAATTTTTGAGACTGAGAATGTCTGCAACTCTCTTTCTTTCTCTTGTGTAATAGTTGTTGTAAGAGTTGTAATTCTTATTGTTGCAGAAGTTGTTCTATGTTCTACAGCAGGAATGAAAAAGCTGATCTTTTATTCCTTAGGTCTGAATAGAAATGATCCTCTGTCCAAGATAGTCGTTAGACTATCATAAATGACTTCCTTAATTGCATTTATCTTCTGGAGGAAAGTCCAATAAAACATTCCTTGAAAATTCCTTGAAACTTGCTCCAGATTAATTAAAAACGGCTACAGGATCTCTGACATAAATGCTGAGAATAATTCACCAACTGTCTGAATTTGAATCTTGAAAAACGTCTAACTCTTCAGAAAAACGTCGAACTGAGCTCCACTATCGTTGAACTGAGCTCAAAGACTGAACTTAGATTGAAACAGAGATCGTCGATCTGAGCTCAATTATCGTCGAACTGAGCTCAGAGATAAAGAATCAAACTGGAGTCAAGATCGTCGATCTGAGCTCGAAGATCGTCAAATGGAGTTCGACGACTCGTTGAAGTTGAGCTCAGAGATCGTCGAATGGAGTTCGACGATTCGTCAAAGTGAGCTCAACGATCGTCGAATGGAGTTCGACGATTCGTCGTACTGAGCTCGACGAAATGACTTGGTCTCCAAAACAGAAAAGCCTGGTCTTGAGGGCAGTTTCCAAACCTAACTACCAACCCTTAGACTCAACTCTAATTGACCTTTAGATCTATACAATGAGGTCAAGACAGGTTTCCTAAGAGACATAGTGATCCTTGCCCAAATCAGTAATAGGGTGTTCCAACAATCTCCCCCTATTTGGGTTAGGATTACTATTTACAGATTTTGGAAAAATAAAAACATACAAAGCAGAAATGCAACAAACAAAACATTGCAGAATCACAGACATCATCTCAGATAGTTTAGAAAACACAATATAATGTCACCTTACAGAGTCATTCTTTTTTCTTGCCCTTTATAAGTACTATTTATCTGTTGAGATTGAGAGCTTCCTTCTTATATCTTCTATCATCAGCTGCACCTAGAGAAGTTTGTTGCTTTGGCCTGGGCACTACAGCTTCTGGATGCAGCTTCATGTAGCTTTCTGAATCAAAAAATTTACTGGATGAATATCTTTCAAGTTCCTTCTTTCTTTGATCTGATAAGATAGTTATATTGGAAGTATCTTTTCCTTGTTCTCTGGCTTTCTTGATCTGATCTAAAGCAGCCAATTCTTTCATCCTAGCTGTCCATGAAGTAGGATTGTTTTCTGGATCCTCAAATGGATCTGGAGGTTCATATCTATTTGAAGGATTGTCTGGAGGGGCTCTGGAAGAGACTAAATCTTTCAGCTTATAAGGAAAGGGACCAGAAGGTGTGTCAGATAGACCTTGTCCTTCCCTTGAATATGGATGTTGCCTGGAATATCCTTTGGAGTAAACTTGGAATTCTCTTTGATTTCCTCTGTAATTTCCTCTTCTTGACTGATAGCCTTTAGATTGACTTCCTTTGTATTGAGATCTTCCTTGAGGTTGATAAGAGGTTTGGCTTCTGGCAGAAGGTTGAGATGCAGAACTTCCACTTGCACCTGCATCAGGTGAAGGAGGAGGAGGAGGATGATTGAACTGGGATGATCCTTTATCATATTTTCCCTTCTTTTTCATAGTCTTTAGTTGATTTTTGGAGTATTGCATCCAATGTTCTGTGATAGGGCAATTATGCAGTATGTAGTATGAAATGTCATTTGTGTCTTTCACTTTTGCTGGGGGAACTCTCTTCATTGCTTTGCTTTTGGCCTTCCTTTTCCTTGCAATTAGAGCAGAGGAATCATCTGAGTCAGTCCTGAACTGATCACTGTCTGATCTTGGAGGATTATCATACACTGCATCAATCTTTTTGAGATAATCTATCTGTTGTTGAGACTGAGCAGAAGAGGCAGCAGAGACAGCAACAGTAGCAGCAACAACAGCAGGAAGAGGGGTGGAAGCAATACTGGCAGAAGAGATTACATCAACAGATTCAGATACAACACTTTCAGCAACAGGAACAACACTTTCAGAAACAGAAGGTACAACAGCAGTAGTATTAAATAAAACTGGGGAATCAACAGCAGAAGGAGTAACAGCAGCAGTAACATCATGCTCAAAAACAAATGCCTCTGTCATAGGTATATCCTTAATAACATCAATATCCGAACTAGCAGAAATATCATCATTAGCAGTAGGAGCAGCAACAGTATATAGGGAATTTACAAAAGAATTTATTAAGCTGGTATCATAGCTTGAAATAGACACAATGGCCTTAGAGAGATCTTCAGATTGCTGGTCTTCAGTGTGCTGGACTGGAAGACAGTTGAAATAAGCAGAATCAAAAATTGATAACAGTGACTTGAGGTCCACTGTGATAACTGCAACTGGAGGTATTGGAGCTTGAGCTTGGACTGAAGTAACAGCAGCAGCAGGCAATCTTTCAACTTCATGAGGCATCTCCCCCTGCCTAGATTCAGTGGCAACTGGATCAAGGCACCCATAAGAAGGGATTGCCTGAGAAGGAAGAAGAGAGGAGAGCCTGACAGACAGTTCTTGAACTGTTTTTATCAGTGGAGCCAAAGAGGCCTCCATCAAGAGTGATAGCCTTGGAGCTATCAGCTCATAGAGCCTGTCTGCAAGAGCTGGAAGATCTACATGCTCAAGATGGACTTGAGTAGAGGTAGGAATTGAAGGTGGGGCAGTAGGAGATGTTGGTGGAGAGCTTGTGGATGGTGGAAATGAAGGTTGAGAGATGAGAATTTTGGAAATGGAAGATAATGGAATGGAAATAGATGGTGTGAAGGATGGTTGTGCAATGATGTCTTGAAGTAGTTGTTGGTATGAGGTGGATGAAGATGGTGGCTCAGTAGGGGATGAGGGAGAATCATCCATATAGAAATCATCTATGAGATTGAAAGATGGAATATGAGAGGATGAATCAATATCTAGGTGAGGATATTGATGTAGAGGATGAAAGATTTCTTCTGTGAGATGTGGAGTTGGAGAAGGAATGGAAGTTGGAGATGGGGTGGAGATTGTGATGGTGGATGTGACTATTGTAGATGAAATAAGAGGTGGTGGAGGAGGAGAAGAAACAGGCAAGTCTTCTGCAGGGGCAGAAACTTGAGGGGAAGTGACTGGAGCAGTCCTTGTGCCTGAAGTAGAACTTGCAGAGGGCCTGCTGGGCTTCACAATTTGCCTGTCCCATTTTCCAAATAGGGCACAGGTGAGCCTCTTGGAGGCATTGATGTGCATCCCACTGGAAACTAGCAGTGCAGGGCATCTGTTCTGAAGAAACAGCCCTAATATCCTTACAAAATTAACAAAATTCTTGTTAATCTTCTTCTTAATCAAGTCAAAGAAAATTTCTCCCCAGTTCAGTTGTTTCTTATCCACTAGGGCACCCATAAGCAGAGCTGATACCTTGATATGGTATCATGAGCTGAGTGTTTGGCCAACAATACCTTCCCAACAACATCAGCTAGGAATCTGTACTCAACAGACAGATTTTTCTTCAGTAATTTGCTAGGGTTTGCTTCTGAGTGACCCATCCTTTCAAGCATATTAGAAAACTCGTCTCCAAAAAGTTCAGCAGAGTCTTCTCCAGAATTCAATTCAAAAACCTCTGTCAAGGCAGCAGGTGTTAGGGATACTTGGGTTCCTGAGATTGTTCCAATCACTGTATTCTGATCCTGATTGTGGGCAGTATACACCCATTCCTTGATCTCATCTGCAGCTAATTTGATCCTGGTAGTCATGAAGGTAACTAGCTTTTGTTCCTTGAAAAGTTCCAGAATATCTTTGAAAATTTGATCGTTGTTATTGAAAGAGTCCATGTCGATATCAAAACCTGCATCAAATTTCATTGCGGCCAGGATTGCAAATGAGACGGCCATTGATTCCTGCAAAAACTAACAAACAAACGACAAAGTGTAGAGAAGTTTGGAGGGAAAGAGAAAATTTGCAGAAAGTATGAAAGCGCAAAGGGAAAACGACGGCCGAAAAATGATTTTTATATTAGGGTTCGACGCAGAAAAGGAAAGATCGTGGAACTCTGTTCGACGATCTGGGCTTCTAAAGGAAACTGAAAGGTCATCAATAGCGTCGATCTCCGTTCGCCGATATTGGAGAGCGTCGAGCTCCGTTGGACGATCGTTCAGAAAACAAAATCGTCGAGCTCCGCACGACGATCCCTGACCTGAAAAAGATAGTTTAGCACTATCTGAGAGGCGCTGAACTCTGGTCGACGATTTCGAAAGTCGTCGATCTCCGTTCGACGATCGGGGGGAAAATCGTCGAGCGCAGTTCAGAGACCAGAAACACTCTTATACACTAGAAAAATTAAGATGTTTGCCTAGTCTTGGTCATTTTTAGAATTTTTGAAAATCTTGGATATTATTTTAGACTTCCTCCATCTAGCATTCCTAACTGATTCAGGAAGAATGTATGTTTCTTTTCATCCTAGGGTTTGGTAAAAAGATCTCCCCTTTGCAAATCAGTTGGGATATATTGAAGTTCAATTTTATTTTTCTCAACATTATCCCTTAGAAAGTGATGCCTAATTTCTATATGTTTTGTCCTACTATGGAGGACTGGATTTTGTGCTATGGAAATAGCACTGCTATTATCACAAAATATTTTAGACTTCTCTAAGTTGTAGCCATAGTCTAGGAGTTGGTTTTGAATCCACAAGATTTGTGAACAACAACTACCTGCAGCCATATATTCAGCTTCAGCAGTTGAAGTTGACACAAATGTTTGTTTCTTGCAAAACCAGGAGACAAGTCTGTCACCAAGAAAATGACAAGTTCCACTGGTGCTTTTCCTGTCTATTCTGCATCCAGCATAATCAGCATCAGAAAATCCAGTTAAGTCAAATGCTGAATTTTTTGGATACCAGAGACCTAGATTTGGACAACTTTTTACATACCTATGAATTCTTTTTACTAAGGTTAAGTGTGACTCTCTAGGGCTCACTTGGAATCTAGTACATATGCATGTAGCAAACATTATATCAGGTCTAAATCTGTAAGGTACAATAAAGAGCCAATCATTGCTCTGTATGTTGTCTGATCAACAGGTTTCCCATGTTCATCAGCATCTAATACATCATTAGTAGGCATAGGTGTTTTCATACATGATGCTTCAGACATACCAAATTTCTTAACCAATTCTTTTGCAGACTTGGTTTGAGAAATAAATATGCCTTCAGCATGTTATTTGATTTGCAATCCTAGAAAGAAGGATAGCTCACCCATGCTACTCATTTCAAATTTAGAATGCATTTGGTTGGAGAACCTTCTGCACAAATTTGAATCAGTAGAACCAAATATAATATCATCTACATAGATTTGTACTAGTAGGGTATGAGACTTATGGGTTCTAATAAAAAGAGTTTGGTCTACTCTACCCCTTATAAACTCATTTTTCAGAAGAAGGCATGCTAGGGTCTCATACCATGCTCTAGGAGCTTGCTTTAGACCATATAATGATTTATGCAATTTGAAAACATAATCAGGATGAGTTGAAGATATAAAACATGGGGGTTGTCTGACATAGACTTCTTCTTTGATATCTCCATTGAGAAAAGCACTCTTTACATCAATCTGGTATACTTTGAAACGTTTGTGTGCTGCATATGCTAAGAAGATTCATATGACCTCTAACCTTGCAACTGGTGCAAAAGTCTGGTCATAATCTATCCCTTCTTCTTGAGAATACCCTTGAGCAACTAGTCTTGCGTTATTCCTTACAATGACTCCTTGATCATCCAATTTGTTTCTGAATACCCACTTTGTTCCAACAATGGAGTGATCCTTTGGCCTTGGTACTAGTTCCCAAACTTTGTTCCTTTCAAATTGATGCAACTCTTCTTGCATTATAATGATCCAGTGTGGATCTTGCTCTGCATCTTGAATGGATTGAGGTTCAATTTGAGAAAGGAAGCAAGTGTGCATCAGGTTTTGGTTGACCTGATTTCTGGTTTGCACACCAGCTGAGATGTCTCCAATCTCTTGGGAAATTGGATGGTCTCTTGATGTTACTAAATCAATAGGAGGTGTTGACTGTTCACCAACCTGTGTTGTTGTTTCCTCTGGTGGTACAACAACTGGCTCTTCAAGAAGTTTCTCTTCAAGATGTTGAATGTCTTCTTCATCTTCACTACTTTCCTCTTTTTGAATGATTTGTAACCTGTCCAAGTCTTCAGCAAGAGAGTGTACCTGCAAGGGTTCTATGGTAGAAGTATTCTTCTCCTTGAAAGACATGTTAGATTCATCAAAAGATATATGAACATATTCTTCAATTTTAAGAGTTGATTTATTATATACCCTATAAGCCTTACTGATCATGGAGTATCCCACAAACACTCCTTCATCAGCTTTAGCTTGAAATTTTGCTAAGTATTTCTTGTCATTATTATGTAGTTTCAATCAGGCAAATATCGGACGGGTTCAAGTGCCGACTCTTCGCTATCACCCTCAAGGAGAAGGTAAGGGAGTGGTTCCACCAGCTACCGGTCAGCTCCATCTACTGCTTCGAGGACCAGCGCCGGGGGTTCATGCCGAGGTTCACTACCTCGAAGAGGAGGAAGGAGTCAGAGTCCCTGTTCCACATCAAGTAGGGGGTGAATGAGACGCTGGGGAGCTACGTGGATCGGTTCCAGGAGGAGGTTACTCAGGTCCAGGAGATGCCAGGCCATAGTTTGATGATGGCCTTCACCCTGGGCCTGTAGTAGGGATTCTTCAGGATGGAGCTGAAGAGAATTCCCCCCTCTCCTACAAGGAGCTGATGGAGAGGGCAGCGAGAGAAGTTGACGGGGAGGCGTCAAACCCGGAGTTTGCGCGGAAGCTAGCCAGGTGGGCCACAGAGGAGGAGAAGGAGTCAAGAGGAGGAAGAGGACAGGAGGAGAGGAGAGCCCTGGAAGAGGCAGCATAGACAGCTCCAGGGGCAGCAGTAGCCTAGGTGGGGGCGTCAGGAGCCCGACCGTCGGCTGGGCTGGAGGCCTGAGTGGCAAGGGCAAGGGCCATAGAGAGGGTACCAAGGAAGGGATCGCCATCAAGGGGGGCAAGATCAGTTCCACCCCTCGGGATGGAGGCAGGCCCAGAGCCCCCGACTCCCCGATCAAGAAGAGGCTATGGTCATAGCCATGGGGGAGAGGAGGAGAGTAGCAAGGAGGAGGAGGAGAGAAGTTAGGGTGGAGTTGCCCTATTGCGACTTTCATCAGGAGGAGGGGCACGCCACAACCACGTGCCCGGCGTTCCTTGAAATGAGAGGGAACAGGGAACAACAGCAGCAACAGCAGGGGCGCCAGGAAGTGAGGATCGAGGAGGTCCTGCCTCGGGTAGAGGAGGACCGTTGTGAAGACCGGGTGGACGTTGGGACCCGAGGAGGGATCAGAGTGATCCACGGTGGGGGGGGGGTCGAGGCTTCCCGGAAGGTGAGCCTCCACACCATGTATCGTCGGAGCGTTGCCTCCATATCCCAAACCCCACCCCCAGAAGAGAGGATCACCTTCTCCAGGAGCGACATGCCAGATCACGAGGATCCATTCTGTGATGCGCTGGTCATCAAGACAGCCATCAAAAATTTTACCGTCTCTCGGATCCTTATTGACAACGGAAGCTCCGTCAACGTTGTCTTTAAGAAGGCGTTTGATGCGACGAAGGTGGAGGCGAAGAGGGTGCTGGCCTCGGATGGACCCATGTTCGGGTTTTCGGGGGATAGGAAGGAAGTGGAGGGAGGTGTCGGCCTCCATGTCACCCTGGGGGGCAGTCCAGAAACTGCAGGTTCGTCATCGGGGATGCCCCCAGTAGCTACAACGCCATCTTCGGGAGGCCCCTTATCAGCGCCTTCCGCTGCGTCCCCTCATCATTCCATCAGTACTTGAAGTTCAATGCCGAGGGCATTCAGGTCAGGGTCAGGGGGGACCCCAAGGTGGCGCTGGAATGCTATGTCACCGCTGTGAACTCCATCTCTTGGTAGGAGGGAGCCGAGGAGATGGGGCGAAGGTTGGAGGAGGCTGAGCAGGAAGCTGGCAGGGAGGAGCTGGAGGTGGAGAACTTCACTGAGGAGGAGGCGGCAGGAAGAGATCAGGAGGATATGGCCGAAGTGATGGCCGTGGAGGAAGAGGTGGAGGTGGAAGTCCCCGTCCCGGAGGAGAGGGATGCTGAAGGATGGGGGGAGCAGTCCAGGTTGGAGGCTACAGAGGAAGTGGTGGAGTTGGAGGTCCTCACCCGTGGAGGCAGGGTGAAGAAGGTCCGCATCAGCGGAGGGATGACCCCGGAGGACCAAGGCAGGATGATGCAGTGCATCCAGAAGAATGTGGACATCTTCGCATGGAACACCGCGGAGATGCCGGGGGTTGACGAGGATGTGGCCTGTCACCGCCTCAACCTGGACCCGGGAACACGCCCTGTCCAATAAAGGAAGAGGTCCACCGCGGACAAGCTGGCAGAGACCATCAGAGAGGAGGTGGCAAAGCTTCTCAATGCTGGCTTCGTGTCCGAAATCCAATACCCTGGCTGGGTCTCCAATGTGGTCATGGTCAAAAAGGGAGACGACCGGTGGCGAATGTGTATCGATTTCTCTTTACTTAATAAATATTGTCCTAAGAACTGTTATCTCATGCCTCGGATCGACGCGCTGGTTGACTAAGCCGTTGGTTTTTCTTTAATGAGTTTTCTAGATGCCTTTTCAGGTTATCATCAAATCAGGATGCACCCCCCCCGGACGTCAAGGATGTCTCGTTCATCACGGGGGACAGATGCTACTATTACAAGATGATACCCTTCGGGCTAAAGAACGCAAGGGCGACCTACCAGAAGATGATGGATAGGGTCTTCAAAGAGCAAAAGGGGAGGAACCTGGAGGTGTACGTGGATGACCTCATGATCAAGAGTCAGGATGTGAATTCCCGCCTCCAGGACCTAGAGGAGACCTTTGCTACCCTGCGCAAGTACAAGATGCAATTGAACCCCCTGAAATATATCTTCGGGGCCAGCAGGGGGAAGTTCTTAGGGCATCTCCTCACCCCTGCGGGGGTCGAGCCGAATCCTGACAAGGTCAAGGCTATCATGGAGCTAGGGTTGCCACGAAACACCAAGGAGGTGCATCGCCTGACAGGGAAACTGGCAGGGCTGAGTAGGTTCCTCTCCCGGGATTGGGAAAAGTGCTCCCCCTTCTTCAAAACACTAAGGGGTGGTCAAAGGTTTGAATGGATCAAGGAGTGTGAGGAGGCATTCCAGGCCCTCAAGATGCAGTTGACCCAGGCTCCGCTGCTCCAAGGGCCCAAGGAGGGGGAGGACCTATTTTTGTATCTTGGGGTCGGGGCAGGGGCCTTGAGCTCCGTCCTAGTTCGGGAAGAGGGGAAGAAGCAGCTCCCTATTTACTATGTGAGTCGGGTCCTGAGGAAGGACGAGCTCCGGTATCCAATTTTGGAGAAGCTGGCTTTCGCCCTGATCATCTCAACCCGAAGGTTGCGACCTTATTTCCAGGCACACTCAATCCGAGTGGTAACTGACCATCCTCTCCGCAACATCTTCGAGGGGGTGGAGCATTCGGGCAGGCTGGCCAAGTGGTCGGTGGAGTTGAGTGAGTTTGACATTTCTTTCGTTCCCCGCCTCTCGATCAAAGCTCAAGCAATGACCGACTTCTTGGCTGATTATGTGATTGAGGTGGCGGAGGAAGAGCTCACTCGTCTGACTCCTTGGAAGGTGAAGGTGGATGACGCCTCGGGGAGGCATTCCCTAGGAGTGGGGTCTTGGAGAGTCCCTAGGGAACTAGAACTGAGCATACGGTGGTGGTGCACTTTTCCATCACCAACAATCAAGCCGAGTATGAGGCCATGTTGGGTACATTGGTTCTAATGTACCTGATTTGAAGAAGCCTCACCATACTCAATGATATACATCAAAATGTATTTGATGTATTTTGAGTTACCTTGTGCAGGTTAAGTATTTGCAGGAAAAGATGAAAAAGTTTCTAAGTCCATGTGTCGACACCCAGGAGCAAAGTGTCGACACTTAAGAAGACTTGTGTCGATACCCAGACAAGCAGTGTCGACACTTGGAGTCATTGTGTCAACACTAGGGATGCAGAGTCGACACCAGACAGAAAGTGTCGACATAAGGAGCTGTGTCGACACTCAATGAAGAAAAGTGCAGTGAAGTAGTGTCGACACTTAGCAGTTGTATCGACACCCAGAGGAACCGTGTCTACATCACTCAGCAAAAGTCATCAGAGTATAAGTATAAGTGTCGACACCCAGAACAATGTGTCGACACACAGCAGAAGAGTCAACACTTGAAGAAAGTGTCGACACAAGAAAGAATGTGTCGACACTCAGCTGAATACTCAACACTTGAAGAAAGTGTCGACACAAGAAAGAATGTGTCGACACTCAGCAGAAGACTCGACACTTAGCAAAGTTCAAGAATATTCTAAGTACAAGTGTCGACACAAAGGAGATGTGTCGACACTCAGCCAGAGTCTCAACAGAAGAAGAATGTGTCGACACAAGGAGCAGTGTCGACACTCAGCAAGTATCAACACAGAAGGCATGTGTCGACACCAAGAAGATGTGTCGACACAGAACAAGTTCAACACATGAAGATGTGTCGACACAAAGGAGTTGTGTCGACATTTACAAGAATTCAACTAAGTGCTGAAAAACAAGGAGTTGTGTCGACACTCAACATCAGTGCCGACACATGAAGAAGAAGCTGTGTCGAGAAGTGAATTCTACAACACAAGGAGTTGTGTCGACACCTTGTAGGCTAGTGTCGACACTTAGTCAACTTGTGTCGACACTTAGTCTATAAGTGTCGACACTTAAAGACAGACAATCTCGACACTATCAGACAGTTATAGAATTTTCAAGAACTGACTGGATGACTTGACAGCTATCATTCCAGCCGATCTACTGCACCTGTCAGAGTTGTCAGAAATCAGTTATGAACCGGACCAGCCGGTTACCATGAAGAAGGCCTATAAATAGGCTTATACTGTCTACAGAAGAATTTGTTCAGATGATTAATAGATGATCAACACATCAAGTTAATACAAAGAAGATCTAGCTATTCATTGAAGAATCTAGTGAAGATCTAAGTAGTTGGAGAGAGAGAGCTCCATCCAAGAAAGACAACCGTTGTAACCAGGCTGAGAAGAAGGATTCAGACTTTGTTCTGAATCTTAAGTAGCAGAGATCAAGGATCAACTGCAGAGGAGATCAATCTTATTGTGTTCTATATTAAAGAAGCTTTGAAGAAAGCCAAGTCAGATTGATCTCAGCACAGAGTTCATCCAAGAACTCATTAAGAAACTCACAACTCTTCTCTCTTTTCTCTGAGTTGTAGAGTTTACATTTTTGTATTCATATTTTCTTGTAGGATCCTTAGGGATCTGAGTTTGTAAGCCTGTAATTATAAAGGCTGAGTGTAGGGCCTGTGTGCCTGAGTGTAGGAGATTTGTATCTCTAAGTGTAGGCCTGTTGTGGCTGAGTGTAGGCCTTGGTGGCTGAGTGTAGGCTTTGTGAAGAAGCTGAGTGTAGGCTTTGGGAAGAAGCTGAGTTGTAGGGCCTTGGGCCTGAGCTGTAGGAACCTGATTGAGGTTCTGAGTGTAAGATCTGAGGATTTGAGATAGTGGAGGAGTTTGGCCGAATCTAGTACACTGCTAGATAGGCGAAGGGGGAAAGTGGATGTACCCAAATCTTGGGGAACTACTATAAATTTGTGTGTTCACTATGTGCTGGATTGATTGCTGTGATTGCTGGTTAATTGTTGTGTTATAATTCTGTGATAAACTCTGAATTCTGCCTAAAAAGTTAAAAAGCTTTAAGTCACCTATTCACCCCCCCCCCTCTAGGTGATTAGGTACAATATCTTTCAAGTGGTATTAGAGGGAGGTTACTCAAAAAGGGACATAACTGTCTGAGTAGATCCTGTTGGCAGATTCATTCTAAGTACATTACAGAATCAAGAAAATCAAGAACCATGGGTTCCACTGAGAATCATAAGGAATTGGGATCCATGAAGCTACCCATATGTAGAAAAGAGATCTTTGGCATCTGGAAGGAAAGAGTGAGACTATTTATGGAAGCCTCAGACCCTAGGATTTATATCACAGTGAAAGAAGGGTCATATGTGCCTATGAAGATTTCAATCTTGGATGCCAATCAGAGAACACCTAAGGATTTCTCTGAAATGACAAAGGATGAGATAGTTCTAGCCACAATGGACAAAAGGGCTCAGAATATCATTGTGAGTGCTATAGATGATGCTACCTTTCAGAATTTGATACACTGCAAGACATCCAAGGAGATGTGGGATACTCTTATTGTGTACATGGAGGGTTCTGAAGAAGTGAGGCAAGACAGAAAGTCTTTGCTAAACCAAGAATATGAAAGCTTTAGGCAAGGTAGATCTGATAGCATAACTGAATGCTATAATAAGTTCTATAGAATAGTGAATGAGCTAATGTCCTATGGCAGAGAGTTCAGTAATTATGAGCTTAATGATAAGTTCTTAAGGTCCCTTACAAAAGATTGGGACACCAAGATCTGTGCCATAAGAGAAATGACAAAGTTAGCTGAAATTCCTCCTCCAACTTTGTTTGGAAAATTGTTGTCCTATGAAATGCAATTGATGGTGAGGAAAGAAGAGGAGAAGACTACAAGAAGTGACCATAAAGAAAGGATAATGACATTTAAAACAGAAGCCCCCAGAAAGTACAGAAGTCACCAACTCCACCACCAAAAGTAGCTGAAATTGAGTCAGATGAGTCAGCAAGCAGAAAGTCTGAAAGCAGTGAAAGTGATGAGGACTTTGCTGCCTTCACAAGACATTTTCAGAAGTTCTTAAAGAAGAAACAGTGGAGAACAAATCCATCTACTTCACAGGGTAAAGAAGACTATTATCAGAATAAAAAGTCTTCAAAGAAAGACAGGAAAAAGACCAAATCAAGCAAAGTAACTCTATCAAAAATAGTATGTTATTGCTGTAATAGACAAGGACATGTTATTGCAGACTGTCCAGAGAAAAGGAAGGAGTCTAATGATAAGAAAAAGACTCAATTCAAGGGCAAGAAGGAAAAGTCTTTTGTTGCCAAAAAGGATAAGAGCCTGTCAGACATTTCTTCATCAGAAACTGAGTCAGATGCTGAAGCATATATAGGACTGTTTGCTGAGGAAGAAGAAGAAGTGTTCATCCAGATCATGAACTATATATATGAACAAGAAGACAGTCAGTGCCAAGGACTGATGGCATTGACAGAAAGTGATAAAATCCAGAAGCAGCCTGGACCTAGTAAGGTTCAAAATTGTTCTTTAAGTTCAATTTCATGTGCTAGTTCAGAAACAGATTCATCATCATCAAGTGATGAGAGTGCATCTGAGTCTGAAGAGGATATTCATCAACTGATAGATTAATATAAAGTTTTGTTGCAAGCATTTAAGAAATGCAAATCCTTGGCCAAGAGTCAAGCTAAGGAGATTGCAAGTCTCAAAATGACTGCAACTGATTATGAGAAGATGTTTGATCAAAAGCTAAATGAGATAGCTAGACTGAAGCACATAACTGTGATTCAGATGGGGACTATAACTTTTAAGAATGATCAAATCAAAAGTCTGGAGATTAGTCTTCAGAAGGAGAGAGATTTAGTTGCTAGGTTTTCTAAACCAAAGTCAGTTCTACCCTTAATTGATGAATTTGTTCATTAAAAAGGTAAAACTGGACTGGGGTTTACTAAACCAGCTAGGACTGTTCAGTCCAAGTCCAAGGGCAAAGCCCCAGCTCTCAACAAGCCAGCTGTAGATAAAACAGCTAAGACTGTACCTAAGCAAAGGTACAATAGGTTTGAGTGTTGGTGCTGTGGCAAGGTAGGCCACTTTGCCATGGACTGTTGGCACAATGCAAGTGCCAAAGTGAGTAGCAAACTGCCTGTTGGAAAACCTGCAGGTAGCTTTGTTAGGAAGCAAACTAACCAGTACCAAGGACCCAAGAATTCTTTGGGTTCTAAGGTTCACTAATCTGTTTTGCAGGTGAGTCCAAGTGGCCATGCCCCAATATGGTACTTGGACAATGGATGTTCCAGACATATGACTGGAACAAGGGGATTGCTAAAGGACTACACACCTATAAAGGATGGTCCAAAAGTCACCTTTGGTGGTTCTAAAAAAGGAATCATCAAGGGTTTTGGTAATATTTCTAGCTCCCATATAACTATTACTCAAGTGGCTTATGTCAAAGGTTTGAAACATAACCTTATTAGTATAAGTCAATTGAGTGATGTAGGATATGACATCTCATTTGTCAAAGATGGTTGTCATATCAGGAGGTCAAATGATCAAGAGATCATTTTGACTGGTTATAAAAAAAGGAATGTCTATTGCCTAGACATTATGGTTGAGAACAATGGTTCTCCAGTGTGTCTTATAGCTGATGAGAAAGTCTCTCATTGTGTCAAATGACACATGAGGCTAGCCCATCTAAATTACAAGACAATTGGCCAGTTCTTTAGTAAAGAGTTAGTGAGAAATGGTCCTCAAGTTAAGTGTATTAAAGATGGAATATGTTCAGCTTGTCAAAAAGGCAAGCAGACTAGATCCACCTTTAGTAGCATTGAAAACAAAGATGTTGTGAGGTGTTTATACCTCTTGCATATGGATCTCTTTAGTCCTATGCCAGTTCACAGCCTAGGTAGGAAGGTATATACCTTTGTAGTTGTAGATGACTACTCAAGGTTTTCCTGGGTGTTCTTCCTTAGACAGAAATCTGAAACACCTGGTGTCTTCTATAGCTTTGTCAAACAAATTCAGAATGAACTAGATAGTACAGTGGTCAAAATAAGAAGTGACCATGGTACTGAATTTCAGTCTAATAGTATGACAAAACTATGTGAAGAATTTGGGATATTTCAAGAGTTTTCTTCACCAAGGACACCTCAGCAAAATGGCATTGCTGAGAGGAAGAATAGAACCTTGATTGAGGCTGGTAGGACCCTATTAAGTGATACATCACTACCAGAATATTTCTGGTCTGAAGCAGTTAATACTGCATGCCATGTTATTAATAGGGCTACCATTACTAAAAGCCACAACAAGACCCCCTATGAGGTTGTGAAAGGCAGAAAACCAAACCTATCCTACTTCAGGATCTTTGGTTGTAAGTGCTTTATACTTAACAATGGAAAGTCTTACTTGACTAAGTTTGCTGCCAAGTCCCAAGAAGGGATCTTTGTTGGGTACATCAACAATAGTAAGGCTTATAGAGTCTACAACTTGTCTACTCAAGTTGTAGAAGAGTCTGTACATGTAGTATTTGATGAAACTAGACTTATTAACAATGAGTTGTCTAGTAGTGTATGCAGCTCCACATGTATAACAAAGAAGATGGACAAGCTCACTATAGAAGAAGAACCTACTGCAAGACAGCAAGTAGAAGATAGTGGCTACTATCCAGGGGGAGTACTACATGTACCTAATGAAGAAGAAGTCCAAGGAGTACAGCAAGAGGAAGAAGTTGAAGAAGTTCAACCTGAAGCCAGGATGCCTCCAGCCAATAGGCATCTAAGAGATCATTCAGCAGAACAAATCATTGGTGATCCAAGACAAGGGGTACAAACAAGGAGCAGAAATCTGAATGCAGTGCTCTTCTCCAGTTTTCTATCCCAAGTTGAACCAAAGAAGTTTGAAGAAGCCATCCTAGACCCTCATTGGATTGAGGCAATGCAAGAAGAGCTGAATCAGTTCAAGAGGTGCAAAGTCTGGGAGCTTGTTCCTAAACCAAAAGACCACAACATAATTGGGACCAAGTGGATCTTTAGGAACAAGATGGATGAACATGGAGTCATCATTAAGAACAAAGCAAGATTGGTTGCTAAAGGGTATAGGCTGGAAGAAGGTATTGACTTTGATCAAACCTTTGCTCCAGTAGCCAGACTGGAAGCCATAAGGATGTTCCTGGCCTATGCAACCTTTCAAGGATTTAAAGTTTACCAAATGGATGTAAAGTCAACCATTCTAAATGGTAATCTAAAAGAGGAAGTCTATGTGGAACAACCATCAGGTTTTGTTGATTCAACTCAACATAATCATGTCTATAGACTTAGGAAAGCATTGTATGGGTTAAAGCAAGCCCCTAGGGCTTGGTATGAAACCCTGTCTAGTTTTCTCATTGAGAATAAGTTCATAAGGGGGAAAATAGACAAGACTCTATTCCTTAGGGAATCCAGAGGCAAAGTAATACTAGTCCAAATATATGTAGATGACATAATATTTGGGTCTACTGAAAGTAGTCTTTGCAAAAAGTTTGCAAAAATAATGCAAGGGAAATTTGAGATGAGTAGTATGGGGGAACTTAAGTTCTTCTTGGGTCTCCAAGTTAGATAGACTGAGAATGGTTTATCCATATGCCAGTCTAAGTTCACCCTAGAACTCATAAGGAAGTATGGTATGAATTCATCCAGTACTATGAAGACTCCTATGAGGTCAAGTATGTCTCTTAGCAAAGATGATGCAGGGAAACCTGTAGATGAGACTTTGTATAGAGGGATAGTTGGCTCCCTACTCTATTTGACTGCAAGTAGACCAGATATCATGTATGCTACATGTGTATGTGCTAGGTACCAAGCATGCCCTAAAGAGTCTCATTTGACAGCAGTCAAAAGGATACTGAGATATCTAAAGGGCACTCCTTATCTAGGCCTTTGGTACCATAGGAATGGAGATTTTGAACTAACAGGTTATTCAGATGCAGACTTTGTAGGATGCAAAGAAGACAGAAAAAGCACAACTGGAACCTGTCAATTCCTGGGTGGAAGACTGATTTCATGGAGTAGCAAGAAGCAAACAAGTGTGACTATCTCCACTGTAGAATCAAAATATGTGGCTGCAGGAAGTTGCTGTGCTCAACTTCTATGGATACAACATCAGCTTGAGGACTATGAAATTCAGGTAAGTAGAACTCCACTCTTTTGTGATTCTACTAGTGCTATATCAATTGCAAACAATCCTGTTTCTCATAGTAGAACTAAACATATTGAAATAAAATATCATTTTCTTAGAGAACATGTAGAAAAAGAAGATATTTTACTGGAATATGTTAGAACAGATAATCAACTAGCTGATATGTATACTAAGCCTTTAGAAAAAACTAAGTTCAATAGGTTTAAAATTGAACTAGGTATGATAAACTTAGAATAAGTTTATAGAAATGGCTAAGTAAAAAGGTGTCGACACATAGAGATATTTGTGTCGACACAGAAAAGTGGTGTCGACACTTCAGGGAAAAGGTGTCGACACATTTAGGAAGTTGGTGTCGACACTTCAGAAAATTAGTGTCGACACATGACAAGTAGATGTCGACACAACCAAGGTGGTGTCGACACTTAGAATTTACTCAGAATTATCTAAGTAAAGTCTCGACTGAATGTCGAGTTGAGTGGTGTCGACACATAATCAAGTGTCGACACATATATTTTGTTGACTAAACTTATGTCGACACATAGGTGTCGAGACATTATAAGTCTGTGTCGACACTTTTCCACAGTGTCGACACAATTTAAGTTAGTTAACCCGCCCTTTCATCTTCAAGCTTAGAAAGGTATAAATAGGATTTCTCCATTGTCTGTCGACACGCTCACTAAAGTTTCGAGACCAAACTTGTGTGTCGACACCTCTCTTCTCTCCAGTCAAATTCTTCAAACCCTAATGGCGCCAAAACTCGAGGAGAACGTGAACGAAGGCTATGAACTGGTGCGACAAGCGTTAGACGAATCTGGATTCAAGATCAAATCCAGGGTACATGGAGAAAAAGTGAAGGTCTCTCCAAAAAGTTTGAGAAAGGTTCTAAACCTGCCCAGAACTAAGGAAGAAGAAGAAGTTACTGCTTCTAAAACCAGAGAAGCATTGATATGGTGTGGACTGGATGCAAAGATGAAAATTGGTTCTGTATTCAATAGAAAGGGGATGAACAGCCAGGAGAAATTTCTTTCTGAAATTGTTGGCAAGGTAATCTTAAGTAAGCCTGGAGGGCATGACAGGGTATCTGCCCATATGTTCAATCTCATGACCAGGATAATCTTCAGCCTAAAAACTGATTGGTCTGTAGTAGTCTTTGAAAAGATCAAGGAGAGTATGAAGAAGCCCAATTTGGGTAGGATCTTAAGTCTATACTTGGCTGGTAGTATACCAGAGGTTATGGGTCAAGCTGCTGGCAGTAAAATCAATCATATGAGAAAGATGGACATGAGGATATTCTCTAGGTGGGATAGGGTTTTGTCTAAGGAGATGCCAACCCCTGAGAAAATAACTTCTGTGAAAGTAACACCCCAAAAGAAGAAGAAGAAAACTGCCCCAGTGGCTCAAGTTTCATCTAGCAGCTCTGGTAGTGAAGAACAAGTTGTCTTTACTCCTGATGAGGATGTAGAAGAAAATGCTGGGAAGTCTCCAGCTCAACAAGATGCTGCAGAGAGGCAGGGGGAGCTACCACCAGCTAGTCTCATACACCAGGATCAAATCCAGGGGGAGCCTCTAGTGGTGGGAGAGCCAACTACACTAGAAAGTGATCAAGCAACCCACATCATCCTTGAGGTAATCACTGAGCTTAATGCTTTAGATTTCCTTATAGAGGATAATGTTTTGTCTGATTCCTTAAATACTGTTAATCAGCAAACTCAGATTGATAGCCAACCCCCAGATGTTGTCTTGAAGGACACATCTGTTACACTTCAAGTAGAATCTGATCCAGTAGTAGATGAGCCAAGAATTTCTCCTGCCCATTCTCCACAAGAATTTACTATGTAAGATCTCTTCCTAAATCTGGATCAAGCAGACCTTGAGAAGGACAGTGCTGCTGCTGAGAGGGTGAATGCTCCAGTTGAGGGGGAGCAAGTAATACTTGATGAAGAACTTGCAAGGCAAGAGCCTGAGAAGCCTCAAGCTGTTGAGGAGCTACCTAGAGAGAGGGTAGATATTGCTAGCACATCAGCATCTGAAGATGAGGAAGCTACTAGAGCTAAGAAAAGGAAATTTCAAGTCTTTAAAAGAAGAAGCCAGACTTATAAGAAGGCATTGCAAACCATAGCACCATCAGTAGATTATAGTTCTCTGCTGGTTGCTATGCAAATCAAGCTTGATGAGCAGAGACAAGCACTGGAAAAGTATGTAGATGAAGGACAGAAATCTCTTCAGTTTGATCTGGCACAGGACATTAAGTCTATAAGATTTGAGATGAATCTCAATAAGAAGGAGATGACAGACTGCTTCCACAAGGGAGGGAATGCAGTGGTGTACTTGGCTACACATCAAGAGAAGATCAAAGCTCAAGTAGATGAACTTGAAGTCAAGCAAGGCTATGTTCTAGAGAACCAGATCAGAATGAATGACAATTTGACTGCTTCACACAATACAATTGTTACTGAGATGAAGAACATAGCTACTGGACTGACTACTTCTAATGCTACTGCTAAGGCAGAGTTTGATAAAGTCTTGCAAAAGAGTTTATCTGATGTTACAACTGCAATTCAAGACTCTCAGAAGTTGATTACTGACAAACTCCAAATGTTGAAACCTTTCTTTAAAGATGGAGTCAATTATTTGGATAACCAAGTCAGATTTCAAAAGGATGATCTAAGAGATCACATGGAAAGAGAAGTCATAAAGGGGGAGAGGGTGTTAGTCAAAGCCAGCTCTGATCATGCTAAGTGAATTTCTAATTCTATCAGAGCTACTCTTGGATATCCTCCTTTATGTGATGATGACAATGTAGCAGAATCTGGGATACATCCTGCATATCTAGGAGGGGAGCAACCTGAAGTGGATCAAGTCATCTACCCTCCTCCAGATTTTGATATGGTTCAAGCTGATATACAATCAATGTATAGCCCACCTGGGGGAAAGGACAATGTCATCATAGAGAAGGTGGTTCAACCAGTATCTGAGGCTATGAAAGAAGCTTTACTGAAAGAGCAAGAGGCCAGACTGTCTAAGAAGAGGTTCAGAGAGCAAGCTGAACAAAGACCAGACTTTGAGCAGTGGAGTCCCACTTCAAGAAACATTATCTTAACTGCATGGAAAGCTGCAAAAGATAATATACAAGATAGAAACAAGTGGTTTTTTGAATTGGAATGGAGAAAGCATGAGACAAGACAAGAAGTCATAGTGCAATACAGGAGAAAGGCAAAGATGGGAAAGCTACCTCCTACTGATCAGGAGCCTAGCAAGTACTTTCCCAAGCCATATCATTATTTTGAGAGGCAAAAGATTAAAGCTGAAGAGCAAAAGAAAAAGGATCTCAAAGGGAAAAATACTGCTGATACTGAAGTTGCTGAAGCCCCTGTTCAAGCCAAAGTACAATCAGGAAAAGGAATTGTGATTAAGGAGGCTGATCATAATTAGAATAGATTTATCTTAAATTTACAGTTGTAATATGTTGATTTTAAAACACACTGTAAATTTTTGAATGATGAATATGACAAAGTGTTAGAACAATGAGATGTGTTATTAATCTATTTCATAATTGTTCTGTGATTATATCTGTGTATGCATGTTTGTTTAATACATGTTATGTTTTTTTCCTGATTACATAATTCTGCTTTACATCATACTATGATTTTATTCTGTATGGTGTATATCATTGACTAAGGGTTATGACTTCTCCAAATAGGGGGAGATTGTTGGGTACATTGGTTCTAATGTACCTGATTTGAAGAAGCCTCACCATACTCAATGATATACATCAAAATGTATTTGATGTATTTTGAGTTACCTTGTGCAGGTTAAGTATTTGCAGGAAAAGATGAAAAAGTTTCTAAGTCCATGTGTCGACACCCAGGAGCAAAGTGTCGACACTTAAGAAGACTTGTGTCGACACCCAGACAAGCAGTGTCGACACTTGGAGTCATTGTGTCGACACCAGGGATGCAGAGTCGACACCAGACAGAAAGTGTCGACACAAGGAGCTGTGTCGACACTCAATGAAGAAAAGTGCAGTGAAGCAGTGTCGACACTTAGCAGTTGTGTCGACACCCAGAGGAACTGTGTCTACATCAGAAAGTGTCGACACTTGTAGGCTGTGTCGACACTCAACAAAAGTCAGCAGAGTCTAAGTATAAGTGTCGACACCCAGAACAATGTGTCGACACACAGCAGAAGAGTCAACACTTGAAGAAAGTGTCGATACAAGAAAGAATATGTCGACACTCAGCTGAAGACTCAACACTTGAAGAAAGTGTCGACACAAGAAAGAATGTGTCGACACTCAGCAGAAGACTCGACACTTAGTAAAGTTCAAGAATATTCTAAGTACAAGTGTCGACACAAAGGAGATGTGTCGACACTCAGCCAGAGTCTCAACAGAAGAAGAATGTGTCGACACAAGGAGCAGTGTCGACACTCAGCAAGTATCAACATAGAAGGCATGTGTCGACACCAAGAAGATGTGTCGACACAGAACAAGTTCAACACATGAAGATGTGTCGACACAAAGGAGTTGTGTCGACATTTACAAGAATTCAACTAAGTGCTGAAAAACAAGGAGTTGTGTCGACACTCAACATCAGTGCCGACACATGAAGAAGAAGCTGTGTCGAGAAGTGAATTCTACAACACAAGGAGTTGTGTCGACACCTTGTAGGCTAGTGTCGACACTTAGTCAACTTGTGTCGACACTTAGTCTATAAGTGTCGACACTTAAAGACAGACAATCTCGACACTATCAGACAGTTATAGAATTTTCAAGAACTGACTGGATGACTTGACAGCTATCATTCCAGCCGATCTACTGCACCTGTCAGAGTTGTCAGAAATCAGTTATGAACCGGACCAGCCGGTTACCATGAAGAAGGCCTATAAATAGGCTTATACTGTCTACAGAAGAATTTGTTCAGATGATTAATAGATGATCAACACATCAAGTTAATACAAAGAAGATCTAGCTATTCATTGAAGAATCTAGTGAAGATCTAAGTAGTTGGAGAGAGAGAGCTCAATCCAAGAAAGACAACCGTTGTAACCAGGCTGAGAAGAAGGATTCAGACTTTGTTCTGAATCTTAAGTAGCAGAGATCAAGGATCAACTGCAGAGGAGATCAATCTTATTGTGTTCTATATTAAAGAAGCTTTGAAGAAAGCCAAGTCAGATTGATCTCAGCATAGAGTTCATCCAAGAACTCATCAAGAAACTCACAACTCTTCTCTCTTTTCTCTGAGTTGTAGAGTTTACATTTTTGTATTCATATTTTCTTGTAGGATCCTTAGGGATCTGAGTTTGTAAGCCTGTAATTATAAAGGCTGAGTGTAGGGACTGTGTGCCTGAGTGTAGGAGATTTGTATCTCTGAGTGTAGGCCTGTTGTGGCTGAGTGTAGGCCTTGGTGGCTGAGTGTAGGCTTTGTGAAGAAGCTGAGTGTAGGCTTTGGGAAGAAGCTGAGTTGTAGGGCCTTGGGCCTGAGCTGTAGGAACTTGATTGAGGTTCTGAGTGTAAGATCTGAGGATCTGAGATAGTGGAGGAGTTTGGCCGAATCTAGTACACTGCTAGATAGGCGAAGGGGGAAAGTGGATGTACCCAAATCTTGGGGAACCACTATAAATTTGTGTGTTCACTGTGTGCTGGATTGATTGCTGTGATTGCTGGTTAATTGCTTTGTTATAATTCTGTGATAAACTCTGAATTCTGCCTAAAAAGTTAAAAAGATTTAAGTCACCTATTCTCCCCCCCCCCCTCTAGGTGATTAGGTACAATATCTTTCAGGCCGTAATAGCAGGGCTGCGCCTGGCCAGTGAACTGGGGGTGTTGGACGTGGAGGTCCTTACCGACTCCATGGTGGTAGCTTCCCAGATCAACGGGGAGTTTGAGGCAAGAGAGCCTACCCTGCGGTTATACTTAGCCAAGGTAAAGGGGGTCATCGACACGTTCCAAACTTTTTTCCATCCAGCATGTGTCCCGGGTGGAGAACGAGCAGGTCGATCAACTGGCGAAGCATGGTCCTCGGGTGGGGGGTACTATCACCGACCTATTCCGCCCTTCCATCGAAGAGGGGGAGCTCATGGAGATAGATCAGCGGCCTTCATGAATGGACCCGGTCACAACCTTCCTCTCCAAGGGAGAGTACCCGGAGGGGGCAGATAAGAAGAATCTCAGGCATAAGTCAGCGTACTACCTCCTCCAGGAAGGGCAGCTGTACAGGAAGACACTCTCGGGGATGTTGGCTCGTTGTTTGGTCGAAGGGGAGGTACAAATAATCTTGGAGGAAGTCCACTCCAGAGATTATGGGAGTCACTCCGGGAGTTGGACCCTGGAAGGGAGGATTGTCAGGCAGGGGTACTTCTGTCCCACCCTGGGCCGTGATGCAACGAAGTTTGCAAGAAGGTGCCATAAATGCCAGCTGTTTGCTCCCCTCTAGCTACAGTCGGCTCAGCGACTCAAAAGTATCACAGTCCCCTGAACCTTTGCCATTTGGGGAATGGATTTGGTTGGACCGTTCCCCCGGGCCAGTGGGCAGAGGAGGTTCCTACTCGTGATGATCGACTATTTCTCCAAGTGGTTGGAGGTAAAGGCGCTGGCAAAGGTGACCTCCTAGGTTATCAGAAACTTTGTTTGAGGGGATATCATCTGCCGTCATGGGCTGCCCCAGGCCATTGTCACGGACAATGGGCCCCAGTTCGCCAGCGCTGAGTTCACCAGTTTTTGCGACCAGCTTGGAATCGACCTCAGGTTCCCCGCGCTCCATCACCCCAGGAGCAACGGGCAGGTAGAGGCCGCAAACAAGATCATTGTCAACCTCCTGAAAAAGAAGGTGGAAAATCTGAAGGGGAGCTGGGTGGAGCAGCTTCCCGCGGTTCTCTGGGCCCTGAGAACCACCCCCAACACAGCTACAGGAGAGACCCACTTCAAGCTCTCCCATGGGTGCGAGGCAGTGCTCCCCGTGGAATTTGAAGTTCAGACACCTCGAGTCGTTGCAACCGGGGAAGGCAGGGAAGAATGACAGGAGGAGAATGAGGAAGAGCTGCGGCTTTCCCTCGACATGGTGGAATAATTGCAGGACCTTTCCGCCGTCCGACAAGAAGAAGTGAAGAGGAGGATGTCTAAATACTTTGACAAGCACGTCAGAGTCAAACAGTTTACGGAAGGGTACCTGGTACTAAAGAAAGTGGATGCAGCGGGAAGGTCGACAACCGTGGGGAAACTCAACCCTAACTGGGAGGGACCATTCATTGTAAAGGAAGCACTAAAGTCAGGAGGGTATCGACTCCAAAATGTGGAGGGTGAGACCCTAAGTCTCACCTGTAGTGGTGACGACTTGAAACGATTTTTTCCTTAAAAGCATGTAAGTGGTGCTCTGATTTTTAATAAAAGTTCTTTAAACACGCCAATGTTGTCGCAATGAGCTCGCATGAAGAAGTGAAATTAATTTGGACCCCGAGCATATCTCGATGTCAGGCTCTCACCAAGCTGGCAGGGCTAGAAGTCACTCGGTGTCATCCTTGGGCCTCGAGCAGATCCCGCTGTCCGGCTCTCACCTAGCTGGTAGGGCTGGAAGTCACTCGATGGTGTTAATAGTGGACCCCGAGCAGATCCCGCTGTCAGGCTCTCACCTAGCTGGCAGGGCTGGAAGTCACTCGGTGTCATCCTTGGGCCTCGAGCAGATCCCGCTGTCAGGCTCTCACCAAGCTGGCAGGGCTGGAAGTCACTCGATGGTATTAATAGTGGACCCCGAGCAGATCCCGCTGTCAGGCTCTCAACTAGCTGGCAGGGTTGGAAGTCACTCGGTGTCATCCTTGGGCCTCGAGTAGATCCCGTTGTCAGGCTCTCACCTAGCTGACAGGGCTGGAAGTCACTCGATTGTGTTAGTAGTGGACCACGAGCAGATCCCGCTGTCAGGCTCTCACCTAGCTGGCAGGGATGGAAGTCACTCGGTGTCATCCTTGGGCCTCGAGTAGATCCTGCTGTCAGGCTCTCACCTAGCTAGTAGGGCTGGAAGTCACTCGATGGTGTTAGTAGTGGACCCCGAGCAGATCCCACTATCAGGCTCTCACCTAGCTGGCAGGGCTGGAAGTCACTCGGTGTCATCCTTGGGCCTCGAGCAGATCCCGATGTCAGGCTCTCACCTAGCTGGCAGAGCTGGAAGTCACTCGATGGTGTTAGTAGTGGACCCCGAGCAGATCCCGCTGTCAGGCTCTCACCTAGCTGGCAGGGCTGGAAGTCACTTGGTGTCATCCTTGGGCCTCGAGCAGATCCTGCTGTCAGGCTCTCACCTAGCTGGCATGGGCTGGAAGTCACTCGATGGTGTTAGTAGTGGACCCCGAGCAGATCCCGCTGTCAGGCTCTCACCTAGCTGGCAGGGATGGAAGTCACTCGGTGTCATCCTTGGGCCTCGAGCAGATCCCGCTGTCAGGCTCTCACCTAGCTGGCAGGGCTGGAAGTCACTCGATGGTGTTAGTTGTTGACCCCGAGTATATCCCACTGTCAGGCTCTCACCTAGCTGGCAGGACTGGAAGTCACTCGGTGCCATCCTTGGGCCTCGAGCAGATCCCGCTGACAGGCTCTCACCAAGCTAACGGGCTGAAGGGCACCCAGGGAAGTCCTGCCACCCCCAGATAGTGCCTGACAAACTTGGCTCTTCTAAGAGAGAAGAGCTCGGCATGGGCGAGTTCGAGCTCCCTAATTCAGCTCGGACTCGGCAGAAGATCGGTAAGCTGGGGCCTTGGACCTCGCTAGGAGGAGGCGGGTCCCGCCGGGCCACCTCGTCCCCCCACTAGGTTTTACTCGGGAAGATTTGGAGAATTTGGTCTCACATCGATAAGATGACGGACAGCTCGCGAGCAAGCTGGGACGAATCCTGAGAATTGGCAAGCCAGACCCTTGGACCTCGCCAAGGGGAGGTTGATCCCGCCGAGATGCCCCGCCCCCGCTTTAATTTACTTGGACAAATTTAGTGAGTTCGAATTTTTGATTAAGAAGGCCAAGGACAGCTCGCGAGCGAGCTGCGGTGAGTCCTGGGAATTGCCGAGCACTCAAGGTACCCTCTTATCGACGAGTCCTAACGACTATCCTACTCGCAGTACCTGTCTATGCGAGGTCGCCTGGGGAAGGGCTCGCGGATACATAGAACACAAAAAGAAGAGATGGAAAAAATGGCACAGATGTGATCAAAAATCTTTTTCATTAAATAATGATATTTACAGGTGGAGCTCGCCTCGGCGAGGAAACAAAAGAGAAGCATACATATTTATGCGTCGCACCCCCCCCCCCCCCCCGCCAGACTGATCCTCCCCTTCGCCGGACTGATCCTGGAAACCCTTCTCGAACATCGCGTCAAGGCTGTCTTCCTTCTTGATGGGAGGCATCGTCGGGAACAGGCTCGTCATCGGATCCCGGGCCGAAATCTCCTCGCATCCCTCCACCAGCACCCCCGTGTCCTTCATCATTTGGAGGGTGCATTCGGCAGCTTGGATGGAGTTGATCTGCAGCCTCTCGGCGAGGTCTGCCTTGCCAAATACCATTGGCCTTTTGTAGGGGAGGGTAGCATCGGCTCCGCCGGGCTCTAAGAAAATCTCCGCCTGACGGCGGACCTCGCGGGTGAGATTCTGATTCTCATCCTTCAGCTTCGCATTTGCCACCTCCAGCTCGGCAAGCCGGATGCGAAGATGGTTGATCTCCTCCTCTTGCTCGGCATTGCGAGCCCGCAGCTCCCCGACGACCTTGACGTCCTGACAAAAGTAAAGTTCATTAGTGTCGGTGCAAAAGTTTTTCAAAATAAAAGAGAGAAGGTGAAGCCCGATACTCACCAATCCGCCGGTGGCCTGGGCGAGGAGATCCTGTTGGAGTTACCATGATGATCTGGAAGTGATCAAACATGTAATCTCACTGCCAACGCGATATGAGCCTGCAGGGTCACACATAAGAGATGTGGAGAAGTTGGATAACTGACTGTGTTGGTAAAGGTTGCCAATCACCGACCTGAATGGGGTTGTGGGCAAAGTGTTGCCTTAAAAGGATAGTCGGGTTGGGCAAATGTTGCCTTGGAGGGCTGGTTAGATTGTCGTCCGAGGGTCGATGGCATTCGTCGATAATTGTCTTTCTGATTCCCGCCGATCGGCGAGAATCGTCTCTTTGATTCTCGCCGATCGACGAGAATCGTCGAGAATCAATATGTTGATTCTCGACGATCGACGACTTTGACAAGTATCGTCGACCGCGGCACGACGGTCGACGAGATTCGACGTGTATCGTCAAGTGATGCTCGACGATCGGCGAGAATCGTCGAGTATTGTACTCTGATTCTCGCCGATCCATGGTGATGCTCGCTGATCGATTCTCGCCGATTCTCGCCGACTCTCGCCGATTGATACTCGCCGATTCTGAACCCTATTTCGGGGTGGTCTGCGGATAGCGATTTTCCTGGGTTTATTTATACCTTTGGTATAAATACAACACTTAGGGTTTTCGGGAAAGGGCTCGCGATTTTCTCCTGTAGCAGATCGAAACCCGCGACGGAAGAGTTCCGTTCCGCGATCGTTCCGCCGATCCCGAATCCCGCCGCCGACGGAAGGGTTCCGCCGCCGCCGTGTTCGCTCCGTCGACCCCCTCTTCTCCGGCGATCGTCGCTGGCGCTGCAATCCCTGGCGCGGACCTAGCAGTCCGTGGGAAAGCAAGGTGCGGTCTTCTCCTTCCCGATAATCCGTGCGACGGATAGATCGGCGTTCTCCCGCTCGTGTGTACTTCTGCAGAAACGTGGACATTATTCCACGTAGAACTCGCCGCTAGCAGGAAGAAGAAATTTGGAGCATCTCCGTTGAGTTGTGACTCAACGCCACAGAGGTAATTTTTGCCTAGTTTTTGCTAACTTCTCGATTCAACGTTCATAGCCCGATCCACATCTCTTTGGGTTTTTCTTGATGTTTATTTTTCCGCTGCATGCACAAGCGTTGTGCCATCCTCATAGAGAAACCCAACAGTGGTATCAGAGCCAGGTTTCGGCCATGATCGTTGTTTTGGAAGTTTGTTATTCCAGTGCGTGTAAACCTAGGGATTTAGAAGTGTTCTAAATGTCTAGATTTAGTCTTGGTTCCCTCCAAGAACTTCTGGAATTTCGTGGGAATTTCTAAGTGTTAGAAATTGTTGTCTCCTTAGCAGTAACCATCCCTCGAGTATGTTTTGGATTGTGAATCCAACATAGAGAGATGAGCTTGTGTACTGCTTTAAGTTGAGTTGTCTTTGCCTTTGTCCAATGCATGTAAATCTGAGGATTTGGAAATTTCCGGATGTTCAGATTTAGCCCTTCCTTCTATCAATTGTTGATGGTGTTAGGATGTGCACATAAGGGATGCATGTGGTTTTAGAATTTTGTTTTTCTTTGGATGTGCACATTGATCAAATGTTGATCATGGTTAATTGTTAACCTATAATTGAAAAATCCCTTCATCTAATATTAAGTGTTCGGATGCCTTCCGATGGATGACACTCTTCCTGCCTCGATCGATGAAGTGTGGGCTTGCCAAAGCAAGGTGCATTAATCTATCTTGGTAAGGGTGCGAGCGGATAATTGTGATATCCCACTGTCGACATCGGGTCATACTTAACTAGGTGACCTCAAAAGTTGAGTGCCTAGAGGCATAGGGTTGGCATGCACCATATGTTGGATGCGAATAAGGAGTTATTCACCAACCATACAAGAATTGCATGAGGATGCAATTGGCAAGCGTTGCCTACCTAAATAACCGCATCGTGAGAGGAACGCCAAAGCGGACTCATAGTGTTGGTGAAATACGGATCTTGTCCACTAAGAGAGTAGCTCGCATGAACTCTCCGAATTGTTAGTGAGGGCTATCATTTCGAATAAAATAGTGGGAGTATTTAATTGAAGTCCAAATTAAAATAAATTGTATTTGAAATTTGGTACTGATTTTATTCTGCATAAATTCTTGTAGAATTCCATGGCAAGTGTTTCACACTCCACGTTGTCTCTGAGAGCCATCCTTGAGAAGGATAAGCTCAGTGAGACAAATTACATGGACTGGTACAGGAACCTGAGAATTGTTCTCAGGCAGGAGCGAAAGCTCTATGTCTTGCAAGAAGAAGCCCCCGAGGTGCCGACCGGGAACTCTTCCCGTGCTGAGAAGGATACTTATAAGAAGTATACTGACGATGCTTTGGATGTCGAATGCCTTATGCTTGCCACCATGAACTCTGAGCTTCAGAAGCAACATGAGAACATGAGGTGCAAGGAGATTGACGAGCATCTCAAGAAAATGTTTCAAGGGCAGGCTCGTCAAGAGAGGTTCGACATCACGAAAGCGTTGTTTCAGTGCAAGATGGGAGTTAGAGACTCAGTAGGGACTCACGTACTCAAGATGATTGGGTATATCGAGAACCTTGAAAGGCTGGGTTTTCCTCTTGGTCAAGAGTTGGCCACGGATCTGATCCTGCAATCGTTGCCGGACAGTTATGAGCAGTTCGTCTTGAACTACAACATGAATGAGATAGACAAGACACTGCCCGAACTCCTAGGCATGTTGAGAACTGCCGAAATCAACATGAAGAAGGCCAAGCCTGCCAGCCCCATACTGATGGTGCATAAGGGCAAGGGCAAAGCCAAGGGTTCCAAGAAGACGAAGGTGGGACCTAAGTCATATCTTGAGCCCAAGTCTTCAGCACTGATGAAGAAGAAAAGCACGGTGAAGGAAGGGAAATGCCACCACTGTGGCAAGGCTGGTCATTGGAGGAGAAACTGTCCTTCATACATTGAGGGTCTGCAGAAATTGAGGGGAGGTATGACTTCCGCTTCAAATGTTTACGTTATAGAGATAAACCTTTCTGCTCCTTCATCTTGGGTATTGGATACCGGATGTGGTTCTCACATTTGTACAAATGTGCAGGAACTGGGAAGGAGAAGATTGCTGAGTAAAGGGGAGGTGGACCTCCGCGTCGGCAATGGAGCAAGAGTTGCTGCTGTAGCCGTAGGGGTTTATCGTCTTTATTTGCCCAGTGGGCTTGTAATAGAACTTGATAATTGTTATTTCGTTCCGGCCATAACTAGAAACATTATATCTATTTCATGTTTGGACATGATTGGATTTTCTTTTATAATTAAGAACAACTGTTGTTCTATATTTAAGAATGATGTTTGTTATGCTGTAGCCCAATTGTTTAATGGTCTTTACGTTTTGAACTTGGACCATCTGATCTGTAATGTAGATAATAATAAAAGACTAAGAACAAATGACTCGAACCCTACTTTTCTCTGGCATTGTCGTTTGGGCCATATCAACGAGAAGCGCATATCCAAGCTCCATAGAGATGGACTTTTGGACTCATTTGATTATGAATCATTTGAGCGATGCGAATCTTGTTTGTTAGGCAAGATGACTAAAGCTCCTTTCACTGGTTATACTGAGAGGGCTGAAGATCTCTTGGGTGTTGTACATAGTGATGTATGCGGACCCATGAGTTCCATGGCTAGAGGAGGGTATTTCTACTTTGTTACATTTACTGATGATTTCAGTAGATACGAATATGTGTATCTTATGAAGTGCAAATCCGAGACCTTTGAAAAGTTCAAAGAGTTCAAGAATGAAGTAGAAAACCAGTTGGGTAAAAGGGTTAAAGCACTCCGATCTGATCGAGGTGGCGAATACCTGAGTCATGAGTTCCGTGATCATCTGAAAGAGTGTGGTATTGTATCACAGCTCACTCCACCTAGAACACCACAACATAATGGTGTGTCTGAGAGGAGAAATCGTACTCTGTTAGACATGGTACGTTCGATGATGAGTCATACAGACTTGCCTGTTTCCTTTTGGGGTTCTGCTTTAGAGACTGCTGCAATGACATTGAATCGCGCTCCAACTAAAACGGTTCTGAAGACACCATATGAAATATGGACTGGGAAGCGTCCTAGTATGTCGTTCATTAAAATTTGGGGTTGTGAGGCATATGTGAGACGTCAAATGCCTGACAAGCTGGAACCCAAATCGGATAAATGTTATCTGGTGGGATATCCTAAGGAAACGAAAGGGTATTACTTTTACCTACCGTCTGAGGGCAAAGTGTTTGTCGCAAGGACTGGTGTCTTCTTGGAGAAAGAGTTCTTATCAAGAAAGACTGAAAAGGTAGAGCTTGAAGAAGTTCAAGAACCACATGTAGTGCATGAACCAGAAGTTGGATTCTAAGACAGGACTACAAGATGTTGTAGCTAGAGAACCTGCTCAGGGAACACAAGTCCTACGTAGATCTGGTAGACCGAGGTTTGAGCCTGAGAGATATGGATTTCTCGTGTCTCAAATAGGTAATGTGTTGCTTATGGATCATGATGATGAACCAACAACCTACCAAGAGGCTATGAATGGACCGGACTCCGACAAATGGCTTGAGGCTATGAAATCCGAAATGGACTCCATGTATGCAAACCAAGTTTGGAACTTGGTGGAACCACCTGAAGGGGTACGACCCATAGGGTGCAAGTGGGTCTTCAAGAAGAAGACCGACATGGATGGGAATGTACAGACATTCAAAGGGCGACTGGTGGCTAAGGGTTTCAAGCAAATTCATGGTATTGACTATGATGAGACCTTTTCCCCTGTTGCTATGGTAAAGTCCATAAGGATATTGCTTGCTATTGCTGCGTATTATGACTACGAGATCTGGCAGATGGATGTCAAAACGGCTTTCCTTAATGGAAACCTCCTTGAGGAAGTGTATATGACACAACCCGAGGGTTTTGTATCCCCAGATGAAGCCACTAAAATATGCAAGCTGAATAAGTCCATTTATGGACTGAAACAGGCCTCTCGAAGTTGGAATCTTCGTTTTGATGAGAAAATCAAAGAGTTTGGTTTCATCAAGAATGAAGATGAGCCTTGTGTTTACAAGCAATCAGTGGGAGCATTGTTGTCTTCCTGATATTGTATGTAGATGACATACTGTTGATTGGGAATGACATTCCTACCCTGAAAGTTGTTAAGAACAACCTAGGGAACTGCTTTTCAATGAAGGATTTGGGTGAAGCGACTTATATACTCGGTATTAAGATCTATAGAGATAGATCGAAGAAGTTGCTGGGTTTGACCTCAGAGTACGTACATCGAAAAGGTGTTGAAGCGGTTCAACATGCTTGAGTCCAAGAAAGGATTTTTGCCCATGTCTCATGGTGTGAATCTCTCTAAGGACCAGTGTCCAAATCTTGTGAAGATAAGGACCGCATGAAGTTGATTCCATATGCTTCGGCAATTGGATCAATCATGTACGCGATGTTATGTACTCGACCCGATGTCTCCTTTGCTTTGAGCATGACTAGCAGGTATCAGTCAGACCCCGGTGAGTGTCACTGGATTGCAGTCAAGAATATCCTGAAGTACTTGAGAAGGACTAAGGACGTGTTCTTGGTGTATGGTGGAGAGGAAGAGCTCGTTGTAAGTGGTTACACAGATGCTAGCTTCCAAACTGATCGAGACGACTCCAAGTCTCAGTCAGGTTTTGTGTTTTGCCTGAATGGAGGAGCTGTGAGCTGGAAGAGTTCCAAGCAAGAGACAGTTGCTGATTCTACAACAGAGGCCGAGTATATCGCAGCAGCTAATGCGGCGAAGGAGGCTGTATGGATTAGGAAATTCATCGGCGAGCTTGATGTAGTTCCTAGCATTGTTGGTCCCGTAGTTCTCTACTGTGATAACAATGGTGCAATTGCACAATCTAAGGAACCTAGATCTCATCAGCGCTCCAAGCACATACTCTGGCTGTTTCATCTTATTCGTGAGATTGTCGAACGAGGAGATGTAAACATTTGCAGAGTGCCGACTGAGGAAAATATTGCGGATCCGCTGACAAAGCCTCTCGCACAGAGAAAGCATGATGGTCATACTAGATCGATGGGTATACGATACCTAAATGATCAACTCTAGCGAGAATCTTGTGGGTTGCATGTAATCTTGTATTTTGTTGGCTGTTTGTTCATATGATGAACTGTGTACCTAATTTTTCTCTTATAATTAATGGCAAGTTCTTTTATTATGTCTTTTCTATATGATAGTTAAATGTTAACATAATAGATACCCTTAGAATATTCGCTTCCATGGGACATTAAGTACGTGACTTGAATGTGAGAGCCCATGATTTATTTGAAGCTTCATTCTTAAAGGTCCCTGGTCGAGTATCATCATAGAAGCTAAGGGTGATGATGGTACATGAAGACTAGCACGTGTGTTGACTGATGACCGGTTCTCACAGGTCATGATATTGTGATATCAAGTCATCACGTGGGTACTTGTTAGTGAACAAGTTGTACTGGACAGACCCAACCTGAGACTGCTCTGTGGATTGTCATCCAATCGTGTCACGAGTAGGTCTCAATTGACAATGGTGTTGTAGTCCTTTAACCTGAAGTCACAACATTCATTAAGTGAGGAAGAGCGTGCTTTGATGCCATCTAAAGTCTTCCTTGAGAAAGGTTGATGATAAGGGTGGTTGTTGGGCATGTTACGAATCATTTGGGTGTTTGTGTGTGAGCAGATATGGGATTTGTCCTCCTGTATGACAGGAGTTGCATCCATGGGCCCCTTGATGGAACTGGACTGAGAAATGCATGGCCATGCTTGGTTGAGTCAATATGTGATATTGGACTCACCATTCTCTGGAAGTTCGTCCTGGATCAAGAAACTTGGATTGAGCTATTACGAGGGTGACACGGTCCATGCCTCTAGTTCTTTCCGGATGTAAGGGACAAAGGGACAAAGACAACGCTGATACATTGGTCATAAAGGCTTATGAGTTATGAACTCTTATTGCTTGGGGAGCAATGATGCATTGCTAGATGCCGCTCATTGTTTGTGAGGTTTTTGCTTTGATACTTTCGAGATCAAGTGGGAGTCTGTTGGAGTTACCATGATGATCTGGAAGTGATCAAACATGTAATCTCACTGCCAACGCGATATGAGCCTGCAGGGTCGCACATAAGAGATGTGGAGAAGTTGGATAACTGACTGTGTTGGTAAAGGTTGCCAATCACCGACCTGAATGGGGTTGTGGGCAAAGTGTTGCCTTAAAAGGATCGTCGGGTTGGGCAAATGTTGCCTTGGAGGGCTGGTTAGATTGTCGTCCGAGGGTCGATGACATTCGTCGATAATTGTCTTTCTGATTCCCGCCGATCGGCGAGAATCGTCTCTTTGATTCTCGCCGATCGACGAGAATCGTCGAGAATCAATATGTTGATTCTCGACGATCGATGACTTCGACAAGTATCGTCGACCGCGGCACGACGGTCGACGAGATTCGACGTGTATCGTCAAGTGATGCTCGACGATCGGCGAGAATCGTCGAGTATTGTACTCTGATTCTCGCCGATCCATGGTGATGCTCGCTGATCGATTCTCGCCGATTCTCGCCGACTCTCGCCGATTGATACTCGCCGATTCTGAACCCTATTTCGGGGTGGTCTGCGGATAGCGATTTTCCTGGGTTTATTTATACCTTTGGTATAAATACAACACTTAGGGTTTTCGGGAAAGGGCTCGCGATTTTCTCATGTAGCAGATCGAAACCTGCGACGGAAGAGTTCCGTTCCGCGATCGTTCCGCCGATCCCGAATCCCGCCGCCGACGGAAGGGTTCCGCCGCCGCCGTGTTCGCTCCGTCGACCCCCTCTTCTCCGGCGATCGTCGCTGGCGCTGCAATCCATGGCGCGGACCTAGCAGTCCGTGGGAAAGCAAGGTGCGGTCTTCTCCTTCCCGATAATCCGTGCGACGGATAGTTCGGCGTTCTCCCGCTCGTGTGGACTTCTGCAGAAACGTGGACATTATTCCACGTAGAACTCGCCGCTAGCAGGAAGAAGAAATTTGGAGCATCTCCGTTGAGTTGTGACTCAACGCCACAGAGGTAATTTTTGCCTAGTTTTTGCTAACTTCTCGATTCAACGTTCATAGCCCGATCCACATCTCTTTGGGTTTTTCTTGATGTTTATTTTTCCGCTGCGTGCATAAGCGTTGTGCCATCCTCATAGAGAAACCCAACAGACCCTCGGCGATGCCGAGCCGCCTCGACTGATCGGCGACCTTGTCCTTGGCGACATCGCGAGCCTGCTCGGCTTTTTGGAGTTGGTTGCTGAGGACGAAGCTACGGCGGGTCAGCATGTGCTGGAGCTCCATGGCCCGCAGATGGGCCTGCATACCCTCATGGCCGAGCTGCCGCAGGGTCATGTTCTTGTTGGCCTCGACATCCTCGCGGCCATAGAGGTCGAAGACGAGGGCGTAAGCGTGGCCGGTGCAGGCTCGCGGTCATGCCAGGAAGGATGCAGGGTGGAGATGGAGACCCGATGGGCCAGCTCGTCCCACTGCACCATGGGCTCGCCCGCCGAGTCCTTCCACCGCCCCCCGAAGCTTAAGAGGGGATGTTGTTTCGGCGCCCCGCGCTCGCGAGCCGCCCTCTTCGCCGAAGGAGGTGGGGAGATCGCAATCGCGGGAGCAGGAGCCTCGCCGCCCTTCCACCCTTTGCTGGTGATCTCCTTCAGCGGGCTCTCCGGTGACGCGTCGGGTATGGTCTCGGGCGAGCTTATGTATTTGGGTCTGGATTGATGTTGTTGATGTTGTTTCCCCCGCGGAGCGAGCACGACTTTCTTCATCGTTTTTGATAATGGCTGGCGACGTGGCGGGTTCGAACCCGCATCCTCAGACCGCCTCTTGCTGGAAGAGGGTTGGGAGAAGGCCGCCTCATCTCGGCAGGCCGCCGCCTTCTCGCCAGAAAGGGGGTCCGGGTGCGACCCCGGGTCCGCAAACGGCGTGTTCGCGGGAATCAACCGCTCCCCTGCAAGAAAAAACTTGGAAAGAGTTAGAGCACTTTCAACATCAATATGGCGAGCTCGGCAATCGGGCGAGCTCGGCGATACGGGGAGAGCAATACCTTCGTCGCGTAGGACAGGGAGAAGCGCGTCGAGGCCCCTTCGCAGGTAGGCGACCTCAAAGTCCTTGTGGAGGAAGTATTTGTGGAGTTCGGCATCGTTGCCGGACACGGCCGACGGGCGGTAGACCTCCTCGCCTTTCTGCTGCGGCGAGGACGGGATGTTGCCGAGATCGCCCTTGATAAAGGCGATCCTGGTCATCCAGTTATGGTGCTTGTTTGCGATCTCGCGAACTTTGATCAGCGAGCCGCCAAAGTAAGCGACCCCATCCGGCGTCGCCTTATAAGAGAAGAATTTTCTGAACATTGTTAGGTTGAACTCTATCCTCTCTCGCCGGAGGTAGCTCGCGAACGCCACCATCATGGCGATGGCATTAGAGTTTAGCTGCGCAGGTACCGCGCCATAGTACTTCAAAATTTGCCGGATCTCCGGCCAGAGGGGAAGGCGCAACCCCACCTCAAAGTGAGAAATGGAGAAGGCGAGCTCATCGTCGTAGAAGGTATTGATGGCTTCCCCTTGCCTCGGTCGGCACGCCTTGAAGCCCGGCGCCACATATTCTGCCTCGAACTCCGCGAGCTCCTCCTCACTGGTATGCCCCTCGAAGAAGCAGTAATCGGTAAAGTGCTGGGCGCACTTGTTGTGGCCATCAGCGTCGGGGTTGGTCTTGCCCATGCTCGCGAAAGAAGACGGGGCGCGAGTAGAAAAGGAGAGAAGCGCAGAAAGAAAGAGAAAGCAATAAAAGCAGCAGTACGGGGGTTGGTGTGTGGGGGGGGGGGGGGGGGGGCTATTTATAGAAAAGGAAATCTGGGGTCAGGCTGTCCAATCAGCTCAGCTAGCTGCCCCAGCTCTCCACCCCCAACTCGCCACCCCAGCTCGCCGACTTCCGGCGCGTCCCAACCAAGGATAAGTCAAACAGAGCAATATATTATTTGAATACCACATGTCCAAGAATATTCAAAAGTTACTTATTACAGAGACCAAGTGCAGGAATACAAAAGCGGGGCGCGCGAGCAGGGGGCACACCAGGAGGCGAGTACCGGTCAGCTCGGCAAAGGAGTCGCCCTCTTATCTACCCCGGTCTCGCGGCTCCAGCCCCCCAGACTGCCGCGCGCGGAGCAGCTCGCGGATCCTCCCTGAATTCCTCTACGCCACTGAGAGGCCATCATCTATCTCGTCCAGAAGCCGGGAAGCGGACATCAACTCGCCAGCCTGGCCGCTTCGCACCTCGTCAGCGAGACGCGCGTAGTCGCGTTGTAGCGACTCGTTGACCCCCTGCACCTCGCACAGCCCTCACACCAGCTTCTTGAGAAGCTTAACCTCCCTCCTCGTCAGCTCGCCTTGATCCACTTCGGGGCCCAGGTAAGAGTCCAGCGAGCTTTGGGAGGGGAGGGGAGAGTATTGGGCTGCACGCGAAGATTCCCCGGCAGCGGATTGGCTGGGGGGAACTGTGGAGACAAACATAAATAAAAAGAGGAATGCAGGAGAAGCGCATGAGGCAGGAATCCAAGCAAAGTTGACCTGACGAGCTCGACAGCTCGAAGGAGATGCGAGGAGGAATGAACTTGAGATCCTTCCCGTGACCTGGGTCGCGAATCCCCAGTGGGAGAAGCTCGAATCCCGGGGTAGGGATGATTTCTAGACCCGCCCCCGTGGCCACGACAGCTTGCCAAGGAGAGGGGACGCACACCGGCGAGCTCGGCCTTTGCGAGCTCAACCCCAAGGTCCCAAAGGGAGGGGACGGCTCCCGGTGGCGGTTTTCCGGAGTCATGAACCGCGAGTCCCCAATAGTGGTCTTGGCTCGCGGGGTGGCGTCTCGCGGCGCGGCGTCTTCTACACAACAGGGAGGCTGTCTGGGCTGTCGCAGATCTCGACAATATTCCTCCCCTTTTCAGAGGCAGGCAGAGTGTAGGAGCCAGTCTCGTACTCCAAGGAGGTCCTCAGGTCGTCG
This sequence comes from Platanthera guangdongensis, assembly GCA_039583875.1. Taxonomy (NCBI): domain Eukaryota; kingdom Viridiplantae; phylum Streptophyta; class Magnoliopsida; order Asparagales; family Orchidaceae; genus Platanthera; species Platanthera guangdongensis. Next base: position 11,543,903 of record CM077155.1, read on the forward strand.
TAGAGGGGCTCGGCCTCCTGAGGGAACGATTTCATCTTCTTGGAGCTAGGCTCGGCAGAGCCACCCTGCGGCACAGTGGCTGGGACTGCCTGAAAGTCCACCTAGTGTCGGCTATGTGCACCTATGGGGGGGGGGATAGGTGACGTGTGGTTCTTTTGCGGAATTTACAGATGTACCTGCACAATAAAAACAACAAACACAGCACACAGAAAACACAGCAAATTTATAGTGGTTCCCCGACTTGGGTACATCCACTTTCCCCCTTCGACCTATCTCCCCAACAAGGGACGACTCGGTCACTTCACCAACGGGATTGAAATCCAATCCCTTCACTAACGGAAGGAGCCCTTCCACACGTGAGAGTCAACACTCCCACAAATCGGGTTGCACCCAACCCTTACAACACGGAACTAAAGTTCCTTTGCAATGAAATAAAAGTAGAATGTACACGTGATACAAACTTCTCTTGGAGACACCGGTGTTCCTCTTTGTTCGACGACGTGTTCTTGAAGTCGATGAAGAGTCTACGACCTTGGTCTCTCTTGGAGAAGATCTCCCCGGAACCGGCGGCGGCACACGAGCGGCGGCTAGCTTCGAGATCGGCGGCTACGATGAAGAGTGGCTGCAGAACTTGGAGATCTAAACTTCGTAGCGAAGCAAGCTAGGTCTACCAACGGTCACTCTAGGATCAGTCGTCTCGATCGATTCGGACGGGGGAGTTTTTCCCGGTCAACGAATCGAGAGACAAGAGATCTCCGGATAGACGCGTGAGACACAAGCCTTGCTAAGCTTCTGTCACCGGAGATCGGGAAGAAGAGTGATCAGCAGCGGCGACCACTTGACGCGAGCGGCGGCGGCGGAGCGGAGCGAGTTCGCGGATTTAGGGTTACGTCGCCGCTTGTTTTTCTTTTTCTCTTATCTGTATGGTTACTGTTCAAAAATACCTGAGTATAAATACTGTAGGATTCTCAAATATGACCGTTTGTGGGACCCACAATTGAGATCCCCAAAATCCGGTTCAAACAAATCCAGAAGCAGAATCTGGTTCAGCAGCATTCTGAGAAAACGCCAAGTCAAAATCGTCGAGAATCGCAGACGATTCTCGACGAATCGGCGAGAATCACCAAGTGATTCTCGACGATTCGTCGAGAATCGTTTGTGATTCTCGTCGAATCACTTGTCGATTCTCAACGAATTTTACTTTACACATGGGCTGCTTGACCACTGGTTCGGCGGGAATCACAAGTGATTCTCGCCGAATCTTACTTGGCACCGTCTTGAGATGGCCAAAAGGAGTCGGCGAGAATCACTAATGATTCTCGTCGATTCGGCGAGAATCACTAGTGATTCTCGCCGAATCGGCGAGAATCACTTGGTGATTCTCGTCGAATTTGCCTTGGAAGATTTTTCGTCTTCCACCCCAGGAGCTGCTCCTTGATCCTCCATGCTCCTTGTCTTCTCTTGCATATGAGCGGCCCTGTGCTTGAAAATAAGTGCACTCTAATAGAGAGAGTACACGTAGGCCAACACACTGATCTTCTCAACGAGGGATTACGTCGTGCAGACCCGTGTATATTGACCTACTGCACCCTGACATTGGTGTGCACTTAGCGTGGAGAAACTACAAGCACAACTGGAAATGTTTCATCAAATACATTGTGAATTCATCTTAGCTTGACAGGGGGCTTCCTCAAATCTAGGTAATCGTGGATACAATACCCAACAATCTCCCCCTATTTGACGAAGCCAAAACCCTACTAGCTAAGATGAATAACACCTATCAAATAATAATAATAGCATTTAAAGATTAAATATGCGACACAAGGGAATATATGCAATCAGAACAGGACTTGAGTCATTCACACATTCAAGTATATATATATATACCAAGAGAAATATATTCACATGAAAGTCAGAATTGTTCACACGACAGTAATAATTGTTAAATGTTCTTAATACACCGTGACCAGCTATAATATAATGACTATTTGTCCTTAGCTCCGTCACCCTTAAGAGTTTGCGCCAAGTACTTTTTGCTCTGCCTTTCCATGTATTCCTTGGGCTTTGGGTAGTACCTAGGAGGAGCAACTTTGTCTGGATCCTTGTTGTTTCTGAAGAAAATGTTGCGTTTCGCTTCAAATGCTTTGTGTGTCTCCCATTCATACTGGCTATATGCTTCATTTCGATTTATCTCTCCTCTTTCTTGCAGCCGGAAGGTGTCTAGGATGATGTTCCTTGAGACTGGGCTCCACCTTTCATTTCTTACCTCCTCCTCACTTAGTCTGATCCTCTTTTGAGTTGGTGTCTCCTTTGATGTCCCTTCCTGAATTTTCCTCTTTCCCCTTGCTTTAGCTAAGGCCTCCTGGTCAAACATGCTTCTCAGCTTAGATTTGGAGATGGCCCTAGCGTCAGCTTCATCAGTGAAAATATCAGCAGCACTTGTACTTATATTCTCAGCAATATGTACTTCCTCGGCAGCCGTAGAAGTCTCAGGAGCCTGAACACCGGCAGGTTGGTCAGGTAGGACGACTCCTAACGTGCCCAGTGCCTGTTGTAGCATCCACCAGCAACTCTCATAGACGTAGTTGCTTGATTTCACAAAGTTTGCATCCATGCTTTTCTGGAGCTCGGCCATCTTAGCGATATACTCCTTCTCCCCTTTTTGGCTTCTTCAGCTATGCAATTGGCATATGAGTGCAAGGAGTCATCAATGTGCTTAGTTGTCTTGCTGAATTCAGTGACTAGGGCCTGCTGATTTGCATTTAAAGTGACCATGTTGCCATCAAATTTCTGAATATTGTTGGCCACAACGTGTGCGTTCTGATTGACAACAGCCAGAGTATCAGTAGTCTTTTTCAAGCCGGCCATTAACAGTGTGACAGCTTCGCCGGCCGCAGTATACTTTTCTTCGAATTTCTTTTCCATCACATCCAGCTTATGGTTGATTTCCACCATATTTTTCAACATGAGATCTTCCGAAGTCTTGATCTTTTTCAGCAGTGTTTTATAAGCTGTATCAAAAGAATCTTTAAGCTCGTTCACTATTCCTTGAATGACAGTGATGGTGTGAGTGGCCAGCTCATCTCGTAGTGGAATACCCGGAGGCACCTCTTGGCCTTGCTCTGGCTCGGCAGCAGAAGCATCAGTAGAGCTGGATACAATCACAGCCTCTATGGGAGGAACGTTGGTGGCCTCATTTACCTCCCCCTCCACTGGTGCAGACTTATCAGTAGGAGGTTCATCAGTATCTGGAGATTCAACCACTTCATGGCCCTCACTGACCTCGTCCTCTCCGTCCTCATCCAAAAACTCATCCATATCAGCATCTTCTTCCACTTCTTGATCAGCAGAGTCCAGTGTTTCAGCTTCAGTTCCGAGGGTGTTTCTGTTCAGGACCTCCTCATCCTCCAACCCAGGTTCACTTTCTTCATGAACTTCTGCCACCGCATCCCTTGCCACCTGGGCGATTTCAGATATTATATCCAGATGAGTGGGTAGAGTCTCCCCCTCGATTCCTGCAGTCACAGTATCAGGAATTTCACGGGGGGAGGATGCTGGAGATACTTCCTCTTGCTCTTCCATAGCCGGCTGCCCGATGCGCCGCTCCCATCGATCAAATACAGTAGCATCCATCTTTTTCAAGTAATGTAGAGGAACTCCTTTGCTCATGTCGAATTTATCTCCGTTGAGCTGGTTGAGATATAGACTGATGATGCGGCCGAAGCTCGGAGTGCCCAGAGTGTCCTTGATCTTTTGAAACATCAACTCTCCCCAGTTGAACCTCTTTCTGCAGACCACGGCTATGAGAATTTTGAACATATCTCCGGAGATATGATCATGGGAGCCTGGCTTACAGATGAGTACTTTTCCTATGATGTCGGATAGGAGCTTCCCTTCTTCATTCATCTCTTTTCGTTTTACTGATCGTGTGCCTCTGGGTAGACCGCAGAACAGGAGGGTTCTGGCTTTGTCCTCGTCCTCCAAATAGTCTTCCTGCTCCGCACTTGAGAGCTGCAGGTAGCGTGTTAGCTTACTGGCAGACATCTTTACTTTAGTCCCCGCCACCTTGCTCTTGATGATGGAGTCTCGGTTTCGAAGCCTTGCTGTAGAAAAGAACTCCAGCACTTCTTTATCTAAGACTTTGCAAGGATGCTCCAATATGAAGGTTAGCCCGGCTTCTTCCAGCATGAGAACGATGTTCCGGAACTCGTCCGAGGCATGAGAAAAACCAGTGCGAACCAGTTCGCAACCAGAAATCAAACCTGCGGTCGTCCTTGGGGCCATTGAGGATCTAGAAAGAAGCCCGACTCTAAACATTAGTGAACATTCAAAAGGAGAACATCACTTGGGGTTCGGCCTTGGAGCCATTGAGGAGGAGGTTACCTAAAGGATTACTCGCAGGAGAGTTGACGAGCTTCGGGAAAATCCGCGGTGGAGAGAAGAGTGTCCCGAGGTGTGCGGCCTTGCTAGCACCTTGCGGAGAGAGGATGGTCACACACAGCAGCGATTCGACGGCGTCGACAAGAGCGTCGGAAGTGCCCGTGCGCGAGTCGGCGAGTTCGCGGAAGTGCCCGTGCGCGAGTCTTGGTGAGTTCTCTTGCGCGAGGGTCGTCGGGTGTGTTCTTGCGCGAGTCGAGAGGAAGGCGAACGGGCGACGGCTGTGAGAGGGATTCGGTTTCGGCGGGATTTATATCAGTCGTCGGGATTCTTAAGGAAGTCGAGCGGTCGGGAGCTTCTTCGGCGGGATTTGTCTAATTCGGCGAGATGTAAAATGGGTCGGCGGGATTCGGAGTAAATATTGATGTTTTTCTTGATTACTTTGGGAAGCATTGCACCATTTTAGATTTTCCAATGTCAAGTTACTAAAAGGAATGATAAATGCAAGTATATTCTAAAGTCAATCTATTTGAATTTTACTGAGGTTTTTGCAAAGTCTTCTAAATGTCAATTGTATGTTGTCGAAATTTACAACGACATGTCCTCGAATGTCAAGTTAATACAGGATTAATACATACATGTTTGTTATAACGACACTTTATTAGGATTAGAACGAGACCTCTTCAGACCCTTCTTGATGTCAACTGTGATGTGTCAAAATTCGCAATGACATATCTTTGTTATCCTTTTATCGATGTGTAATGGTTTGCATGCCTCGAGGTAATCTCTCCTTAAAGGTGCACACATATATGATAAGCATAAGTATACTTATACACAAGGATAAAAATATATATATATATATATATTTAATTTGAATGAGGATGCATCATGACACAAGTCCTTGAACTGATCAAAGTTACCTGGGATAAGGAGAGTCATCGTCTTAGTCCCACAGGTAGAACATATCAGTAGCTTAAAGTGATTATGCTCAACAGGTAGCACGTCTGTTATTGTAGACGCTTGTTCCAAGTTAGCCTTGAGCCACGTACTGTCTAGTTCCCAAGTATTCACGGGGATCTAGACTACCCTGCAAAACAGAATTACTTTACCTTAGGAACCCAAATCATATTGGGTCCTAGGTTTCTATTAGCATGAACACGCAACTGCCTTCCGTGAGAAAACCTGTCTGGAAGACTGCCTCTGTCCCTATAATGTGGAGAAGCCCTTGCTGTGGGCACAGAGAGGTTGTGCCAACAGTCAATGGCAAAGTGTCCCACTTTGCCGCAGCACCAACAAGTGTGAATGTTGTATCGCTGTTTTTGACCTGATCTAGTGACTGATGTAGTCACGGTCCTAGGTCTCAAAGGGATAGGGCATGTTCTTGTTGCACAAATTCCTCTTCCATCGAGGCATGATGAAGGGTGGAATGAATGCATGATGTGAGCGTTATGAGGCCGAGAAGGTGGTGCCATTCTTTCAGGCATCTTCCTTGCTGAGGCTCCATGACGCCTGACATCATGACTTCTATTCTCCCTATCCCGTGTCCTTGAATGGAGAGAATTCTTCTGTGAACCAGGACCTGCAGATCCACACTTTGTTGTGGCAGTGGCCGTGAATACAAAGGGCTCAGAATGAGCCTTAGGTATTTCTTCATGGGTGGCCATGATGCCTCTTGCACTATGGACATTTCCACATGGGGACAACTCACCCTTACAGTGACCACGATTATTCCTGTGGTCATACCTGAAGGCATGATGAGTTGCCTTCCCGCTTGGAGTGGGAGGTCGGAACACCGTTTCCCCATTTCTCCATCCCTGGATAATCCGGGAGATCCACCCGGTTTCTTGTTTTCTCTTTATAGCATCAACTTTGGAGAAGTTGGATACTATACGTTTCTCATTTTCTAGACTATTCTCTAGAGCTGAGATCTTAGAGTCCTTGACCTTGTTGGACGCCAATTGGAGAACCAACAAGATCTTCAGTTGAGCAATCTCTCGAGCTTGCTCCTCAGCAAGTAGATTGCTTTCCTGAAGGGCTCTCTTCAGGGAATCGGTATTTTCTGGAGGAGAGCAGTTTCTGTCTTCAGAAAAGTCAAAAGATGTGGGACAGGATGAAGATGATACCTGCTCATCTGGGTTATTGTCATTAGAATCAGTGACCAATGTTTCGTCCTCGTCGGAGCTGCTTTCCTCACTATCTTCTTCAGTCTCTGACAAGGATACTGGAGCTCTGATGCAATCCGAAGGATCTTTGCATTCATCTTCAGAAGTGAGAACCCCCACATAAGCTTCATCCTCAGATTGGCAGCAAATTTCAGCTTCCTCTGACCCCCCCATCAGCTCTGAGATCATCATCCATAGAGATTTAGCCGTTTTACATTTTTCCAACCTGGAGCGAGAGGCTCCAGACCAGACATCCATAATAATTTGTCGAATCCTCTGGTCCAGTTGGAAAAATGAGAGTTCCATCTCTGTCATCTCAGGGATGCACACGGGCACTTGGGTCCCCGAGTCAGTGGTCTTCATGGGGATAAATGGACCCTCTTCCAGGATGAGGGATGCTCGAGGATCGATGGCATCCAGGTGAATTAACACTCTCATCCTCCAGATAGGATAATAATCCTTTGTGCATGCAGGGAGTTTGAGTGGCAATACGTCATAATCCAGATCCATGCTTCTGACACTGGTGGCAGGATTCACCTCAAGGTGTTAGCCTTTTTGTTGAGGAACCTCCCTCTGATACCACTTGAAAGTCCACCTAGTGTCGGCTATGTGCACCTATGGGGGGGGGATAGGTGACGTGTGGTTCTTTTGCGGAATTTACAGATGTACCTGCACAATAAAAACAACAAACACAACACACAGAAAACACAGCAAATTTATAGTGGTTCCCCGACTTGGGTACATCCACTTTCCCCCTTCGACCTATCTCCCCAACAAGGGACGACTCGGTCACTTCACCAACGGGATTGAAATCCAATCCCTTCACTAACGGAAGGAGCCCTTCCACACGTGAGAGTCAACACTCCCACAAATCGGGTTGCACCCAACCCTTACAACACGGAACTAAAGTTCCTTTGCAATGAAATAAAAGTAGAATATACACGTGATACAAACTTCTCTTGGAGACACCGGTGTTCCTCTTTGTTCGACGACGTGTTCTTGAAGTCGATGAAGAGTCTACGACCTTGGTCTCTCTTGGAGAAGATCTCCCCGGAACCGGCGGCGGCACACGAGCGGCGGCTAGCTTCGAGATCGGCGGCTACGATGAAGAGTGGCTGCAGAACTTGGAGATCTAAACTTCGTAGCGAAGCAAGCTAGGTCTACCAACGGTCACTCTAGGATCAGTCGTCTCGATCGATTCGGACGGGGGAGTTTTTCCCGGTCAACGAATCGAGAGACAAGAGATCTCCGGATAGACGCGTGAGACACAAGCCTTGCTAAGCTTCTGTCACCGGAGATCGGGAAGAAGAGTGATCAGCAGCGGCGACCACTTGACGCGAGCGGCGGCGGCGGAGCGGAGCGAGTTCGCGGATTTAGGGTTACGTCGCCGCTTGTTTTTCTTTTTCTCTTATCCGTATGGTTACTGTTCAAAAGTACCTGAGTATAAATACTGTAGGATTCTCAAATATGACCGTTTGTGGGACCCACAATTGAGATCCCCAAAATCCGGTTCAAACAAATCCAGAAGCAGAATCTGGTTCAGCAGCATTCTGAGAAAACGCCAAGTCAAAATCGGCGAGAATCGCAGACGATTCTCGACGAATCGGCGAGAATCACCAAGTGATTCTCGACGATTCGTCGAGAATCGTTTGTGATTCTCGTCGAATCACTTGTCGATTCTCAACGAATTTTACTTTACACATGGGCTGCTTGACCACTGGTTCGGCGGGAATCACAAGTGATTCTCGCCGAATCTTACTTGGCACCGTCTTGAGATGGCCAAAAGGAGTCGGCGAGAATCACTAATGATTCTCGTCGATTCGGCGAGAATCACTAGTGATTCTCGCCGAATCGGCGAGAATCACTTGGTGATTCTCGTCGAATTTGCCTTGGAAGATTTTTCGTCTTCCACCCCAGGAGCTGCTCCTTGATCCTCCATGCTCCTTGTCTTCTCTTGCATATGAGCGGCCCTGTGCTTGAAAATAAGTGCACTCCAATAGAGAGAGTACACGTAGGCCAACACACTGATCTGCTCAACGAGGGATTACGTCGTGCAGACCCGTGTATATTGACCTACTGCACCCTGACATTGGTGTGCACTTAGCGTGGAGAAACTACAAGCACAACTGGAAATGTTTCATCAAATACATTGTGAATTCATCTTAGCTTGACAGGGGGCTTCCTCAAATCTAGGTAATCGTGGATACAATACCCAACACTGCCGTCAGGGCGGCTACGCGAGCTCAGAGGCCTGGCGAGCTCGGTCAAGGCGCTCTTGGATCACCTTGGGGATCGACATCTTGGCTGGGCCAGAGCAAAGGGAATGACAAGAGTCAGGCAGGTACGCAGGTGCATATATATAGACGCAGGTGGACCCCACCCGAAGATTCCCTCCAGTCCACCCCGCGCTCGCCGAACACTTGGGGTTGGATGTTTCTTTCTGAGCTTTGCCAAGCTCAAAAAGAGCGGGGATTATGTACAACCTCGTGTCCGACGAATAAGGTCGCCAGGAACCAGACCGACCGGGCTGAAACTAATGGGCGAGCTAGGCAGTAGGGAAGCCAAGCCTGAGCTCAGCATTCGTCAAACGGGAGAGCGGCATTCGTCGAACGGGAGAGCGGCATTCGTCGACCGCGAGCTCGGCATTCGCCGAGCTAGTCCAATAATCGTCGAGCTAAGGTCGACTGATGGTGACCAACGGATGGGCGAGCTCGCCGTCCCAACTCGCGCTCTCGCAAAGGAGCTCGGCAACAACATGCGAGTAGGATCCGCCGAGGTGGCCAGGCTCCCCAGCTCGCCCAGATCTATGAGATACTTTTTACTGTTTTGCACCTGCAGGTCTGCTCATAGCCCTTCAAAATAACGGAGTTTGGCTGTTGGCAGACCCAGCCAAGGGCATTTTGGCAACTTCAGGTCAGTTCAGTTTGGTTATTGGCAGTTCAGATTTTGAAAACTATAAATAAGACTCAAGGGGTACTCCAGAAGGCAGGCTTCTTGTGCTCGCTTGCTCCAGTTTTCAAGTGCTTTCTGAGGGTACCTTAGCTTAGCCTTTGACTAAGGAGGGGAAACGCTCTCAGATCTTCCGGGTGTGTGGTGGGTCCTCCCCGCCGAGCCATTGTGTCATTTTCCCTTGTTTCTTTTGTTGTTTTGCTTGCAAAAGTGAAGTAGGTGCGCGATCACCCCTTCCCCTAGGGTGAACTCCACAAGAGACCGTTTTTCGGTTTCAACATTTACGATCATACTCGCACACATCTCAAATTGAACACATCTTAAAATATTTTGAGATATGTGCAATCATCCACACAAACCATTAAAATTTGGATGCCCGCACTTTACTGTAACCAGCACCTCTTCATCCCTTAACTTTGCTTTTAAAACTAAATTTAATATAATCTAATGCCATTTATTACATTTTTGCTTGAAAAATAAATTTCCTTGCTCAATTACATTTATATTCGCAAATCCAAGCTTCAAAATAATAATAATAATAATAAAAAAGTCCAAAGCGGTTTCCCCACAGCATCCTTCTTCTTCCCCATCCACATCCCCTCGCCTCCCTCCACTCCCCATGGCCAGATCCCGCCTCCACCAAATCCTCGCAGCATACCTTCTCTCTCTACATCTCCTCGTCGCCCATGCGCAAGTTTCGCCGGCTATCGTCTACGAGCCGGCGCCGATAGTGGAGTACCAATTCGTCAACCAGGTCGCCGCCGCCGCCGCCGGGGATCGGAAGACTTCCGATCAGCCGTTCCAGCTCTGCTTGACATGCCGATGCTGCGCCGCCTCCGATCCGAGCTCGTGCTTGTCGATGCCGTGCTGCTTCGGAATCGATTGTGGCCTCCCCAATAAGCCCTTTGGTGTTTGCGCTTTTGCCCCAAATTCCTGCAGCTGCTCCTCTTGTTCCTAATTCACGACGACATTTCGGGTGGCCGAAACTGAATTATAATAATTATGTTGTATTTTCGTGAATATTTCACTATGTGCGGATAACAATTTATGATTGGACTGCAAATAGTCAAAAATAAAGGACATATAATATCACCCTTATTAATTATTTTATTTTACTGTGAAGGGAGAGTGGGAGACCTTTCCTCTTTTCTGGGCGCTGTTCCAAAATCTTTTTAAATAATTTTTCTTACCTTCTTTTCAGCTTTTCCCTATTTGTGTGCAGATATATCTTCTTTTAACAGTTTAAGATATATGGTAAAATGATTAAATCAGTATTGATGGGTCATGAGAAGTTACGCATAGAATTACCGCACGCAAAGTCTGTGCACCCGATCTGCGTGATAATTACCGCGCATGGGATCCCAAACTCTGTGCGGGATCCCAAACACCCCGCGGGATCCCGTGCGCCGATCCTTCCGCTGTCGCATGGTGGTGCCGGCTGGCCCCGCAAGGCCGGCCACCCCCATCGTCCGCCCAAGCACGGGCAGCCTCACCCGCGGCCGGCTCCGCAAGGGTCGGCCACCCTCCTTGCGACCGCCCGGTCGCAAGCGGCCTTAGCTGGCCCTACAAGGACCGACCGCCGCCTCCTTGTGGCCGATCAGGCGCGACCGGCCCCGCAAGGGCTGGTCTCCCCCCTTGTGGCCGCCCGATCGCGGGCGACCTCGACCGCGGCCGACCTCGACCGCGACCGTCACCGCAAGGGCCGGCCGCCCGAGTGCATGCGGCCTCGGCCGCAGGCGGCCCCGCAAGGGCCTGCTGCCCCTTCGTCTGCCCGAACGCAGACGACCTCAGCTGCAGCCGGCCCTGAAAGGGCCAACCGCCCCCGAGGCTGGTCATGTTCACAGTCGGCCCCGTAAAGGGCCAACTGCCCCTTGGGGTGCCCGGTCTCGGGAGGTGTCGGGCGTGGCCCCCCACGGGGGAGGCGCCCGCTCCTTGGTTGTCCGGGGCAAGGGCGGCCCTCTCCATCCCTAGCAGGGATGGCTAACCTCCCTCAGCCCCCGCCGTGTGCGGGAAGGGTGGTCGCCGGACTCGGGCCGTCATTTATCATGGGCGGGCCGTCTCTCGGCTCAGAGGGAGGATCGCCATTTCCCAAAAATGACTATCCGCGTGCTCAAATTCAAGTGTTCATATTCGTCGGTCCGGTAGTTATTAGACAAAATTACAGGCCACCCCGTGAAAATTTATAAATAGACCGGATTTCTACTTCATTGGAATCTTTTTCCGGTTTCGAGAACTCATTCACTACATTCTATCTCTCTCTCTACATTCTCTCTCCTTTCTCTCTGATGTAGCACGAACCGTTTTGTGCACCAATTACGACACACGCGTGAAATGACGCAATTTTGCTCAAGCACGTTGCGGGCACCCAAACGAGTTCCGCCGCGGCGTGTCTCTAACACATTGCAAAATCACACCTAACGATGAGCTGAACCGGAGCGGTATTTCGGTGTGGAGATTTCTCCGGTTAAGGGGGATCCCAACAAAACTAAGCTACCAGGCGCGTAGCCTTCCGACCAATTGGTAGGAGAGCGGCGACGGGCCTTTCTTGCCCCGATTCTTGTTCGCTACTTCCAGGCTTACACCAAACCAATCATGCACACACAAATAACCAAAAGAAACAAAATAGACGAAGCACGTCACGGGGAGAGAGTGAGAAAGTGTTACCCCACCGGAAGCCTGTTGGATCTTCCGATAGAACCCGTGCGTCGCAAGACGGGAGCGGCAGAGGCGACAAGCCTCGAGAACGGAGGGAGGAGGCCTCCGGTGTCGCGCCGGAGATGAGGCGGCTGTCGATGTGGCGCTCAGAGGAGAATCGCGAGACGGGAAGGGGGAGGAAGGCCCTAGGCGATGGCTGCTGCTGTGATGGGAGAAGAGAAGCTCTGGTATGATGCCAGAGGGGGAGGCGCCGCCGGTGTCGCGCCGGAGAGAAGTCGTCGCCCGTGTCGCGTCGGGTGGAAGAGTCACGAAGGGGAAAACTTCGCCCTAGGGCCGGCTGCTCCTGTCACGGGAGAAGAAAAGCTCTCTCTTTTTTGGCTCAAAATATTTTCATTAGGGCTTTTGGCCAAAAATTGGAGTATTTATACTCCACAAGAGGAGCACTCCCCATCACACAAAATATTGATCTAATCCTAACCATCCAAACTTTGTCTAAAATAAAATGCAAGAAATAGAAATAAACATTAGAGCCGACTCTTGACCGCCTAACAATTTGGTCAAGCCGGACGAAACGAAAATGCTGAAAATAGTTAAAGATAAAAATGATAAATAATTTCAGAAACTGTGTAGCATGTCGCGATATGATCTTCTCGTGTTGGGGAGAAGGTCGTAGCAACGTGGCGTGTCGTCGAGTGGAACCGGGTCGGAGCCATCACTCTCTACAGAACTTCCACCAAAGATCGCTCCCAAGGGACTCTGCCAAGGACTGTCAGGTCAAGCAGAGTCGACACAGAGACAAGACGGGTGTTGGGAAGCACACAGACTCGCGTTTGTCACACACTACTTCTTGTCGTTCGCAAGGCTCGGAAGCAAGCAACAAGTTCACACATTGGCATCACGCCAGACCCGTCAAGACGACAAAGTTTGTTCACTCCCCTCTGAGCAAAGGGAGCAAGATCACCAGAAGAGCACAAAAGCCTTTCACTCTCAGAACTTTCCTTCTCTCATCTCTCCAAATGTAATGAGGAGCGGTTTGCTTCCCTTGATTTCACCCGAAAAGTTCTGTAATAAACTCTGAAATCGTGGGAGTTAGGTTGACACTGAACCGACCGCGTGACCTTACTTTCACTCGAAAAACTCTGTAATAAACTTTGGAATAGTGGAAGTTAGGTTGACACCGAACCAGCCGCTTGGTTTTTCATCCCAATTGTGGGTTTTCCACGTAATCAAATCTCTCTCATATAATCTTGTGAAACTTTGACTGTTTGCACGTTCGAACGCTCGACGGACTAAGACGGTTCAGAAAGTCCGATCTATCAGGAGCCTCGAGTGATCCACAACAGCACTCAACTATAATTTAAATTTAAAATATGTTCATAAAATTTTATTCTTCTATATTGATCCCAAAAATTTAATGAAAGTTTGAAACTTTGAATATATTTCTCAATTAAGGTTGATAAAGTTTTCAATCATTTTAGTTGATATGACAAACATAACATAGTGCTGTGAATATTAAAGATTATTATTTTATTATAAAAATAATAAAAATTGTTTTTTCTTGATATAGCCAAGCACTTACACGAATAAATTGAGTCAAACTCATTTTTGGGAGCTGTTATTAGCAAACTCATTTTCATTTCTAGCAAATAAAAAAAAAACAGATTCAGTCATTTTTTGCATTTCTTTCTCTTCTCAAAAATTACTAGTAGCAAACCAATCTTATTTTTTGTAATTTTTGTATTTTTGAATTTTAAGTCTCAAATGTTTCTCATTTGAAAAGTGGTAAACATGAAAGTTGTAGATCTCGATGAGATCTACAACTTTCATGTTGACCATTTTTTGATTTGAAGCCGTTTAGGCTTTCAATTTGGGCCCGAAAAAAGACACGCATGGAACAAGTCGTATGTACATATTTTCGGCGTGACTTCTTTCGGGGCCTAAATCGGAGGTCTAAACTGCTTCAAATCAAAAAGTGTTCAACATGAAAGTTATAGTTTTGTTGAATAATTTTTATTTTGAAGCCGTTTAAGCCCCCGATTTGGCCTCCGAAAAAGGTCATGCCGATTCCGGGTGTCTGTACATATGTTCGGCGTGACTTTTTTCAGGGGTCAAATCAGAGGTCAACATTGCTTCAAATCAAAAAATGTTGAAAATAAACGTTGTAGATCTCGTCGAGATCTAAAACTTTCATGATAACCATTTTTTGATTTGAAGCTGTTTAGGCTTTCAATTTGGGCCCGAAAGAAGGCACGCACGGAACGAGCCGTCTGTACAGATTTTCGGCGTGACTTGTTTCGGGGCACAAATCGGAGGTCTATACTGCTTCAAATCAAAAAGTGTTCAACATGAAAGTTATAGATCTCGTCGAGATCTACAACGTTTATGTTGAAAACATTTTATTTGGAAGCCGTTTATGCCCCCGATTTGACCTCCGAAAAAGGTCACGCCGATCCCGGGTGTCCGTACATATGTTCGGCGTGACTTTTTTCAGGGGTCAAATCGGGGGTCTAAATTGCTTCAAATAAAAAAAGTTCAACATTAAAGTTGTAAATCCCGTCGAGATCTACAACTTTCATGTTGAACACTTCTCATGAAAATGTACGTATAAAACGCAGTTCAAAGAGACGCGACAATTTTTATATTGGTTTGCTAGTAACAAAATGATTATCAAATAGCCATTTTGAAAAATGAGGGTTTGCTAATAGTAATGATTTGCTAGAAATCAAATTGGGTTTGATAGTAACAACACCCTTATTTTTTTTGAAGATAAGGGTAATTATTCGTTCTTAAAATTTGCATTTGGATTTTGGAGGATCAATGAGTGCTAAAAAAGTGGGGAGAGCTCTTTGGCTATGTTTGACACAGTGATGGAGGTCGTAAATATGCAGAATAATTTCATGCAGCTGCAGATTATAATCTGCTACACCTGCTAACTTATGCTACATTCATTCAACGTGTATCTTTATACTACTTGAGCAATTGCTCAAGTAATATGAACTCTCCTTTATTCCACTTAAAATTTTTGCTCCTTTATACCACTTAATAATTAAATGTGGTGCACCACTAGAAGCACTTGCCTCAATGTATGACACCATCATGACTCAACATGTGGAATAAAGGAGAGTCTGGCTAAAAAAGGGGCAGCTGAGGTGGTCTGCGTTCGGGCAGCCGAAGGGGCAGCTGAAGGGGCAGCCGAATCTTTTGGTGGGTCCCACCATCATGCTATAAATATGTCATCAGACCTTTGGAAAAATCCCTCCTTCCTCTAGCCTTCTCGTCAGTCCAGCTCGAGGCGATCTACTGCCCCCTAGCCTCGGGGGCCATGAAGCAAAGCTATGCACGTTCTTCGCAGAGAAGAACTTTGAAGTCGCATTCCTGCGTAGGAACCTGGACAACCACGCCCCCGTCCCGCCCATGGGAGGTAAGCTACTCGCGTTTCTCCTTTTTACTTCATTATTTTTCTATTTTAACTCTCCTTTTCCGCAGGCAGGCATGACATCCCCTTGCACCCTACTTTTGAGAGTGCGCGACTCGCTTCCAGCGAACTCGCTCGCGCCGAGGTCGAATACATCGAAGCATCGCAATACCCCGATCTCTGCTGCCCCGAAGCGGCCTAGCCGCGAATCGCTTCCACCGCCGCCGCTGCCCAAGAAATCGAAGACCGTGAGCGCCACACCTCCCTCTGCTTGGGAGAAAGGTAAGCCACGACGGGCCAACCGTCTGGGGATCTTGCCCCTGCGGCCTCCTCGGCCGGCAGCTCGCCCGGCGGGGAGGCCGACACCTCCAGGTCCCAAGAAGGGATGCAGCCGACAGTGAAGCCGGTGCCGAGAGGGCACCACAACTTTGGCTTCAGCGCGGGGCCCTTAGATGAGCTCGGCGTTCCGCTCCTCCAATGGGACAATGAGACGAACCGAACTTTCATCTCCACCCTGCTGACAAGCTGGCTGGAGAAGGAGACCATTAGCAGGGAGGCCTATAATTTTTCATTCGGCCTCTACGCGCGAGAAGACGTCGCCATCTACGACGAGGAGTCCACGCGGGTGCTGATTCATGAAAGCGCGCGGGCCCAGCTCCGCAGCTTGTAGCTGGCTCACATGGTCGGTCGGCGACGCACCCAGATAGAGAAGAACGCCCCCTCGCTCAAGAAGTTGGTGGATGAAAAGGAAGAAGTCAGTCGTCTCGCCCAGGAGGAGGCGGAGTGTCAGAGAGAGGGGGGGGGGGGGGGGGGAGCGGCTGATGCCGTCCTCACCACCTTGGAGAAAGAAAGGGAGGCGCTACAAGCACGAGTACAAGAGCTGGAAGCTGCAGTAGCTGCTCCGCCGCCCTCCAGCAGCAGCTGTCAGCTCGCGCACTACACCGACTATGAGCTGGAGGAGATGATGCAGAAGAATGCTTCTAGTGCTGCGAACTACACCATCTAGACGTTACGGCGGGCGGACCTCATTAAGATCGAGGGTGCGGGCCTTTCCGCGAGCGATGTGGTACCGACACTATTCCTTCCGGTACCGAAGCCGGGAGACAAGTCCTACCAGCCCTCTAGGACTTGCCGCCCGAGATCTCGCCACGCTGAATCCCCGGGGTCTCGCCTCTTATATATATATATATATATATATATATATATATATATATATATATATATATATATATATATATATTTGTTGTAATGTAAACGCGGGCTGAGTCCCAAACTTGTAGTTTTGTCGATCAATAAAATGTGCCTTTTGTAACTGTTGCTTGTAATGCAGATTCTTTCGCCTTTTCTCTTTTGTATTCGCGACCTGTTTTGATAGTCCTACTTGCTGTCTCCTATCCCGCGTCCCGCGAGCGAGGTCACGTGTCCATTCTAGCTCAGGAGGTATGGGAGCCTTAGCCTAACCGCGAGTGGCGACCCGTCTCCTTAATCCAGATTCTTCATCTTGCTGTTTGAGTCGCCAGGTTCCGTGCGTGCTGACCCCCATGAGGTCGCGAATCGGCCTGGGCTCTCGCCGCCTTGGCCATTTCTCGGGTGCTGGGCGATTATGTTGGGTCCCGAGATCTTGCCTCGCCGATCTGTAGTCTCGGGGCGGCACTTCCAGCTAGCCTGTAACGCCCATAACTGATCCATAGTGAAAGTCCACCTAGTGTCAACTATCTTCACCTATGGGGGGGGGGGGGGGGAATAGGTGACATGTAGCGTTTTTGCGGAATTTAAATTGTACCTGCATACGAAAATAAAACAACACAGCACAACAGAGTACACAAGCTATTTATAGTGGTTCCCCGACTTGGGTACATCCACTTTCCCCCTTCGACCTATCTCCCAACCAGGGACGACTCGGTCACTTCTCCAACAGGATTGAAATCCAATCCTTGCACTATCGGAAGGAACCCTTCCACACGTAGGAGTCAACACTCCCACAACCCGGGTTGCACCCAACCCTTACAACTAGGAACCACCGTTCCTTTACAACAAAAGTAAAACTAGAATGTACAAGAGATACAAACTACGTTTGGAGACTTAGGTGTCCCTCTTCGTTGACGACGTGTTTTTGAAGTCCACGAAGAGTCCACTACCCAAGATCTCACTTGGAGAGAATCTCCCCGGAACCGGCGGCGGCAAGATGGGCGGCGGCTAGGTTCACGGGATCGGCGGCAACAACGATGTGCGACGGCTGTTCTTTGGAGATCCAAACTTCGTAGCGAAGCTAGCTAGGTCTACCAATGGTCACACTAGGATCAATCGTCTCGATCGATTCGGATGGGGAAGATTTTCCCGATCAACAAATCAAGAGACAAGAGATCTCCGGTTAGACACGTGAGACGCTGAGCTTAGCTAGGCTTCTGTCGCAGGAGGATCTGGGCGAAACCACGATCAACCGGCGAACTACTCGGCGCGAGTGGCGGCGACGGCGGAGCGGAAACAGCGCTCTAGGTCACGTCACGGCTCGTGTATTTCTTTTCTTCTTCGCTTCTGTTACTGTTCAAAAATACCCGTGTATTTATACACACGTATACTCCTAAATGACCGTTGTGGGTCCCACCTGAAGGAAACCCTAGTTTCGGTTCAACACAGTGCCAGCCGCAGAATCCGGTCCAGCAGTTTCCAGAAAATCGCCCAAGTCAAAATCGGCGAGAATCGAAGGTGATTCTCGACGAATCGGCGAGAATCAGTTAGTGATTCTCGACGATTCGTCGAGAATCACTAGTGATTCTCGCCGAATCACTTGATGATTCTCGACGAATATTACTTGGCCATGATCTGCTCAACGATGGGTTCGGCGAGAATCACTAGTGATTCTCGCCGAATCTTACTTGGCATCATTTTGAGGTAGCCGGAGAGAGTCGGCGAGAATCACTAATGATTCTCGACGATTCGGCGAGAATCACTAGTGATTCTTGCCGAATCGGCGAGAATCACTTGGTGATTCTTGTCGAATTATACTTAGACGATTTTTCGTCTTTCCACCCAAGAGCTGCTCCTTGACCCATCCTTGCTCCTTGTCTGCTCTTGCCTTAACTCAGCCCTGTACTTGAAAGTAAGTGCACTCCAATAGAGAGAGTACACGTAGGCCAACACACTGATCTGCTCAACGAGGGATTACGTCGTGCAGACCCGTGTATATTGACCTACTGCACCCTGACATTGGTGTGCACTTAGCGTGGAATAACTGCAAGCACAACTTAAGTGGTTTCATCAAATACATTGTGAATTCATCTTAGCTTGACAGGTGGCTTCCTCAAATCCAGGTAATTGTGGATACAATACCCAACAATCTCCCCCTATTTGACAAAGCCAAAATCCTACTAGCTAAGATGAATAACACCAACCAGATAATATAAACAACATTCAGAATTTAAATATGCAACACAAGAGAATATAGGCAAACAGATCAAGACTTGAGTCATTCATAAATTCAAATACATATATATATATAATCTCAGGTATGTTCATATACTAACAATAAACATTAAATGTTCTTAAAAGAGAATGTCAGCCTATAAATTTTTGACTATTTTTCTTTGGCTAAGTCATCCTTGAGTTTTTGAGCCAAATACTTCTTTCTTTGCCTCTCCATATACTCTTTGGGCTTCAGATAATATCTGGGAGGAGGAGCTTTATCTGCCGCAGTATTGGTCCTGAAGAAGATGTTTCGTTTCGCTTCATACGTCTTGTGCATCTCCCACTCATACTGGCTGTATACATCATTTCGATTGATTTCCCCTTTTTCCTGTAGCCAGAATGTGTCCAATATGATACTCTTGGATACTGGGCTCCATTTTTCGTTTCTTACTTCCTCCTCCTTCAGTCTGATTCTCTTTTCAACTTGTGTTTCCTTTGATGTCCCTTCTTGCGATTTCCTCTTGTCCCTGGCTTTTGCTAGGGCTCCTTGATCAAACATTGCCATCAGTTTTGCCTTGGAGGAGGCCCTAGCAGCCCTATGAACATCAGCTTCACTTACAGGAACTTCTTCAACACTGGCGCCCTCATCAACCACAGTATAATCTTCAGGAGCAGGAGCACCCTGTGGATTTTCAGGGATATTAACGCCTAACGCTTGTTGGAGCATCCACCAGCAACTGTCATAAACATATTTATTTGACTGCTCAAAGTTTGTGATCATGATTTCTTGAAGCTCGGCCATCTTAGCTATATATTCTTTTTCCCCCTTTTTGGCTTCGACTGCGATGAAGTTTGCATATGAGTGCAGTGAGTCATCAATATGCGTTGTAGTCCTGGAGAATTCAGTGACCAAGGCTTGTTGATTTGTGTTGAGAGTTACCATATTACCATCAAAGTTTTGAATATTATTTGCTACAACATGAGCATTCTGATTCACTACACCGAGGGTATCGGTGTTCTTTTTCAATCCGGCCATAAGAAGAGTGACAGCTTGGCCGGCCGCTGTATACTTTTCTTCAAATTTCTTTTCCATCACGTCCAGTTTGTGATTGATCTCCACTACGTTCTTGAGCATGAGATTCTCCGATTGCTTAATTCTTTTCAACAGTTTATTTTGAGCTTTCTCAAAAGATGCTTTAAGCTCATCCACTATACCCTGAATGACATTCACGGTATGAGTGGCTATATCATCTCGTAGTGGAAGATCCTGAGGCACTTCTTGGCCTTGCACTTCATCAGATGCACCTGTAGAGCTGGACAGGAGAACAGCCTCTAAGGGACGAATACTTGCAGCATCTGTAGATTTCTCGGACTCCCCCTCCACTCGTGCACCAATATTCTCAGGAACGATCTCAGGTGCGTGCTTGTCAGATGGAGGTTCAATGATATCCTGAGTCTCCAATGCTTCTTGTCCCTCATTTCCTTCTTCTTTACCTTCATCATCCATGAGATCAAGCGCATCAGCATCATCTTCCAACTCTTCGTCAGCAGTCTCCTGTACAGCAGCTTCGGCTCCTTGATCGTTCAGGTTCAGGGCCTCCTCATTCTCCAGCACAGTTTCACTTTCTTCTTGTATATTTGCCACTGCATCTCTGGCTATCTGGGAGATGTCAGATACGATATGAACATCAGTGGGTAGAGGCTCCCCCTCAATTCCTACAGTCAAAGCATCAGGAATTTCACTGGGGATTACTGCTGGAGATACGTCCTGTTGTTCTTCCACGGCAGCCTGCCCAATTCGCCTCTCCCATCTGTCAAAAACACTCGAGTCCATTTTCTTTAAGTAATGTATATGAACACCTTTACTCATGTCATATTTATCTCCATTCAGCTGATTGAGATACAGACTGATGATTCGGCCAAAGCTCGGATATCTCAGGGTGTCCTTTATCTTCTCAAAGAGCAATGCCCCCCAGTTGAATCGTTTTCGGCAGACAATTGCCACCAGGATCTTGAACATATCCGCAGAGATATGGTCATGAGAACCTGGTTTGCATATGAGTACCTTCCCAACTATGTCAGACAGAAGTTTCCCTTCTTCATTCATATCCTTTCTCTTTATCGACCGAGTTCCTCGAGGGAGTCCACAGAATAATAGAGTCCTGGTTTTGTCTTCTTCCTCAAGATAGTCCTCGTGCTCCGAGCTAGAGAGCTGTAGGAAGCGGGTCAGCTTGCTGGCAGACATCTTGATCTTTGCCCCAGCCACCTTGCTCTTGATAAGAGAGTCTTCATTTCGGAGTCTGGCGGTAGCGAAGAACTCCAGCACCTCTTTGTCCAAGATTTTACATGGGTGCTCCAGTACGAATGAGAGCCCAGCCTCTTCCAGCATGAGAATGATGTTTCTGAATTCGTCAGAGGCACGAGAGAACCCTGTGCGAACCAGCTCGCATCCAGTGACCAGCCCAGCGGTTGTCCTTGGAGCCATCGCAAATCTAGGGAGAAAAGCCCTACTCTACGCTTAATCAAAAATCAAAAAGGAAGCGACACTAGTGATCAAGTCCAAGTAAGGGTGAGGGGGTGGTTACCTAAAGGCGTAGACGGTGAGTTAGGTCGATGAAGACGATGGACACCTGGTAGGTGCACGCGACGAGATCGACGAGATCGACGGGATTTTTGCACGCTGAGATTGACGGAGTTCTTCGCGAGTTGCGATCGGTGAATCTTGCGGGATGTTGACGGAGGGGGAAGAACCGGCGGGAGTCCTGCGGGAATCTTGCGGAAGGGGAAGATGAAGACGATGGAGACCTTCGGTGAGAAGCTTGCGGGAAACCTTCGGTGAATCGGCGAGACTCTTGCGGGATTCGGCAAGTTTCCTGCGGAGAAGGTCCTTCGGCGGGATTCCTACGGAATATGAAGAGTCGGCGGGAATAAGAGGGATTGACGAGTTAAATGAGATTCTCACGGGTTTCCGTTTGTCTAAGTTAATTTAAAAAAAAAAAAAATCTTCTAAATATGCAAATACTTCTTAAAGTCAATCTATTTGGAGTTTGAACCGGCTTTTCCATACATTTCTTGATGGCAAGATTTCCAATGACGTATCTTCGTTGTCGAGATTTCCAAAGACGTATCTTCGTTAGTTATCAGTGAACTAATTTACGCCTGTAGATGTTAGTTCACGAATCTACCAAGGGAATTATCGATAACTCTTTAATGGTGTATCTAAGGTTTATATTCATCATGTTAACCTATCCTTAGATGCGCACACATACTTATATATATATATATATATATATATATATATATATATATATATATATATATATATATATATATATATATATATATATATATATATATATATATATATATATATAAAGATATATATATGTAAATGTCGATGGAAAACGACTCAAGTCTTGGAGCTGATGAAAAATACCTGGGATTATGAGAGTTATCATTTAGCCTCTCTGACTAAAACAAACCATGTGCTCGGTGTGAGTATGCCCATGTAGATATCACATCTGGTATTCCAGACGCTTGTTCCAATTTAGTCTTGAGCCATCTACTGTCTAGTTCCCATCATATTTACGGGAACCTAGACTACCCTGCAAGAAAGAGTTACTTTACCTTAAGAACCCAATACATATTGGGTCCTAGGTTCCTGTTAGCATAAGCACTCGACTGCCTTCCTTCAGAAAACCTGTCAGGAAGACTACCTCTGCCCAGAAAATGTGGATAGGCCCTTGCCCTTGACACAAAGGGGTTGTGCCAACAGTCTATGGCAAAGTGTCCCACTTTACCACAACACCAACACGGGTGAATGTTGTATCGCCGTTTCTGACCTGTTCTAGTGACTGAGGTAGTCACGGTCCTAGGTCTAAACGGGATAGGGCATGATCTCCTCACAAAATTTCCTCTTCCACCGTGACACGTGGAAGGGTGGAAGGAATGCATGTTGCGAGCGTCATGAGGCCGGGGAGGTGGTGCCTTCCTTTCAGGCATCCCCCTTCCTGAGGCCCCATGAAAACTTACACCATGACTTCTAACCTCCATGTCCTGTGTCCTCGGGTGGTGAGAAGTGTTCTGTGAGCTGGTACATGCAGATTCACACCTAGTTGAGGCAGTGGCAGTGAATACAAAGGGCTCAGAGTGAGCCTTAGGTATTCTCTCATGGGTGGCCACGACAGCCCTTGCACTACGGGTGTCTCCACATGAGGACAGATCACCCTTGCAGTGACCATGATTATTCCTGTGATCATACCTGAAGGCATGATGAGTTGCCTTCCTACTTGGAGTGGGGGGTCGGAATACCGTTTCCCCATTTCTCCACGAATTGATAATCCGGGAGATCCACCCGTTTTCTTGTTTTTTCTTTATAGCATCAACCTTGGAAAAGTTTGATACGATCCTCTTCTCATTCTCTAGACTACTCTCTAGATCAGAGATTTTAGAGTCCTTGACCTTGTTGGATGCCAATTGGAGAACCAACAAGGTCTTCAGCCGAGCAATCTCCTGAGCTTGTTCTTCAACAAGTAGGTTGCTCTTCTGAAGGGCTCTTTTCAGAGAATCAGAATTTTCTGAAGCAAAGCAGTTCCTGTCTTCAGAAACTTCAAGAGAGACGGGGCAGGATGAAGAATTTACCTGTTCATCAGTGTTATTGCCATTAGAGCCAGTGACCGTTGTGTCATCTTCATCAGAGCTGCTTTCCTCACCGGCCTCTTCAGTCTCTGACACTGACACTGGAGCTCTGATGCTGTCCGATAGATCCCTACCTTCATCTTCAGAGGCGAGGACCCCCACATAGGCTTCATCCTCTGGTTGACAGCAGATTCTAGCTTTCTCTGACCCCCCATCAGCTCTGAGATGATCACCCACATAGATTTAGCCGACCCACATTTTTCCAATCTAGAGCGAGAAGCGCCAGACCAGATATCCATGATAATTTGACGAATCCTTTTGTCCAAATTAAATAATGAAAGTTCCGTCTCCGACATCTCAGCAATGCACTTGGGCACTTGGATCTTTCCAGAGTCGGAGGTCTTCATAGGAATAAAAGGACCCTCTTCCAGGATGAAAGATGCTCGAGGATCGATAGCATCCAAGTGATACGACACTCTCATCCTCCAGATGGGATAGAACTCCTTTGTGCATGTGGGGAGTCTTAGTGACGATATCTCATGATCCAGCTACATGCTTCTGACACTGGTGGCAGGATTCTACTCAAGGTGTAAACCTTTTTGATGAGCAACCTGCCTCTGATACCACTTGAAAGTCCACCTAGTGTCAACTATCTTCACCTATGGGGGGGGGGGGGGAATAGGTGACATGCAGCGTTTTTGCGGAATTTAAATTGTACCTGCACACGAAAATAAAACAACACAGCACAACAGAGTACACAAGCTATTTATAGTGGTTCCCCGACTTGGGTACATCCACTTTCCCCCTTCGACCTATCTCCCAACCTGGGACAACTCGGTCACTTCTCCAACAGGATTGAAATCCAATCCTTGCACTATCGGAAGGAACCCTTCCACACGTAGGAGTCAACACTCCCACAACCCGGGTTGCACCCAACCCTTACAACTAGGAACCACCGTTCCTTTACAACAAAACTAAAACTAGAATGTACAAGAGATACAAACTACGTTTGGAGACTTAGGTGTCCCTCTTCGTTGACGACGTGTTTTTGAAGTCCACGAAGAGTCCACTACCCAAGATCTCACTTGGAGAGAATCTCCCCGGAACCGGCGGCGACAAGATGGGCGGCGGCTAGGTACACGGGATCGGCGGCAACAACGATGTGCGGCGGCTGTTCTTTGGAGATCCAAACTTCGTAGCGAAGCTAGCTAGGTCTACCAACGGTCACACTAGGATCAATCGTCTCGATCGATTCGGATGGGGAAGATTTTCCCGATCAACAAATTAAGAGACAAGAGATCTCCGGTTAGATACGTGAGACGCTGAGCTTAGTTAGGCTTCTGTCGCAGGAGGATCTGGGCGAAACCACGATCAATCGGCGAACTACTCGGCGCGAGCGGCGACGGCGGCGACGGCGGAGCGGAAACAGCGATCTAGGTCACGTCACGACTCGTGTATTTCTTTTCTTCTTCGCTTCTGTTACTGTTCAAAAATACCCGTGTATTTATACACACGTATACTCCTAAATGACCATTGTGGGTCCCACCTGAAGGAAACCCTAGTTTCGGTTCAACACAGTGCCAGCCGCAGAATCCAGTCCAGCAGTTTCCAGAAAATCGCCCAAGTCAAAATCGGCGAGAATCGAAGGTGATTCTCGACGAATCGGCGAGAATCAGTTAGTGATTCTCGACGATTCATCGAGAATCACTAGTGATTCTCGCCGAATCACTTGATGATTCTCGACGAATATTACTTGGTCATGATCTGCTCAACGATGGGTTCGGCGAGAATCACTAGTGATTCTCGCCGAATCTTACTTGGCACCATTTTGAGGTAGCCGGAGAGAGTCGGCGAGAATCACTAATGATTCTCGACGATTCGGCGAGAATCACTAGTGATTCTCGCCGAATCGGCGAGAATCACTTGGTGATTCTCGTCGAATTATACTTAGACGATTTTTCGTCTTTCCACCCAAGAGCTGCTCCTTGACCCATCCTTGATCCTTGTCTGCTCTTGCCTTAACTCAGCCCTGTACTTGAAAGTAAGTGCACTCCAATAGAGAGAGTACACGTAGGCCAACACACTGATCTGCTCAATGAGGGATTACGTCGTGCAGACCCGTGTATATTAACCTACTGCACCCTGACATTGGTGTGCACTTAGCGTGGAATAACTACAAGTACAACTTAAGTGGTTTCATCAAATACATTGTGAATTCATCTTAGCTTGACAGGTGGCTTCCTCAAATCCAGGTAATTGTGGATACAATACCCAACACATAGTTAAGAGTGCTCGGGCTGGAGAAGTCCTGGGATGGGTGACCTCCTGGGAAGTCCCCGTGTTGTTCGCTTAACGAGAGAATTTCACTCATCAAAGGGAGGCTGCGACCACCAACAACCCGCCCATGGAGGGAGAGGGGTTGGAGTGCTTGGGCTGCAGCCCGATAACGGTCCGCCGGAGGCCTAGTGGTGTTGATCCACGGACGGCAAAGGGGACGTTACATCGCCGATCTGCCGAACCCATTCCGTTAACTCTATGATTCCTTCCTCAGATGTTTGGATGTCTGGGCCCCAGACTTCTGACATTATTTCGTTCATCGAGACCTGCCCTGCTAGCTAGTTGGGAGTCTGAGTAGACACTCACGAGTGAATCCAGCCCTACCAACTAGGTGAGAGACTGACAGTGGGATCTCTCGGGGTCTGGGTAGACTCTCTCGAGTGACATACAACCCATGCCAGCGAGGTGAGATCCTGACAACGGGATCTGCTCGGGGTCTGGGTAGACACTCTTGAGTGACATCCGGCCATGCCAACTAGGTGAGAGCCAAGCAATGAGATCTGCTCGGGATCCGGGTAGACACACACGAGTGACATCCATCCCTGCCAACTTGGTGAGAGCCTGACAACGGGATCTGCTTGGGGTCCGAGTAGACAAACGTGAGTGACATTCAGCCCTGCCAGCTAGATGAGAGCTTGACAACGGGATCTGATCGGGGTCCGGGTAGACACAAACGAGTGAAATCCAGCCTTGCCAGCTAGATGAGAGCCTGGCAGCGGGATCTGCTCGGGATTCATGTAGACACACACGAGTGACATCCAGCCCTGTCAGTTAGGTGAGAGCCTGATAGCGGGACCTGCTCGTGGTCTGGGTAGACACCATCGAGTGACATCCAGCCCTGCCAGCTAGGTGAGAGCCTGACAGCGAGATCTGCTCGGGGTCCGGGTAGACACACATGAGTGACATCCAGCTCTGTCAGCTAGGTGAGAGCCTGACAGCGGGATTTTCTTGGGGTTCAGGTAGACACCATTGAGTGACATCCAGCCCTGCCAGCTAGGTGAGAGCCTGATAGCGAGATCTGCTCGGGGTCTGGGTAGACACACAAGAGTGACATACATCCCTGCCAGCTAGATGAGAACCTGGCAGCAGGATCTGTATGGGGTCTGGGTAGACACACACGAGTGATATCCAGCCCTGCCAGCTAGGTGAGATTCTGACAGCGGGATCTGCTCGGGGTCCGGGTAGACACCATCAAGTGACATCTAGCCATGCCAGCTAGATGAGAGCTTAATAGCGGGATCTGCTCGAGGTCTATCAAATGAACACTTTACTCATTTACACAAATCACTGCAGGAGAATCGACACATCGAGAAGCTTTATTAAAAACCAGGCACCACTTACATGTCTCAAGAGTAAAAACGTTTCAGGTCATCACCGCTCCAGGTGAGACTTAGGGTCTCTCCTTCCACATTCTAGAGGCGATACCCTCCTGATTTCAATGCTTCTTGCACAATATATGGACCCTCCCAGTTGGGGTTGAGCTTTCCCACAACTGCTGATCTTCCCGCTACATCCACCTTCTTCAAGATCAAGTCCGCTTCCGCGAATTGTTTGACCATGACGTGCTTGTCAAAGTACTTTGCTATTCTCCTCTTCACTTCTTCCTATCAGATTTAGGAGAGGTCACGCAGCTCCTCCACCATGTCAAGGTAGAGCCATAACTCCTCCTCGTTTTCAGCCGGCCATTCTTCTCTTCCTTCCTCCGCCGCGACCACCCGAGGCGTCTGAACTTCAAATTCTATTGGAAGAACAACTTCGCTGCCATGAGAGAGCTTGAAGGAGGTATCCTTATGGCTGTGTTGGGGGTGGTCCTCAGATCCCAGAGGTCCAAGAGAAGCTACTTCACCCACCTCCCCTTTAGGTTTTCAACCTTCTTCTTCAGAAGGTTCACAATGATCTTGTTCGCCGCCACCACCTGCGCGTTGCTCCTGGGGTGATGGACCAACGCGAACCTGAGATCGATTCCGAGCTGCTCACAGATGCTAATGAATTTCGCGCTGGCAAACTGAGGCCCATTGTCCGTGGTGAAGTCCTGCAGCAACCCGTGCCGGCAGATGATCTCCCCCCAAACAAAATTTCTGATGACCTGGGAACTCACCTTAGCCAACGCCTTCACATCCAACCACTTAGAGAAGTAATCTATCATTACCAGCAAGAACATCCTCTACCCACTGGCATGGGAGAAGGGTCCAACCAAATCCATCACCCAGATAGCAAAGGGACAGGGGGCCGTGATGCTCCTGAGGCGCTGAGCTGGTTGTAGCTGGAGGGGGCAAATAATTGACACTTGTGCCAGTTTCTCGTGAATTCTGCAGTGTCGTGGCCAAAGGTAGGCTAGAAATACCCCTGTCTGACAATCCTTCCTTCCAGGGTCCGACTCCCGGAGATACTCCCTCACTCTCCAGAGTGGACTTCTTCTAAGTTCCTCTAAACCTCCCTCTCGGCCACATAACGGTCTAGCATCCTCAAGAGAGTCTTCTGATACAATTGTCTGTCATGGATGAGATAGTATGTCGACTTATATTTGAACCTTTCTTGTCCATCACCTCCGCATACTCTCCCGTTGAAAGAAAGGTCGTGAATGAGTCCATCCACGAGGGGTGTTGATCCACCTCCATTAGCTCTCCATCTTCAATGGAAGGGCGTAATAGATCAGTGATAGTACCCCCACCTGGGGACCGTGCTTTGCCAGTTGATCTACCTGCTCGTTCTCCTCCCTGGGCACGTGTCGGATGGAGAAGGTCTGAAACATACCGATGACCCCCTTCACCTTTGCTAAGTATAATTGGAGGGTAGGCTCCCTTGCCTCAAACTCCCCGTTGATCTGGGAATCCACCACCATGGGGTCAGTGAGAACCTCCATGTCAAGCACCCCCAGCTCCCTGGCCAGGCGTAGCCCCACTATTACGGCCTCATATTCGGCCTGGTTGTTAGTGATGGGAAAGTGCACCAACACTATTTGTTTGATTCTTGTTCCCTGGGGGCTTTCCATGATTTCCCCTACCCCCAAGAAATGTTTCCCCGAAGCGCTGTCTACCTTCACCTTCCACGAAGCTAGATGAGTGAGTTCTTCCTCCTCCACCTCGACCACGTAGTCAGCCAAAAAGTCGGCCATTGTTTGGGCCTTGATCGAGAGGCGGGGGACGAAGGAGATGTCGAACTCACTTAGTTCCATCGACCACTTAGCCAACCTGCCTGAATGCTCCACCCCCTCAAAGATGTTACAGAGGGGATGTTCAGTCACCACTCAGTTGGAGTGTGCCTGGAAGTAGGGTCAGAGCCTCCGAGCCAAGATGACCAAAGCAAAGACCAGTTTTTCCAAGATAGGATATCGAAGCTCGACCTTCCTTAGGACCCGGCTCATATAATATATGGAGAGCTGCTTCTTCCCCTCTTCTCGAACCAGGACGGAGCTCAAGGCCTTTGCTCCGACCCCGAGATACAAATATAGGTCCTCCTCCTACATTGGCCCTTGGAGCATCAGAGCTTGGGTCAACTGCTTCTTCAGGGATTGGAATGCCTCCTCACACTCTTTGGTCCACTCGAATTTTTGGCCTCCCCTCAATGTATTGAAGAAGGGGGAGCACTTCTCCCCGATTCGGGAGAGGAACCCACTTAATCCTGCCAGCTTCCTTGTCAACTGTTGCACCTCTTTAGTATTCCGAGGTGACCCCAGCTCCATGATGGCTCTTACCTTGTCAGGATTTGGCTCGACCCCCGCGAGGGTGAGGAGATGTCCCAAGAACTTCCCCCTACTGGCCCCAAAAATACACTTCAGGGGGTTTAGCGACATCTTGTATTTGCACGAGGTGGTGAAGGTCTCCTCCAAGTCCTGGAGGTGAGATTCCACGTCTCGACTCTTGATCATGAGGTTATCTACATATAACTCCAGGTTCCTCCCCTTCTATTCTCGGAAGACCATTTCTATCATCTTCTGGTATGTCGCCCCTGCATTCTTCAGCCCAAAGGGAATCATTTTGTAGCAGTACCACCGACCCCCCATGATGAACGAGACATTTTTGACGTCGGGGGGGGGGGGGGGTGCATCTGATCTGGTGATAAACAAAAAATGCATCTAAGAAGCTCATTACAGGAAAACCGATGACTGAGTCAACTAGCTCGTTGATCCGAGACAAAGGATAACAGTTCTTAGGGCATGATTTATTAAGTAAGGAAAAAATCAATACACATACGCCACAGGCCGTCTCCTTTTTTAACCATAACTACATTGGAGACCTACCCGAGGTATTGTATTTCAGATACAAAGCCGACCTTGAGGAGCTTAGCCACCTCCTCCCTAATGGGCTCGACCAGCTTTTTTGCGGTGTACCTCTTCTTCTGCTGGAAGGGGCGAGCTCCCGGGTCCAGGTTGAGGCGATGGCAGGCCACGTCCACGTCAATACCTGGCATCTCCACTGCGCTCCATGAGAAGATGTCCACATTTTTCTGGATGCACTCCAGCATCTTGCCTTGGGCCTCCGGGGTCACCCACTGCTAATGCGAACCTTCTCCACCCTGCCTCCCAAGGTGAAAACCTCCATCTCAACTACTTCCTCCGCAAACTCGAGCCTGGACTTCTCCTTCCATTCTCCAACGTCCCTCTCCTCCGGGACAAGATCCTCCTCGACTTTTACCGCCTCTTCTATGGCCATCGTCTCGCCCGACTCCTCCTGGTCTCCTCCTGCCACCTCCACCTCAGTGCGGCTCTCCTCTACCTCCATCTCCTCTCCACCAGCCTCATGCTCTACCTCCTCCATCTTTCGCTCCATCTCCTTGGCCTCCTCCTACCAGGAGATAGAGTTCACGACTATAATGTGTCATTCTCTGGCCACCTTGGGATCACCCCGGACCCGGACCCGGACCTGGATCCCCTCGGCATTGAACTTCAGGCATTGGTGGAAGGACAAAGGGACACAACGAAAAGCACTGATGAAGGGTCGCCCGAAGATGGCGTTGTAGATACTGGGGGCATCCACGATGACAAAACTGCAGTTCCGAGAATGACCCCCAAGAGTGACGTGGAGCCCCACTCCTCCTACCTCCTTCCTCTCGCCCAAAAATCCAAACAATTGCCCACCCGAGGCCAGCACCATCTTAGACGCCACCTTCATCATGTCGAACGCCTTCTAGAAGATGACGTCGACAGAGCTCCCATTGTCAATGAGGATCCCGGAGATGGTGAAATTCTCGATGGCTGTCTGGATGACCATCGCAACGCAAAAGGGATCCTCATGATCCGGCATATCCTTCCTCAAGAAGGTAATCTTCTCCTCTGGGGGTGGGGTCTGAGATGTGGAGCCAACACTCAGGCAGTACATAGTATGGAGGCTTGCCTTCCGGGATGCCTCTATCCCCCCTTATGGATCACTCTGATCTCACCCTGGGTTCCAACATCTACCCGGTCTTTGCACCTATCCTCCTCCACCCGAGGTAGGACCTCCTCAATCCTCACCTCCTGGCGACCTTACTGCTGATAATGCTCCCTATTTCCTCTCATCTCGAGAAACTCCGGGCACGTGGCCGTAGCGTGCCCTTTCTCTTGGTGGAAGTCGCAGTAGGGAAACTCCATCTTGAATTCTCTTCTCCTTCTCTGTGCTGCCCTCCTCCTCTCCCCCATGGTTATAGCCATATCCTAATTTTGATCGGGAAGGGGAGGTCTCTGGGCCTACCTCCAACCTAGAGGATGGAACAGATCCTGGCCCGTCTGGCGGTTGTCCCCTCCAAGGTAACCTCTCTGCGACCCCTGGTATTTCCATTCTGGCCTCCAAACCAGCCGACGGCACGACTCCTAGCACCCCCACATGGGCTATTGCTATTGCTGCCGATGTTCCCTCTCCTAGGGTTCAACTCTCCTTTCCTCCTGACCTCTACCACCCCTTGGCTCCTCCTCCTCTATGGCCCACCTGGCCAGCTTCTAGGAAACCTCCCGGTTCGACGGCTCCCCATCGACTTCTCTTGACGCCCTCTCCATTAGCTCTTCGTAGGAGAGGGGCAACACTCTCTTCAGTTCCATCCCGAATAAACCGTGTTGCAGCCCCAAGGTAAAGGCCATCATCAGGTTATGCCCGGGTATCTCCTGGACCTGAGTGACCTCCTCCTGAAACCGAACAACATAACTCCCCAAGGTCTTGTTCACCCCCTGCTTGATGTGGAACAGGGACTCCGACTCCTTCTTCCTCCTCTTGGAGGTGGTGAACCTCAACATGAATCCCCGGCGCAGGTCCTAAAAGCAGTAAATTGAGCTGGTCGGTAGTTGGTGAAACCACTCTCTTGCCTTCTCCTTAAGTATGATGGAGAAAAGCATGCATTTGAACCCATCCGACATCTGTCGGATCGAGACCACATCCTCAAACCACTGGACGTGCTGGACCATGTCTCCCTTCCCGGTGTAGTAATATATGTCGGGCTCCCTGAACCCCTCTAGAACTGGGGCAGAAGAAACCAGCTCGCTGAAGGGGCTGCCTCCCCCTGCTGGGCTAGCCGGAGGGTCTCGTTCCCTCATCTCGCCGAACCGGCCCCCACTTGTCGAGCCCGGGAAGAGTACTCGCTCGGGGAGCTCGCATTATCTCCCCTCCTCAGCGACCTCCTTCCCAGCTCGCCTGTCAGGAGCATCCTCGCCCAGAGACGGGGCAGTTATGACTAGAACTGCTGGAGTCGAGCACTCGGACCGTGTGCCAAGTGTAAACTTGATGAGGTTGAGCACCTCCTGCCTAAAGTCTTCGAACATCCCCATCGTGGAAAGAGGGGGTGGGGGTGGCGAGTCGGACCTGTCTAAGCCTTGCCCCGATCCTCCTATCATCGAGCTCGTTGAAGATTTTCTGTGTTGACCACTCTCCATGCTCACCACACCAAAATTGTTGAAACCAAAAACTCGGTCTCTGTGGAGTTCACCCTTGGGGAAGGGGTGATCGTATACTTACTTCTCTCCTACAAGCTAAACACTAAAGAAAAAGAATAGGGAACTGACCCAAGGGCTCGGTGTAACGCCCCGAAACTCAAAAGAGCGAAGGGGGACGTTTTGGGCCAGTTTGGGTTCTGGCTGCAGGTACACGGCCTGGGACACGGGCGTGTCCCAGGGCGTGTCAAGCCTGTGTCGACACTAAGACGGGGTATCGACACTTTGGTCTCGAAATTGTGTCAAGACTGGGCACACGGCCTGCGACACGGGAGTGTCGCAGGGCGTGTCGACCCGTGTCAACACTTAGCCGCGAAGTCGTTGAGCTTTACTCGACGATTCATCGAGACAAGGCACACGGCCTGCGACACAGGCGTGTCGCAAGTCGTGTCGACCTGTCTCGACGATCGACCCGGGGAGTCGACGAGAATGTCTCGACGATCATCGAGACAAGGCACACGGCCTAGGACACGGGCGTGTCCAAGGACGTGTCATCAAGTCGTCGATCTTCACTCGACGAAGTGTCCCGTGTACACGGCCTGGGGTCCAGGCGTGTCAAGGTGACACGGGCAAGGACACGGGCATGTCCTAGAACCCGTGCATTGCTCGGGTTGATTTTGGGGGAAAAATCATGGGGTACACGGCCGGTCACACGGCCGTGTCAGGTGGAACACGGGCGTGTCAGCTCGAACACGGGCGTGTTCGATATCCGTGTGAGGTTCCAGGTGATTCGATTTTGACGGCGAATGCGGCACACGACCCTGGACACGGGCGTGTGCCAGGCCGTGTTCGGTCCAGATTGGGCATTTCAGTCCCGAATCGAAGCCGTTCATTTCCTTGACTGAAGATCCAACGACTGGAGGTTGTTCCTGAAGGGATATACCCGTGAGTGGACTTAGAAAACCCTCACTTTTCATACCTTATCATCTTTCTAATCCTTGGAGAGAGAGGAGAGCCAAGGGAGGAAGAAGGAGCTAGATCCGCCATTGGAGGAGCTTCGGAGCTCCGAATCGCAAGCCGACTCCGGATCCACGGAGGCAACGCTAGTGCGGTGATTTTCATCAGATTACTTTGCAATGACGCCAAAGAGGAACTCAAGGGTAACGATCCTCATCTTGAGCATGAATAGCTCTCTTTCTTTGCATAGGAAGCCCGCTCTCGCGAGTTTGCGGAGAGTTGGAGGCGTTCCTTCGGGTAGATATGTGTAGTCCCCGTTGTGTAGAGTCCGTGAGCGAGAACGGACATAGGCATGATGTGTGAAGCCTACCCGGACATGTTGGTCTGGATCGGTGATGTTGCATTGCATAAATGCCGGAGAAGACTCTGTGCTATTGGTTGTTTTCGGGTTTTCTACGCGGTAGATTGCAGTAGGGAGCCTTGGGGACTAACCCAAAGGTGCACCCGGAAAACTGGGCGGATACGAGATCTTGCCAACTTGGTGGCCTGAGAGCCAACTTGAACATAACCGAGTTATGTGACTTGCGATAGAATGGGACTCGGTGAAAGTTTGACCCGCGCAAATGGCTTAAATTGTCGTTGCGATGTGAGCACGGGTTAGATGGAACCGTACCCGCTCTATGTCGTTCGGTTAAAGAGACCTAAGGTTACGTGGCACTTGCCGTTGGCATAGATGTGAGTCTTCGGCGGTCAATGGCTTAAATTGACGTGACCCATGCCAAGAAGACAAATTGCTCATAGGTTTGGCCGTCTAAGTGACGGTGGTGAGTCCGGAATGTTAATGGATTTAATTGACGTGACATCGACCGGTTCACCGAGAATGTGCCCTGAGTGCACGGGGCGTGTGGCCGTACGAGCCAACGTCTGTGATGTTATGGCTATGGTTATAAATTGCTCGCTTATGCTAATGAAATGCAGGGAAGGAGCATCGCCGCCCCGAGTTGGGGGCGGGATCGTTATAATTTGGTCAGCATTGCTGACCGTTGCCTTGTTTTGCCACCGTGCGGTGGTTTGTTGCTTGCAGGTGCAGCTGGACCAAGCGGTCAATAGCGGGCTAAAGCCCTTTTTGCGAAGCCGGCCCTCGAAGGCCCAAGTAGAAGTGTTTACTGTTTTATTCATGTATGACCGGCCTGCGCGCCGTGGTTTGTAAAACATGTAATATTCAAGTGAAACATTTTGTAAGGCCTTAAGGCTTGTTTTGAGTATTTTGTATAACATTCCTATTTTGTATTAGTGGACATTCGTGCTTTGATGCTGGGTTCTTGTTTACAACTTTATAAACTGCTTCCGCTAGAATGCTCTGTGTAGGACGTTGAGATTGGTTGGATGGTTTCCATAAGTAACCACCCGGTCTGTCTGTGGTATATGGCGTCGGGCCCCGGCCGGACCTACTGCTATATGCTATGCGACGGATAGGGGGTGTTACAATTTGGTATCAAACTACTGGTTTTGGTTATGCTTAAACTGAATTCGTGGTCGAATTCTTTTTAAGGGGTGGTGCGCACATTGTGTGCGTCATCGTTATAATGGTAAAAGAACCCATAAATGTCCACTTAGGAATGAAAATACTCGTGTTTGAGGAACCTGCGTGTTCCTATAATTGCTGTTCGCAATTTTATTTGGTCGCTTAACGGTGTTTTGTACCACTATAGGTGACCGGAAGCGGTGCTGGACAGCCCGAATGTCCGGTTTCTGAGGAGCATAGTGCACCCGGTGAGGTGTTTGAGCCTCCTCCTTCGTATGAAACCGTTAGAAGGATCGTAGAAGCGGTGTTCACTGTGATGGGTGCACAGCTTGGAGGAAATGTACAACCCTGCGCCCCTGTTGTGGCTTCAACGCCGGTGGGCGCGATGCAGTAGATGACCTTTGGTAGACCATTAGGCCAGCAGCTGAATATGCATTTAGTGCGGGGAGCGCACACGGTTGAGGAATATTTGCAAGCATTTATTCTGATAAGTCGCTACCCATGCTTCGAGTTGGATAACGAGCAAACTACAGTCGATAGATTTTATAATGGCATGCATGCCGAGTTACGAGTTCTACTGCTAGGACCAAAGTTATTGGGGTTCCGAGCCTTGGTGGAATCAACTGGATCATTGGAGGCAGATTTGAGGAAGACCCTCCCGATGCCAGCGACCATGGTATCGAACTATACAAACCCCATAAGAGCTGCATCCGGCAGAATGCTGGAGAAAGGGGTTATGAAATCGACTAGTAAAGCTACTTACACTTGTTATACTTGTGGAAAGAAAGGGCACTTTGCCCAAGACTGTTGGAATGGTGCTCGGAAGGGTAATAAACCTATGTCAGGAGCAGTCAAGGATGTTAGTGCAAAGGAAACAGCATTCAAAGTGCCGAACACCTCAAAGTCTGTATATCGAAAATGGTATAAGAAGCATAGGACTTCGGGTCCAGCTCCTTCTGGTACTTCTGGGGCGACTACGGGTCAGACCCCGGGAACATGTTTCAGCTGTGGCGAGCCGGGGCATTATGCTCGTGAGTGCCTAAAGCCCTGGTGGAAGCAC
The DNA here is from genome assembly GCA_039583875.1 of Platanthera guangdongensis. NCBI lineage: Eukaryota > Viridiplantae > Streptophyta > Magnoliopsida > Asparagales > Orchidaceae > Platanthera > Platanthera guangdongensis. The sequence continues at coordinate 11,580,218 of CM077155.1, forward strand.
GCCGTCGTGACGACAGGTATGGTTTAAAGATAGTTTTGCCTTAAATACTTGTCGCCCTTGTGCATGTTAGCTTAGAACTACTGGTGTTAAGCCTTGTTATGACTTTCTTTATCTGCGAGAGCACCGTTCGTTTAGGGAGCTTCGCATTCCTTGGTTAGGAATTATACTGTGCGTCGGAGTACCTCCTTCGATGCTAAGATACAAATTGGATGCGTCATAGTCCAATGGTGCTCATTGTGCGCGGGTAGAATTGGTTGCGCTTAGTTTTGGATCGGGAATCAGGAGTTCGATCTGCAAGCGTCGTTACTACCGCTAGGGGAGTTCGACGTAATATTTGGCATGGACTGGCTCTCGGAGCAGCAAGCCTATATCGATTCGGTAGCAAGGAAGCCAAGCTGGGAGCAAGTCGTGAAACGACTTTTATGGGCTTAAAGGGGGTCGAGCAAGACGTTGATGTCTGCTCTTCAGGTGGTGAAGGCAGTTCGTGTCGGTGCAGAACTATTCTTTACACTAGTGGAGGTTGCAAAGCTGAAGCCCGCGTTGGATTGTATTTCAGTGGTATCGGAATACCCTGATGTGTTCCCCGCAGATCTTCCTGGAGCCCCGCCTCAGCGGGAGATAGATTTTACGATCGAGCTAGTGCCAGGTGCAAAACCTGTGTCACGATCTCCGTATCGGCTAGCGCCTAAGGAAATGGCGGAGCTGAAAGTTCAACTGCAAGAGTTGTTGGAGCAAGGGTAGGTGCGTCCAAGTCCTTCGCCTTGGAGCGCACCGACCCTCTTTAGTAAGAAGAAGGTCGGAAGCTTGAGGCTATGTATTAATTATCGGGGGCTCAACAAGTGGACGACAAAGAACAAGTACCCAATCCCAAGGATCAATGATCTTTGTGATCAGTTGGTAGGGTCAACGGCGTACTCTAAATAGATAAGGGAGAGTGATATCCCTAAGATAACGTTCAGTACAGGACACGGGCGCTACGAGTTTACGGTCATGCCGTTTGGACTGACTAATGCGCCGTCAGTGTTCGTGGATTTGATGAACAGGACCTTTCGGGAGTACTTGTACCATTCTGTGATCGTCTTCGTCGACGATAGTCTGGTGTACTCGCAGAGTAAGGAAGATCACTTCAAGCATCTTCTTTTGGTTTTGAGACGATAAGGAAGAATCAGTCATATACCAAGTTCTCGAAGTGCGAGTTTGGTCACCCTCAGTGGTGTCCTCGGTCTTGTAATGAGTAAGGAAGGTATTGCAGTGGATCCGACGAAGATTGTTGCGATACGAGAGTGGCCTGAGCTTGCTACGGTAGCGGAAGTTCGGAGTTTTCTGGAGCTTGCCAGCTACTATAGGCGCTTCGTGGAGAACTTCTCGCGGATAGCGTTACCTCTCACTACTTTGACGAGGAAGGAGCATAAGTTCTTTTGGACGCCGGAGTGCGCGCGAGCTTTTGAGGAGTTGTAATGTCGGTTGACCACGGCGCCTGTGCTGACTCCGCCGAGTGGAACTGAAGGCTATGAGATTTATAATGATGCTTAGGGCAGCGGTTTGGGTTGCGTGCTACTGCAACACGGAAGCGTAATAGCGTATGGCCGTGAGTTTTGCCTTGAAGCTATGGAGGCATAATTGTATACAGTGTGAAAATGGATCTCTACGCTGGTCACAAGAGCGTGAAGTATCTGATTGATCAGAAGGATCTGAATATACGGCAGCGTAGATGGATGGAGTTCTTGGGAGACTATACATTCAAGATCCACTACGCGCCTGATAAAGGGAATGCGGTTGCTGACGCGGTGAGTCGCCAAGCCCCAACTCAAGCCAATTGGCTATCGGTGCATGATGAGCGGTTGGTGCGAGAGTTGGAGGCGTTGGAGATCGTTTGTGTGGACAAGCAATCAAGTGCTGAAGCAGTTCTGAATTAGACTGAAGTCCAATATGACCTGACTGATCGTATTCGGCAGGCTTAGGATATGGATGCTCATATGAAGCAGTTCATGGTAGAGGCTCTGGATGGGTCAAATTCCCAATTCGTCGTGGAGGACAAATTGCTTTGGAGAGACGGTCGTTTGTGCGTCCCAAGTGTGGGCAATTTGCGGGTGGAGTTGTTGTACGATGCACACCATACCAATTACTCGATTCGCCCGGGGAGCACGAAGTTGTACTGTGATGTGAAGAAACTGTGTTGGTGGCCAGGTTTGAAAAAAGAAGTGGCGCTATACGTAGCGAAGTGCCAAACCTGCGCCTTGGTAAAGGCGGAGTGCCAAAAGCCGGGAGGATTTCTTAAGTCCTTGCCTATTCCGGAGTGGAAATTCGACGACATCTCTATGGACTTTGTGCACGGTTTGCCAAGGTCGAAAAAGGGGAACGACGCCATTTGGGTGATCGTGGATCGATTAACGAAGGTGTTACATTTTATTCCGCATAGGAAGGATGATCCGGTGGAGAAGTTAGCAAAGCTTTATGTGGATAACATAGTACGGCTTCATGGTGTGCCCCGCAGCATCGTGAGTGACCGAGATGGGCGGTTCACGTCCAATGATTGGAGGCTGGTGCAACAAATGTTGGGAACAAAGTTGAAATTCAGCACAGCCACCCATCCGCAAACGGATGGGCAGACCGAGAGGGTCAATAGAACCATGGAAGACATGCTCCGCATGTGTGTCTTGGATTTTGGGAAGCAATGGGAAGACCACCTTTATTTGGTGGAGTTCGCATACAACAACAGCTACCAAGCGAGTATTCAGATGGCGCCCTTCGAGGCCCTATATGGTAGAAGATGTCGCACGCCGTTGTCTTGGTTAGAAACGGGTGAGTCAAAGTTGTATAAGCGATCAGAAGTGGAGGAGGCTACTTCTTTGGTGAGAACCATTCGGGAGAGGTTGCTTATCGCTCAGGACCGACAAGCAAAGTACTATAATGCCAAGCACAGGAATGTGGAGTTCGCTGTGGGCGATTATGTATACTTAAAGATCAAGCCGTTCAAGGGTGTCTCGCGGGTGCAGCGAGTGAAAAAGCTAAGCCCGAGGTACCTTGGACCGTTTGAGGTTCTGGAGCGAGTTGGTGAAGCGGCCTATAGGTTGAAGCTTTCAGTGGAGCTAAGTGGTTTACATGATGTATTCCATATTTCTGTGCTTCGGAAGGTGGTGCAAGAGCCTACGCAAGTGATCGCGGTTGATCAAGTGCCGGTGGATAGTGGGCTAACGACAAAACTCAAGCCCGTGCGGATCAAGGACTCAGAGGTCAAGCGGCTACGCAATAAAGAGATCAGGATGGTCAAGGTCCGGTGGGACAATTGCGGTCGTGAGGAGCTCTCTTGGGAGCGAGAGCAGACTATGCTTGACGAGTATCCGGAGTTGTTCCGCTCAGGTACAAATTTTGTTTTTGTATGTCTTTCCTTATGTAATTTCGTGGGCGAAATTCTTTTAAGAGGGGGAGAGTTGTAACGCCCCGAAACTCAAAAGAGCGAAGGGGGATGTTTTGGGACAGTTTGGGTTCTGGTTGCAGGCACACGGCCTGGGACACGGGCGTGTCCTAGGGCGTGTCAAGCCTGTGTCGACACTAAGACGGGGTATCAACACTTTGGTCTCGAAATTGTGTCAATACTGGGCACACGGCCTGCGACACGGGCGTGTCGCAGGGCGTGTCGACCCGTGTCGACACTTAGCCGCGAAGTCGTCGAGCTTTACTCGACGATTCGTCGAGACAAGACACAAGGCCTGCGACACGGGCGTGTCGCAGGGCGTGTCGACCTATCTCGACGATCGACCCGGGGAGTCGACGAGAATGTCTCGACGATCGTCGAGACATGGCACACGGCCTAGGACACGGGCGTGTCCAAGGCCGTGTCATCAAGTCTTCGATCTTCACTCGACGAAGTGTCTCGTGTACATGGCCTGGGGTCCAAGCGTGTCAAGGTGACACGGGCAAGGACACGGGCGTGTCCTAGAACCCGTGCAGTGCTCGGGTTGATTTTGGGGGAAAAATCATGGGGTACACGACCGGTCAGACGGCCGTGTCAGGTGGAACACGGGCGTGTCAGCTCGAACACGGGCGTGTTCGATACCCGTGTGAGGTTCCAGGTGATTCGATTTTGACGGCGAATGCGGTACACGGCCCTGGACACGGGCGTGTGCCAGGCCGTGTTCGGTCCAGATTGGGCATTTCAGTCCCGAATCGAAGCCGTTCATTTCCTTGACTGAAGATCCAACGACTGGGGGTTGTTCCTGAAGGGATATACCCGTGAATGGACTTAGAAAACCCTCACTTTTCATACCTTATCATCTTTCTAAATCCTTGGAGAGAGAGGAGAGCCAAGGGAGGAAGAAGGAGCTAGATCCGCCATTGGAGGAGCTTCGGAGCTCCGAATCGCAAGCCGACTCCGGATCCACGGAGGCAACGCTAGTGCAGTGATTTTCATCCGATTACTTTGCAATGGCGCCAAAGAGGAACTCAAGGGTAACGATCCTCATCTTGAGCATGGATAGCTCTCTTTCTTTGCATAGGAAGCCCGCTCTCGCGAGTTTGCGGAGAGTTGGAGGCGTTCCTTCGGGTAGATATGTGTAGTCCCCGTTGTGTAGAGTCTGTGAGCGAGAACGGACATAGGCATGATGTGTGAAGCCTACCCGGACATGTTGGTCTGGATCGGTGATGTTGCATTGCATAAATGCCGGAGAAGACTCCGTGCTATTGGTTGTTTTCGGGTTTTCTACGCGGTAGATTGCAGCAGGGAGCCTTGGGGACTAACCCAAAGGTGCACCCAGAAAACTGGGCGGATACGAGATCTTGCCAACTTGGTGGCCTGAGAGCCAACTTGAACATAACCGAGTTATGTGACTTGCGATAGAATGGGACTCGGTGAAAGTTTGACCCGCGCAAATGGCTTAAATTGTCGTTGCGATGTGAGCACGGGTTAGATGGAACCGTACCGCTCTATGTCGTTCGGTTAAAGAGACCTAAGGTTACGTGGCACTTGCCGTTGGCATAGATGTGAGTCTTCGGCGGTCAATGGCTTAAATTGACGTGACCCATGCCAAGAAGACAAATTGATCATAGGTTTGGCCGTCTAAGTGGCGGTGGTGAGTCCGGAATGTTAATGGCTTTAATTGACGTGACATCGACCGGTTCACCGAGAATGTGCCCTGAGTGCACGGGGCGTGTGGCCGTACGAGCCAACGTCTGTGCTGTTATGGCTATGGTTATAAATTGATCGCTTATGCTAATGAAATGCAGGGAAGGAGCATCGCCGCCCCGAGTTGGGGGCGGGATCGTTATAATTTGGTCAGCATTGCTGACCGTTGCCTTGTTTTGCCACCGTGCGGTGGTTTGTTGCTTGCAGGTGCAGCTGGACCAAGCGGTCAATAGCGGGCTAAAGCCCTTTTTGCGAAGCCGGCCCTCGAAGGCCCAAGTAGAAGTGTTTACTGTTTTATTCATGTATGACCGGCCTGCGCGCCGTGGTTTGTAAAACATGTAATATTCAAGTGAAACATTTTGTAAGGCCTTAAGGCTTGTTTTGAGTATTTTGTATAACATTCCTATTTTGTATTAGTGGACATTCGTGCTTTGATGCTGGGTTCTTGTTTACAACTTTATAAACTGCTTCCGCTAGAATGCTCTGTGTAGGATGTTGAGATTGGTTGGATGGTTTCCATAAGTAACCACCCGGTCTGTCTGTGGTATATGGCGTCGGGCCCCGGCCGGACCTACTGCTATATGCTATGCGACGGATAGGGGGTGTTACACTCGGCGTGGAGGTTCGACCACATACCCGGAAGATCTTAGAGCGCTTCCCCTCCTTAGTCAAAGGTCGAGCTAAGGTTACCTCAGAAAGCACAAGAAGATCAGAGCACAAGTCCGCCTGCATAGGACCATAGGCAAGATTTTCAGCAAAGAGCTAGTTAGAAATGATCCTAACATTAAATGCTCAAAGGAGAGCATTTATTCTGCATGTCAAAAAGCCAAGAAAACCAAAGCTTCATTCAAAAGTATTGAATCCAAAGACTCTATGAGGTGTCTATACCTTTTACATATGAACTTGTTTGGTCCTATGTCAGTTCATAGACTAGGAAGGAAAGTCTATACCTATGTAATTGTTGATGACTATTCCAAATTTACTTGGGTTTTCTTCTTAATGAAAAAGTCTGAAACTCCTAATGTCTCAAGATATTTGTCAAACAAATACAAAATGAATTGAATAGTTTTGTGGTAATAATCAGAAGTGATCATGAAACTGACTTTCAATCTGAATGTATGATAAAATTTTGTGAAGAATTTGTGATTCAGCAAGAGTTTTCTTCTCTAAGAACACCCCAGTAAAATGGAATTACTGAGAGAAAGAACATAACTCTCATTGAAGCTGGAAGAACCATGCTGAGTGATTCTTCTCCTTCAGAATATTTCTGGGCTGAAGCTATTAACACAACATGTCATATTCTTAATAGAGCTTCAATCAACAAAAGGTTGAATAAGGCTCCTTATGAACTAATGAAGGGCAGAAAACCAAATTTGTCATATTTCAGAATCTTTGGATGTAGTTGTTTTGTCCTAAATAATGATAAAACATACATAACTAAATTTACTGAGAAGTCCTATGAAGGCATATTTGTTGGTTATAGTAACCACAGTAATGCCTATAGGGTCTACAACTTGAGGGATCAAGTTATAGAGGAGTCTGTTCATGTTGTATTTGATGAAAGTTCTATGTTTTACAATGATAAGTCAAGTACATCAATCACAACAGGAGAAAACGTGAAGCTAAAGGAGCTGTCAATAGAAGGCTCAGTTCCAGCAAGCCAAAGTATACAAGATGAAGTTAACATTGTTGAGGAAGAGCTTGCATAGGAACAACCAGAAGAAGAAACTCAACAATAAGTTGAAGTTGTTCAAATAGAAGCTGTTACATTACTAGTTGCTGTCAGACATCTAAAGGATCATCTAAGGGAATTGATCATTGGAGATGCAACACATGGTGTGACCATAAGAAGTAGACATCACAACACTGTGATGCACTCAAGTTTTCTATCATAAATAAAACCTAAGAAGTTTGAAGAAGCCAATATAGACCCATTTTGGATAGGGGCTATGCAAGAAGAATTGAACCAGTTCAAAAGGTGCAATGTCTAGAAGCTGGTTCCCAAAACAGATGACTGTAACATCATATGAACCAAGTGTATTTACATGAATAAATTGGATGAGCATGGTGTTATAGTCAAAAACAAGGCTAGACTGGTTGCAAAAAAGCTATATACAAGAAGAGGATATAGACTTTGATCAAACCTTTGCACCAGTGGCTAGGTTGGAAGCTATAAGACTCTTCCCGGCATATGCAGCGTACAAAATATTTAAGGTTTATCAAATGGATGTGAAGTCATCCTTACTTAATGCTATCCTCAAAGAAAGGGTCTATGTTGAGCAACCCTCAGGTCTTGTTGACTCTACTAAACCTAATCATGTTTATTTGTTATTAATAGCTCTCTATGGGTTAAAATAAGCTCCAAGGGCTTGTTATGAGACTCTGTCTAAGTTCCTTCTGGAGAATAAATTCTAAAGAGAGAAAATATACAAAATACGATTCCTAAGGGAAGTCAAAGGCAATACCATCTTAGTACAAATATATGTTGATGACATTATATTTTGTTCTACTAATGAGTCACTTTACACTAGGTTTGCCAAACTCATTTAAGGTAAGTTTGAGATGAGTAACATAGGTGAACTCAAGTTTTTCTTGGGTTTCCAAGTTAAGAAAACTATAAATGGACTTTTCATTTGTCAATCTAAGTTCACAAAGGAGTTAATCAAGAAGTATGACATGGAAACAACCACTTTCATGAAAATTCCTATGGGGTCCAGTATATCTTTAGATAAGGATGATGCTGGCAGGCCAATTGATATCACCTTGTATTGGGGGATAGTTGGATCACTACTCTATCTAACGACCATTAGACAAGACATAATGTATGCTACTTGTGTCTGTGATAGGTATCAAGCTTTCTCTAAGGAGTCTCACTATACAGTAGTCAAAAGAATATTGAGATATCTAAAGGGAACACCTAATCTTGGTCTATGGTATCCCATGAATAGTGATTTTAAACTAATAGGCTTTTCAGATGCAGATTGTAAAGAAGATAGGAAAAACACTTTAGGTTCATGTCAATTCCTTGGAAGAAGGTTGGTGTCATGGAGCAGCAAAAAGCAAACAAGTGTAGCAATATCCACAGTTGAATCTGAGTACATTTCAGCGGGAAGTTATTGTGCATAGTTGTTATGGATTCAACATCAATTATAAGATTACAACCTACAGCTAAGTAAAATTCCATTATTTTGTGATTCTACTAGTGCTATTTCAATTGCAAACAATTCTGTGTCACATAGTAGAACAAAACATATTGAAATTAGATATTACTTTATTAGGGAACATGCAAAAAATGAAGATATCAATTTAGAATTTGTTCCAATAAATAAACAAATTGCTAAAATTTTTACTAAGCCCCTAGAAGAAGAGAAATTTAATTTTTTTAAGTTTGAACAAAAATTTAATTTCTTTAAGTTTGAACTTGGAATATTTTATCTTGAGTAATTCATACATACATAAATAAGAATAAAATAATTAGTCAGTAATTAAGTTTACTTACTTAGATATCAAGGATAGACCTCATATATGTCAAGTATCTTTAACTTAGAGAACAGAATTTTGACTAAGTTAAAAGTTGTGTCGAGACACCAAAGAATGTGTCGAGACATCAAAGAAAGTGTCGAGACTTCAAAATTGTGTCGATGCTGTAAAGTGTCGATACATCAGAAAATGTGTCAACACTATTTATGGTAATATGTCGAGACACTAAAGTAAGTGTCGAGACATTAAGGGTGTCGAGACCCTAAGGTACATGTCGAGAGACATTATCCTTGTGTCGACTTGTGTCGACACATATTGACAGACAGGTTTTCCCTGTGTCGACACTAGGTATTTACCTAAAAATTTGGAACATTCTAAATGCAGCGCGCCCTTTCGTCTTTAGGAAAGATTAGACTATAAATAGGGTGTGAGAGTAGAAGTTGACTACACTTTCTTGAATTCTTGAACTTTTGATTCCTGAGTGTTGAGACCTAGAACCCAGATCAGTTGACACTCATCAATCCTTTCTCTCCACTCTAATGGCTCCTAAGAATGACGATAACATCTTTGAAGGATATGAACTTGTTCACAATGGATTCAACTCGGCGGATGAATAAATTAGGAATGTAATAACCCTAATCAATGAAGAAGGTCTGGAATATCTGCTTTCTGAACCGTCAAAAATCTGGAAATGAGAAGTTTCAGAATTCTTCTCTAATGCTCAGTTAGATTAAAACACTAAAAAGATTAAGTCTAAAGTGAATGACACAAAGGTTAAAATCAAAACCAAATGGTTGACAAGGATATTTCACTTACCAAGAATTGATCAGGAAGATGATCTGAATACTGCCAAGACTGTAGAAGCATTGGAATGGTGTGGATTAGTCTCAACCATAAGGATTGGAATCACCCTGAACAGGAAGGGTATGAATACCCAGTGCAAATTCCTATCAGAGATAGTAGGAAATGTGCTGCTATGCAAGACAGGAGCACATGACATGATATCTGCTTATATGTTTGAGATGATGACTAGAATTATTTTCAAAGTCAAGACTAACTGGAGTAAAGTACTCTTTGACAAAATTACATAAAGTATCAAGAAGCCAAATATGGGCAGAATTATAAACATATACTCGGTACAAGCCATTCCTAACAATATCAATTTGAAGGTTGGATCTAAAATTAATCATATGAGAAGAATGAATATGAGAATCCTGGCAAGGTGGGATAGAAACCTATCCAAGGAAACACCTATAGTGGAGAAGGAGAAGGATAAAAAGAAAAAGGCAATGGTAGTGCAAGAAGATTCTTCCAGTGAATTTGAAGAAAAAGGTAGTTCCAGCTCAGAGAAACTGGCTGATACATCACTTGTAAAATATCCAAGGCCCTCACCTGGAAATGGTGATCAGGTGCAGGGAGAGACAATACAAGAAATGGATTACATTGAGGGGGGAGAACCTTAGTACTATGCCTGAGATAATACAAGATCATATAGACACCATAATGATGAAAGTAGTACAAGAATTAGAATAGGAAATGCAAGATAAATAAATTGAAGAGACAGTCTCTAAGGAGACAGAGGAAGCAATCTTTCAGAATACTGATACAGACATTCAGGGGGAGATAATTGCTCTTCCAGAGGACCCTGTTACTGATGTTGAAGCTCAGCAAGATGATGTCAACTTGGAAGACATCAATATTGATGAAAATGGTGTGAGGGTTGATGGGGAGTTAGCAGATTTAGCCCCAAATACTGAAGCAACTACAGAGCAAAAGTCTGTTGAAGTAGTTAGTTATTCAAAATTTGAGGAGGAAGAAGCCTCTCAGTTCAAGAAAAGGAAATTATCTGAACTCAAGAGGAGAAGTAGGAGCTATAAGAAAACACTACAGTCTGGAACAACACCTGCTCCTTCTGTGGATTCAAGCTCACTTATAGTTCAAATGCAAATTATGTTAGATCAACAAAGAACTCAACTTGAAAAGTATGTAGATGAGAGCAATAAAAAGTTGTAGTTCCAGCTGGCTCAAGAAATCAAATCTATTAGATTTGAAGTAAATCTTCTGAAGAAAGACATTACTGACTTTTTCCAAAGAGGTGCACATGTTGTAGTGTACCTTGCTAAACAACAGGAAGAGTCAAAGAAAACTGAAGATGAAATAGCTATTAAACAATGCTATGTCCTTGAAAATCAAAAAATTAATGAATGACAACATGACAGTAATGAATGATGCTTCACTTGTCAAGTTAGCTGTGCAAACTACTGCTTTGGAGACCAAGATAACCTCTTCCTCTAAGGATATTGAATCCCAGCTATCTAAACATGCAGACTCAATGACTAAGGAAGTCAAGGCATATGACAAAGAATTGGATGAATATTTGCTCAAAGTTAAGAATTCTTTAACCTCAAGGATTAATTATCTAGATGGTCAAGTAAGATTTCACAAGAATGACTTAAGAGATCATATAGAAAGAGAAGTCATAAAGAGGGAGAGAGTAATGATAAAGACAAGCTCTAAGCATGCTATCTGGACATTCAATAGCATTAGAGAAACTCCAGGCCGTCCTCCCATATGGTATGATGAAGGCCAAACTGCTGAGTCTGGTTGCCAACCAGCTCCTTTTGAGGCTATTCAAACTACTGTCCAGTCCATGTACATTCCTCCACCACAAATTCAGAATATAGCATGTGAGGAGGTGGAGATGACTGCTTCAGCATTGTTAAAAGAGAAGGAAGCCCAATTATCAAAGAAAAGATTCACAGAACAGGCTGAAGCTAAACCAAATTTTGAACAATGAAGTCCAAGTTCTACATCCATTATATTAACTGCATGGAAAGCAGTCAATAACAATGCAACTGATAGAGGAATATGGTATTCAGAGCAAGAGTGGGTCAAGCACACAAAGCAGCAAGAGATCATCTAAAAATTCAGAAAAGATCTTAAGGCAGGGAAGATTCCAGCTAACTTTATTGAACCCATCAAATATTTCCCCAAGCCCTATCATTATCATGAAAGGCAAAGGATCAAGCAAGAAGAGATTAAAAATGCTAAGAATGACAAGGGAAAGGAGAAAGTGGTTGATGACAAAGTGCCTGAAGTCAAAGCTAAAATTCAATATGGAAAAGGCATTGTCATCAAAGAGCCAGAGGATTCTTAGTCTATTTTTGTTTCTAAGCATTATGTAATTTTGTTTTAAGAACATTGTAACAAAACAAAAACTGTAAAGTGTAATCTTTTGACAAATTATAATGAGAATGTTTGGTTGTACTATATTCTACTCGTGTTATCATTGTTGTGTTCTTTATAATTTTTTTCAGTACCTTTCATGTACATCTTAATTATCATATTTTGGTATTGAGTTGTATATCATTGAATTGAGGTTATGACTTCTCCAAATAGGGAGAGATTGTTGGGTACATTGGAAATAATATAACTGATTTGAAGAAGCCCTTTCAACTCAACGATATACATAAGTATATATTTGATGTATGTTTCAGTTTATGCATCCAGGTTGCCTATGTCATATTGATTGGACATGTGGTCCAAGTTATATTGGCAGGTGGACTCAAAGAAGCTAACTAGAAAGTGAAGAGAATTGTCTAAGTACAAAAGCGTCGAGTGAAGTTAGCAAAGTGCTGAGTGAAGTCGTCACAGTCAACATTTAGCAACTTACAGTGCAGAAAAATGTCTAAGTACAAAAGTGTCGACACACTTCAACTATGTCGACACCTTTGCACAAGCAGTGTCAAGACAAGCCTGTTAACTCGACACTTTGAAGACTAAGTCAGCAGTGTCGAGACAAGTCTGTTAACTCGACACATTGAAGATCAAGTCAGCAGTGTCGAGACTAAGTCAGCAGTGTCGAGATAAGTCTGTTAACTTGACACTTTGAAGACTAAGTCAGCAGTGTCGAGACAAGTCTGTTAACTCGACACTTTGAAGACTAAGTCAGCAGTGTCGAGACAAGTCTGTTAACTCGACACTTTGAAGACTAAGTCAGCAGTGTTGAGATAATTCAGCTAACTCGACACATTGAAGATTCAAGATAGTTGTGTCGAGACAAGTCAGTTATCTCGACACAATAGAGACTGGAGTGTCGAGACAATTCAACTGTCTCGACACAATGAAGAATTAAAGCAAGTATAAAAGTGTCGACACCGGCAGACTGGAGAGTCGAGACAATTCAACTGTCTCGACACAGTGAAGAATCAAAGCAAGTATAAAAGTGTCGACATCAGCAGACTAGAGTGTCGAGACAATTCAACTGTCTCAACATAGTGAAGAAATAACGCAACTATAAAAGTGTCGACACTCGGCAGACAGTTGTGTAGACATAATTCAACTATCTCAACACAGTGCAAATTTAAAGATGTCGACACACCTGACAGTTACATCGAGAGAAGTCAACTATCTCGACACTTCCAAGTTCGGTGAAAATTCTTCTAAGTAAAATTGTGTCGAGACTGCTAAGATGTCTCGACACATTCTAAAAACACTTAAGTAATATAGTGTCGAGACACTTTGGACATCTCGACACTTATGTTTCTGAAGATGTGCATAGTCAACATAGAAGTGTCAAGACAAGTCAGAAATGTCACATCAGCTACAATAACGAAAATCTCAACAGAAATAATTTAAAGGAGAATTTGAATAATGATGTCACATGCTGATGTCATCAATCAGGAACCAGCAATCCACAAAGGCTATAAATATAGGGGTTATCTTCATAGAAAGCAACGATCAGAAAATCAGAAATTCTCATTCTAATTTCTTCCAAGTCAGGGGAGGACGACAACTCCAAGGAGAAGAAGGAAAACGAAAGTCTTCAAGAAAATCTATAGATTCTTTCGACAAGATTGATCAGTGGATTAAGGTGGATCTGTTCTTCAAATTCTTCAAGCAAATCAAGCCGATCATCAAGAGAATTGCAGATCCAAAAAAGTATCTCTTCAGCCAGCCTGCTTTTCAAGAATCCATCAAGTGCAGCTGAATTGAAGAATATGAATTCTTTTAGATAAGTCAGATTATAGAATTACTGTTTTCTGAGGATATAATTTTTATTTACCTCTTAATTTTTGTAAGATCTCTTTGAGATCTGAGTGGGTAGGAGAGTTAATCTCTGAGTTGTAAGCCTAATTTATAACGGCTGAGGTAGGGTTCTTGAGGAACCTGAGGTAGGTGATTTGAGTGGAATCACTGAGGTGTAGGCCTGTGTTATAAAGGCTGAGGTAGGAATCTTGAAGGACCTGAGGTAGGAGATTGGGAGAATCTATGAGGTATGACCTATTGGTCTGAGTGTAGGTTTCTTAACAGAAACTGAGCCTGTAAGATCTTTTGATCTGAGTTTAAGAGGAGGAGATATAACCTTATTTAGCACATTGCTAGTGAGGAAGAAGGGGGAAAGTGGATGTACCCTAGATAGGGGAACCACTATAAATTCTGTGTGCTGTGATTTGCTTGTACTGTGTTCAGTGGACTTCTTGTGTCGTATACTGCGAATGTTTTTGTTTAATATTCTGCTGAACAGTTAATCTAAGTGAATAAGAAATTCAAAAGACACATATTCATCCCCTTCTAGGTGATTAGCTACCCATATGATTATCTTTCAGTGTGGGTCATGGGTAGAGGTTTAGGTCACTTTTATTGGGCCCTAATAGGGTTCTGGTGGCACAATAAAATTCGGGATGTTACAATCTCAATGTGTTTGATCCGCGCACGATAGACTGGATTTATAACCAACTTTAGAGCACTCTCATTTTCACCATGAATAAGAGTAGGACCTCGCACCTCCTCATAGATATCCTCTACAAATCTACGCAAGCAGATGGTCTCTTGGGCTGCCAAGGACAATGTATTATATTCTGCTTCAATAGTGGAGATAGACACAAAATCTTGAATCTTACTGCATGATGAGATAGTCCCTGAACCAATCATGAAGACATTCCCAGATGTTGACTTTTGATCATCTATATCTCCACCATAGTCATCATTCGTGAACCCATGCAAGTTGGAGCTTGTGTCCTTCACATAAAAGAGTCCCAAGTTTGTGGTGGAGTTCATGTACTTCAAAAGACTCTTTGCCACCACTAGATGAGGCTTCCTGGGCTCCTACATATACCGAATTACTCAACAAACAACATATGAAATATCCAACCTTGTAATCGTCAAGTATATCAAGCTCCGAACCAGAGCCCGGAAGACTAAGGGATCTGGAAGAACCCTTCCTTCATCTCGTCGAAGCTTTATCCCAATTTCAAGTGTAGTAGAGCTGCTCTTTCCCTTCCTCATGCCGAACCATTTCACAATTTACTTCGCATATCCCTTATGGGATTCAAGCATGCCACTCTTCTTTCTCCCCGCTTCCAAACCAGGGAAATGCTAAAGCTCACCAAGATCCTTCATCTCAAATTGAATATATAACTCATCCCTAAGCTTTACTACCTCTTCGTCAGAGTTTCCTATCAAGATCATGTGGTTGACATATAACAGTACCAGGACTCAAAGCTCCCCTCTTCTTGATAAACATGTCCGAGACAGAATTAAATGCAAAATACCCACAAAACTATAAATACTTTGCAATGTTCCCATATCAGGCTCGAGGAGCCTGCTTCAAGCCATATAGGGACTTTTTAAGCTTACAAGCATGTCCTGGATGAGTCTCAGACACATACCCTAGTGTTCACATCATGAAAATGTCCCTGTCAATCTCCCCATAAAGAAAATCATTCTTCGCATCAAGTTGTCAAATCTTCTATGCCTTGCATGCCGCCAAAGCAATCACCATTCTTGCTGACATCATCTTGGCCACAAGACTAAATGTCTCTTCATAGTCCTCTCTGTACTGCTATGTCAACCCTTGAGCAACAAGGCAAGCCTTGTACTATTCGATACTATCGTCTGCTTTCTTCTTCAGCTCGTAGACCCATTTAAAAGTAATAAGAGTTATACCTTCTATTATGGGCACAAGATCCTAAGTTTTGTTCTTACCGAGGGAGGCCATCTCCTCATATATGGTATATTCCCACTCCTTTACTCTAATGATATTCTCACAGTACGTTAGCTCTCACTCGTCTAGTGGTTCATAAAAGAAACATGAGACCTAGCTCACCATGTGACCATCTATGTACCGAGCCGGTGGTATGATGGTCCTCTTCAACCTTTGTAAGGCTTGACTATATTCTACCACTTCAGCTACCTCTTCTGTATTAGCTCTTTTGTTGGGCACACTAGGAATATTGCTACCCCTACTTTCAGAACCAGAAACATCTGCCCTTTATCTTGATGCAATCAGAGCTTTTGGAGACACAGACAACTCTACTAGAAAGCCTTCAACCGTTTCCTACCTGTTGAAATTTGTGAAGTGAAAGTGGGTGATGGGCAGGCCGGGCAGACTGTGCGGCCTGTGCGGACTGAGTCCGCGGCCTGGGCGAACTGTTGGTTGCACCCTTGGTGCCATGGACTGGCTGTTCTTGAGGAGCGGCCTGTGCGGCCTGGTGTGCGGCCTGAGCGGTCTGTTGTGTGGCCTGAGCGGTCTGTTGTGCGGCCTGGTTGGCCTTTGGGCAAGGAAGTCGAGCTTCTAGCAAAGCTGCCTGAGCGGACTGCGGTTTGTGGACTGTTGGCATTGCTCTGCTCAATCTGCGACCTTGCAGATTAGCAAGCTCTTGTGTAGCCAGGCGAATTGGTTTGAATACGCGGGAGGCTTTGCAGACTGGTTGAGTCAGCAGTGTTCGCTATTGCGGACTGGCCTTGGAGTTCGGTTGTGGCCTTTACCGTACTCTGATGTTGCAGTAGGTATTAGCTGCTGTGGAGGACTGCACGGACTGGTGTCGAAGTCCGGCAGTTGGCCGTTGTCTTGGCAGCTGTGCGAGTAGGGCTTGCGGGCTCTGTCTTATTCTGGTGGGGTGTTGGTGATCTGCCTTGGGAGCAGGCGGACTGGACCTTGTCCGTCGAGCTCGCGCTTACTCTTGGTGGTTTCCTGGACTTGGTCACATTCAATGACAAGATTAGTGTGTCCGCGATATCCACCGAGTCCGCAGTTGACCTGGCGGACTGCCTGTTGGTCGTGGACTCGTGGCAGATGGAGGCCTTTGTTCTCTAGCTGTGTAGACTGCCTCCTTGTCTGCATATAGTGTGCGGACTGTCGTAGTAGTGGTTGTGGCTGTCCATGTGTGGTGGTGTTTGCGGGCTATGCAGGCTGATGCCTTGTCCGCATAGTGTGGGCGGACTGGTGCGAGTTTGCCTGATGGTGAACATCTTCGTTATTGCTCCTGGCGGTTTCTCTTAGAATCCGGTTAAGTTATCGCGGACTCAGCAGATGGGGTTTTGCTAGTGCGCGAGCTGGGGTGGTGACTCTATTCACTAGGGTGGTGACCACACTCCTCACCTCGCCTATAAATAGACCCCCCAGCACGTCTATAGTAACTGAGTGAACAGTAAGTGGGGCTTGGTCTATTTCTGCGGTCTAATTTTTTCTGTCTGTGTGGGTTGAGTAGAGTTGATGGTTTGCTGTGTGCAGGTCGTCCGACTAGCTTCAAGGAGCCAGACGTTTGGCTTTAACTTCGGTCAAGTTCTGTGAAGTGTGTGGTCTCTGCGGTCTCAGCAGGTCGCTTCTGCGGCTTGTCAGTTCTCTACTTCAGCTTTTCCAAGTTCTAATAACCTGTCCGCCGGTCTCAGGCGGGTAGGCGGTCTGTTTTCAATTCATCAGCAGTCAGTGAATAACGGTGTGTCCGCGCGAGCTCGCGATCTCGGCGGACTCCGTGTTCTATTCGGCGTGTAGCAGCAGCAGTTCGGGCGGCTTCGACGACCTTAGCGGACTGGGCGGTCTCGGCAGTTTCTAGTACTGTCCACCCGGCTTGTTTTGTGCTTTCTATTTTAGCTTGTGTACTAGCAAAATCATGTCTTGCTATGTATACCTCACCCTGTAAAGAAGTGTTAATAAATATATGATATACTTGTTCTTCCATTTGCATTTAGTGTTAAGCTTGCTCTTTGGGCTTCCGCATGATCAATGTGTTAACTGGATAGTTCTGAGAATATTAGTTTGGCTTTAGGCTATCTTGTTGACCACTTTGAGAAAATTCAACATGGTATCAGAGCCAGGTTTAATTGCTTGAGCGATGATCAACATGTGGTGTTGCTCTGTTGTTGTTCGGTGCATCTGGATGCTTAACCAAAGGTTATTGCAATGGAAGTAAGCTATGCAAGAGGTCTAGGTATTGAAATATTAACGCCGACTAACTTTAAGAAGTGGAAGTCGTGCATGAAGAGTTACCTTTTGGGCGAGGAGCTATGGGAGGTCGTCAGTGGTGACGACAGACAGGAAGTTACTGCTACTTTTGGTACTGCTGAGCAGGTGAGGCTTTGGAGAAAAACAAATGCAAAGGCGGAGTTTGTTTTCAAGAGGGCTGTTTCGCCAGAACTGTTTGATCACATCATTGGATGTGAGTATGCTGCTTATATTTGGACAACTATTGATGCGTTGTTCAATAGGAAGAATGTAGCTAGACTTCAGTTTCAGGAGAATGAGTTGGCTAGTACAACTCAAGGAGACCTGACCATCTCAAAATTCTTTCTGAAGATGAAGAGCTTGTGTGATGAGCTGTCAGCACTTGATCCAGATGAGCCTATCTCTGAGGCTAAGATGAAAAGGCACATAATCCGCGGCTTGCGGAAGGAGTATGTTGCCTTTGTGACAACTGTTCATGGCTAGGCTACTCAGCCATCTCTACTGGAGCTTGAGAACCTGTTTGCTTCACATGAAAGTTTGGCAAGGCAGATGGCTGGAGTTACTATCACTGAGGAAGGCAGTGAAGCTCTCTTCTCAGGCAAGAAGAAGAAGGGATGAGAAGGGAAGAAGAAGAAGACTGCTGCTGAAAATGAGCCTTCAACTTCTTATCATTCAGAGAGGAGCTCTGCTCCTAAGAAGGATTGGAAGAAGAACTTGAAGTGCTACAAGTGTCATCAGCGGGGACACTTCAAGCATGACTGCGAGGTCAAACTACAGCCTGGTCATGCTGCAGGCAAGGAGGAAGCTTGCTCTAATAGTGAGGAAGCTGGATGGGGCGGAGCCTTCATGACGGGCACTTGTGTCCGTGCCTTGTCCGCTGTCGACTTCAACAACGAGTGGATCGTGGACTCCGGGTGTGGTCATCACCTCACTGGAGACAAGTCGAAGTTCTCTTCTCTGCAAGCCTACTCAGGTAACGAAGTTATCATAACTGCTAATAATACTATTTATGCAGTAGAGAAGGACGGGGTTGTGTCTTTGGGTAGTGATAAGGGGCACTCACGTTAAGGAGTGTGTATCAAGTACCTGGCATGAAGAAGAACCTCTTCTCTGTGACCAATGCGGTCAACGCGAGTTATCATATTCTGTTTGAGCCAATAGAAGTGAAGTTCCTTCGCAACGTATCTGCGGTTAAGGCTGATGTTGCTCATGTTGGGAGGAGAGTAAAGAACTTATTTGTTCTTGCAACTAACTCTTATGTTGATTGGATGAGAGCAAACGATAGCGCAGATATATGGCACGAGAGGCTGAGGCATGTAGGAATGGATAAGTTGAAAGCTATGGCAAACATAAGCCTTGTAAGAGGATTGCCTAAGCTATCTTCCTTTGGCGACATCACGTTTGCGCGGGATGTCAGTACGGTAAGGCTCATCGCCTTCCGTTTAATAAATCACAAACAAGGAGCAAGAGACCATTGGAGTGTATCCATGGAGACTTGATGGGGCCAACTGCCACTACTAGCCTTGGTGGAAGCAGATACATGCTTGTGCTGATTGATGACTACTCAAGATAGACTTGAGTTTATTTCTTGAAGGAGAAGTCTGAAGCCTTCCGATTGTTTGTGGAGTTCAAGGAGTTGGTGTAGGGCCGACTTGGCTTGCGGATTAAAAAGCTTAGAACAGACAACAGTGGTGAGTTTGTCTCCTCTGAGTTTTCTAACTTCTGCTGGAAGCACGAGATCCAGAGAGAGCTTACTTGCGCTCATACTCCACAACAAAACGGAGTAGCAGAGCGGAAGATCCGTCATCTGACGGTGACCTGCAAATGCTGGCTTCATGCGAAAGACATTCCAAAGTCCTTCTGGGCAGAGGTGATGTCTTGTGCTTCTTATGTCATCAATCGGATGCCGCTCAGCCCGATCAACATGAAAACTCCTTTTGAGATGTTGTTGAAGGAGAAGCCCAGTGTAGAACACCTTTGGGTGTTTGGATCAACTTGCTATGTGCATGTCCCGAATACTTCAAGGACCAAGCTTGATGCAAAGGAAAGGAAGCTTGTCTTTGTTGGCTATGTTGAGCGGAAGAAGGGATGGAAATGCATGGATCCTGCGATGAAGAAGTTTGTTGTGTCAGGAGATGTAGTCTTTGACGAACTGACGTCGTATAGAGGTGGGTCAGTTGATCTACCAGAAAGCAAGGTTGATGAAGACCAAAAGGTGGCTGCTGAAGTTCTGGAAGAGAAGCTTGCTGTTTCACCAGCAACTCCTGTTGCTTCAAGTTCTGGTGCTGAGGCTTCTGGCTCAGGAAGCTGGGGGAGCATTGCTCAAAGCTTTCCCGTAGGTGGTGTTAAGCCTGAAGAAGCAACAGAGGTAGTGAGCAAGGAGCAGCCTCTTTGGAGGTCGAAGAGGGTTGTGAAGCCACCTGCTCAGTACTGTGATGAGAATGTAGTGAGCTTTGTCTCCTGCTTCTTTGCAGCTCCTCTGGATGAGCGAGAGCCTGCAAACTTCAATGAGGCCACTGGAGTCAAGGAGTGGGATGATGTCATGAAGGAAGAGATTGCTGCTCTCAAGAAGAATGAAACCTGGGACCTTGTGCCCAAGGTTGATGACATTACTCCAGTGACTTGCAAGTGGGTGTTTAAGTTGAAGAAGAAGGCTGATGGGAGCATCGATAGATATAAGGCTCGCCTGGTTGATTGAGGATTCTCACAGCAATATGAAGAAGACTATGAGGAGATATTTAGTCCAGTTGCAAAGATGACTTCGGTTCGTGTGGTGATCGCCTTGGCTGCTTGCAAGGGATGGAGGATGTGGCAGCTTGATGTGAAGAATGTTTTTCTTTACGGAGAGATTGACAAGGACATCTTCATGGATTAGCCACTTGGATTTGTTTCTGTAGTTCGTCCGAACTATGTCTGCAAGCTCAGGTAGGCTCTCTACGGGTTGAAGCAAGCTCCTAGAGCTTGGTATGGAAAGATATCAGAGTATCTTCAATTCTGCAGTTATCTTGCTTCCAACTCGGATTCTAGCTTGTTCGTCAAGAAGAAGGGAGAGCTTCAAGTCTTGGTTCTGCTGTATGTGGATGATATGATCATCACAGGGAATTCAGAGGAGGAAGTAGCAAGGCTCAGGGCTGAGCTTGCTATACGCTTCGAGATGAATGACTTGGGAGAGCTTCATCACTTTTTGGTCTTGAAGTGGAGAGGAAAGAGAGCGGGATACTCATTTGCCAGAAGGGTTATACGGATCGCATTGTGAATCGATTTGGCATGGACAAAGGGAAGAATTGCTCTACTCCACTGGAACATGGGCTGAAGCTTCGATGAGATGAAGGAAGGATTCTTCCTGATCCCTTGGTGTTCAGGGCTCTTGTAGGGAGCTTGATCTACCTGACGATTACAAGGCCTGACATTGCTTATGTTGTTGGCCGAGTAAGTTGGTTTTTGGCTGAACCAAGGAAGTCTCATCTGATAGTGGCGAAGAACATCCTGAAGTATGTCAAGACAACTTCTGATATGGGACTTCTCTATAGAAGAGACACGGACTTTGCTTTGCTTGGGTACACAGATGCTGATTACGGTGGTGACTCGGATGATCTAAGATCAACTTCGGGTTATATGTTCACTTGTGGATCAGGTTGCATCTCGTGGTGTAGCAAGAAGCAAAACTCGGTGTCCGTCTCAACTATAGAGGCAGAGTATAAGGCTTCGGCCTTGGCTGCTCGGGAAGCAATCTGGTTGAGGAGGCTTGTAGAGGATGTTCATGAGGAAGTGTGTAATACCTCCTATCCGTCACATAACATATAGCAGTAGGTCCGGTCGGGGCCCGATGCCATATACCACATACAGACCGGGTGGTTACTCAATGGAAACCATTCAGCCAATCCAACGTTCTACACAGAGTCATTCTAGCGTAAGCAATTAAATTAGTTGCAATAACAAGAACCAAACACTAGCATGAATGTCCACTAAACAGAACTGAAAGGAATGAAGTACACATACACAAGTACTGGCCTTAAGGCCTTACAATTATTTTCCTCAAATTACATGTTTTTCAAACCTCGGCACGCAGGACGACCATACATGAATAAAAGAAAACACACAAAATTAGGCCTTCGAGGGCCGGCTTAGCAACTTGGGCTTTAGACCGCTATTTACCGCTCGGCTCCGCAGCACCTCCAAGCAATAATCCACCACACGGTGGCAAACAAAAGCAACGGTCAGCTATGCTAACCAAATTATAACGATCCCGCCCCCGAACTCGGGGCGGCGATGCTCCTTCCCTGCACTTTATTAACATAATCAAGCAGTAGAGTAATAACACTTCATCACAGGCATAGACACGCATGGTCACACGCCCGTGCTCTCAGGGCACATTCACGGTGATCACGGTCTAAGTCCGCCTACTCACCACCGCCCCTTGGACGACAATATCTCGTGAGCATTTGGTCTTTCTGGCCACTGCCTAAGACACTCTATCTATGCCAATGGTAAGTGGAAAGTAACTTTAGGTCTCTTTAACCGAACGACATAGAGCGGGTACGGTTCCGCCTGACCCATTGCTCACACCGCAATGTTAATTTAAAACATATGCGCGGGTCAAACTTTCCTGAGTCCCAAATCATTTACAAACATCACATAACCCAGTTATGTTCAAGTTGGCTCCCAGGCCCACAAGATGGCAGAACCAAGCGTCCACCCAGATTTTCGGGTGCACCTTGGAGTTAATCCCCAAGGCCCCCCTGTTGCAATCTACCACGTAAAAAACCCGAAAAACAAACATTCGCACGGAGTCTTCTCCGGCCTTTCATGCAATGCAACATCACCGATCCAGACCAACTTATCCGGGTAGGCTTCACACATCATGTCTATATTCGTTCTCAGATACATACTCTACATGAACACAATGGGGACTATTCATGTCTACCCGAAGTAACGCCTCAAACTCACCGCAAACTCGCGAGAGCGGGCTTCCCTATGCAAAAGAAGTTGAGGTTCACATGCTCAAGTAGAGAATCGTTACCCTAGCGTTCTTCCTTGGCTCCATGGAAATGTACGCGGATGAAAAGCACTGCAATCTCCTTGCATCCGTAGATCCGAAGTCGGCTCGCGATTTGGAGCTCCGAAGCTCCGCCAATGAACGAAACTAGGCTTCTTCTTCCTCCTTTGCTCTCCCCTCTCTCTAGACTTAGAAAGAGAACCACTCAAGTGAAATGAGGGTTTCAAAGGCCCAATCCCCGGTATATTCCAGTAGGAACAACCTCCAGCCGTCGGATCCCAAAATAAGGAAACGAACGGCCACGATCCGGAGCTGAAATGTAAAACCTGGGCCGAACAAGGCCTGTAACACGCCCGTGTCCAGGGATGTATCCCTTATTCGCCGTCAAAATCGACGTGTCTCGAAAAACACACGGGCACCCAACACGCCCGTGTTTGACCTGACACGCTCGTGTCAGACAGTACACGCCCGTATTCCCAGGCGTGTTCCTCCATCAACACAGGACCAACACAAACCCGAGACTCACACGGGTCTTGGACACGCCCGTGTCCTATTTGACACACCCGTGTCATACTCAAACATGCCTGGGCTCCAGGCCGTGTTCACAGTCTCGACACTTCATCGAGCGCAGTTCGTCGACCAACCGACATGGCCTTGGACACGCCCGTTGTAAGACCCCCCTCCCCCTTACCAAGGAGGGCTACCGGATCTTATGCCCAGAACCGCCGTCTTACGGTGGCACTAACTCACGGGTTAGTCGACACCGCAACACGCCGATTCTGCTGGCTAGTACGATCATAAACCTGTAGGCCAATATGAGAAGAAGAAGTAATCTATATATGTAAAACTACCAGTCCACAAGTCACAGTACAATCATGAAAAGAAATGAATAGTACATCATAATAGTCCACAAATAAGTACAACAGAAAGAGTAAAAAGGGCTTATGCCCAGTACATCAAATCTCTCTCTCACAAAATCATAAATGCGGAAGCTATGCTAGAACATCGAATCTCGTCCCACCTGAGGACGCACAGTAGTGGTAGTAGCCTGCTGAAGTGGTATCTGCTCCTCATGTCCTCCCTCCTCGATGTGCTGGTGCTCCATCTCCACGGGCTCCTAAAAATAGTTGATCACCGACCATTAGTCAAAAAGACTAAGTCGTTTCCTCCGCACCTCGCCCCGCAGCTCCTAGGTACCGAGCGGGAGGACGAAGCGGAGGACAACAAGGGGTAGCAAAGTGGAAGCAAGTGACAATATCTAACTAATGCTGTTATAAGTACTGTAATTCTACTCTAGCAATTCTATGTATGGTACAAGTAGTAAGTAAGAGCAGTGCAGTAAAGAAAAGCAAAGAAGCAGTAGTAAGTACAAGTAAATAAGCTAAGCTACCACTATGCTATCATTACAAACGTACCCTAACTTATATAAATGCCCATACAAATATATAAGTTAGGGTTTCCAGGAAATTTAACTTATCATATAAAAGAGCCCTTACTAATTTATATGATAAGGATCTATGAAGCGTATGACCTAATATGAATGAATGATATGATGCAATTTTATGCGCAGGCAAGTGCAACTCACACACAACGACTCTGTGATCACAGACATTTAGTTCCCACTTTTTGAGAGCTAGCATCACTCTCGGGTACCACCGCTGTGGCTACGGCAGCAGCGGAGCGGGCGTCTCCGCTTCTAGACCGGTATGCACACTACCAAGCCTTAGACCCCTCTCATACGCCTCTGTACACGTCCAAGGTGCACTCTAGAGTCTCGCGTACGTACTTTGCTGACAAACCCATCAGTCTTGTTGGGTCGGATGTGTGTTATCGGGGATCGTCCTCCAGACCGCAGTGTAAAACAACCCACTGGCCCCTCTAACTCCCACAACTGCCTGGTGCACCGTACTGCCATCGGTGTGACGAACGACCAGTACCGCATGCCCCGCCACGATATTTATGCACATGCAAGTAATTCATACCGAGCCTCCTGCTCGCAGGACCAAAACCCGTCCTGAATTCCTCAAACCCAAACCCGGGTGAGAACGCACATTAGTGCCTTTGTGTCAACTCCCTCAAACCCCAAACGGGTGAGCATATATCATGAATCTCTCCAGCCCCCATACGGGCGAGAAGGTACAACAATGTCCTAACCTATTAAACTACTCTTGCCTACGGTTTATTATACTTAGAGATTTAAGGTTAATCCCAGGACTGCCCCCGGTATTCCCTGTGAAGGGCTCTCAAGGGGGCACTAGGAACTGTGTTGGGATTACGCCCAGCGTTCCCTTTCGCAAGGATACTTATTTTAGTTGATGACTATCCATGTATCTCCACAGCTCTCCTTATTGCTCTAGTACAACCCTAGTGGCTTAAGGTGTTACCGGGATGCCGACGGTCTTCCGCCGACCCCCATTCCAATTGCTAACTAAGACTTGCACTTTTGATCCCTCACTAAGGCAACTCTACCCACCAGGGTTACTCATGTTGAACTCTCTCTTATTTCTGCCGATAATCAATCCCCTGGTAATCACCTAAGGCAAGACCTATTTGTGTTATATGCAGACCATGACCTATGATTACCCTAAAAATGGGATCTTCCAAACCTTAAGGCATCTTGCCTCTAAATATTTATCCTAAGGTGTTATGGACTAAGGGAACTACCCTAAGAATTCTCATAATTTTCCTTGGCCAAGTAGTCCTTTAATTAATTCTTTTAATTCAAATGCTAGGTCACTTTACACATGAAGTAGTTTGATTAAGTATCCACTGACCTAGGGAATTTTTCCTAAGATGTATATTGACAAAATATTACTGCCTACAGAAGTTCATAATTTTCCTTAAATTATTTATTATCATTTTCAATTTAACATCAATTCCACAAAAATTCCATTTTCCAAATGATGTATAGGCATTATGTACACAAAAATTCCAGAAAAATTACAGAGCTTTTAGGACACTAATTTATGACTATTGGCAGAGAATCATCAACATTTAATGTAAGATGGCCTATAGGATTCCATTATAAGATATTTACCAAAATGCCATTATACTAATTTAACACAAATAATGCATCCATTAAATTCTGAGAAATTTGTGCAAGACTAATAATAACATTTTATGACAGTAGAATAATTTCCAAATTTTTCAGAGGTATAAATCCATCATTTCAAGAATTTACAAAATAAGGGTAAAATGGGGAATTTAGGGTATCTACTCCAAAAGTTCTTCAAAACAGAGAAATCATATTTTTCCTAAGTCAAATGTGATATTATCTATGCCTTGGCAAAGTTTTTTGGATTTGTACTTGAATAAATCCTATTTTTCAATTTTATCTCCAAAATAGCTATATTTAAAATAAATTCCAATAAATGGAATTTTGATTCCAAAAATTCCATCATTAGTTTGAGGGATGAAATTTACCCTAATGAACCACTGTAAATAATTTCATGACTCTTGCATGTCACCATTGGGCTAAATACACCAATTGGCATTTTTGCTATTTGCACACCAAGGCTAAACATAGCTAGCACATGCAAGTGGATTTCCCCAACATGCAGTGAACCCAAGGTGCTGAAAATTTTATCATGCACCAAGGATGACCCCACTGACCCACCACCAAAATATGGGGCCATGGGGAGGAGTAGAACTCTATATATGTCATTTATTTATATTTTGATATTTTACCAAAAACTATAGGAAAATATTCTCTAAAAATTCCTAAATTTTGGCAGGAGCTACGTATGTCCTAATCATGCATGTGCCCAAAATTTGGGGCCATGGTGACTAATATTGAGACCAGGGCATCCAATATAATTTCTGCCCTAGTCTAGGACCAGTCCTAGGAGAAATGTCCTACAGGACTGTACACAACACCAAAATGTATGTTTAGGGTGGCATTTTAACGGTAAGACCCTATGCTACATTTTTCATTAAGGGGCTAAGTTCTGGAAATGCCTCTACGAGGCCTAAAATTAGCTTGCAAGTGACAGCAAAAACAGGGACAGAAAATTAAATTTTGATGTAGCACGAATCTTAAAGCAGGATGGATGGCATCTGTTCATCTTCTTCCTCCAGCCAAGGGCCGAGATTGTCCCGACCTGGAGCACCTTCAAACCTCATTTCCCGGCCACCCCTTAGCCTCCACGGCCGGCTACCACCACCACCACCTCCGTTGAGGTGGTGGCCAACGTTTGGCGGCGAAATGGTGGCCGGAGGCGGCGGTTTCCGGCGAACTTGCACTCCATCAAAATTCCAAAATCCATGAAAAAGCTCACCTTGGATCTGGCTCATTTGAGCCCGATGTCTCGCCTAATAGATCTAGGAAACTAGTACGGGTAGAGGTGAGGTGAAACGGACCTCGATTGGGGCTTGGCGGCGGGTTTGGCGGCGGTTGGCCATGGAAATTTTCCTCTCCGGCGAGCTTGCTCCCGAACCCGATTCTCCACCAAAAGCTTTGATCCAGATATCGAATTCCACTCCTTTCGGCCTTCTGAAGCTAATGGTGAGCTCTGTTTGGACTGAGGTGGGCTATAAGTGGAGTTATCTCCAAGGTGAGCTCGGTTTGAGCATTGGAGGCTTCACCCATGGTGCCATGTGGCTCACTGCCTTGGTTTTCTGCTGGAATTGAAGAGGGGAGGTCAGCCACCTGGTTTTGGGCAGCCAAAACCAGCTGATGGGGTGGCCATGTGGCCATTATTCCCTTCATTCCTCTTTCTCTCTCCTCTTTCCTAAAAATCTCAATTTTACCCCCTTGCATGTACTCTCTCTCCTGATTTAGAGGGGTAGGACTGGTCTTGTTCACTTGGGCTGACTTTGGGCCAATTTTAGTGGGCTTGGTCCAAGGGAACTTGGCTTGGCCTTCATTTCACTCTTTAGGTCAATTTGTTGACCAAATTGACTTTTAGGGTTAACTGGTCAACTATGGTGGGTGGACTGACCCCACTTGGTGGAAATGGGTCTAGTGGCACCACCCAACTTGGTTTGGGTCAAGGGGGTGCCCCACTTAGGTTAATTAGGCCTATGAGTGTGGGTTTGACCAAATTAAGCCCAAGGTTGACTTTGGTCAATTGGGGTCAAAATGTTGACCCAGTGACATACCCTAGGGTCCACTTAGATTGTTTTTAGGGTTAGGGCAATGTGGTGGGGTCATGGTGTGGCTAGGGTCCCCACTCAGGCTAGTTTGACCTAGTTTGACTAAGGTCTTATAGTGGGCCCCACATGGCTACCACCCACTACCTAGGGTCAAACCTAGTTGATCTCCTCAAATCTCACCCCATGCCTAACCCAATCTAAGTTGAGGGGTCCAGCAGTAACATGGGATGTTACAAATTCCAATAAACAAGAAAATAATTTCGTCCCCGAAATTTAAGTTCGGGTCTACGGGGTTCAATTTGCAAGAATCATCAAGAAATTTAAAAGCATAACTTAAATGTACCTGATGCGAATAGCTCCGGGTGTTGCTCCAGCATCAGATCTCTCGGCTCCCAAGTGTGCTCCTCCCGTCCATGGTTGGACCACAACACCTTCACAAGAGGGACCTTCTTCTTCCGCAACACTCGGATGGCTGTATCGTCAATCCGGATCGGCTCCAATCTCACTGATCTGTCAGGCTCTACCGGTCCGGCTGTAGTAGTGATGTGCTGCTCCGGCCGAAGGAGAGCTCTTCGCAAGGAGGAGACATGAAAGACGTCATGTAATGCACCCAACTCTGGTGGCAGCTGCAGTCGGTAAGCTAAGGGGCCGATCCGTTCCAGGATCAGGTATGGCCCCATGTATCGTGGACTGAGCTTCTTGTGCCTCCGCACCCGAGAAACACCGTGTACTGGACGTATCTTCAAGAATACCCTGTCTCCAACCTGGAAATCCACCTTCCGGTGCCGAGCATCATAATACTTTGCCTGCCTGCTCTGGGCCTCCAGTAGCCGATCCCTGATCAATCGAATCTGAGCCTCAGTGTCCTCTATATAATCAGATCCCAGAGCCCTGGTATCCACATCCTGAACCCACGATAGTGGTGTCCGGCATCTCCTCCCATAAAGCGCCTCGTATGGAGCCATCCTGATGCTAGCCTGGTGGCTGTTATTATACGAGAACTCAATCAATGGCAGCAGCCTCTCCCAAGGCCTCCCCGTATCCAATATGCATAATCTGAGCAGGTCCTCCATGGTCCGGATGGTCCGCTCGGTCTGTCCGTCGGTCTGCGGGTGGAAGGCGGTACTAAAAGTAAGTCGAGATCCCAAGTAAGCATGCACGGCCCTCCACTCGCTCGAAGTGAACCGACCATCACGGTCCGAAACAATAGTCTTGGGGATACCATGATATCTGACGTAGTGCTCCACAAATAGTCTCACCAGAACTGCAACTGGGGCATCCTTCCGAACTGGAATAAACCGCGCTACCTTGGTCAATCTATCCACTATAACCCATATAGAATCATGCCCAGAGTGGGAGCGAGGCAATCCTTGTACAAAATCCATAGCAATGTCCTCGAACTTCCACTCTGGAACTGGCAGTGGCTGTAGTAAACCTCCCGGGCTCTTGCATTCTGCCTTCACACGCTGGCAGGTCTCGCAATGGGTCACCAAATCCGTGATCTCCCTCTTCATTCCGGGCCAATACATAGATCTCCGCAAATCTGCCCACATCTTGGTGATGCCGGGGTGCACTGAATATCTCGAGCAATGTGCCTCTCTGAGTATGTCCTCCCGGATACTGCCCCCTGCTGGTATGTAGATGCGCCCTCGGAACCGAAGAAGATCATCCTGTAACGTGTAATCCTCGACCTTGCCCCTCTCTAGGGCACTGAAAATCGGCTGTAACGCAGCATCCAGCCTCTAATGTGCTCGGATGCGCTCCTGTATATCATCTCCGCTGATCACTGAGCTCAAATACTCTCTATAAACAACTGGCTCAGTCTCGGACACCATGGTAATGTGCATGTCCTCCATCATCTGTAGCAGCTCTATAGAAATCAATCGGGGCTCCGGTCCAGAAGTGCTGGCCCTCCTGCTCAAGGCATCCGCAACCGTATTTGCCTTTCCCGGATGATAGTGGATCTTGTAGTCATAATCACAGAGGAACTCCAGCCACCTCCTCTGTCTCAGGTTTAGGTCCTTCTGCGTATCAATATACTTGAGATTCTTGTGATCTGAAAAGATGTCACAATGAATCCCGTATAAATAATGTCTCCATATCTTTAGGGCAAAAACCACAGCCCCGAGCTCTAGATCATGTACTGGATAGTTATGCTCATGCTTCTTCAACTGTCTCGAAGCATAAGCAATAACGTGTCCATGCTGCATCAGGACTGCACCCATCCCCTGATAAGAGGCGTCCGTGTAGATCTGGAATCCTTCGCTCCCGGATGGAAGCGCAAGGATGGGGGATGAGATGAGTCGGTCCTTCAGCTCCTGAAAAGCCGTCTCACACCGCTCTGACCAAACAAAATCTGCATCCTTCTTCGTCAAGGACGTGAGGGGGAGTGCTATCCTCGAGAACCCCTCCACGAACTTGCGGTAATAGCCTGCTAGTCCCAAGAAACTGCGGATGTCAGATGCGGTCTTCGGCCGTGGCCAATCCCTCACTGTCTCTATCTTGGCCGGGTCCACTGCTAACCCAGCCCCACTGATCGTGTGCCCCAGGAATGCCACCTCCTGCAACCAGAACTGGCACTTCGAAAATTTTGCGTACATCTGGGTCTCCCTCAGCCTCTGCAAGACCTGTGCCAAGTGCTCTGTATGCTCCTCCTGAGTCCGAGAATAAATAAGGATGTCGTCGATGAATACAATCACGAAGCGGTCTAAGAAAGGCTCGAAAACACGGTTCATTAGACTCATGAATGCAGCAGGAGCATTCGTGAGCCCAAAAGGCATCACCGTGAATTCGTATAATCCATAGCGCGAACTGAATGCCGTCTTCGGTATGTCCTCCTCCCTGATACGGAGCTGATAGTAGCCGGATCGCAAATCTAACTTGGAGAACCAGAATGCTCCCTGTAGCTGGTCAAATAACTCATCTATCCGAGGCAGAGGATAGGTGTTGCGGACCGTCAACCGGTTCAGCTCCCGGTAATCTATACATAATCGCAGTGATCCGTCCTTCTTCTTCACAAAGAGAACTGGCGCTCCCCATGGCGATGAGCTGGGCCGCACAAATCCTGACTCGACTAGCTCCTGTAGTTGAGTCCTGAACTCTGCCAACTCCCTGGGAGCCATCCTGTAGGGTGCCCGGGACACCGGCTTCGCTCCCGGTACTAGCTGAATCCTGAAATCCAAGTCTCTAGCAGGCGGTAGCCCGGGCAATTTCTCCGGGAATACGTCGGAGAAATCCCGGACCACCGGAATATCTGAGATAGTCGCTCCTGTTCCCACCATCTCGAAGCAGACAAGATACACTTCTTCACCCTGCTCATGGGCCTTCACAGCCTGTACAGATGATAATAGTAGGTGGCAGATAGGCTGGATACCTTCAACGATAACATGAGAGTCGCCATGCCTTAGCGTGATCCTCCTGGACGGACAATCTATCTGGGCATGGTTCCGGTGCAACCAGGCCATGCCCAAGATCAAGTCAAAGTCCTGCAGCTTCAGAATAGTCGCCGGCGCCTTCAAATGCCTTGCCGCCAATCTCGGCCTCCATATCACAATGTGCAGTGGTCCGCAGCTCCGACCCATCGGGTAGACGTACCCTCATCTCTAGTCCAGGGAACCTCTCCACGCCTTCGAGTCCGTCGATGAAGGCCTCGGATACGAACGAGTGTGAAGCACCCGTGTCGAAAAGAGTATGAGCGGGCTTGCCGCTGATCATAACTATGCCTGAGGTTTGTTTATGTGAAAGTTAATTTGTTATCCTATAGTTCCAGGTACTAAATATATATCATTGGAAATCCAAGACAATTCATAATTAACTTCAAGTACCTGTGATAACCTCCTCGGGATTCCTCGGCTCTGTGAGGTCCAAGGCGTATATCTGCTCCTGCTCGCGCCTCCTGCCGTGATATCCCCGACCTCGGCCTCGTCCTCGGCCTCGTCCTCGGCCCTGCTGTACTAGGGCCACTGGAGGTGGAGGAGGAGGAGGGGGATGGAATCGGTACGGGCACTCCGACCTGATGTGCCCAGGCTGGCGGCATCCATAACAAACCACTTGTCGGTGGCCTCGGTCATCCTGTCTCCTCGGATCATGTATCTGTAGAGGTGGGGGAGCCAATGCTGGAGGAGGCCCCTGCTCCTGCCTGAAGTTGGGACGACGACGTCCCCCACCCCTCCTGTATCCAATGGTCCTGCCTCTCTGAGAGCCCCTACTGCTCTCACCTGATCTCTTTATTGCGTAGCCGCTTCACTTCCGAGTCCTCAATACGAATGGGCTTGACCTTCGTCGTCAACCCACTATCGACCGGCACTTGATCGATCGCGATTACTTGTGTAGGCTCTTGCACCGCCTTCCGTAGCACGATATATGGAATACATTGTGTAAACCACTAAGCTCCACTGATAGCTTCAACTGATATGCTGCTTCACCAATCCGCTCCAGAACCTCAAACGGTCCAAGGTACCTCGGGCTTAGCTTCTTCAAGCGCCGTACCCGCGAGACACCCTTGAACGGTTTGATTTTCAAGTACACCCAATCGCCGACAGCGAACTCCACGTTACTATGCTTGACATTATAATACTTAGCCTGGTGGTCCTGAGCGATTAGCAACCTCTCTCGAATGGTTCGCACCAAAGAAGTAGCATCCTCCACCTCTTGTCGTTTGTACAACTTTGACTCGCCCGTTTCCAACCAAGACAACGACATGCGGCAACTTCTATCATAAAGGGCCTCGAAGGGCGCCATTTGTATGCTCGCCTGGTAGCTATTGTTGTACGCGAACTCCACCAAGTAAAGATGATCTTCCCACTGCTTCCCGAAGTCTAGGACACAGGTGCGAAGCATATCTTCCATTGTCCTATTAACCCTCTCGGTTTGCCCATCCGTCTGCGGATGAAAAGCTGTGCTGAAACTCAGCTTTGTTCCCAACATTTGCTGCACCAGACTCCAATCATTGGACGTGAACCGCCCATCTCGGTCACTCATGATGCTGCGGGGCACACCGTGAAGCCGCACAATATTGTCCACATACAGCTTTGCCAATTTCTCAACCAGATCATCCTTCGTATGCGGGATGAAATGCGACACCTTCGTTAGACGATCTACGACCACCCAAATGACGTCGTTCCCTTTTTGCGACCTTGGCAACCCATGCACAAAGACCATGGTAATGTCGTCAAACTTCCATTCCGGAATATGCAAGGACTTCAAGAATCCTCACGGCTTCTGGCATTCCGCCTTCACCAAGGCACACGTCTGACACTTCGCCACGTACAGTGCCACATCCTTCTTCAGTCCTGACCACCAGAACAATTTATTAACATCGCGGTACATCTTCATGCTCCCCGGGTGAATCGTGTACTTGGTATGATGTGCCTCGTACAACAAATCCACTCGCAAAGTGCCCACATTTGGGGCGCACAGGCAACCGTCTTTCCAAAGCAATCCATCCACAACCTCATATTGGGAATTTGACCCATCCAAAACCTCTATCATGAGTTGCTTCATACTGCTATCCACATCCAAAGCCTACCGAATCCGATCAACCAGGTCATACTGAACTTCCGTCCAGTTCAATAGTGCTTCAGCACTTGACTGCTTGTCCACGCAAGAAATGTCCAACGCC
Source organism: Platanthera guangdongensis (assembly GCA_039583875.1). NCBI lineage: Eukaryota > Viridiplantae > Streptophyta > Magnoliopsida > Asparagales > Orchidaceae > Platanthera > Platanthera guangdongensis. The sequence continues at coordinate 11,613,756 of CM077155.1, forward strand.
TCCAACTCCCGAACCAACCGCTCATCATGAACCGACAACCATTTGGTTTGAGCTGGGGCCCGACGACTCAATGCATCCGCAACCGCATTGCATTTACCAGGGACGTAGTGGATCGTGAATGTATAGTACCCCATGAACTCCATCCACCTATGCTGCCGCATGTTCAGATCTTTCTGATCAAACAAATATTTCAGGCTCTTGTGATCGGTGTAGATATCAAACTTCACACCGTACAAATAATGTCACCACAGCTTCAATGCAAAAATCACAGCCGCTAACTCCAAGTCATGGACCGGATAGTTCCTCTCGTGCACCTTCAGCTGTCTTGAGCCATACGCTATCACACTTCCGTGCTGCAGTAGCACACAACCCAAACCACTGACCGAAGCATAGCTATAAATCTCAAAACCTTCAGTCCCACTCGGCGAACTCAGCACAGGCGCCGTGGTCAACTGACATTTCAACTCCTCAAAAGCTCACGCGCACTCCGACGTCCAAATGAACTTCTGCTCCTTCCTCGTCAAAGTAGTGAGAGGTAACGCTATCCGCGAGAAGTTCTCCACGAAGCGCCTATAATAGCCGGCAAGCCCCAGAAAGCTCCGAACTTCCGCTACCGTAGCAAGCACAGGCCATTCTCGTATTGCAACAATCTTTGCCGGATCCACCGCAATGCCCTCTCCACTGACCATATGACCGAGGAACGCCATTGAGGACAACCAAAACTTGTATTTCGAGAACTTGGCATACAATTGATTCCTCCTTAGCGTCTCCAAAACCAAATGAAGATGCCTGAAGTGATCTTTCTCACTCTTCGAGTACACCAAAATGTCATCGATGAAGATGATCACAAAATGGTCCAAGTACTCCCAGAAAGTCCTGTTCATCAAATCCATGAACATTGACGGCGCATTGGTCAGCCCAAACGACATGACCGAAAACTCGTAATGCCTGTATCTCGTACTGAACGCTGTCTTATGGATATCACTCTCCCTTATTCTCAGCTGATAGTAACCGGACTTGAGGTCCAACTTTGAGTACACCGTCGACCCGACAAACTGATCAAAGAGATCATCAATCCTTGGGATCGGGTACTTGTTCTTTTCCGTTAGCTTGTTTAGCTCCCAATAATCTATACATAGTCTCAAGCTTCCATCCTTCTTCTTAACAAAGAGGACCGGTGCGCTCCAAGGCGAAGAACTTGGACGCACGTAGCCTTGCTCCAACAACTCCTGAAGTGCACCTTCAGCTCCACCATTTCCTTAGGCACTAGCCGATATGGAGATCGTGACACAGGCTTCGCACCTGGCACCAACTCAATCGTGAAATCTATCTCCCGCTGAGGTGGGGCTCCAGGAAGATCACCAGGGAACACATTAGGGTACTCCGATACCACTGAAATAATATCCAACATAGGCGTAGGCTTTGCAACCTCCACTAGTGTAAAGAATAGCTCTGCTCCAGCATGAACCGCCTTCACCACCTGAAGAGCAGACATCAACATCTTGCTCGACCCTTTCAAGCCTGTAAAAATCGTCTCACGACCTGCTCCCAACTTGACTTCCTTGCGACCGCAATCAATATAGGCTCGCTGCTTCGAGAGCCAGTCCATGCCAAATATAACGTCGAACTCCACCAGTGGTAGTAACGACGCTTGCAGATTGAACTCTTGATTCCTAATGCGAATCTTAACGCCGCAGATTTTATCCGCGCGCATCGAACACCCGTTTGGTAACAACACATCCAACTTGTCCTTCACTATCGAAGAAGGTACTCCGATGCGCGATATGAATCCTTCGGACAAGGAGTGTGAAGCTCCCGTATCAAATAGTGCTCTTGCCGGATTCTCACAAATCAAAACAAATCCTAAACAAGCAGTGGTAAGGTAACACGCACATAACAAGTATAAAATAATTTGACTTGCTATAAATTTAAACCATACCTGTCACCACATCCGCTTGTTTAATGGCCTCCTGTTGGCCAAGATTATAAACCCTTGGTTGAGCCGGAGCATAATGGGACGCGGTTGACTCCACCGCCTTGCCCTTCTCTTCATTAGTGGCTCCCGACTTCCTTTCAGACTTGGGACGTCCGCTCCAGCAGTCACAGGCAAAGTGCCCCGGTTTACCACAAGTAAAACATGCACTCGGGGTCCGACCCGTAGTCGCCCCAGAAGCACCGGAAGGAGCTGGACCCGAATTCCTAGCCTTCTTAAAGAACTTACGGTGCCCAGACTTTGAGGTAGTCGACACCTTGAACTCAGACTTCTTATCACCAAAGCTTTTCTTTGCTTGTACATTCTTCATGTCCTTCTCCAAAGACCGAGCTGTGTTGACCAGGGTCAAGAAACCCTGCGTCATCAGCCCCGAGAGTAGTAGCCTCAAGTCATCTCTTAGACCTTCGTAGAAACGGTTGGTCTTACGCTCCTCATCCGCGAACGTAGAGCTATCATACCGACCCAACCGAGTAAACTCGTGGAGATACTCATCCACGCTACTCTCTCCTTGTACCAACCTCTGGAACTCATTCTCCAATGCTATCCTCTGCGTTGAAGGGAGGTACCTAGCCAAGAACAGTCTCGAGAAATCTTCCATCGAAACGTCTGTAAGTTGCCTACCTCTCAAGAGATGCATCTCCAAACCCTCCCACCATAACCTAGCGTCTCCATCCAACAGGAACGTAGCTATAGTGGTCATCTGTGACTCCTCCGTCTCCGTCGCTGTCAAGACTCTCTTCACACAGGAGAGCCAGTCTTCAGCTTGAGATGGGGTTCCCAACCCCGAGAATACACGAGGATTAAAGCTCATGACATGTTTGAGCTGTCTCTTAGTTGCTCTTCTCGGCACCAAATGCTCCACTACTACCTGCTCTACTCTTCTCGGCTCAACCTCTGGAAGAGGTACCTGCTCCATCGTAGGAGCGGGCTGCTGCATCTGCCTTGCAGGCTGCGCATTGATCATGACAAACACTGCTTCGGCAACCAATCGTATAGTTTCAGCCGATGGAGGTGTTGTAGGAGCATCATTTGGTGCACTGCTAGCCTCAGAAACTCGGCGTTCTGACGACCCAGCACCGCTTCTGGTCACCTATAATTATACAAAATACCGTTAAGCGACCATATGAAATTGCAAAAAGCAATTATAGGAACACGCAGGTTCCTCAAACACGTATATTTTCATTCCTAAGTGGACATTCATGGGTTCTTTTGCTGTTATAACGATGACGCACACACATGTGCTCACCACCCCTTAAAAAGAATTCGCCCATGAATTCATTTTAAGCTTGACTGAAACTAGTAGGCTGATACCAAATTGTAACACCCCCTATCCGTCACATAACATATAGCAGTAGGTCCGACCGGGGCCCGACGCCATATACCACAGATAGACCGGGTGGTTACTCAATGGAAACCATCCAACCAATCCAACATCCTACACAGAGTCATTCTAGCGGAAGCAATTAAATTAGTTGCAATAACAAGAACCCAACACTAGTATGAATGTCCACTAAACAGAACTGAAAGGAATGAAGTACAAATACACAAGTACTAGCCTTAAGGCCTTACAATTGTTTTCCTCAAATTACATGTTTTTCAAACCTCGGCACGCAGGCCGGCCATACATGAATAAAAGAAAACACACAAAATTAGGCCTTTGATGGTCGGCTCAACAACTTGGGCTTTAGCCCGCTATTTACCGCTCGGCTCCGCAGCACCTGCAAGCAACAATCCACCGCACAGTGGCAAACAAAAGCAACGGCCAGCTAAGCTGACCAAATTATAACAATCCGGCCCCCGAACTCAGGGCGGAGATGCTCCTTCCCTACACTTTATTAGCATAATCAAGTAGTAGAGTAATAACACTTCATCACAGGCGCAGGCACGCATGACCACACGCCCTGTGCTCTCAGGGCACATTCTCGGTGATCCCGGTCTAAGTCCTCCGACTCACCAATGCCCCTTGGACGACAATATCTCGCGAGCATTTGGTCTTTCTGGCCACTGCCTAAGACCCTCTATCTATGCCAATGGTAAGAGACAAGTAACTTTAGGTCTCTTTAACCGAACGACATAGAGTGGGTACAGTTCCGCCTGACCCGTTGCTCACACCGCAACGTTAATTTAAAACATATGCGCACGTCAAACTTTCCCGAGTCCCAAATTGTTTACATACATCACATAACCCAGTTATGTTCAAGTTGGCTCCCAGGCCCACAAGATGGCAGCACCACGCATCCGCCCAGTTTTCTGGGTGCACCTTGGAGTTAATCCCCAAGGCCCCCCTGTTGCAATCTACCACGTAGAAAACCCGAAAAACAAACATTCGCACGGAGTCTTCTCCGGCCTTTCATGCAATGTAACATCACTGATCCAGACCAACTTTTTCGGGTAGGCTTCACACATCATGCCTATATCCGTTCTCGATTACGGACTCTACATGTACACAATGGGGACTATTCATGTCTACCCGAAGGAACGCCTCAAACTCACCGCAAACTTGCGAGAGCGGGCTTCCCTATGCAAAATAAGTAGAGCTTCACATGATCTAGTAGAGAATCGTTACCCTAACGTTCTTCCTTGGCGCCATGGAAATGTACGCGGATGAAAAGCACCGCAATCTATTTGCCTTCGTATATCCGAAGTCGGCTCGCGATTTGGAGCTCCGAAGCTCCTCCAGTGACCGGATCTAGGCTTCTTCTTACTCCTTTGCTCTCCCCTCTCTCTAGACTTAGAAAGAGAACCACTCAAGTGAAATGAGGGTTTCAAAGGCCCAATAGCGGCTATATCCCAGTAGGAATAACACCCAGCCGTCGGATCCCAAAATAAGGAAATGAACGGCCACGATCCGGAGCTGAAATGTAAAACCTGGGCCGAATACGGCCTACGACTCGCCCGTGTCTAGGGTCGTGTCCCTCATTCGTCGTCAAAATCGACGCATCTCAAAAAACACACGGGCGCCTGACACGCCCGTGTTCGACCTGACACGCCCGTGTCAGACAGTACACGCCGATGTTCCCGGGCGTGTTCCTCCATCAACACAGGACCAACACCAACCCGAGACTCACACGGGTCTTGGACACGCCCGTGTCCTATTTGACACGCCCGTGTCATACTCGAACATGCCTGGGCGACAAGCCGTGTTCACAGTCTCTACACTTCGCCAAGCGCAGTTCGTCGACCACTCGACACGGCCTTGGACACGCCCGTGACCTAGGACGTGTTCCCTCTCTTGACACATCGTCGAGCGAAAATCGTCGACTTCCCTGGCAGATCATCGACACGAGCTCGACACGCCCTGAGACACGCCCATGTCTCAAGCCGTGTTCACTGCTCGACGATCGTCGACTCCAGAATTCGTCGACCTCTCGGCCAAATCATCTACCCAAACACGACACGCCCTGGGACACACCCGTGTGCTAGGCCGTGTGCCCCTGCCAAATTCCAAATTTGGCAGGGGATGCCTCCCGTCGCTCTTTTGAGTTTCGGGGCATTACAAAGTGCAAGGGCCTACTTTGCTCTGGGGTGACAATGAGAGTGCTCTCAAACTGGTAAACAATCCAGTGTGTCACGCAAGGACCAAGCATATTGAGATCGAGTACCACTTTATAAGAGAGAAGATGTTGGAGGGATCTCTTCTGGTCGGGCATGTTCGGAGTGAAGATAATCTTGCTGACATCTTCACGAAGCTGTTGTCGAAGGGGCCATTTCAGCTGTTACGAAGCTTGCTGAGCTTGATCACCACTTCTCACTTCAAGGGGGAGTGTTGAAATTTGTGAAGTGGAAGTGGGTGATGGGCAGGCCGGGCGGACTGTGCAGCCTGTGCGGACTGAGTCCGCGGCCTGGGCGGACTGCTGGTTGCGCCCTAGGTACCATGGCCTGGCTATTCTTGAGGAGCGGCCTGTATGGCCTGGTGTGTGGCATGCGCGGTCTGTTGTGCGGACTGGTTGGCCTTTGGCCAAGGAAGTCGAGCTTCTAGCGAAGCGGCCTGAGCGGACTGCGGTTCACGGACTGTTGGCGTTTCCCTGCTCGATCTGCAGCCTTGCAGATTAGCAAGCTCTTGTGTAGCCAGGCGGATTGGTTTGAATCCGCGGGAGGCTTTGCGGACTGGTTGAGTCAGCGGTGTTTGCTATTGCGGACTGGCCTTGGAGTTAGGCTATGGCATTTGCTGTGCTCTGATATTACAACGGGTATTGACTGCTGTGGAGGACTGCGCGGACTGGTGTCGAAGTCCGGCAGTTGGCCGTTGCCTTGGCAGCTGTGCGAGTAGGGCTTGCGGGCTCTGCCTTATTCTGGTGGGATGTTGGCGATCTGTCTTGTGGGTAGGCGGACTGGACCTTATCCGCCGAGCTCGTGCTTGCTCTTAGTGGTTTTCTGGACTTGGTCACATTCAGTGACAAGATCAGTGTGTCCGCGGTATCCGCTGAGTCCGCAGTTGACCTGGTGGACTACCTGTTGGTCGTGGACTCGTGGCAGATGGAGACCTTTGTTCTCGAGCTGTGCGGACTGCCTCCTTGTCCGCATATAGTGTGCAGACTGTCGCAGTAGTGGTTGTGGTTGTCCATGTACGGTGGTGTTTGCGGGCTATGCAGGCTGATGCCTTGTCCATATAGTGTGGGCGGACTGGTGCGAGTTCGCCTGAGGATGAACATCTTCGTTATTGCTCCTGGCGGTTTCTCTTGGAATCCGGCTAAGTCCTCACAGACTCAGCATACAGGATTTTGCTACTGCGTGAGCTGGGGTGGTGACTCTATTCACTAGGGTGGTGACCACACTCCTCACCTCGCCTATAAATAGAACCCCCGACACGTCTACAGTAACTGAGTGAACAATAAGTGGGGCTTGGTCTATTGCTGCGGTCTGATTTTTTCTGTCCGCGCGGGTTGAGTAGAGTTGACGGTTTGCTATGTGCAGGTCGCGCTACTAGCTTCAAGGAGCCAGGAGTTTGGCTTTGACTTCGGTGAAGTTCTGTGAAGTGTGCGGTATCTGCGGTCTCAGCAGGTCGCTTCTGCGGCTTGTCAGTTCTCTGCTTCAGCTTTTCCAAGTTCCAATAACCTGTCCGCTGTCTCAGGCGGGTAGGCGGTCTGTTCTTCAGTTCATCAGCAGTCAGCGAATAACGGTGTGTCCACGCGACCTTGCGGTCTCGGCAGACTCCGTGTTCTATTCTGCGTGTAGCAGCAACAGTTCGGGCTGCTTCGACGACCTTGGCGGACTGGGCGGTCTCGGCGGTTTCCAGTGCCGTCTGCCCGGCTTATTTTGTGCTTTCTGTTTTAACTTGTGTACTAGCAAAATCATGTCTTGCTATGTATACCTCACCCTATAAAGAAGTGTTAATAAATATAAGATCTACTTGTTCTTCCATTTGTATTTGGTGTTAAGATTGCTCTTTGGGCTTCCGCATGATCAAGGTGTTAACTGGATAGTTCTGAGAATATTAATTTGGCTTTACGCTATCTTGCTGACCACTTTGAGAAAATTCAACACTACCTTCTTCCTTCCTTTCCGCTCTCTTACAGTTGCTTAGAAGAACTACCATGGTAAGACATCAGTTCGTTAAATATCACATCCCTTGAGACAACAAATTTTCTTGTCTCAGGATCCATGCACTTCTAGCCATTCTTCTGTTCATCATAGCCAATGAAGACAAGCTTCCTAGCATTGACATCTAGCTTTGTCCTGAAAGCATATGGAATGTGCACATAATATGTTGAGTTAAACATCCGAAGGTGTGCCACACTGGTCTTCTCCTTGAACATTAGTTCATATGGAGACTTCATGTTGATAGGACTCAAGGGCATCATGTGATGACATATGCTGCACATGACATTCCATCTTCCCAAAAGGCCCGGGGAATGCTTTGGCATGAAGCTAGCTCTTGCAGGTCTCCACTAGATGGCAGATCTTCCTCTGTGCAACTCCGTTCTGTTGTGGAGTGTGTGTATAAGAAGGCTCTCTCTTAGTCTTATACTTTTTGCAAAATTTGAAGAACTCAGAGGAAGTAAACTCTCTCTCATTTTGTCCTCAACCGCTTTATCTGCAGATTAAGCCTGCCTTCAACGAGCTCCTTGAACTCCAAGAACTTATCGAATACTTCTGACTTCTCTTTCACAAGATACACCTAAGTATACCTGATGAAGTCATCAACAAGAACAAGATGGAGTGAGGCATAGTCACATCAAGTCATTATGAATACACTCCAAAGGTGCCTTGCACCTGGTCAACTATATGTCAAATGGAAGGTGATGTGACTTTACATATTGACATCCCGTACACACATGAACGTCGTCTAGGGAGGAAAGATTAGACAAGCCATTCACCAGACTCTTCGCTATCATAGTCTTTAGCTTATCTATCCCTACATGTAGCAACCTCTTATGCCAGATAGCAGAGCTATCGTTTGCCCCATCTTCTCAAAATAGGATCTTGTTAGCAAGACGAACAAGTCCTTTACCCTTCTCCCAATGTCAGTAACATCAGCCTTTATTGCTGACAAGTTCTTCAAGAACTTCACTTCTATTGGACCAAATAGAACGTGACAGCCAACATCAACCACATTAGTCACCAATAACAAGTTTTTCGTCATCCCAGCATGTGATATACAATCCTCAAGGTGGGTGAACTCCTATCACCACCTAAAGAAATTGTTCCCTCCTTCTCAACGACATGAACAATATTGTCAGCTGTAATAATAACATCGTTACCTCTGTATAACTGTAGGATGGAGAACTTTGACTCGTCATCGGTGAGGTGATGACCACACCCGGAGTCGACGATCCAATCATCCTAGAAATTGATGGAGGCCAAGTCACCAACAGACATTGCCTTCATGTATGCCATGAAGCAGTTCCCCCACTGACTTTCCCTTTTTGATTCACCTCCTTTCTCTGCAGCGTATCCTTGCTGAAGGTTCACCTTGTAGTCTTTCTTGAAGTGATCAAGCATGTTGCATCTGAAGCATCTGAGTCCTGCCTTTTTACCGACATCGTGCTTAGGAGGCTTGCTCATCCCTTGCTATGATGAGGTAAAAGTACCATCTTCACCAGATGACTTATTCTTCTTGTCCTACCTCTTCTTCTTCCTAGAGTACAACAATTCACTATCTACCCCTGAGATAGAAACTCCAGTCATCTGTCTCGCTAAGCTCTCCTGAGATGCAAGAAAGTTCTCTAACTCTAATAGAGGCGGTTGAGTAGCTTGCCCTTTCACTAAAGTGACGAAAGACAGATACTCCTTCCACAAGCTACGAATGACGTGTCTCTTTTACTTAGCCTTAAAGATTGGCTCATCTGGGTCAAGTGCTGAGATCTCAGTACATACGTTTTTCATCTTAAAGAAAATAGAAGAGATAGACATATCTTCTTGAGTTGCTCTATCCAACTCATTCTCAAGAGACTATTGCATAACTACATTCTTCTTGTTGAACAGACCATCCAAGACTGTCCAAATCTCAGCAGCTGACCTACATCCAATGATGTGGTCGAACAACTCTAGTGAAACTGCCCTCTTGAGAGTGAACTAATCTGCCTTAGCATTGGCTCTCCTCCAGACTCTCACCTCCAGAGCATTAGCTCTAGTAACAACCACTTCTTGGCTATCATCTCCACCGACGACCTGCCAATGGTCCTCGCCAAGTAAATAGCTTTTCACGCAAGATTTCCATTTTTTATAATTGGTATGAGATCACAACTTAATATCAAGATAGAGTTTTGCAAGATAGCACCCACTTCTTGTCTATAATTGATATGAGATAGCTTTTCATGCAAGATTTGAATGTTATGAAATGTAAATTTGTATGAAAGATTTTGGTAATTTCAAAAACTAGAGGATACAATCTGTAATTTTGTAAAAAAAAATAATATCTTTATTATATAAAACAATATGCATGTCTCAAAGGTAACTCACACTTTCAATATTAGCCACATGAACGTCCATTAATCAAAGGATACAGATCTTCCACGTAAGCAAAAGCCCACAGATAGTATTTCTTTGGCCATAGCCTTGATAGCTAACGCCCTCTCTCCCCGATCCAAAAACTTCCATTTATTTTGGTAATTTTTCACTCCATATGTTCCCCTTCCCGCACCCGAAGCGGTGTTTCTATCCTGCCGCTGTCGACGCCAGGCTGCTTTCGACGAAGAAGGCTCCGTTTGGGAGGACTTATTTTCACCGGTCAAGCGGTCACGATCGCATGAACCGAACCTTAATTAAGGTCAGGTTCATGCGGTCGTGACCGCTTGACCGGTGAAAATAAGTCCTCCCAAACGGAGCCGAAGTCTGCAACCTATCCTTAACTTTGAAACTGATGCTTACGTTCGACACCGACGCCGATCGTTCCCGTGCTTCATCAAAACACTCGGCTGAGAACGACAACTTCCCCCAACTTATCTATTGACCTTAACAGCCTCATTTATCAACTCCAAGGTGAAACCCTCTGCCGTTATTCTCCATTTCTAACCATCTAAATGCATGATAATTTAATAACTAGGTGCTGCATCTTGCATCTTGCTTTGTCCATTTCCACCGCCGTCTCCGGCGATCCATATTATGGCGCTCCTCGCTTCATGAATCGCTGAAGCCTAAAGAGGCATCTATCCTTGAGGGGGGCGAGTCTGAATTGTGCCTCGAATCTCGATAAAAATTTTGGATTCTCGAAACAATTCTTTTTGAAATATGAACTTGGAGAAGAAGCAAGAAGGGGGCATTTTGAGCATACTTGCTCAAGCAGGGTGAAGAAAGGGGAGATGAAGGGTGAGATGGTCGCCTTGAAGGTTATTTCCAAATTAATGGTTAGTTTTTTTGTCCTGATGATCCTCCATTTTTATTATTTCCAATTGATACATTTTTCTATTTAGCTATACTTTTTTTGATTGGGTTTGTGACATTACTTCTGCTTTGATTTTCAGATTTGTCTCAGTGCTGAAAGAACTTTTTTTGAGCGATATTGATTAATATTGATACAAGCATAATTTAAAGTTCTTCATAATACGAAGACGTTCATGCCGAGTTGCGGGCTGCAATCCGATTCTTGTTGTAAGTCTGCACACTAAGTGGTGATTATATGTGTGCTTATTATTAAAGCTACAGTTCATCTATGTATATAGTTATAAAAGCATGCAATTCTGAATCTCTATGTATATAGTTTGATCTCTACTTCATCTCAAACACATGCATATGGCAGAACAAAATCAGCCCGAGTCGGCGACGTCATTGCCAAACCGGGGTGGCCCGGTCCAACGTAAGAGCTTTATACTTTACAGATATAATTTCGTGTATTTTAAATAACCTAAAATAGTATTACATGTTAAATACTTTCATTAACCTCATATGTATCATTTGTTTCTCAGCTACCACTGACAGCGATTATGAATATTACGACGAAGTTTGCAAAGTGAGTACAGACAGGTGGTCTGATGGTCTGTGTATTGAAGTTGAAGGTTTTAGGCTAATTATACCAGCAGTGCCAAGAGGCTTGAGTGCGAGCGAATAATGAAATTTTGTTTTCGATATGATTAGGAGGTAACACCTGACAAAAAATATATATTATGGTTTGAATATTGTTGTTTTAACACATTACAATTTTGTTTATCTTTACATCTTTGATCGAAACAGAATCTCCCAAGGCCACTGAATGAAACGTAATGCTGCATCAGAAGAGGATGGAAATATTTTGATATGTATTCAGCTGCAGGATTATGATTGATTTTTTTGCATGTACACAGATTTTATTTTTTTTAGCAAAAGTGTTGGCAGGTTTTGATTTTTTGACAAAATATTTGTAATCAATTCTACTGTTTGACAAAATGTTTTTTCATCTTGAAATGCTCTTTTGATATTATTTAGAAATGTATTGTCTTCTGAAATTTTTTTCATTGGAAGTATGAACTTTGTTCTGAGATTTGTTTCATTACCAGTATGAACTTTGCATGTATGTGCGTGTTACATGCAGATGTATGTGTTACAATCATATTCCTGAGATTGTACCTCTTAAAAATAATTCAAAATAAGGATATGAGATCTCATCTTCTGTTGTAAATGATTCAAAATAATGTTCTATATCAAGGGTCTATGATGGTGAGGTTGAAGTGCTACGTATAGGAAAAGAGAAATGAGAGCTTATTTCGAAGGACTATTCGCCTAAAAAGGTCTGATCACAATGTGTTTGCCATATGTGTGTTTTGGTTTTCTAATTTATATGTATTCATTTATTTAGTATTTTTTTGTTTTCAGTATCCTGTTTAGACCAACTTATGTGCAATGGAAGAATTGCATGAGCTCGTTCGATCTAATGTTTGTGCTCGAACAAGAACCAGAGGAACATCTATAATTGAAATTTTTAATGAGGTGATTTTTTTTTTTTTAAGATTCTCATACTGCAACTTGGATGTAGCTTCCTCTATAAAGTCAAGTTAAATCCATAGCTGATTGAATTGTTTCTAAAAAGAGGAGGTAACTTCAGTTTTGTGTTCATGGTACAAATTAGATATTATATGTACAAACATATGTCATTCACTGATCCTATTTGTATAACCTGCAGAAATAGTTATTGATCATTGACACTTACCACGTTTGCTTCCATTCAGAGCTAATTTATACTTGCTAATTTAAATCAAATTATATCAATCAAATTATTGTGATTTCTAATAAGATTTGCTTAAGGCTCCGTTTGGGGGGACTTATTTTTACCGGTCAAACGGTTACAACCGCATGTATCGGACCTTAATTAAGATCCGATACTGTTGGGTACATTGGTTAAATGTACCTGATTTGAAGAAGCCTCACCCAACTCAATGATATACATCAAAATGTATTTGATGTGTTTTTGAGTTACTTGTGCAGGTTAAGTATTTGCAGGAAATGATGAAAAAGTTTCTAAGTTCTTGTGTCGACACCCAGAGGGAAAGTGTCGACACTGAAGAAGACTTGTGTCGACACCCAGACAAGCAGTGTCGACACTTGGAGTCATTGTGTCGACACCTGGGATGCAGAGTCGACACCAGACAGAAAGTGTCGACACAAGGAGCTGTATCGACACTCAGTGAAGAAAAGTGCAGACAGAAAGTGTCGACACTTAACAGCAGTGTCGACACCTTGAAGAACTGTGTCTACACCAAAAAGTGTCGACACAAGGAGCTGTGTCGACACTCAGCAAAAGTCAGCAGAGACTAAGTTAAAGTGTCGACACCAAGAACAATGTGTCGACACTCAACAGAAGAGTCAGCACATGAAGTAAGTGTCGACACCTAGAACAATGTGTCGACACTCAGCTGAAGACTCTACACTTGAAGAAAGTGTCGACACATAGAGCTGTGTCGACACTTAGCAAAGAACAGCAAGATCGTCAAATTATTCTAAGTACAAGTGTCGACACTAAGGGAATGTGTCGACACTTAGCTGAAGTCTCAACAGAAGAATCAAATGTCGACACAAGGAGCTGTGTCGACACTCAGCAAGTATCAACATAAAAGACTATGTGTCGACACCAAGAAGTAGTGTCGACACTTAACAGATTCAACACAAGAAGTTGTGTCGACACAAAGGAGATGTGTCGACACTTAGAAGAATTCAGCAAGTTACAGAAGATCAAGTACTTGTGTCGACACTCAATTTCAGTGTCGACACATGAAGAAGAATCTGTGTCGGGACATAGTATCTACAACACAAGGAGTTGTGTCGACACCTTGTAGACTTGTGTCGACACTTACATAACTTGTGTCGACACTTGGTCTATAAGTGTCGACACTTAAAGATAGAAAGTCTCGACACTTTCAGACAGTTAGAGAACTTTCAAGAATTGACTGGATGACTTGACAACCGCCGTTCCAGCCGGTCTACAGCACCTGTCAAAGATGTTAGAATTCAGTTATGGATCGGACCAGCCGGTTATCATGAAGAAGGCCTATAAATAGGCTCATACAGTCTACAGAAACTGCGTGGTTGTTCAGATTGTTGTTGAACAAGTTATTAAAGTGGTTCACAGAGTTATTGATCAAGTATCAAATCAAGAAGATCTAGCTGTGCAGATCTAAGAAGTTGGAGAGAGAGGGCTCCATCCAAGAAATCAGCCGTTGGAACTAGGCTGAGAAGAAGGGTTCAGATTTATTCTGGATCTTAAGAAGCAGAGATCAAGGATCAACTGCAGGAGGATTCATTCTTATTCAGTTCTACTTTCAAGAAGCTTTGAAGAAAGCTAAGCCAGATTGAATCCAGCTGAGTTCTTCCAAGAACTCATCAAGAAACTCTCAACTCCCCTCTCTTGTTTCTGAGTTGTTGAGTTATTATTTCTATAATCATTTTTATCTTGTAGGATCCTTTGGATCTGAGTAAACTATAAGCCTGTAATTATAAAGGCTGAGGGTAGGGCTTGAGAGCCTGAGTGTAGGAGATTGAAATCTCTGAGTGTAGGCCTTGTTGGCTGAGTGTAGGCCTTTGTGGCTGAGTGTAGGCTTTGAGGAAAAGCTGAGTTGTAAGGCTTTGGGCATGAGGTGTAGGAACCAGTTTGGGTTCTGAGACAGTGGTGGAGTTTGGCCGAATCTAGTACACTGCTAGATAGGCGAAGGGGGAAAGTGGATGTAACCAATGCTTGGGGAACCACTATAAAACTCAGTGTCTGCTGTGCTGTGATTGTGATTGTGAATGCTTGTGTGATTGCTGTGCAAAAGTAGTATAGATTCTGTGATATAACTGATTGCTGCCATTAAAGTTTGAAAAAGAATTAGGTCACCTATTCACCCCCCCTCTAGGTGTTTAGGTACTCTATCTTTCAGATACATGTGGTCGTAACCGCTTGACCGGTGAAAATAAGTCCCCCCAAACGGAGCCTAAGTTGTTATGAATCTTTTGACGTGTTTTCCCTTAAGCTATTTTATAAAACTTCATATGAATATTTTCGCCATTTATGACAAGCAAATCTATATCAATCAATTATTTTGAGCTTCGTGGTTGACTTTTCTTTTTACCATGTCAAACTTAAAGTTCTGAATGGGTCCTCCTTATTTGAAGTTCTTATTGATTGTGTTGAAGTCAAAATTTGACTCCGACAAATGTTCACAAAATAGGGGCGTAGCCGACACCTACTTGGCCCAAGCTCCGACCTCCGACTGGTCGTGAAGGACTAAGAAAAACTGGCCCAAAGCCGCAGCAGGGAGGTCCCACCGCTTACCCGGAAGGTCATAGAGAGCTTCCCCTCCAAAGCCAAAAGCTGGGCTTGGAGTTCCTCAGAAGGCTGTGCCAAATGAATCCTCTTAAGAGTCCGGAAAAAAGTCCCTTCTGAAGAACCCCTATGGGCTTATTTATAGATTTCAGAACCTGAACTGCCAATAACAAAACTGTACTGATCTGAAATTACCGGGGTACCCTTGGCTAGGTCTGCCAACAGCCAAACTCCGCTGTTCTGAGGGGCTATATGCAGTCCACTAAGGGTAAGAGGGTAAAAATACCCGGGGTAGGAGAGTAAGAACCTCTGTTTGACAGGGAAAAATAAAAAAGCCTCTCCTCCCCCTGGCAAGAGGAAAGGCACCTGCCGGCGAGAAGGACCCACCGCCCGTCTCGCCGGCGCCTCTCGCCCTTGGAGGTCCTCTCGCTTCTAGAGGCCTTCTCGCCTCTGGGTGGGGCATTTTGCCCGTTGGAGAGTCCATCGTCTCGCCTCTTGCGAGTGGGCCCCCCCTGGTCCCATCTGCCCGTCTCGACCTATTTGCTTCTTGAGGGCTCTTTGCGAGCCCGAGGTTGTGCACAATCCCCGCTCTTTTTGAGATTACTCTAAGCTCAAAAAGAATGTTCAACCGAGGCTCGTTATTCAAGGTGCATTAAAAAACATATTTATGAGGAATCTTCTGAGGCCCCCACCGGGGCCTATAAATATATGACTCCTGCCCTGCACTCCTGGTGCCCTGTTCTGCGTATTCTTCTTCTTCCCTGTTCTTGAGTTTTCCAGAATGACGCACAGTCAAAGTTTTCGCGAACGTCTCGCACTGGTGCGAGAGCAACATAAGGCCAACGTGGCTGCTTTCACCTCTTCTCTGGTTCGTCCCCTCTCCCCGTCGTCTCACTTGAAAAAGACGAAGGCTGGGGGCCCATCACCTGCAGCAGTAGATTCGTCTCGCGTCGCTTTGAAACCTGTCCCCACTCCCCATGCGCCCTCTACAGAAAAAGAGGTGGGTACTCGCTATTACCACTGTTATCTCCGCGACCGGGTGCTCTCTTGCTGACAAATGCTTTTTCAGGGGGCTTTTGTGGTTCCGCACCCCCCGAAGAGTCCGCGAGATGGTTCTGCTGCCCGCTACGAGGAGCTCGATTCGCAGCCCTCATCTACTCCCCCAACTACTCCCAGCGAGAGGAGGGACGACACCTCCCCGGCCGCCCATACCTCTCGCCGCCCTGGTAAGGGACCTTCCCTTGCCCTTTTGAATCCCCTTCGCTACTCTCACTCTCTCCTGCGAGTGCCTCTTCCACCTTGCCTCTGCACCCCTTGCGCAGATTCTCGGGCCAACTCTCCTATTGAGGAGCAGCCAAAGCGACTCTCCGTCTCGCCTCCTCCTGCAGACGGGATTGAAGACTACCTGGGTGATCCTTCAAATCCAGTGGAGATGAAGCGGAAGACGGCTGAGCTCTTCCGGAAGCACGCACGCCTCATTCACTCCTTGACTTTAGACAAACAGGCCGCGGAGAAGCGCATCGAGTCGCTGGAGGGCGAGTGCGCTCGTCTATCTTCTGGAGCTAATGTCGAGCTGGATGTCGACAACACCGACCCCGAGGCCATCATCAATGAGACCGATATGCAGCTCCGTCTCGCGCGGCGTGGTCTTAAAACCATCCGCTCCTTCCACTCGCGCAGTAGACCTCCTCGCGGGGGAGCTCGCGGCGGCTGCTGGGAATGGCGCCCATACTGAAGAATGTCCGTCCCGCTATCCATCTTTTTCTTCGTCTCGCAAAAGTTGTAATAATGGTAGTCTCGCCAAAGTACGCAGAGAGCTTGGTCTCCTGCGGGATGATGTCTGGACATATATTTTTAAGGCTTAATTTTTCATTCTCTTTTTTAATCCTCCCTTTAATTTGTGCTAAATATTTATTTATAGTTTTTCCTGATTGTGACGGGTCGCGCCGTTCGAGGTATAGGAGAGAGAAAAGGCATCGACTCTTCCTCTCCCCCTTATTTTCCCGCCCTTTTAATCATTGGCCATGCATCAGTTATAAATATGCCTAGTCCGGGATTAGATACCGCTCTCTCCGCCTTCGCCGTTAACCAAGTCTTGGCCTTCTGACCTCTCCGTCTCCCCGGCCCATTCTCGCCTATTTCTTCCTTCGTCTCGCCGAGGACCAATTCGCCTAAGAAGATGGGTAAGAATAAGGTGGAGGAGGGTGAGGGGCGCATCCGCTGCGGGAAGAGGTTTACTGACCATGACTTCCCGCTCGGCCGGCTCCCTCGGGAAGACCATGATAAGTTTGCCCGCGAGTATCTGGGGGAAGGGATCGAGTCGCGTCCCCCCAAGGTCGGTGAGTGCATCAACACATATTACCCGGGGGAACTCGCCTTCCCCGTCTCGCACTTCGAGGCGGGGTTGCGACTGCCCCTCTGGCCTCAGGTGAAGCAGACCTTTAAATACTTCGGTGTCGTCCCGGCACAATTCAACCCTAACGCGATTTCGGTGTTGATCGCGTTCGCCTGCTATATGCGCCGGGAGCGCATCGAGTTCAGCTTGACGGCGTTCCGCAAGCTTTTTATCTACCACGCCAACGCCGATGGCGTCTCGTATTTTACTGGGCAGGGGCTCAAGGTATGCGAGACGCCTAACAAGAACCATCACTGGCTCACCCGATTCGTCTTCATCCGGGGAGACCGGGCTGACTTCGGCGGCATCCCTCTCGCGCCGGTCTCTCCGCCAGAGAGCTTCTACGCCACCCCCCAAGTCAGTGGGCCAGAGAAGCTGCTGTGCGAGTACCTAGTTGGCAAGAACTTCGAGGTCAACTTCTTGCGGCGAGGCCTCGACTCGCTTCTCCCAGTGCTCCTGGGCGAGGGTATTCTTTTATTCCTCTCTCTTCGCTATTTGTCGTCTCGCTTCTTTCTAACCCCCGCTTGCTTTTAGGTGAGCGAATTATTCCAGCATCCCCTCCTTACAATAGCAATATTCACCCTTCCAAGGGTCTTGATCTCGCCAATGCAGCGGCAGAGGCGGCGAGAGAGTCCCTGGCGGTTATCCCGCCGAAGCGTCCCGGAGATGACACGGTCCCCCCTCGCTCCAACCCTCCAAAAAAGAAGATGAAGAAAGCTGTAGTCATCTCCAAGGAAAGGAGGAAGGCTCCTCAAGGGAGCCCTATCTCTTTAGGGGAAACTCCACCGCCTCCCTCGCCTAATCACCAGGCCGTCTCGCCTATTCGCGAGACGGTACTTTCTGATCAACCTGCTGCTGCCTCCAACCTGCCTGCCACTGCTTCCCACCCGCGAGCTGCTGCTCCTGAACAGACGGCTGCCACCTCCTCCCGCGAAGGTGACTCCTCTGGCCGTCCCGCTCCCTCCTCCCACATGAATTACAATCTGGGTCCCGTGGTTCATGATGCCGTCGGCGACCCGGTTCTGTTGTGGGGGCGGGACACCAACCGCGTGTCCATCTCCACCCTCCTTCCATCATGGAAAGAGCAAGAGGTCCCTTCCAGCCACCCTCCTTCCATCTACGGTGGCCTTGACGCCACTTCGCCTGAAAGCTAGTCCACCAAGGACCTTGTGCTAAAAACTTGCCATCATCAAATGCGGGCCTTGGAGTTCTCGCACCGCTCCTCTCGCCGCCTCATTTACATCAATTCAAAATGGAAGGCCAGCGAGGAAAATCTGGAGGCGGAGCGGGAGAAATCTACTGGTCTAGCGAGAAGGTTGTCAGATGCCGAGTCACTCCTCGCGAAGGCCCAAGGTGGCGTGGTAAGCCATAACTCTCTTTTCCCTTGGGTCTTTCCTTTCCCACGATTCTTGGCTAATTGCTAGGTCATCCCGCAGGATGCCGAGATGGCGGGACAACTTCGCTCGCGCGTGGCAGCTTTGGAAGAGGAGGTACGGGTCCTGACAGCTGAGAACATGCGCCTTCAGGCTGATGCTGCGTCGTCATCTCGCCGCGAGCCCTTCCGGACACCTCCGCCACACTACTCTTACGAGGAAGTTGAGGAGCGATGCCGAGACGCTGGTGTCCGTGGGGCTGAGCTGGTGCTGCAAATGATGAAAGACCTGGGGGTCGTGAAGGACGAGTCTGAGACAGTGACCGCGCGCGACTTGGTCCCCGAGCTCTATAGCGAGGAGAGCGATGATTCTTCATCCGGCGAGGAGGACTGATGCGCCGCCTCCAAGATTTAGAATCACTCTCTCCTCCTCCTGATGTAAAGACTTTAAACTATATTTTGTGGGATCTGCCAAGTGACGAGCGAGTGCTCAATTTTGTTGTCTTCTATTTTATTTCTTATTTTGTGAAGTTAATCTCTGGTTTGCTTTTTGCCTGCGGGACGGTGCTACTACTTCGTCTCGCTGCGTGACCTTTCTGTATATATATATTTCTGTTTTATGTCCTACGCGAGACGGGTTCTCGACGCGCTTAACGACCGCGAGTTGGGGCAATGGCTTGCCTCGCGAGTGCCCTTTCGCTACGGCGAGACAATCCTCAAAAGCCATCCGCTGCGAGTGCTGTCTCCTGCCCTACTCCACACCCTTTTTTTCCCTTTGTTTATTTTTGTACTTTAGGACTAAGTGGGGATACTAAGGTGTAGTGCCGCTTAAGGGGACTTTTCACCATATTCCGCCAAAATGAATTCTGCCTTGTCAGTTTAATGTTGATGGAGATTGCTTGACCCAACCCTATCCCCCACAGGCGAGCCTTCGGACCTGCCAGCTTGATGGGAGCCTGCGCAGCGGGTCTACCTGGGGCCGAGCCGAGCTCGGGGTGCCGATGAAGATCTTAACTCAAAACCTATCCCCCACAGGCGAGCCTTCGGACCTGCCAGCTAGATGGGAGCCTGCGCAGCGGGTCTACCTGGGGCCGAGCCGAGCTCGGGGTGCCGATGAAGATCTTAACTCAAAACCTATCCCCCACAGGCGAGCCTTCGGACCTGTGAGCTAGATGGGAGCCTGCGCAGCGGGTCTACCTGGGGCCGAGCTGAGCTCGGGGTGCCGATGAAGATCTCAACTCAAAACCTATCCCCCACAGGCGAGCCTTCGGACCTGCCAGCTAGATGGGAGCCTGCGCAGCGGGTCTACCTGGGGCCGAGCCGAGCTCGGGGTGCCGATGAAGATCTCAACTCAAAACCTATCCCCCACAGGCGAGCCTTCGGACCTGCCAGCTAGATGGGAGCCTGCGCAGCGGGTCTACCTGAGGCCGAGCCGAGCTCGGGGTGCCGATGAAGATCTCAACTCAAAACCTATCCCCCACAGGCGAGCCTTCGGACCTGCCAGCTAGATGGGAGCCTGCGCAGCGGGTCTACCTGGGGCCGAGCCGAGCTCGGGGTGCCGATGAAGATCTCAACTCAAAACCTATCCCCCACAGGCGAGCCTTCGGACCTGCCAGCTAGATGGGAGCCTGCGCAGCGGGTCTACCTGGGGCCGAGCCGAGCTCGGGGTGCCAATGAAGATCTTAACTCAAAACCTATCCCCCACAGGCGAGCCTTCAGACCTGCCAGCTAGATGGGAGCCTGCGCAGCGGGTCTACCTGGGGCCGAGCCGAGCTCGGGGTGCCGATGAAGATCTCAACTCAAAACCTATCCCCAACAGGCGAGCCTTCGGACCTGCCAGCTAGATGGGAGCCTGCGCAGCGGGTCTACCTGGGGCCGAGCCGAGCTCGGGGTGCCAATGAAGATCTCAACTCAAAACCTATCCCCCATAGGCGAGCCTTCGGACCTGCCAGCTAGATGGGAGCCTGCGCAGCGGGTCTACCTGGGGCCGAGCCGAGCTCGGGGTGCCGATGAAGATCTCAACTCAAAACCTATCCCCCACAGGCGAGCCTTCGGACCTGCCAGCTAGATGGGAGCTTGCGCAGCGGGTCTACCTAGGGTCGAGCCGAGCTCGGGGTGCCGATGAAGATCTCAACTCAAAACATATCCCCCACAGGCGAGCCTTCGGACCTGCCAGCTAGATGGGAGCCTGTGCAGCGGGTCTACCTAGGGCCGAGCCGAGCTCGGGGTGCCTGAAAGTGCAACTAGATCTGTTATACTCTAGAGGGGGGGGGGGTGAATAGAGTATATGGTGTTTTAGTACTTTTAAAAACTTTTACAACAATTGTTGTAAGTGTGAGCAGGGAAGCAAATATAAATCTAATCACAGAACTAAGCTATGCAAAAACTAAGCACAGAAAAATCAAGGCCAAAAACAAAAAGTAAACAAGCAGAACCAGAGGACACAAGGAAATATAGTGGTTCCCCAAACTTGGGTACATCCACTCTTCTACCACCCTAGGTAGGAATCCACTGCAGGATGAGTTGATCAGGTGTCCTGGGCACCAATGAGCTTTTGATAAGGTGCTCAAAAACCAAAGCAGATTTTTTGATCAGGTGTCTTGCCACCAATGAGCTTTTGACAAGGTGCTCAAAAACCAGATTCAAACTTTTGAAGGGAGTTTGAGAAACCCTTTACAAACTGGGGGTGAGAGAGTGATGGCAGTCTTCTCTTTCTCAGACAACTGAGAAGACTATGTGGATTGATGTCAAAGCTCCCCCTGAATCCTTGAAATCTTAAGGAAGAAAAGCTTTGCTTGAGGGTGATAGGCCTTCAAAGATAGATCTCCAGCAATAGATGATTTCAGCAAGCTGAAATGTTGAGTGTCTGGAGTCTTGAAATGATGTTAGCCTTGAACACTTTGAGAGCTGAAGAGATCTGAAGTTGATCTCTTTGATGAGTGTTCTTCAGAATTCTTTTAGACAGAATATATTTGAGAGAGTCTCTGTATTCTGTATTGTGTTCTCTTCTTGTTAATGTCTGTATTTCATCTATCTTGATTCAAAAAACATTCTGTCTTTTATTCTCTGTTCCAGAATAGAATATCATTCTCTGTCAAAGATAGCCGTTGGTCTGCATTGATTGCATCCTTAATTGCAAAAACTCTTCTGGAGGAAAGTCCACAGAGTTATTCCTTGAAAGATCCCTTGAAACTTGGTCCAGAAATAAATGAAAACGGCTAGCAAATCTCTGAATTAATTGCATAATAACTCCTGTCTGATTTGAATTTGAATTCTGGAAGTTATCTGAAAACGTCGAACTGAGCTCTGCTATCGTCGAGCTGAGCTCAGCGAACTGGAAAACTCAAGCAGCAAAATAATCGTCGATCTGAGCTCAAAGATCGTCGAACTGAGCTCAGAGATAAAGATCCAAGGCAGAGTCAAAATCGTCGAACTGAGCTCACCGATCGTCGAATGGAGTTCGACGATATTATGAAGTTGAGCTCAGCGATCGTCGAGTGGAGCTCGACGATCTGTCGAAGTTGAGCTCGACGATCGTCGATCTGAGTTCGACGAATCGTCGTGCTGAGCTCGACGATCAGACTTAGTCTCCAGACAGAAAAACTTGGTCTTCAGGGCAGCTTCCAATCCTAGAATTCTAACCCTGAGACTCAATTCTAATTGACCTATTAAGCTATACAGAAGGTCAAACAAAGGTTCCTAGAGACATAGTGATCCTGACCCAAATTAGTAATAGGGTGTTCCAACAATCTCCCCCTATTTGGGTTAGGATTACTATTTACAGACTTTGGAAAATCAAATAACAACATATAATCAGAAAAGCATAAAAACAACAGCAGCTAGACATGTCAGAAACATCACAGAGATATATATATATATATAGGCATATGTATATGGCATCCAGATAGCAGTCAGAAAATCCAAAGATTGTCACCTTACACAGTTATTTCTTCTCTTTGCCTTTAACTATTTTGATTTCTCTGTTTGGATTCAGGGCTTCTTTGTTGGATCTGGTGTCATCTGCTGCACCCAAGTATGTTTGCTTTGAAGTCCTGGGAACCACAGCAGCAGGATGCAATTCCATATATCTGTCTGCATCAAAGAATTTGCTGGAAGCATATTTCTCTAGTTCCTTCTGTCTCTGCTCTGACATTGTAGAAATATTGGAAGTGTCTAGCCCTTGTTCTTTGGCTTTCTTTATCTGGTCTAATGCAGCCAACTCCTTCATCCTAGCAGTCCAAGCAGCTGGATTCTTCTCAGGGTCCTCAAATGGTACAGGTGGCTCATACCTGTTGGAAGAATTGTCTTGAGGAGGCCTAGCAGACACTGTCTCTCTTAGCTTGTAGGGGAATGGACCAGAAGTAGTATCAGATGAAACATGTCCTCCCCTGGAGTATGGGTGCTGCCTGGAGTGCCCTTTAGAATAAACCTGAAAATCTCTTTGACTTCCCCTGTATCCTCCTCTCCTAGAATAAGAACCCCTAGATTGGCTTTCCCTTTGATAGGATCTGGCATGGGGTTGATAGGGAGCCTGACTTCTAGCTGGGGCTTGACTTGCAGATCTGCCACCTGCACCTGCATTAGGAGGAGGTGGTGGAGGAGGATGAGGGTGCTGGAACTGGGAGGAGCCCTTCTCATACTTTCTCTTCTTCTTCATTGCTTTCAGCTGATTTTTAGAGTACTGCATCCAATGTTCAGTAATTTGGCAGTTATGCAGAATATAATAAGGAATATCATTATTATCCTTGACTTTTGTAGGAGGCACCCTTTTCATTGCCTTGCTCCTAGCTTTCCTTTTCCTTGCAATAGTGGCAGATGAATCATCAGAGTCTGTTTTGTATTCATCAGACTCAGAACTCTGGTCATCATATATAGCATCTATTTTCTTCATCAATTCTTTCTTCAACTGAACAACAACAGATGAGGCAGAGACAGAAGTAGCAGCAGCAGGGACAACAGCAGATGGGGCAGCAGATGGAGCAACAGATGGAGCAGCAGAAGGAGCAATAGAAGCTGGAGTAGTGACAGTAGCAGTAATATCATCAGAATCTGCAGTAGGCTCAACATCAATGGCCTCTGTCATCAGAAGATCCTTGGATGTTTGCTCATCAGAAGCAATTGGGATTTCAACAGCAGTGAGAACATCTTCAGCAGCAGCATCAACAATTTCAGAAGCAAAGACAGTCCTTTCTTCAACAGCAGCAGCAGCAATCACTGAGTGTACAAAAGAAGAGATGATGCTGGGGTCACAGCCAGAGAAAGGCACCAGTGCCTTAGATAGGTCTTCTGAGGGCTGGACAGCATTAACCTCTGGGAGATGGCTGAAGAAGGCAGGATCAAAGGCAGAAAGCAAAGACTGTAGGTCTATTGCCAGAACTGCAGTGGGAGCCTGACATTCTGGAGGCACAGCAACAGTGGCAGAAGAGGCAGCAGACACAGAAATCTCAGCAGTAGCAGCAGTATCATCAGCAGCAGGAGCAGAAGCAGCAGCAGCAACAGCATGAAGGCTTGCTTCATATGGCATCTCCCCCTGCCTAGATGCAGATGCATCTGTATCAAGGCACACTGCTGGAGGTGCTGCCTGAGGAAGAAGGGAGGAAAGCCTAGCAGAGAGAGCTGCCACTGACAGTTGTAGAGGAGCCAAGGAGGTCTCTAAGAGCAGAGAGAGCCTGGGGGCAATTAGCTCATACAACTTGTCAGCTAGGGCTGAGAGGTCTACATGCTCAACAACAAGAGCAGAGGTAGATGGAATAGGGATGGCTGAGGATGCTGGAAGTGAAGTGCTGGATAGTGGAATGGATGGCTCAAGAGTGGGGATAGTGGATATGGAGGATAAGGGGATGAAGATGGATGGGGTGAAATTTGGTTGGTCAATGATATGGTGGAGGAGATCTTGGAATGATGTTGAGGAGGAGGGTAATTCTGGAGGAGATGAGGGGGAATCATCCATATAGGAGTCATCCAGAAGGGTGAAGGATGGTATGGATGGTGAAGAAGTGACATCTGGTGGTGGATAGGAGAACAGAGGGTGGAAATGGTCTTGTGGAGGTGATGAAATGGTTGCTGGAGATGGAATTGATGTTGGAGATGGGCTAGAGATGGTAATGGTGGATGGAGCTGGAATGGTGGATGGTAGAGGTAGGGTTGGAATTGGAGGAGGAGAAGAAGCAGCAACAGCAGCAGCCAGGTCTTCTGCAGGAGCAGAGACCTGTGGGGGAGTGACTCTGTGAGTCCTGGTGCCTGAAGGAGCACTAGAGGAGGGCCTGTTGGGCTTGCTTATTTGCCTGTCCCACTTGCCAAAGAGAGCACAGGTGAGTCTCTTGGAGGCATTGATGTGCACTCCAGAGGAGACCAGCAAGACAGGGCACTTGTTCTGCAGGAAGACTCCAAGAATCCTTCCAAAATTAACAAAGCTTTTGTTTATTTTCTTCTTTATTAGGTCAAAGAAGAGCTCTCCCCAGTTCAAACTTTTCTTATCCACCAGAGCTTCCATGAGGCAGAGCTGGTATCTGGATATGGTATCATGTGCAGAGTGCTTTGCCAGCAGCACTTTTCCTACAACATCTGCTAGGAACCTGTATTCAACAGACAGGTTCCTCTTGAATAACTTGCTAGGGTTTCCCTCTGGATGACCCATCCTGGCAAGTATATCAGAAAACTCCTCCCCAGACAATTCATCAGTATCATCTCCATTTCTCAATCCAAAAACCTCTGTCAAAACTGTGGGGGTCAGAGGTACCTGAGTTCCAGCAATAGATCCAACTATAGTGTTGTTGTCTAGATTATGAGCAGTGTAAACCCATTCCTTGATTTCATCTGAGGCCAGCTTTATCCTGGTGGTCATGAGGGCAGACAAGTTCTGATCCTTGAATAAACTCAGAATGTCTTGGAATATTTGATCAGTAGTGTTGAAAGATTCCAGATCAATGTCGAATCCAGCATCGAACTTCATTGCGGCTGGAACAGCAACTGATACAGCCATTGTACCTGCAAAAATTCAACAAACAAAACGACCAAGTGTAGAACTGTTTGGAGGGAAGAAGATTCTTGCAGAGAAATCGAAAGCGCAAGAGAGAACGACGGCGAAAAATGAGTTCTATATTAGGGTTCGACGCAGAATTGGAAAGATCGTTGAACTCAGTTCGACGATCGAGGCTTCTAAAGGAATCTGAAGAGACTCCAACATCGTCGATCTCCGTTCGACGATCTTGAAGAGCGTCGAACTCCGTTCGACGATCGTTCAGTGAACATAATCGTCGAGCGCCGTTCGACGATCGTTGACCGGAAGAGATAATTCATACTATCTGAGAGGCGCTGAACTCAGTTCGACGATTCTAGAAATCGTCGATCTCCGTTCGACGATCTTAGGGGAAATCGTCGAGCGCAGTTCAGAGATCAGAAAAAAAATTCTAGACACTAAGAAAAATTAGAAATTTTGCCTAGTCTTGGTCAATTTTTAGCTTTCAAAATCTTGGAGATTATTTAAGGCTTCCTCCATCTAACATTACTAACTGATTTAGGAAGAAGGTGTGTTTCTTTTCATCCAAATGCTTGGTGAAAATATCTCCCCTTTGTAAATCAGTTGGGATATATTGTAATTCAATTTTATTCTTTTCAACATTATCCCTTAAGAAGTGATGCCTTATCTCTATATGTTTTGTCCTACTATGGAGGACTGGATTTTGAGCTATAGAAATAGCACTTGTATTGTCACAAAAGAATTTTGACTTCTCTAAGTTGTAACCATAGTCTAGGAGTTGGTTTTGAATCCACAATATTTGTGAACAACAACTGCCTGCAGCCATATATTCAGCTTCAGCAGTTGAGGTTGACACAGATGTTTGTTTCTTACAAAACCAAGAGACAAGTCTATCACCAAGGAACTGACAAGTTCCACTGGTGCTTTTCCTGTCAATTCTGCATCCAGCATAATCAGCATCAGAGAATCCAGTTAAATCAAATGCTGAATCTTTTGGATACCAGAGACCTAGATTTGGACAACTTTTAACATACCTGAGAATCCTCTTTACTAATATTAGGTGTGACTCTCTAGGGCTTACTTGGAACCTAGCACATATACATGTAGCAAACATTATATCTGGTCTACTAGCTGTAAGATACAGTAAAGAGCCAATCATTGCTCTATATGTTGTCTGATCAACAGGTTTCCCATGTTCATCAGCATCCAGTACAGCATTGGTAGGCATGGGTGTTTTCATACAAGATGCCTCAGACATACCAAATTTCTTAACCAGTTCATTAGCATATTTGGTTTGAGAAATAAAGATGCCTTCAGCATGTTGCTTGACTTGCAATCCTAGAAAGAAGGATAGCTCACCCATGCTACTCATCTCAAATTTAGAATGCATCAGGTTAGAAAACCTTCTGCACAGTTTTGAGTCAGTAGAACCAAAAATGATATCGTCTACATAAATTTGTACTAGTATGGTATGGGACTTATGGGTTCTAATAAAGAGAGTTTGGTCTACTCTACCCCTTATAAAACCATTTTCCAAGAGAAAGCATGCTAGGGTCTCATACCATGCTCTATGAGCTTGCTTGAGACCATATAATGCTTTGTTCAGTCTAAAAACATAATCAGGATAAGTTGGAGAGATAAAACCTGGAGGTTGTCTGACATAGACTTCCTCTTTGATGTCTCCATTCAAGAAAGCACTCTTGACATCCATCTGATAGACTTTGAAGCCTTTGTGAGCTGCATAAGCTAGAAATATCCTGATGGCTTCCAATCTTGCAACAGGTGCAAAAGTCTGGTCGTAGTCAATTCCTTCTTCTTGAGAATATCCCTGAGCAACTAGCCTTGCCTTGTTCCTTATTATTACTCCTTGATCATCCAGTTTATTTCTGAATACCCATTTTGTTCCAACAATGGAATGATCCTTAGGCTTTGGCACTAGTTCCCATACTTTGTTCCTCTCAAATTGATGCAACTCCTCTTGCATTGCAATGATCCAGTGTGGATCTTGCTCTGCATCTTGAATGGACTGAGGTTCAATTTGAGAAAGGAAGCAGGTGTGCAACAGGTTTTGGTTGACCTGATTTCTGGTTTGCACACCAGCTGAGATTTCTCCAATTATTTGGGTAATTGGATGGTCTCTTGATGTTACTAAATCAACAGGGGGTGTTGATTGTTCACCAACCTGTGTTGTTGTTTCCTCTTGTGGTACAACAACTGGCTCTTCAAGTGGTGGTTCAATATGTTGAGCATTGCTTTCATCTTCACTGCTTTCTTCTTCTTGAGCAACCTGTAGCTTGTTCATATCTTCAACTAGAGAGTGTTCCTGCAAAGGTTCTATGGTAGAAGAAATCTTCTCCTTGAAAGACATGTTAGTTTCATCAAAAGAAATATGAACAGATTCCTCAATTTTCAAAGATGATTTATTATAGACCCTATAGGCCTTGCTGATCATGGAGTATCCCAGAAACACTCCTTCATCAGCTTTGGCTTGAAATTTTGCTAAGTATTTCTTGTCATTATTGTGAATATAGCAAATGCAACCAAAAATTCTAAAATAGTCAACTTTAGGTTTCTTCCCTTTGAGTAATTCATAGGGAGTCTTTCCCTTCAGTTTATGTATCAGACTTCTGTTCAGCACATAGTTGGAGGTGTTCACTGCCTCTGCCCAAAAGGATAGAGGTAGATGAGCATCTGACAACAATGTAGTGGCAGATTCAATAAGGGTTCTATTTTTCCTTTCAGCTACCCCATTTTGTTGAGGAGTTCTAGGAGCTGAGAAAGTATGCCTGATCCCTTCACTCTGACAGAACTCTTGCATAAGAAGAGAATCAAACTCTGTCCCATGATCACTTCTGATCAGGGCAATGTGAGTATTGAACTCAATCTGTATACATTTGAGAAACTCTGTCAGACACTTAAAGTTATCAGACTTCTTCCTTAGAAAGAACACCCAAGTGAATCTAGAGAAGTCATCTACAACTACTAAAGTGTAGGATTTCCCTCCTAGGCTTTGTACTGTGATGGGTCCAAATAGATCCATGTGTAACAGATACAATATCCTAGGTGAATCACTCTTATTAAGTGACTTAAAACTGTTTTTAGTTTGCTTGCCTAATTGACAAGCCTTGCAGAGTCCTTCCTTCTTGTAGGGGCCAGAAGGTAGTCCTCTAACAAGGTTGTCCTTGGATAGCCTAGCAATAGTTCTAAGGTTTAGGTGTCCTAGTCTCTTATGCCATAAAACATTTGGTCTACAGACTGAATTAAACAAGCAGATATCTATATCAGTTGAAAGAAAATCTACTAAGTAGATGTTACCTTTCCTTATACCTGTCAACACAGTTGTGTTGTCCTCTGACTTGATTTTGCATAAGGTTTTGCTGAAGGTCACCTGGTAGCCTTCATCACATAGCTGACTGATGCTGATTAGGTTGTGCTTCAGTCCTTCCACATATGCTACCTTCTTGAAGGTTACTGATCCAATCTGTACTG
Organism: Platanthera guangdongensis; assembly: GCA_039583875.1. Classification (NCBI taxonomy): domain Eukaryota; kingdom Viridiplantae; phylum Streptophyta; class Magnoliopsida; order Asparagales; family Orchidaceae; genus Platanthera; species Platanthera guangdongensis. The sequence goes on from CM077155.1 coordinate 11,643,134, forward strand.
CACCATATCCCTTAGTTTGTCCAAAGTTGGAATCACCAAAGATAACTTTGGGTCCAAGCTTGGCTCTGAAGGATGTGAGGTTGTCCTTATTCCCTGTCATGTGCTTAGAGCACCCACTATCCAAATACCATTGCTGGTTAGATGTTGGATAGGTCTTCACCTGCACATAAAACAATTCACTTGTTTTTGACCCAGTTTACCTTGGGCCTAGGTTGATAACCTCTAAATTCAGAAATGAAAGACATCCCTGGCTGACTCTTATATCCTTCAGGATGATATCTCCTTGGAGGTAAAATCCATTCAGTATAAGGGTTGAAGGTTTGGGATGAAGAACCCTTAGGATTCAATTTTGATTTGCCTTTGAAAAAATTTCCAGAGTTCTGACCTCTGTTTCGACGATCTTGGAGCTGCGTTCGACGATCTTGGGTCAGATCGTCGAGCTCCGTTCGACGGTCGACTATGGCTGAGGTCAGGTATATGAGATCGTCGAGCTGCGTTCGACGACTTTGGCTGAGATCGTCGACCTGCGTTCGACGATTTTTCCTGAGATCGTCGAGCTGCGTTCGGCGATCGTCGATCTTCATTCGGCGATCGTCGATCTCCGTTCGACGATTTCTGCTGGGACTTAGTTTTCTGAGGCAGGTCAGAATTTTTCCTAGCAACCTCTACAACTCCCTTTCCCTTGTCAGAAATGAACTTGATGGGAGTTGTTAGGACTATAAGTTGGCTGGATGAAGCACCCAAGCCCAGTGTACTGTTGAATCTAGAGTTCACTGTGCTTGTGATGTCCATCAGCTTGATGCTTCTCCCATTAAGGGATTCTTCAAGCTTCTTGGCCTCAGAGAGCTCACTTTTCAGTGTAGCTATCTGTTCCCTACAGTTCTCCAACTCCTGAGAGAGTTTGAGGTTTTCTGACTTTAAACCATTGTGTTCAGATAATTGATTTCTGAGAGAGATAATCTCTTTCTCAGACTTTAGCAGGTCTAAACACAGTGCTTTAAATTCAGATTTAAAATCTTTTGAAGTAAAATCAAAAGAACTAATTACCTGATCTTCTTCAGGTTGGGTTTCTGAGTCTGACTCTGACTCTTCATCCTCTGAATTGTGCTGTGAGGCATTAATTGCCATCATGCAGAATTCCTTTTCTTCTGCATCATCCTCATCATCACTGGAGCTGGATGAGGCTTCTGATTCCTCTTCTGTCTCACTCCAGGATTCAGCAACAAACCCTTTTCTTGTATGCTTATTCCTGCTTGAAGAAGGTTTGCCATTTCCATTCCTTTTGGGGTCCTTCTCCTTTCTTCTTTCTTTTCTGTCCCTTCTGTCCTTGGTCTTGTTCTCAGGACAGTCAGGAACTATGTGCCCTGGTTTCCTGCAACCAAAGCAGATAATGTCTTTATTGTTGCTAATGGACTTGTCATACCTTGGCTTGTCCTGCTCCTTGTATGATCTTCTTCTGAAGTCCTTTCTGGCCATCTTGTAGAATCTTTTGGACAATAAGCTGAGTAGTTCATCATTGTCTGTGCTCTTGTCTTCAGGCAGATCCTCAGTTGCCTTGAAGGCTATGGTTTTCTCTTTCCTTGTGGCTGGTGAAGCAGCCTTCTGTTCTTCCTCTCTATTCTTGATGAGTAGCTCATAAGATTTGAGCTTACCCAACAAGGCTTCAGTGGTGATCTCATTTAGACTTCTGGCATCCTTAATTGGCCAGATTCTTGAATCCCAAGTGCTGGGGAAGCACATTAGGATCTTGTCATTAAGTTCTGTCAGAGAAATCTCTTTGTCCAATGTCCTTAGCTCACTGACAATTAGACTCAATCTGTTGTACATGTCTCCCACTGACTCAGTCTCTCCCTTCTTGAAGTTCTCATATTGGGAGATGAGATGGGATCTTCTGTCCTTTCTCTCATCAGCTGAGTCTGAGACAATTTCTGAGAGCTTGTCCCAAATCTCCTTGGCTGAGTTGCATTCAGCTACTTTTTGGAATATGTCATCTGACATTGTCTGGGCTAGGATGTTCATAGCCTTGACATCAGCTACTTTCCACTTTTTGATGTCAGCATCTGTTCCTGATGGAGGTGGAACAGCATTTGTACTTGTGCTTTCTGGGGGTCTTGGACACACTGTCAAAACAGAATTGAAAATATCTTCGTCAATGGAATTCATGTAAAGTCTAATCCTTGCCTTCCAAAGTGCAAACTTGGAAAGATTGCACACTGGAGGTCTGGTGCTAGCATAATCTTTGTTTTGGGCCATGATTTGTGCACACAAAATCTAATAATAAAATACAAAAGAAAACAGATCTAGTTTGGGATCTTTGGGTTTAGGTGTTAGCCTGTACAACCAATCAGATATGGTATGTTTAACCAACCTCGCTTTGATACCAATTGAAAGTGCAACTAGATCTGATATACTCTAGAGAGGGGGGGGGGTGAATAGAGTATATGGTGTTTTAGTACTTTTAAAAACTTTTACAACAATTGTTGTAAGTGTGAGCAGGGAAGCAAATATAAATCTAATCACAGAACTAAGCTATGCAAAAACTAAGCACAGAAAAATCAAGGCCAGAAAGAAAAAGTAAACAAGCAGAACCAGAGGACACAAGGAAATATAGTGGTTCCCCAAACTTGGGTACATCCACTCTTCTACCACCCTAGGTAGGAATCCACTGCAGGATGAGTTGATCAGGTGTCCTGGGCACCAATGAGCTTTTGATAAGGTGCTCAAAAACCAAAGCAGATTTTTTGATCAGGTGTCTTGCCACCAATGAGCTTTTGACAAGGTGCTCAAAAACCAGATTCAAACTTTTGAAGGGAGTTTGAGAAACCCTTTACAAACTGGGGGTGAGAGAGTGATGGCAGTCTTCCCTTTCTCAGACAACTGAGAAGACTATGTGGATTGATGTCAAAGCTCCCCCTGAATCCTTGAAATCTTCAGGAAGAAAAGCTTTGCTTGAGGGTGATAGGCCTTCAAAGATAGATCTCCAGCAATAGATGATTTCAGCAAGCTGAAATGTTGAGTGTCTGGAGTCTTGAAATGATGTTGGCCTTGAACACTTTGAGAGCTGAAGAGATCTGAAGTTGATCTCTTTGATGAGTGTTCTTCAGAATTCTTTTAGACAGAATATATTTGAGAGAGTCTCTGTATTCTGTATTGTGTTCTCTTCTTGTTAATGTCTGTATTTCATCTATCTTGATTTAAAAAACATTTTGTCTTTTATTCTCTGTTCCAGAATAGAATATCATTCTCTGTCAAAGATAGCCGTTGGTCTGCATTGATTGCATCCTTAATTGCAAAAACTCTTCTGGAGGAAAGTCCACAGAGTTATTCCTTGAAAGATCCCTTGAAACTTGGTCCAGAAATAAATGAAAACGGCTAGCAAATCTCTGAATTAATTGCATAATAACTCCTGTCTGATTTGAATTTGAATTCTGGAAGTTATCTGAAAACGTCGAACTGAGCTCTACTATCGTCGAGCTGAGCTCAGCGAACTGGAAAACTCAAGCAGCAAAATAATCGTCGATCTGAGCTCAAAGATCGTCGAACTGAGCTCAGAGATAAAGATCCAAGGCAGAGTCAAAATCGTCGAACTGAGCTCACCGATCGTCGAATGGAGTTCGACGATATTATGAAGTTGAGCTCAGCGATCGTCGAGTGGAGCTCGACGATCTGTCGAAGTTCAGCTCGACGATCGTCGATCTGAGTTCGACGAATCGTCGTGCTGAGCTCGACGATCAGACTTAGTCTCCAGACAGAAAAACTTGGTCTTCAGGGCAGCTTCCAATCCTAGACTTCTAACCCTTAGACTCAATTCTAATTGACCTATTAAGCTATACAGAAGGTCAAACAAAGGTTCCAAGAGACATAGTGATCCTGACCCAAATTAGTAATAGGGTGTTCCAACAGTGCCGATGAAGATCTCAACTCAAAACCTATCCCCCACAGGCGAGCCTTCGGACCTGCCAGCTAGATGGGAGCCTGCGCAGCGGGTCTACCTAGGGCCGAGCCGAGCTCGGGGTGCCAATGAAGATCTCTCTTCCTGTCATTAGGGCTTCACGAGAAATGATGAACAAGAAATAATTTGAGAAGTACATTATATTAATTATGCTTTGAGTACATATCTTCCGCTCCCCCCTCTCATGGGTAGAAGCGTTTTAAGTCATCCCCACTCCAGGAATGGTTCAAGGTCCTACCCTCCACATCTTGGAGGTAGTAACCCCCTGCTTTCAACACTCTCTCTACAATATAAGGCCCCTCCCAATTTGGATTGAGCTTTCCCACCGGGGCGGACCTTCCTGCCGCATCAACCTTCTTTAGTACTAGGTCTCCTTCCGCGAATTGCTTTATCCTGATATGTTTGTCAAAGTGCCTTGCCATTCGACGCTTGATCTCCTCTTGTCTGATGGCTGCTACGTCTCGCAGCTCCTCTGTAAGGTCTAGTGAGAGGCGCAGGCCTTCTTCGTTTTCCATCCTCCATGCCTCGTCCCCATCATCTGCAGCCGCGACCCGTGGGGATCGGACCTCGAACTCCACTGGTAGTACCGCCTCAGAATCATGGGAAAGCTTGAAAGGGGTCTCACCAATGGCCGTGTTCGGGGTTGTTCTTAGAGCCCACAGGACCGAGGGGAGCTGCTCTACCCAATTCCCTCTCAGATTCTCCACCTTCTTCTTTAGCAAGTTAACGATAATCTTGTTTGCCGCCTCCACCTGACCGTTGCTCCTGGGGTGATGGACGGAGGCAAACCTGAGGTCGATGCCCAGCTGAGTGCAGAAGCTGATGAACTCTTCGCTAGCAAACTGGGGGCTGTTATCCGTGACGATGGCTTGAGGCAGCCCGTGCCTGCAGATGATCTCCCCCCAGACGAAGTTCCTGATGACTTGGGAGGTCACCTTTGCTAGCGCCTTAACCTCCAGCCACTTAGAGAAGTAATCTATCATAACCAGGAGGAATCTTCTTTGTCCACTAGCGGGAGGAAAAGGCCCAACTAGATCCATTCCCCAAATGGAGAAAGGCCATGGTGCTGTGATGCCTCGGAGCCTTTGAGCCGGCAAGAGCTGGAGGGGGGCGTAGAGCTGGCATTTTCGGCATTTCCTTGCAAACTCCGTCGCGTCCTTCCTCAGGGTGGGCCAGAAGTACCCCTTCCTGACCACTCTTGCTTCCAACGTCCTCCCCCCAGAATGACTACCACATTCCCCGGAGTGCACCTCCTCCAGAATGTGTCTGGTCTCCTCCTCCGTTACGCATCGAGCTAGGAGACCCGAAAGCATCCTCCGGTGAAGTCCTCCTTCATGCATGAGATAATGAGCCGCCTTATGGCGGAAGCTTCTTGCCTCCTTGACCCCCTCAGGGAGGGTTCCTGTCAGAAAGAAAGTAACGAAAGGATCTACCCACGAGGGCCGCCGATCCACCTCCATTAGTTCTCCTTCTTCGATCACTGGATGAAATAAATCAGTCAGAGCACCCCCTTCCCAAGGTCCGAACTTAGCCAATCGATCGGCAATAGTGTTCTCTTCTCTGGGGACGTGTTGGATGGAGAACGTCCGGAACCCCCCGATGATCGTCCTTACCTTGGATAAATATTTTACAAGGGTGGGCTCCCGCGCCTCGAACTCTCCACGTATCTGTGACGCCACTACCAACGAGTCTGTGAAAACCTCAACGTCCTTGATCTCGAGCTCCTTGGCCAGGCGAAGGCCGACTATCACTGCCTCGTATTCTGCTTGATTGTTGGTTGTGGGGAAATGCAAGGCGACTGCTTGTTTTATGGTCACTCCCTGAGGACTTGTCAGTACCACCCCGGCTCCAAGGGAGTGCTTTCCCGAGGCCCTGTCGACCATTATCTTCCATGCTTCTGGCGGCTGCGGCTCCTCGCCCCCGACCTCCGCGACGTAGTCTGCCAAGAAGTCGGCCACCACCTGTGCCTTAATGGAGAGCCTTGGTACGAACGAAATGTTGAATTTGCTCAACTCGATAGACCACTTGGCCAGCCTACCCGAGTGCTCTACTCCTTCAAAAATCTTTCGGAGAGGATGGTCCGTCACAACTCTAATCGAATGTGCTTGGAAATAAGGCCGGAGCTTCCTGGCTGAAACTACCAAGGCGTATGCCAGCTTTTCTAGGATAGGGTAACGAAGCTCCGCCTTCCTTAGGATCCTGCTAACATAATAAATTGGCAGCTGCCTCTTTCCCTCTTCTCTGACTAGGGCGGAGCTCACCGCCTCTGCTCCCACTCCTAGGTACAAGGTTAGATCTTCCCCCTCTTTTGGCCTTTGAAGCAGAGGTGCCCGGGAGAGTTGCTCCTTCAGCTTTTGAAAAGCTACTTCGCACTCCGCTGTCCATTCAAATCTCTGATTCCCTCGTAGCACTTTAAAGAAAGGTGAGAACTTCTCTCCTGACCTAGAGAAGAATCTGCTAAGGCCGGCCAGCTTTCCTGTCAAGCGCTGCACCTCCTTAGCATTTCGCGGTGATTCCAGCTCCAGAATGGCCTTTACTTTATCAGGATTAGGTTCTACCCCTGCCGGGGTCAGAAGGTGCCCAAGGAATTTCCCACGACTGGCCCCGAAAACACATTTTAGGGGGTTCAACCTCATTTTGAACTTCCTCAAGGTGGCGAACGTCTCCTCCAGATCCTGGAGATGCGAGTTCACTCCCTTTCTCTTTACCATGAGATCGTCAACGTAGACCTCTAGGTTCCGACCCCTCTGGCCCTGGAAAACTCGATCCATCATCCGTTGGTATGTTGCCCCCGCGTTTTTTAACCGACGCGGGCATCATGTTATAACTAAAGCACCCTTCCCTGGTGATGAAGGAGACATCCTTGACGTCAGGAGGGTGCATCCGGATCTGATGGTAACCTGAAAAAGCATCCAGAAAACTCATAATAGAAAAACCAACGGCTGAATCAACCAGCGCGTCGATTCGAGGCAGGGGGTAGCAATCCTTGGGGCACGATTTATTCAATAACGAAAAGTCAATACACATTCTCCATTTTCCTCCCCCCTTCTTTACCATTACAACATTGGAGATCCAGCCTGGGTACTGGATCTCTGAGATGAAGCCCGCCTCCAGGAGCTTCTTGACCTCCTCGCGAATGGGCTCCTCCAGCTTGGTGGCGATGGCTCTCATCTTCTGACGTATGGGGCGCGTCCGAGGGTCCAGATTTAGGCGGTGGCAGGCCACATCCGCATCAATGCCCGGCATATCCTCCGCGCTCCAGGCGAAGACGTCGACGTTGCTCTGGATGCAGACCTGCATCCGCTCCTGGTCTTCGGGACTCAAGCCCCCGCTGATCCGTACCCTTCGTACCTGCCCCTGGCTGGTGCGGACCTCTACCTCCATCATTTCCTCGGCCACCTCCAGCCGCGACTGCTCCCAGCCGTCCCCTGCTTCTTCTTCCTGCTCCAGCTCTTCCTCCCCTCCTGCTCCCTCAACTTCCATCACCTCGTCCTGCTGCTGCTCAATTTCCATGTCCCTTCGGGCTTCCTCCTCAACCCCTTCTTCTCCCACTTTCTCCTGCATTCTTTCCTGTGGCTCCAACTCCCCGCTCCTCCGGACTTCCCGCACATCTCCTCCCCTCTGCTCCTCCTCAATCTCCATCGCCCCCTCCGGGCTCTCCTGTTGCTGCCCGACCTCAACACCCCCTGAGCCTCCTGCACACCTCCTCCTTGCTGCTTCCCGGTCTCCTCTTTCCCGACTTCCTCTTCGGCTCCTCCTTTCGCTTCCTCTGGGCTCACCTCTTCTTCCCTGATAGCTTCTTCTTGCGCCGCCATCTCCTTCTCTAACTCCTCCGCCTCTGCCATCCAGGATATGGTGTTAACCGCCGTGACGTAACACTGCCTCGCCACTTTTGGATCTCCCCTGACCCTGACCTGCACCCCTCCATTGTTAAACTTGAGACATTGATGGAAAGAGGAGGGGACGCAGCGAAAGGCGCTGATGAGGGGACGCCCAAAGATGGCGCTGTAGCTGCTCGGGGCATCTACAATCACGAACCGGCAGTTCCGTGATACGCCCCCCAACCTCACGTGCAGCCCTACTCCCCCTTCCACTTCTTTTCTCTCCCCGAAGAATCCGAACAACGGTCCATCCGAGGCCAAAATCCTCTTGGCTTCCACCTGCATCTCGTCGAAGGCCCTCTTAAAGATCACATTTACGGAGCTCCCGTTATCCACCAGGATCTTGGAGACCGTGAAGTTTTCTATCGCCGTCTGGATTACCAAGGCATCGCAGAACGGGTCCTCGTACTCCGGCATGTCCTCTGAAGAGAAGGTAATCTTTTCTAGCGGGGGCGGGGTTTGGGAGGTCGAGGCTACCCCCTTTCGGAACATGGTATGGAGGCTCCCCTTCCGGGTGGCCTCGATCCCAATCCCTCCATGGATGGCCCCGATTCCTCCCCGGGTTCCTACATCCACCCGGTCCTCGCACCTATCTTCCGCCTCCCCTTGCTGCATTTCCTCGATCCTCACCGGCGGATCCTGCCTCCTCAAACCTCTGGCCTCTCTCATCTCCAAGAATTCTGGGCACGTGGCTGTAGCGTGACCTCTCTCCTGATGGAAGTCACAGAAAGGCAACGCCACCCCACCCCTTCTTCCTTCTCCTCTTCCTCTCCTTCCTCCTCGAGCTCCTCTTCCTCGACCGATCCCCATTGCCTCCTGTTGATGCTGAAAACGATCCCTCACCCCCTGTCTCCATGCCGGTTGATCGAACCTCCTCGGCTCCCGGAAGTTATCTCTTCCCTGGAAGCCTCCTCCCAACTCCTGGGGGCGACCCTCATGAGGCCTCCAACCTATCCGGTTGTTCGGCTCTCGGGCCCCCCGATGATTCTGCCCTTGGTGCCCCTGGCCTCGGGCTTCCTCCCTCCTTCTCTCTTCCCTCTGCTCCCTCTGCTCCCTTTGCTTTTCTGCTCCTGGTTCCTTTGCGTCATCCTCCGCCAACCTGGCTAACCTCCTTGCAAATGCCGGATTGGCCCTCTCGAAATCCGTCTCCTTCACCGCCCTCTCCATAAGCTCCTCAAAAGAGAGGGGGGCACCCTTTTCAACTCCATGCTGAAGAAGCCTGGCCTTAGTCCCAGGGTGAATGCAAGCATCAGCGTATACCCAGGGACCTCCTGGACCTGGAGGATCTCTTCCTGAAACCGATCTACGTAGTGACCCAACGTCTCATCCTGGCTCTACCTTACCGAGAACAAGCACTCCGCCTCCTTCTTATGCTTCTTCGATGTTGAAAACCTCAATAAGAAACCCCTCCGCAGATCCTCGAAACAATAAATCGACCTTGCCGGTAACTGATGGAACCAATCTCGCGCCTTCTCCTTCAAGGTGATGGCAAACAGACGACACTTAAACGCATCCGTCATTTGTCTTATCGAAACCACATCTTCGAACCACTGCACATGCTGCACCGGATCATCCTTCCCTGAGTAGTAGGACATGTCGGGCTCCCGGAACCCCTCTGGCACCGGAGCCGAGATGACAAGTTCGCTGAACGGGCTCTCGCCGACTGCTTGCCGAGAGGGCACGTCTCGCGGCCTCGGCTGACTGGCCCTATCTGCGAGACCGTGCCCAGGGAAGAGCTCTCGCACGGCTGCCTCCTTCTCGCCGTCTTCTGCAGGGATCTCCTTCCCGGGACGCTGGCCTGGGAAGAGCTCTCGCGCCGCCACGTCCCTCTCGCCAGCCTCCGTGGGGACCTCATTCCCCGGGCGCTGACCTGGGGCGTTCTCGCCTAAAAGCGGGATCACCTCGATCGGGACCTGAGGCGTCGCCCACTCGCTCCTTGCCGAGAAGGCCAAGCTTATGGTTTGCATGACCTCTCGCCTGAAGTCCTCCAGCATTTTCCTCGTCGCCTCTTCTACCTGGGAGGGGGAACCTCCAGAACCAGATCCTTCTCCTTCACCTCCTGCCATAGGACCAAACTCAAACTTTTCCTGAACCGGCTACCTCCACGCTCACCGCACCAGAACTGTTGAAGCCAAAATTTGACTCCGACAAATGTTCACAAAATAGGGGCGTAGCCGACACCTACTTGGCCCAAGCTCCGACCTCCGACCTCCGACTGGTCGTGAAGGACTAAGAAAAACTAGCTCAAAGCCGCAGCAGGGAGGTCCCACCGCTTACCCGGAAGGTCACAGAGAGCTTCCCCTCCAAAGCCAAAAGCTGGGCTTGGAGTTCCTCAGAAGGCCGTGCCAAATGAATCTTCTTAAGAGTCCGGAAAAAAGTCCCTTCTGAAGAACCCCTATGGGTTTATTTATAGATTTCAGAACCTGAACTGCCAATAACAAAACTGTACTGATCTGAAATTACTGGGGTACCCTTGGCTAGGTCTGCCAACAGCCAAACTCCGCTGTTCTGAGTGGCTATATGCAGTCCACTAAGGGTAAGAGGGTAAAAATACCCGGGGTAGGAGAGTAAGAACCTCTGTTTGACAGGGAAAAATAAAAAAGCCTCTCCTCCCCCTGGCGAGAGGAAAGGCACCTGCCGGCGAGAAGGACCCACCGCCCGTCTCGCCGGCGCCTCTCGCCCTTGGAGGTCCTCTCGCTTCTAGAGGTCTTCTCGCCTCTGGGTGGGGCATTTTGCCCGTTGGAGAGTTCATCGTCTCGCCTCTTGCGAGTGGGCCCCCCTGGTCCCATCTGCCCGTCTCGACCTATTTGCTTCTTGAGGGCTCTTCGCGAGCCCGAGGTTGTACAGATTGAGTGTTTGGGTTCAAATACAAATACTAGGATTTAAAATACACGCATTCATGAAGAGACGATTTGTTTGTTGAAATTCATTGATTTTATTTGTATAACTTGCACCGTCATTTGATTGAAATTCATTGATCTTATTTATACAAATAGAACACAAAATACAAATAATAATTAAGCATGAAAAAATATTACACAAACTAATAAGAAGTCAATTAGAGCATCAAGTGTTCTTCTCCGGGATTTTTAATGATGTTCTTCGAACGGGCTTCACCTGGATACGGGCGAAGCCCTCTTGGTTGCCAAGCGGGTGAAGCTCGCTCAGTTACGGGCGAAACCTGTAGCGACACATCGAGGACAAGCGAAGTCCGTTTGAAGATGTTAGTGTTGTTGACAATTTGATATAGTAGAAGATGGGAAACCAGGCGCAGGAACACTCAACCTATCCGAGCCGAAATAAACCAGATGCAAAACAGAAGAGCAAGAATCTTGTACTATAATCAACTTCTTTACACCGCGAGACATACATGGCGAGACATGATTCGCCGATGTATCAAATTAAGCAGAAAAAATACAAGGCAAAAATCAATACGCGCGGACTTAAGGAGTAACCGCCGGAACTACTGTTGCACTACGAACCACTAAGTCCACTTAGTCGCCAGACTGCAACCAGGCTGCGCGGACTGCCCGTTATTCCAATGCAAGCTTCCTCGCCGATCTGCAGGCCGCCTAACTGCGAGGTCGCCGAGCCGCCAGACCGCACAATCTGCTGCTGCCGAACTGAATAGGCCGCCAGAAGCGGACAACTTATTGAACCGGGAAACTAGTTGCTGAAGAGAGACCGCCTAGCCACAACCCGCGACCTGCTATTAACTGCTGGTTGTTGTCCGCAGAGTCCGCACTGTCCCTGACCTAAATTAGAACCAAGTCCCGGGATTTCCAGCGCTATCCGCACAACCTGCACAGCACAAACCGGTCAACCTCTTCAAATCGCGCTGATACGAAAAACCAGTCCGCAACAACTATTCGTGAGTTCACTTACTGTTCATTCGTTGTTGCTGATGATATGACGGGGGGTCCTTTTATAGGCACGATGAGCAGTGTGGTCACCATAATAGCCGATAGGATAACCGCCTCATCTCACGGCAAGCACCAAGTGCATCTGCAAGCCCCGGATACACATGCAGTCCGCCGCGACCTGTGCGAGATAGCCAAACCGCCAACAACATCACCAAGGCCGGACAATAATCATATCTGCCTTGTCTCCAAAGGCCAAGCCAAGGCCAAGCAGCCACCAGCAAACCCTGCGACATCAGCTCTTGTCCGCATGCCAGCAGACACCGCTCCAGTCCAAACGCCCTATGGACACAACTCCAGTCTGCGCACTCCGAGCCCGCAGCCAAGGCACAAGATGATAACTGCCAGACTCGGCGGACAAGGAATACAGTCTGCACGCCCAAGAGGACACTGCTCTAGTCCGCACTCACCAAGATCGCAATCAAACCGCAAGGCAACTGCTGCCGAGCTTGGCGGACTGAGAAGCAGTCTGCGCTTTAACCACGTGATCTCCCCAGACTGAGACAACATGGACTTGGTTCAGAACCAAGTCCACACCACCGGCCACAAGGGCCAGTCCGCACTTACTGGTGGACAAAGGTACCAGTCTGCTTGCCCCGGCGAACTGCATCACCTGTCCGCTCTAACCGACGAACTCCGCGACTTCCGCCAGCCGCACCACCAGAGCTAGACCAAGGAATTTGCCATGCCGGTCTGCCAAGCTCCAATCCAGTCCGCTCTAACCGGCGAACTCCACAGCTACCACCTGCCGCGCTACCAGAGCAAGACCAAGGCATCTGCCATGCCGGTCTGCCAAACTCCGGTCCAGTCCGCACCTTGCCGGACTCCACAAATACAAAAGCTATCTGCCCAGTTACCTTCTGGGAACAAACTGCCTACCAAGCATAAGCCGGCCTAGCTGGCCGCCACCTCTGTCTGCACAGACCGCTCGAACAGACTGCCCAGGTCGCCAAGGAACAAGCTGACTGCAACAGCTCTGCCGACCTGGCTATCCGCCAGTCTTGTCCGCATAGTCCGTGTGGACAGGTGACCCAGGTCGCTCAATCACTCACTTTCACTTCACTATTTTCATCAGTCCCCCTAGAAGTGAGAAGTGGTGAACAACTACAGCAGTTCCTGTAACCTTACACCTGGTCCCTACGATAGTGCCATCGAGAAGATGTTCGAGACATAGTCATTGCCCCACATATCCTGGACCATAAGGGATCCCTCTAGCATCTCCCTAAAGGAGCCATGCTTCCGTCTGCCTTCTTCATCTTCAACCTCCACTTGCATGTCACAGGAGTATCACCAACGACCTTGGGCTCAAGATCCCAAGCCCCGTCTCCTCTGAGGGTAGTCACCTCCTCAATCTTGGCGTCATCCACCTCCTTGACTCCAGTGGTGTCATCATAGCTAGAAGGTACTCGCTCGACCTAAGGGCCTGCAAGGAAACATGAGACCAAGCTCACCGCGTTTCCTCCGCTATATCGAGCTGGTGGGTTGATGGTCCTCTTCGACCTCCGAAGAGCCTGATCATGGCTAGAAACCTTCGCTGCTCCTCATGAACCAGCTCCGTTCCTGGGAAAACCCGAAACAATGCTCCCCTTGCTTCCTGAACAATAAGCCACCACACTGGAACCAGAATCACCTGGAGCTTTACTCCCCCTACTTCCTGAACCAGAAGCCTCCGCTCTTGAACTAGAACAGCCTGGAACATCGCTCCCCATGCTTCCTGAACCAGAAGCCTCCGTACTGGAAGTAGAAGCACCTGGAGCAACTCTCCCCATACTTCCTGAACTAAACACCTTAGCAATGGAGCTAGAATAACCTGAAGCTCCTGGTGATACAGACAACTCCATCTGAACCTTAACAACAGCCTCCTAGAGCCCACCGTCTGACCTATTCTCCTCTAGCTCCACACATGAGCTATCCCAATACGACGTCAGCTCATCGAAGACAAAGTCTCTCGACACGATGAACCTCTTCGTCGCAGGATCCATACACCTTCATCTCCTCTTCTACCCATCATACCCAACAAAGACTAGCTTCGTCTTGAGAGCATCCAGAGTGTATACATAGTAGGTAGAATCAAACACCCGTAGGTGCTTCACGCTGGGTTTCACCCCAAGCATCAACTCAAACAGAGTCTTTATGATGATCGGACTCAAAGGCATCCGGTTGATGACATGGGCCGCATGCCATCCCTTCCACCCAAAAGGCCTTAGGAATGCCTTTGCACTGAAGCCAACACTTGCAGGTCTCCGTCGAAAGACGAATCATCCAATCTGCAACACCACTTTGTTGTAAAGTATGTCCACGAGAGAGCTCCCTTCAGATCCTATGTTTCCTACAAAAGTTCTAGAATACAGTTGAGCCGAACTCACTTTCATTGCCCTTCCTCAACTTCTTAATCCGCATGGCAAGCTGACCCTCCACAAGCTTTTTGAACTCCACAAACAAGCGAAACATGTTCAACTTCTCCTTCATGAAGTATACTCAAATACACCTCGTATAGTCATCAACCAATATCAGTATGTACCTGTTGCCTCCAAGACTAGCAGTGACGATCGGTCCCACCACATCACCATGGACAACCTCCAAAGGTGCCTTGCATCTGGACCGCGCCTTATCAAATGTAAAACTATAAGCTTCACCGTGTTGACATCCCGCACAAGTTTGACTGTCGCCGTAGGATGACAATCTAGGCAAGCCTCTCTCGAGGCTCCTTACCACCATTTCTTTTAGCTTGTCCATCCCCACATGCCCCAGTCTTTCATGCCAGATAGCTGCACTATCACTAACCTTCATCCAATCAGCATCAGAACATGTTGACAGCCCAACCAAGTTCTTCTCCTTACTCCCAACATGAGCAACGTTCACCGAGTGCAAGACAGCCTTACACTCCTTCCTGAGGTGACCATGTTGCTTGCCTCTAAAGCACCTTGGTCCTTCCTTCCTCTTCCGATCACGCCTAACAGAAACACTCCTCTCTTGCTGATATGAAGAAGAAGGACCAAGCTCAGCAACCAACTTTTCCTCCTTATTGAACAACCCATCAAGGGAAGTCCAAACCTCCGCAGCTGACCGACATCCGCAGGAGTGTTCCAAGAGCTCCGATGAGATCACCTGCTTGAGAACACCTTCCGTTTTCGCATTTGTCTTCTTCGAAGCTCTCAACGCTTCAGCATTTCTAGCAGTAACCTCTTACCTTTCTGCTCCGCAAACCACCTCCCAAAGGTCCTCGCAAATAAGATAGCTTTTCATACATGAATTCCACTTAGCAAACTTAGTCCATGTAAGAAGCTCCATTCCAAGATCACTTGCCATAGCACCTCCATTGTACTTAACCCTAGTTCACTTAGACTCACAGAAGCACTGAAGCAAACTGTTGGTTGATCAACTGCACAAGCCTCTGTTCCCTCTGATACCATGTTGACAATTTGATATAGCGGAAGAAGGGAAACCAGGCGCAGGAACACTCAACCTATCCGAGCCCAAATAAACCAGATGCAAAACAGAGAGCAAGAATCTTGTACTATAATCAACTTCTTTACACCGCGAGACATACATGACGAGACATGATTTCGAGATGTATCCAACGAAGTAGAAAAAATACAAGACAAAAATCAGTCCGTGCGGACTCAAGGAGTAACCGCTGGAACAACTGCTGCACTACGAAGTCCGCTCAGTCCACCTAGTCACCAGACCCCAACCAGGCCGTGCGGACTGCCCGTTATTCCAATGCAATATCTACTCGCCGATCTGCAGGCCTCCTAACCCCGAGGTCTCCTAGCCTCCAGACCGCACGAAATGTTGCTGCCGAACTGAACAGGGCGCTAGAAGCGGACAACTTATTGAACCGGGAAACTGGTGGCAGAAGAGAGACCGCCTAGCCACAACCGGCGACCAGCTGTTAACCGCTGGTTGTTGTTCGCAGAGTCTGTATTATCCTTGACCGAAATTAGAACCAAGTCCCTTGCTTTCCAGCGCTATTCGCACAACCTGCACAGCACAAACCGGTCAACCTCTTCAAATCGCGAGGATACAAAAAACCAGTCCGCAACAACTATCTGCGAGTTTACTTAGTGTTCATTCGTCGTTACTGATGATGTGACAGGGGGTCCTTTTATAGGAACGATGAGGAGTGTGGTCACCGTCCTAGCTGAAAGATATTGTACCTAATCACCTAGAGGGGGGGGGGGGTGAATAGGTGACTTAAATATTTTTAACTTTTTATGCAGAATTCAGATAATATCACAGAGTTCTAGTTACTTTATCACAGCACACAAACAGCAATCACAGAATTACACAAGCAACCAGTAGACACACAGTTTTATAGTGGTTCCCCAAGGTTTGGGTACATCCACTTTCCCCCTTCGCCTATCTAGCAGTGTACTAGATTCGGCCAAACTTCTCCACTATCTCAGATCCTCAGATCTTACACTCAGAACCCCAAAACAGGTTCCTACAACTCAGGCCCAAGGCCCTACAACTCAGCTTCTTCACAAAGCCTACACTCATCCACCAAGGCCTACACTCAGCCACCAAGGCCTACACTCAACCACAACAGGCCTACACTCAGAGATTCAAATCTCCTACACTCAGGCACTCAAGCCCTACACTCAGCCTTTATAATTACAGGCTTACAAAACTCAGATCCCTAAGGATCCTATAAGATAATATGAATACAAAATGTTAACTCTACAACTCCGAGAAAAGAGAGAAGAGTTGTGAGTTTCTTGATGAGTTCTTGGAAGAACTCAGCTGAAATCAATCTGACTTGGATTTCTTCAAAGCTTCTTGAATGTAGAACACAATAAGATTGACCTCCTCTGCAGTTGATCCTTGATCTCTGCTACTTAAGATTCAGAACAAATCTGAACCCTTCTTCTCAGCCTGGTTCCAACGGCTAACTTCTTGGATGGAGCTCTCTCTCTCCAACTACTTAGATCTTCACTAGATTCTTCAAGGAATAGCTAGATCTTCTTCTTGTTAATGATCACTCGAACTTGTGTTCAATCTACTATTTCTGTAGACAGTGTAAGCCTATTTATAGGCCTTCTTCATGGTAACCGGCTGGTCCAGTTCATAACTGATTTCTGACAACTCTGACAGGTGCAGTAGACCGGCTGGAATGGCAGCTGTCAAGTCATCCAGTCAGTTCTTGAAAATTCTGTAACTGTCTGAAAGTGTCGAGACTGTCTGTCTTTAAGTGTCGACACTTATAGACCAAGTGTCGACACAAGTTGTCTAAGTGTCGACACTAGCCTACAAGGTGTCGACACAACTCCTTGTGTGTAGATTTTATATCTCGACACTGCTTCTTCTTCATGTGTCGACACTGATATTGAGTGTCGACACAACACTTTGTTCTTCAGCACTTTGTTGACTTCTTGTAAGTGTCGACACAACTTCTTTGTGTCGACACATCTTCATGTGTTGAACTTGTCAGTGTCGACACTGCTTCTTGGTATCAACACATGTCTTCAGTGTTGATACTTGCTGAGTGTCGACACAGCTCCTTGTGTCGACACATTCTTCTTCTGTTGAGACTTTTGCTGAGTGTCGACACATCTCCTTTGTGTCGACACTTGTACTTAGAGTATTCTTGAACTTTGCTAAGTGTCGACACAGCTCCTTGTGTCGACACTTTCTTCAAGTGTTGAGTCTTCAGCTGAGTGTCGACACATTCTTTCTTGTGTCGACACTTTCTTCAAGTGTTGACTCTTCTGCTGAGTGTCGACACATTGCTCTGGGTGTCGACACTTATACTTAGACTCTGCTGACTTTTGCTGAGTGTCGACACAGCCTCCAAGTGTCGACACTTTCTGATGTAGACACAGTTTCACTGGGTGTCGACACAACTGCTAAGTGTCGACACTACTTCACTGCACTTTTCTTCATTGAGTGTCGACGCAACTCCTTGTGTCGACACTTTCTATCTGGTGTCGACTCTGCATCCCTGGTGTCGACACAAATACTCCAAATGTCGACACTGCTTGCCTGGGTGTCGACACAAGTCTTCTTAAGTGTCGACACTTTCCCTCTGGGTGTCGATACATGGACTTAGAAACTTTTCCATCTTTCCTGCAAATACTTAACATGCACAAGTAAACTCAAAACACATCAAATACATTTTGATGTATATCATTGAGTTGGGCGAGGCTTCTTCAAATCAGGTACATTTAAACCAATGTACCCAACAATCTCCCCCTATTTGGAGAAGTCATAACCCTTAGTCAATGATATACACCATACAGAATAAAATCAAGTATGATGTAAAACAGGATTATGTAATCAGGAAAGAACATAACATGTATTAAACAAACATGCATACACAGATATCATTACAGAACAATTATGAAATAGATTTAGCATATAACACATTGTTCTAATATCTTGTTATATTCATTTTCCAAAAGTTTACAAAGTGTTTAACAATCAAAATATTACAACTGTAAACTGAAGAAAATTCTATTCTATTTTTGTTCAGCCTCTTTGATCACTATCCCTTTTCCAGATTGTACTTTGGCTTGAACAGAAGCTTCATCATCTTCAGTTTCAGCAGGCTTTTTCCCTTTCAGCTCCTTCTTCTTTAGCTCTTCAGCTTTGATCTTTTGCCTCTCAAAGTAGTGATAAGGCTTGTGAAAGTACTTGCTAGGCTCCTGAGCAGTAGGAGGTAGCTTTCCCATCTTGGCCTTTCTTCTATATTGGACTATGGCTTCTTGTCTTGTCTCATGCTTTCTCCATTCCAATTTAGAAAACCATTTATTTCTGTCTTGAATATTATCTTTTGCAGCTTTCCATGCAGTTAAGATAATGTTCCTTGAAGTGGGGCTCCACTTCTCAAAGTCAGGTCTTTGTTCAACTTGCTCCCTGAACCTCTTTTTAGACAGTCTGGCTTCTTTTTCTTTCTGCAGAGCTGCTTGCATAGCCTTTGATACTGGCTGAACAACCTTCTCTATGATGACATTTTGCTGACCCCCAGGTGGGCTATACATTGATTGTATATCAGCTTGAACCATATCAAAATCTGGAGGAGGGTAGATTACTTGAGCCACTTCAGGTTGCTCCCCTCCTAGATATACAGGATGTATCCCAGATTTTGCAACATTGTCATCATCACATAAAGGAGGATAACCAAGAGTTGCTCTGATAGAATTAGATATCCACTTGGCATGATCAGAGCTGACTTTGACTAACACCCTCTCCCACTTTATGACTTCTCTTTCCATGTGATCCCTGAGATCATCCTTTTGAAATCTTACTTGAGCATCCAAATAGTTGACTCCATCTTTAAAGAAAGGTTTTAACCTTTGGAGCTTTTCTGTAATCAACTTCTGGGAGTCTTGAATTGCAGAAGTAACATCAGATAAACTCTTTTGCAATGCCTTATCAAACTCTGCCTTAGCAGTAGCATTAGAAGTAGTTAGGCCAGCAGCTATGTTCTTCATCTCAGTGATAATGACATTGTGAGATTCTGTCAAATTATCATTCATCCTGATCTGATTCTCAAGAACATACCCTTGCTTCAGTGCAATGTCATCTACTTGAGCTTTTATTTTCTCTTGATGAGTTGTCAAATATACCACTGCATTCCCTCCTTTGTGGAAGCAGTCAGTCATCTCCTTCTTATTAAGATTCATTTCAAATCTTATAGACTTAATATCCTGCGCCAAATCAAACTGTAATGATTTTTGCCCTTCATCCACATACTTCTCAATGACTTGCCTGTGCTCATCAATCTTTATTTGCATAGCAACCATCAAAGCACTGTAATCTATAGTTGGAGTTGGCTGTAGTGCTGGCTGTGGTGCTATGGTTTGCAATGCCTTCTTATAAGTCTGACTTCTTCTTTTGAAAACTTGGAACTTCCTTTTCTTAGTCCTTGTTGCCTCCTCATATTCAGAAGCTGAGGTGCTGGCTATATCTACCCTCTCCTTAGGGCTTGGAGGTAACTCCTTCTGCACTTCTGGTGCCTTCTCAGGTTCTTGCCTTGCAGGTTCTTCCAGAATTTGCACTTGCTCCGCCTCAACTGGAGCATTCTCCCCCTCAGCAGCAGCACAATCCTTGTCAAAATCTGTTTGATCCAGATTTAGGAAAAGATCTTCCATTGTATATTCTTGTGGAGAATGAGCTGGAGAAATTCTTGGCTCATCTACCACTAGATCAGAAACTACTTGAACTGTAACAGATGTGTCCTCCATGACAACATCTGGGACTTGACTATCAATTTGAGTTTGCTAATTAACATAATTTAAGGAATCAGACAATACATTATCCTCTATAGGGAAATCTAAAGCATTAAGCTCAGTGATTACCTCAAAGATGATGTTTGTTGCTTGTTCACTTTCCAGTGTAGTTGGCTCTTCTACAACTAGAGGCTCCCCCTGGATTTGATCCTGGTGTATGGGGCTAGCTTGAGATAGCTCCCCCTGCCTCTCTGCAGTATCTTGTTGAGCTGGAGATTTCACAGCATTTCCTTCTACATCCTCTTCTGGAGTAAAGACAACATGCTCTTCACTACCAGAGCTGCTAGAGGAAACCTGAGCCACTGGGGCAGTTTTCTTCTTCTTCTTTAGTGGAGTTTCCTTCTCAGAAATTATTTTCTCAGGGGTTGGCATCTCCTTAGACAAAACCCTGTCCCACCTAGAGAATATTCTCAAGTCCATTTTCCTCATATGGTTGATATTACTGCCAGCAGCTTGACCCATAACCTCTGGTATGCTACCAGCTAGGTATAAACTTATTATTCTACCCAAATTGAGTTTCTTCAGACTCTCCTTGATCTTCTCAAAGACAACAATAGACCAATCTGTGTTTACTGTGAAGATTATCCTTGTCATAAGGTTGAACATATGGGCAGATACCCTGTCATGCCCTCCAGGCTTACTTAGGATCACTTTGTCAACAATTTCTGATAGAAATTTACCCTGGTTATTCATCCCCTCCCTATTGAAAACAGATCCAATTTTCATCTTTGAATCTAGACCACACCATGTCAATGCTTCTCTGGTCTTAGAAGCAGTTACTTCATCCTCTTCTTTTGTCATTGGCAGGTTTAGAACCTTTCTCAAACTTTTGGGAGAGACTTTCACTTTTTCTCCATGGACCTTAGACATGCTCTTGAATCCAGATTCGTCTACTTTAGCTCCATTTAGGAATTCAAAGACTTCTTTCTTCCAGATTTTAGTCGGCTCAGAAACAAGGAATTCTAACCCTGAGTCAGCAACTAGGGTTATCACGTTCTTGATTTCTGGGTCTACATCCTCAAACGCATATCGCACCAGTTCGTAGCCTTCATTGACGTTCTCCTCGAGCTTTGGCGCCATTAGGGTTTGAAGAATTTGACTAGAGAGAAGAGAGGTGTCGACACACAAGTTTGGTCTCGAAACTTTAGTGAGCGTGTCGACAGACAATGGAGAAATGCTATTTATACCTTTCTAGGTTTGAAGATGAAAAGGCGGGTTAACTAACTTAAATTGTGTCGACACTGTCGATAAGTGTCGACACTGACTTATAATATCTCGACACCTGTGTGTCGACACAAGTTTAGTCAACAGATCATAAGTGTCGACACTTGTTTATGTGTCGACACCACATAACTCGACATTTAGTCGAGACTTTACTTAGATAATTCTGAGTAAAGCCTAAGTGTCGACACCACCTTGGATGTGTCGACACCTACTTATCATGTGTCGACACTAATTTTCTGAAGTGTCGACACCAACTTCCTAGATGTGTCCACACCTTTTCACTGAAGTTTAGACACCAATTTTCTGTGTCGACACAGATATCTCTGTGTGTCGACACCTTTTTACTTAGCCATTTCTATAAACTTATTCTAAGTTTATCATACCTAGTTCAATTTTAAACCTATTGAACTCAGTTTCTTCTAAGGGCTTAGTATACATATCATCTAGTTGATTATCTGTTCTAACATATTCCAGTAAAATATCTTCTTTTTCTACATGCTCCCTAAGAAAATGATATTTTATTTCAATATGTTTAGTTCTACTATGAGAAATAGGATTATTTGCTATTGATATAGCACTTGTAGAATCACAAAAGAGTGGAGTTCTACTTACCTGAATTCCATAGTCCTCAAGCTGATGTTGTATCCATAGAAGTTGAGCACAGTAACTTCCAGCAGCCACATATTCTGATTCTGCACTGGAGATAGCCACACTTGTTTGTTTCTTGCTACTCCATGAAATCAGTCTTACACCTAGGAATTGACAGGTTCCAGTTGTGCTTTTTTTGTCTTCTTTGCATCCTGCAAAGTCTGCATCTGAATAACATGTTAGTTCAAAATCCTCATTCATAGGGTACCAAAAGCCTAGATAAGGAGTGCCCTTTAGATATCTTAATATCCTTTTGACTGCTGTCAAATGAGACTCTTTAGGGCATGCTTGATACCTTACACAGACACATGTAGCATACATGATATCTGGTCTACTTGCAGTCAAATATAATAGGGAGCCAACTATCCCTCTATACAAAGTCTCATCTACAGGTTTCCCTGCATCATCCTTGCTAAGAGACATACTTGACCCCATAGGAGTCTTCATGATACTGGATGAATCCATACCATACTTCCTTATGAGTTCTAGGGTGAACTTAGACTGGCATATGGATAAACCATTCTCAGTCTGTCTTACTTGGAGACCCAAGAAGAACTTAAGTTCCCCCATACTACTCATCTCAAATTGCCCTTGCATTAGTTTTGCAAACTTTTTGCAAAGACTACTTTCAATAGACCCAAATATTATGTCATCTACATATATTTGGACTAGTATTACTTTGCCTCTGGATTCCCTAAGGAATAGAGTCTTGTCTATTTTCCCCCTTGTGAACTTATTCTCAATGAGGAAACTAGACATGGTTTCATTCCAAGCCCTAGGGGCTTGCTTTAACCCATACAATGCTTTCCTAAGTTTATAGACATGATTAGGTAGATTTGAATCAACAAAACCTGATGGCTGTTCCACATAGACTTCCTCTTTAAGATTACCATTCAGAAATGCTGACTTGACATCCATTTGGTAAACTTTAAATCCTTGAAAGGTTGCATAGGACAGGAACATCCTTATGGCTTTCAGTCTGGCTACTGGAGCAAAGGTTTGATCAAAATCAATACCTTCTTCCTGCCTATATCCTTTAGCAACCAATCTTGCTTTGTTCTTAATGATGACTCCATGTTCATCCATCTTGTTCCTAAAGATCCACTTGATTCCAATTATGTTGTGGTCTTTTGGTTTAGGAACAAGCTCCCAGACCTTGCACCTTTTGAACTGATTCAGCTCTTCTTGCATTGCCTCAATCCAATGAGGGTCTAGGATGGCTTCTTCAAACTTCTTTGGTTCAACTTGGGATAGAAAACTGGAGTAGAGTGCTGCATTCAGGTTTCTGCTCCTTGTTTGTACCCCTTGACTTGGATCACCAATGATTTGTTCTGCTGGATGATCTCTTAGATGCCTATTGGCTGGAGGCATCCTGGCTTCAGGTTGAACTTCTTCAACTTCTTCATCTTACTGTACTCCTTGTACTTCTTTTGCATTAGGTACATGTAGTACTCCCCCTGGACAGCAGCCACTATCTTCTACTTGTTGTCTTGCAGTAGGTTCTTCTTGTAAAGTGAGCTTGTCCATCTTCTTTGTTATACCTGTGGGGCTGCAAATACTACTAGACAACTCATTGTTAATAAGTCTAGTTTCATCAAATACTACATGTACAGATTCTTCTACAACTTGTGTGGACAAGTTGTAGACTCTATAAGCCTTACTGTTGTTGCTGTACCCAACAAAAATTCCCTCTTGGACTTGGCAGCAAACTTAGTCAAGTAAGACTTTTCATTGTTAAGTATAAAGCACTTATAACCAAAGATCCTGAAGTAAGATAGGTTTGGTTTTCTGCCTTTCACAAGCTCATAGGGGGTCTTGTTGTGGCTTTTAGTTATGGTAGCCCTATTAATAACATGGCATGCAGTATTAACTGCTTCAGCCCAGAAATATTCTGGTAGTGATGTATCACTTAATAGGGTCTTACCAGCCTCAATCAAGGTTCTATTCTTCCTCTCAGCAATGCCATTTTGCTGAGGTGTTCTTGGTGAAGAAAACTCTTGAAATATCCCAAATTCTTCACATAGTTTTGCCATACTATCAGACTGAAATTCAGTACCATGATCACTTCTTATTTTGACCACTGTACTAGCTAGTTCATTCTGAATTTGTTTGACAAAGCTATAGAAGACACTAGGTGTTTCAGACTTCTGTCTAAGGAAGAACACCCAGGAAAACCTTGAGTAGTCATCTACAACTACAAAGGTATAGACCTTCCTACCTAGGCTGTGAACTGACATAGGACCAAAGAGATCCATATGCAAGAGATATAAACACCTCACAACATCTTTGTTTTCAATGCTACTAAAGGTGGATCTAGTCTGCTTGCCCTTTTGACAAGCTGAGCAAATACCATCTTTAATACACTTAACTTGAGGACCATTCCTCACTAACTCTTTACTAAAGAGTTTGCCAATTGTCTTGTAGTTTAGATGGGCTAGCCTCTTGTGCCATTTGACACAATGAGAGACTGTCTCATCAGCTACAAGACATACTGGAGAACCATTGTTCTCAACCATAATGTCTAGGCAGTAGACATTCATTTTTCTATAACCAGTTAAAATGATCTCTTGATCATTTGACCTCCTGATATGACAATCATCTTTGACAAATGAGATGTCATATCCTACATCACTCAATTGACTTATACTAATAAGGTTATGTTTCAAACTTTTAACATATGCCACTTGAGTAATTATAATATAGGAGTTAGATATGTTACCAAAACCCCTGATGATCCCTTTTTCAGAACCACCAAAGGTGACTTTTGGACCATCCTTTATAGGTGTGTAGTCCTTTAGTAAACCCCTTGTTCCAGTCATATGTCTGGAACATCCACTGTCCAAGTACCATATTGGGGCATGGCCACTTGGACTCACCTGCAAAACAGATTAGTGAACCTTAGAACCCAAAGAATTCTTGGGTCCTTGGTACTGGTTAGTTTGCTTCCTAACAAAGCTACCTGTAGGTTTTCCAACAGGCAGTTTGCTACTCACTTTGACACTAGCATTGTGCCAACAGTCCATTGCAAAGTGGCCTACCTTGCCACAGCAGCAACACTCAAACTTATTGTACCTTTGCTTAGGTACAGTCTTAGCTATTTTATCTACAGCTGACTTGTTGAGAGTTGGGGATTTGCCCTTGGACTTGGACTTGACAGTCCTTACAAGTTTAGTAAACCTCAGTCCAGTTTTACCTTTGTGATGAACAAATTCATCAATTAAGGGCAGAACTGACTTTGGTTTAGAAAACCTAGCAACTAAATCTTTCTCCTTCTAAAGACTAATCTCCAGACTCTTGATTTGATCATTCTTAAATGATATAGTCCCCATCTGAATCACAGTTATGTGCTTCAGTCTGGCTATCTCATTTAGCTTTTGATCAAACATCTTCTCATAATCAATTGCAGCTATTTTGAGACTTGCAATCTCCTTAGCTTGACTCTTGGCCAAGGATTTGCATTTCTTAAATGCTTGCAACAGAACTTTAT
Source organism: Platanthera guangdongensis (assembly GCA_039583875.1). NCBI lineage: Eukaryota > Viridiplantae > Streptophyta > Magnoliopsida > Asparagales > Orchidaceae > Platanthera > Platanthera guangdongensis. The sequence goes on from CM077155.1 coordinate 11,668,480, forward strand.
ATTCATCTATCAACTGATGAATATCCTCTTCAGACTCAGATGCACTCTCATCACTTGATGATGATGAATCTGATTCTGAACTAGCACAAGAGATTGAACTTAAAGAACAATGTTGTACCTTACTAGGTCCTGGCTGCTCCAGGATTTTGTCACTTTCTGCCAATGCCATCAGTCCTTGGCACTGATTGTCCTCTTGTTTATATATAGAGTTCATGATCTGGATGAACTCTTCTTCTTCTTCCTCAGCAAACAGTCCTATATATGCCTCAACATCTGACTCAGTTTCTGATGAAGAAATATCTGACAGGCTCTTATCCTTTTTGGCAACAAAAGACCTTTCCTTCTTGCCCTTGTATTGAGTATTTTTCTTGTCATTAGACTCCTTCCTTTTCTCTGGACAGTCTGCAACAACATGTCCTTGTCTATTACAGCAATAACATACAATTTTTGAAAGAGTTACTTTGCTAGACTTGGTCTTTTTCCTGTCTTTCTTTGAAGACTTTTTATTCTGATAATAGTCTTCTTTACCCTGTGAAGTAGATGGCCTTGTCCTCCACTGTTTCTTCTTTAAGAACTTCTGAAAGTGTCTTGTGAAGGCAGCAAAGTCCTCATCACTTTCACTGCTTTCAGTCTTTCTACTTGCTGACTCATCTGATTCAGTTTCAGCTACTTTTGGTGGTGGAGTTGGTGACTTACTTCTGTACTTTCTGGGGGCTTCTGTTTTGAAGGCCACTGTCCTTTCTTTATGTTCACTTCTTGTTGATTTCTCCTCTTCTTTCCTCACCATCAACTACATCTCATAGGATAGCAGTTTTCCAAATAGTGTTGGTGGAGGAATTTCTGCCAACTTTGCCATTTCCCTAATGGCACAGATCTTGGTGTCCCAATCTTTTGTTAGGGACCTTATAAACTTATCATTGAGCTCATAATTACTGAACTCTCTGCCATAGGACATTAGCTCATTCACAATCCTATAGAACTTCTTATAGCATTCAGTTATGTTATCAGCTTTACCTTGTCTAAAACTTTCATATTCTTGGTTGAGCAAAGATTTTCTGTCTTGCCTCACTTCTTCAGAACCCTCCATATACACAATAAGAGTATCCCACATTTCCTTGGATGTCTTGCAGTGTATCAAATTCTAAAATGTAGCATCATCTATAGCACTCACTATAATATTCTGAGCCCTTTTGTCCATTGTGGCTAGAACAATCTCATCCTTTGTCATTTCAGAGAAATCCTTAGGTGTTCTCTGATTTGCATCTAAGACTGAAACCTTCATGGGCACATATGACCCTTCTTTCACTGTGATATAAATCCTAGGGTCTGAGGCTTCCATAAACAGTCTCACCCTTTCCTTCCAGATGCCAAAGATCTCTTTTCTACATATGGGTAGCTTCATAGATCCCAATTCCTTATGATTCTCGGTGGAACCCATGGTTCTTGATCTTCTTGATTCTGTAATTTTACTTAGACTGAATCTGCCAACAGGATCTACTCAGACAGTTATGTCCTTTTTGAGTAACCTCGCTCTGATACCACTTGAAAGATATTGTACCTAATCACCTAGAGGGGGGGGGGGGTGAATAGGTGACTTAAATCTTTTTAACTTTTTAGGCAGAATTCAGATAACATCACAGAGTTCTAGTTGCTTTATCACAGCACACAAGCAGCAATCACAGAATTACACAAGCAACCAGTAGACACACAGTTTTATAGTGGTTCCCCAAGATTTGGGTACATCCACTTTCCTCCTTTGCCTATCTAGCAGTGTACTAGATTCTGCCAAACTTCTCCACTATCTCAGATCCTCAGATCTTATACTCAGAACCCCAAAACAGGTTCCTACAACTCAGGCCCAAAGCCCTACAACTCAGCTTCTTCACAAAGCCTACACTCAGCCACCAAGGCCTACACTCAGCCACCAAGGCCTACACTCAGCCACCAAGGCCTACACTCAGCCACAACAGGCCTACACTCAGAGATTCAAATCTCCTACACTCAGGCACTCAAGCCCTACACTCAGCCTTTATAATTACAAGCTTACAAAACTCAGATCCCTAAGGATCCTACAAGATAATATGAATACAAAATGTTAACTCTACAACTCAGAGAAAAGACAGAAGAGTTGTGAGTTTCTTGATGAGTTCTTGGAAGAACTCAGCTGAAATCAATCTGACTTGGCTTTCTTCAAAGCTTCTTGAATGTAGAACACAATAAGATTGACCTCCTCTGCAGTTGATCCTTGATCTCTGCTACTTAAGATTCAGAACAAATATGAACCCTTCTTCTCAGCCTGGTTCCAACGGCTGACTTCTTGGATGAAGCTCTCTCTCTCTCCAACTACTTAGATCTTCACTAGATTCTTCAAGGAATAGCTAGATCTTCTTCTTGTTAATGATCACTTGAACTTGTGTTCAATCTACTATTTCTGTAGACAGTGTAAGCCTATTTATAGGCCTTCTTCATGGTAACCGGCTGGTCCGGTTCATAACTGATTTCTGACAACTCTGACAGGTGCAGTAGACTGGCTGGAATGGCAGCTGTCAAGTCATCCAGTCAGTTCTTGAAAATTCTGTAACTGTCTGAAAGTGTCGAGACTTTCTGTCTTTAAGTGTCGACACTTATAGACCAAGTGTCGACACAAGTTGTCTAAGTGTCGACACTAGCCTACAAGGTGTCGACACAACTCCTTGTGTTGTAGATTTTATATCTCGACACTGCTTCTTCTTCATGTGTCGACACTGATATTGAGTGTCGACACAACACTTTGTTGACTTCTTGTTAGTGTCGACACAACTTCTTTGTGTCGACACATCTTCATGTGTTGAACTTGTCAGTGTCGACACTGCTTCTTGGTGTCGACACATGTCTTCAGTGTTGATACTTGCTGAGTGTCGACACAGCTCCTTGTGTCGACACATTCTTCTTCTGTTGAGACTTTTGCTGAGTGTCGACACATCTCCTTTGTGTCGACACTTGTACTTAGAATATTCTTGAACTTTGCTAAGTGTCGACACAGCTCCTTATGTCGACACTTTTTTCAAGTGTTGAGTCTTCAGCTGAGTGTCGACACATTCTTTCTTGTGTCGACACTTTCTTCAAGTGTTGACTCTTCTGCTGAGTGTCGACACATTGCTCTAGGTGTCGACACTTATACTTAGACTCTGCTGACTTTTGCTGAGTGTCGACACAACCTCCAAGTGTCGACACTTTCTGATGTAGACACAGTTTCACTGGGTGTCGACACAACTGGTAAGTGTCGACACTGCTTCACTGCACTTTTCTTCATTGAGTGTCGACACAGCTCCTTGTGTCGACACTTTCTGTCTGGTGTCGACTCTGCATGCCTGGTGTCGACACAAATACTCCAAGTGTCGACACTGCTTGCCTGGGTGTCGACACAAGTCTTCTTAAGTGTCGACACTTTCCCTCTGGGTGTCGACACATGGACTTAGAAACTTTTTCATCTTTCCTGCAAATACTTAACCTGCACAAGTAAACTCAAAACACATCAAATATATTTTGATGTATATCATTGAGTTCGGTGAGGCTTCTTCAAATCAGGTACATTTAAACCAATGTACCCAACACTAGCCGATAGGATAGCCGCCCAACCTCACGACAAGCACCAAGTGCATACGCAAGCCCCAGATACACATCCAATCCGCTCTAATAAAATACTTTTTGAATTTAAATGAATTTTCATCATTACTTCTCATTTTTTGATAGTGTAATTACTTGAATAGAAATTGTATTTTAATTTCTTTGAAATAGATTATAATATATGTCAAGTCATTAAAATATAAAAATAAGGGCGTAATTGGTATTTTTGAATGATTCACCAAAGACAACTCTTCCATTATAATAGTGAAAGATATATATGCATATATAAGCTTAAGTTTTTTTAAGTCTAAAAAGCTTGAGCTGGTTCTCCCAAAATACATATCGAAATTAGGCAAATAATATATGCATTTTGTAGCTAAGAACGAGATCTACAACTTTCATGTTGAATAATTTTTTTAAAATTTGCACGGTTTAGCCAGAACCTGACCTGAAAGGTTGCTGATTTGAATTTTGAAATTTATTATTATTATATTCATTTCGAGTCAACAACCTTTCGGGCGAGATTCCGGCCAAACCGTGCAACTTTTGAACAATGTTCAACATGAAAATTGTAGATCTCGTTCTTGGCTACAAAATGCATATATTATTTGCCTAATTCCGACATATATCGTGGGAGAAACAGCTCAAGTTTTTTAGTCCTAAAAAATTTTGAGTTATATATATATATAGTGGCCCTGCCCGATCGCCGCCGGACAACCCCCGGCGGGTTTGCCGGAGGCCGGCGAACCCGCCGGTGGGCGCCGGGCAGGACGCCGGCGGCTCCGCCGGCGCCGGCGACGGAGGAGGCGTGCACGGGTTTAATTTTTCTTTTTTCCGTTTTTTTAATTTTTTATATATTTAAATAAATTATATTATTAATAAATTATTAAATAATTATTTAAAAAATCAGAAAATTAAATTTTCAAATTAATAAATAACTTTAAGATTTAAAAATTGTATGCCGGACGAGCGAAACCCGCCGGGGGGGCGGGCGAAGCCCGCCGGAATGCCAAGCGGGCAAAGCCCGCTTGGTTGCGGGCGAAGTCCGCATGGTTGCGGGCGAAGCCCGCAGCGACGCATCGAGAACGGGCGGAACCCGTTCGAAGATGCTAGTATATATATATATATATATATATATATATATATATATATATATATATATATATATATATATATATATATATATATATATATATATATATATCTTTATACTATAAGGGAACTCAAAAGTAGCCATGGTGTAACATTTCGTTCCCCAAAATGCCCTCAAATTTTTTCTTTATTTCAAAATTAGTTGGTTTTTTTGTCATTTGGTTCCCGCAAGCATTGACCCTCATGAATTGGCCGGCATCATTTCATTTCACCCGCCCCACTGCTTTCTTACTTTCGGCAAAACCACGGATAGCAGGCCACATGCTGTTTTCATCATTTGAACTTGGCTGGCAAGACTTCTCCCGCAAGGAAACTCTCCTCCTCGACTGCCACCCGCCGAAAGAGGCCGCTACCTTCAGGAGACCATGCTACCTTCAGGAGACCACGCTACCTGTCAGAGCTATACCTCCTCCACAAAGCCTTCTCTACATAATCAGGGCTTCCTCCTAAGCAGAGCCTCCTCCGCATGACCGCAGCTCCTCAACAGAGCCTCCTTCCCAGGACCGCAGGTCCCCCTCCGTTGAGCCTCCTCCGCAGGACCGCAGCTCCTCCTCGGCTCTTCTCCGCCCGCATCAACGTCGGACGCCTCCGCATCGACCCGGATCTCCTCCGCCCGCATCAACGCCAGATCTCCTCCGCCCGCATCAATTCCGGATCTCCTCCGCCCGCCACTCCACTCCAGCGACAACTACACACGTCGAGCCGGATCAACTCCGCCCGCATCAACGCTCCCGGCCCGGATCTCTTCGCCGCTGGGAAGATCATTTGCCGCGAAAATAAGGCAGACCCCTCCTTCACGGTGGGATTATTTCTGGATTCGGGATCCACATGTTTTAATAACTTTAAATAAAAAGATAAACTGAGATGTGATTTGCTATATTTATTAGCGCAAGCTCTGATACAAAATCTCATGTTATGAACAAAGTAATGAAGATTTCTTTTTTGTATTGCAAGGGCCGTGATATTATTGCTGCGTTTTGTTTTTTTTGTATCTTTATGAAAATGCATTGATATGGAGCATGAGAGAATGTGCTGATATTTAATTTTTTTCAAGAATGAGTTTTCGTTGAAGCTTCTAATTATTTGTAGGCTTGCCAAAAAAATTATCTCATAGGGATGAGTAAGCTCAAAGAGATTCAAAACTCCATTTATCCTCTGTACCTCAACAAAAAAATGGGAGCAAGATATTATAGTAATGTTGAGGATTGAGCCAAGATGTTTTTTAATTCCTTTTTCCTTTTACCAAAGCAATTTCACACAAAAAATTGCATCATAACAGAGGAGAGGAGAACAAAAAATGATGAGCTAAGCACTGAGATTAAATAAGTTTCTGTTTTTCTTCCTATTTTGAATAAACCGAGCGCAGCTTTTGTTCTGTTTTGTGATCATGTTCTGTTTTATGTTCATTCGTCGTTACTTAGCTCTGCTTTTGTTTTTGGTTTTTTGTTCATGGTACATCTCAATTTATCTTTTGTGAGACAAGATATACAAATGCATCTTTTGTGAGACATTCCTATTCAACAGTAGTGAAGTAAGAAAATTTTATCCGATTTTTTTAACTTGCATTTCATGTATATACTGATTTGACCTTATAATATTCATAGTCTATTTTCTATTTTTTTAGTTTGCCTCCTATCATGTCTCTGGCTCTCTGCTCCGGACGAATGTCGCTGCTCCCGACAAATATTGTCATCCACGATGAATGTCGTCGCCCTCGATTAATGTCACCGCCCACAACCAATGTCACCGCCTCCACCAATGTCACTGCCTCCACCAATGTCGCCCCCCCGCACCCCCCCCCCCCCCCCCCGACCAATGTTGCCGCCCCCGACTAATGTCGTCTCCCCCGACCATTGTCGCCACCCCCGACCAATGTCGCCGCCCCCAACCAATGTAGCTGCCCCGACCAATGTTGTCGCCCCCGACCAATTTTGTCACCCTTCATAAATTTCGCCGCCAAGATAAATGACTCCCCTCACGACCAATATCGCCCCCACAACAAATGTTCACCCTCACGTCAAATGATGCCCGATGACAAATGTCGTTCCCACAACAAATGTCGCTCCATCGACAAATGTCGCTCCCACGACAAATATTGCCCGCACGGGGTCCCCGTGCACGACTGCTTGTATATATATATATATAGACACACACACACCCTATTTGTGATTGATTGAAGATGAAACAGCTAGCGTTGAAAAAGAGGCATTTCTTGAAAAAGAGGCATTTCGGTACCCACAGCAATGCCAATAGAAAGAGTGTGGGAATGAAGAAACAGATTTAGGAATTATTGCTTTAGGAGTCTATACTACATGTGTCATATATTCAAAGTTGCACATTTATACTTTCACTCACACTCATGAAGACAGCTAACGTATGCTCCTTTACATACTCAAATCATAAATGCTCAAATAAGTTCACTTCAAAAAGACTGAAACATGCCCACTTATGCACTCTTCCTTAGTTCGGGCTCAACTTTGACACAATTTTAGGCTTGTTTGGGCTTGATCAGGACTTCATTTGATGCAGTTGCGGTGCATGTTTGAGCGGTGATTGTTTGAAACTACGACACTAAGGCCTCCTTTGTTTAGGCGGTGGCGGGCGGAACTGGTGGGAGCAAACCTGACTTTTGAACCGGAGCAGAGGAGGAGCCGCTCCAGACGGAGCTTTTTGCTCCGTTTTTCAGGGCACGACGGGGGCATACGGAGCAAACACCGTCGGAGACCGTTTGGTTACCCGCTGCCCGGCGGCGTTTGCACCAAACGGCAGGAGGAAAAGAGGAACCAAATGAACCCTAAAAATAGTAGTGACATTTTACTTGCATTTGAAATTTTCATGATAATTTGTGTTTAAAAAACAGTATTGATTATACATGCACAAACACTACATGCATGCATTATTTCCGTGTTAACACGCTCCAAATAATTTTTTGAAGGAGGGAGATATATAGTTCAAAAAAGGAAATGAGAGAAAACTTTTCACCAAGAAAAAAAATGATCAAATTAATATAAATTTTATATTAGGATGTATAATGCATCCAGTTTATCTTTTCAGCCACTCAAATTAAATTATGGCATAAATACAATTTACAATGCTTAATCACATTATATATGCTAGCGGTTGTAACCTGCATAAATATATTCATCATAATCTTTAGTGTCTATTCATTTGTATCACAGAAAACAAATCTTGGCTCCCTGATGCTGTTTTGGAACGTGTAGATGCTGCCTTCCTCCTACACTATCGTCGTGATCACTCATCGGTGATGAGTGTTTTTGACCGGGGGAGGATTGATGGCGTCGTCCCGCAAATGCTTGAAGATATCCGCCGCCACAATCTCCACTCGCGGCCGCGTCGCCGCTACATTGAAGACAACTGAAAGCTAGGGGTTAGATCTGGTATACTCTGGGGGGGGGGGGGGGGGTGAATAGAGTATCCTTAGGTTTTTAAAGAGTTTTGCTATAAAAAAACATAGTCCTAAAATAATATGGTCTCACACAGACACAACAAATATAAGTTATCACAAACATAACAACCTAACTAGCACATGCACAACAAGAACAAAAGAAAAGAGCAACCCAGACAACACAGGAATTTTATAGTGGTTCCCCAACCTGGGTACATCCACTCTTCTACCACCATGGTAGGAATTCACTCAGGTTTTTGATCAGGTGACTGCCACCAATGAGCTTTTGATCTGGTGCTCAAAAACCAAACCTCAAGTCTTTTGATCAGATGACTTGCAACCAGGAATAACTTTTGAAGGGAGTTAAGAACCCTTTATACAGTGGGGGATGAGAGAGTGATTTTGTTGTTAAATTTTCTCAACGTGGTCAGCAAGGTAGCCCAAACGCCAAATTAATATCTTCGGAACTACACAGTTCTCACGTTGAACCAGCGGAAAACCAAGGAACAAATGTTAATCCCAACAAACAATGGAAGCACAAGCAGATCTTTTATTTATTCAGTTCTTTATGACACGAGGCATATATAGCGCGACATGATTTCGCTAGTACAACAGCTGTAAACAGAAAACACCAAAACCCAAGCCGGGCGGATAGCACCGGAGTCCGCCGAGACCGCCGAGGTCGCCGAGTCCGCTGAGATCGCCCGAACTTAGCTGCAATCCGCCGAATAGCCACGGAGTCCGCCGAAGCCACGAGGCCGCGCGAACACACCATTATTCGTCTCCTGCTGAGGCTGAATTGAGGAACACCCCCTACCCGCCTGAAGCCGGCGGACAGGTTATTGAAGCTGGCAAAGATGAAACAGAGCTGACAAGCCGCAGAGCGACCTCCTGCTGAATCCGCAGAGACCGCACACTTCCAAGTACTTGACCGAAGTCACAGCCAAACTCCTGGCTCCTTGAAGCTACCCGTGCGACCTGCACACAGCAAACGTCAGCACTGAAACAAACCGCGCGGACAGACAAACTGAGACCGCAGCTCCTTGCCCAACCCAACTTACTGTTCACTCAAGTTACTGTAGACCTGCTAGGGGGGTCTTATTTATAGGCGAGGTGAGGAGTCTGGTCACCGCCCTAGAGATAGAGACACCGCCCCAGCCCGCGCGATAGCAAAACACCGTCCGCAGAGTCCGCAAGGACTTAGCCGGATACCAAGGAAAACCGCCAGGAGCAAGGCAACATTGGCGAACCCTCTCCAGTCCGCCCAAGCTATACGGACAAGGCTTCAGCCCGCAAAGCTCCAACCACTGCAGGACAGCAATCCCCCTTCAATGACAGTCCGCCCAAACCCGTGGCAGTCCGTAAGACACACACCTCAATCTGCCACAAGTCCACAAGCAAAGGCAGATAACAACAGTCCGCCCGGTCACAGCGGACTTGGCGGATACCGCGGACACCATGGTCTTGGCACAGAGTGTGACCAAGTACAAAACCATCAAAGGCCAATGCGAGCATGGCGGACACAAATACCCGTCCGCCAAACACCCTAGCACAGACCGCCAGCAGTCCGCAAGATCCTCGCACTCCTGCCCAACGTAGCAACCATCCCCGGACTCCGAAACCAGTTCGCCAATGACCTCCATAGCAAAGCACCTGCTGTACCACCAGAGCTCGACAAGGCCTCAGCCAAGCTCTAAGCCCAGTCCGCAACAGCCCAAACCGCGGACACACCAGTCCGCAAGCTTCCCGCGGACATGAGCCAAACTGCCAAACAGCACAAGCTTGCACCACGACCACTGAGTAATGCACCAGTCTGCAAGCCTCCATCCGCTCTGGCCGCTCCTTGGTAAAACCACAGCCAATGCCTTATCCGCAGATACGAGGCCGCATAGTCTGCGGACTCCATGCAAACAACCCGCTCAGAAGACAGCCGACTTCCACTAGACTTTCCACCAGGCCGCACATCACAGTCCGCCCAGTCCGCCTAGTCTGCCAATGCTGTCCGCCCAGGCCGCCCGGCCTGTCCCGTCAACCACTTCCACTTCACAAATTTCAACACTCCCCCTTGAAGTGGGAAGTGGTGACCAAGCCCAGCAAGCTGTGCAAGCGTTCAAAGGGCCCCTTCGACAGTGGCTTCGTGAAGATGTCAGCAAGATTATCTTCACTCCGAACATGCCCGACCAGCAGAGATCCTTCCAACACCTTCTCCCTGATGAAATGGTGATCAATCTCTATATGCTTGGTCCTGGCGTGACACACTGGATTGTTAACCAATTTGAGAGCACTCTCATTGTTACCCTGGAGTAAAGTATTCCCTTGCACTTCTTCATGAACATCCTCTATAAGCCTCCTCAACCAAACAACTTCCCGAGCAGCCAAGGCTGAAGCCTTATACTCCGCCTCCGTGGTTGAAACCGACACCGAGTCCTGCTTCTTGCTACACCACGAGATGCTAGCTGAACCGCAAGTGAACACATAACCTGAAGTAGACCTTCGATCATCCGAATCACCGCCATAGTCAGCATCCGTGTACCCGAGCAACGCAAACTCCGAGTCCCTTCCATAGAGGAGTCCCATGTCAGAAGTCACCTTGACATACTTCAGAATTCCCTTTGCCGCCACTAGATGAGATTGTCTTGGTTCAGCCATATACCGACTTACTCGGCCAACAACATAAGCAATGTCTGGCCTTGTAATCGTCAGGTAAATCAAGCTCCCAACAAGAGCCCTGAACACCAAGGGATCATGAAGAACCCTTCCCTCATCTCGTCGAAGCTTCAGCCCAGGTTTTAGTGGAGTAGAGCACTTCTTCCATTCGCCCATGCCGAACCGCTTCACAATGCGATCAGCATACCCTTTCTGGCAAATGAGAACCCCGCACTCCTTCCTCTCCACTTCCAGACCGAGAAAGTGATGCAACTCTCCCAAGTCTTTCATCTTGAAGCGTATAGCAAGCTCAGCCCTGAGCCTTGCTACTTCCCCCTCTGAATTCCCTATGATGATCATGTCATCCACATACAGCAGGACCAAGACTCGTAGCTCTCCCTTCTTCTTGACGAACAAGCTTGAATCCGAGTTAGAAGCAAGGTATCCACAGAATTGCAAGTACTCTGCAATCTTCCCATACTACGCTCTAGGAGCTTGCTTCAACCCATAGAGAGCCTTCCTGAGTTTGCAGACATAGTCCGGATGCTTTTCAGAGACAAAACCAAGCGGCTGATCCATGAAGATGTCCTTGTCAATCTCTCCGTAAATAAAGGCATTCTTCACATCGAGTTGCCACAACCTCCATCCCTTGCTAGCAGCCAAGGCGATCACCACTCTTACTGAAGTCATCTTCGCAACTGGACTGAATGTCTCCTCATAGTCTTCTCCATACTCCTGTGAGAATCCTCTAGCGACCAGGCGAGCCTTGAACCTATCAATGCTCCCATCAGCCTTCTTCTTCAACTTATACACCCACTTGCAAGTAACCAGAGTAATGCTATCAACCTTAGTCACAAGATCCCAGGTTTCATTCTTCTTCAGAGCATCAATCTCTTCTTTCATGGCACTTTCCCACTCCTTCACTCCAGTGGCCTCGTTGAAGTTTGTAGTCTCTCGCTCATCCAGAGGACGTGCAAAGAAGCAGGAGACAAAGCTCACTGCATTAATTCCCATCACAGTATCGAGCTGGTGGCTTAACCACCCTCTTCGATCTCCGAACGGTCGGCTCCTTGCTCACTGCTTCCATTGCTTCTTCGGGCTCCACTCCTACCTGGGGCAAGCATTAAGCAGTGCTCCCCCTGCTTCCTGAGCCAGAAGGCTCAGCCTCAGAGTTAGAAGCAACAGGAGCTGCTGGTGAAGCAGCAAGCTCCTCTTCCAAGCCTTCAGCAGCCACCACCGGTGCTTCATCAACCTTGTTACTTCTGGTTAGCTCCACCGAGCCACCTCCATATGACGTCAGCTCGTCAAAGACAACGTCTCTTGATACCACGAACTTCTTCGTCACAGGGTCCATGCATTTCCATCCCTTCTTCTGCTCATCGTAGCCAACAAAGAAAAGTTTCCTTGCCTTCGCATCCAGCTTTGTCCATGAAGCATCCGGGACATGCACGTAGCAAGTTGAACCGAACACCCTAAGGTGTCCCACACTCGGCTTCTCCTTCAGCAACAGCTCAATAGGAGTCTTCATGTTGATAGGGCTGAGCGGCATCCGGTTGATAACATACGCAGCACAAGACATCCCCTCCGCCCAAAAAGATCTTGGGATATCTTTCGCATGAAGCCAGCATTTGCAGGTCTTCGTCAGATGACGGATCTTCCGCTCTGCTACCCCATTTTGTTGTGGAGTGTGAGCACAAGTAAGCTCTCGTTGGATCCCGTGCTTCCTGCAGAAGTTAGAAAACTCGGAGGAGACAAACTCACCCCCATTATCAGTTCTAAGCTTCTTAATCTGCAAGCCAAGCCGGCCTTCTAACAACTCCTTAAACTCCACAAACAAATGGAAGGCTTCCGACTTCTCCTTTAAGAAGTACACCCAAGTATACCTTGAGTAGTCATCAACCAAGACAAGCATGTATCTGCTTCCACGAAGGCTGGCAGTAACCGTCAGTCCCATCAGGTCGCCATGAATGCACTCCAATGGTTTCTTGATCCTTGTTTGTGATTTATCAAACGGAAGGCGATGTGCCTTACCGTATTGACAGCCCGCACAAACATGCCCATAACCAAAGGAGGACAACTTAGGCAACCCCTTCACCAGACTTCTACTCGCCATCGCCTTCAGCTTTTCCATGCCAACATGCCCCAGCCTCTCATGCCAGATAACAGCGCTATCATTGACCCTCATCCGATCAACATAATAATTGGTGGCAAGAACAAACAAGTTCTTCACCCTCCTCCCTACATGAGCAACATCAGCTTTTACCGCTGATACGTTGCGAAGGAACCTCACGCAAACAGAACGTGATACCCAGCGTACACCGCATTGGTCACTGAGAAGAGGTTCTTCTTCATGCTCGGCACGTGATACACACTCCTTAACGTGAGTGGCCCCTGATCACTACCCAAAGATACGACCCCCTCTTTCTCTACTGCATAAACAGTATTATCAGCAGTGATAATAGCTTCATTACCTGAGTACACCTGCATGGAGGTGAACTTCGACTTGTCTCTAGTGAGGTGATGACCACACCCGGAGTCCACGATCCACTCGTCGTTGAAGTACTCAGCAGACACGGCCCGGACACAAGTGCCCGTCATAAAAGCTCCGCCCCATTCTGCTTCTTCACTTCTCGAGCAAGCTTCCTCCTTTCCCGCAGAATGCCCAGGCTGCAGTTTGACCTTGCAGTCCCGCTTGAAGTGCCCTCGCTGATGACACCTGTAGCACTTCAAATTCTTCTTCCAGTCCTTAGGAGCATTGCTCCTCTCCGGCTCATATGAAGTTGAAGTCTCCTTCTCACCAACGACCTGCACCTTCTTCTTCTTCTTCTTCCCTTCCCATCCTTTCTTCTTGCCTGAGAAGAGAGCTTCGCTGCCTTCCTGATTCAGGTTCACTCCAGCCATTTGCCTTGCCAAGCTCTCCTACGATGCAAGCAGATTCTCCAGCTCCAGCAATGACGGCTGAGTAGCCTACCCTTGAACAGATGTGACAAAGGCCACATACTCCTTCCGCAAGCCGCGGATAATGTGGCTTTTCATCTTAGCCTCAGAGATAGGCTCATTAGGATCCAGTGCCGACAGCTCAGCACACAAGCTCTTCATCTTTAAGAAGTACTTCGAGATGGAAAGGTCTCCCTGAGTTGCCCTGGCCAACTCATTCTCCAGGAACTAAAGCCGCGTCACATTCTTCCTATTGAACAACTCATCAATGGTTGTCCAAATATCAGCAGCCGACTCACATCCAACGATGTTATCAAACAGTTCCGGAGACACGGCCCTCTTCAAAATGAACTCCGCCTTAGCATTTGTTCTTATCCAGAGCCTAACCTGCTCAGCAGTACCGAATGCAGCCGTGACTTCCTACCTGTCGTCACCACCGACGACTTCCCACAGCTTCTCACCAAGAAGATAACTCTTCATGCACGACTTCCACTTCTTAAAGTTAGTCAGCATTAAGATTTCAATGACCAGACCTCTTGCAAAGCTCCCTTCCATCGCAACACCTGTTGGCAACCTTTCAGAAGCTCCGAGCAACAACACAGGTTGAGCACCACTCAATCACTGAGTAACAACACTGGTTGACTTCCGCTCACACAACTGAACCTCACTCTGATACCATGTTAAATTTTCTCAACGTGGTCAGCAAGGTAGCCCAAACGCCAAATTAATATCTTCGGAACTACCCAGTTCTCACGTTGAACCAGCGGAAAACCAAGGAACAAAGGTTAATCCCAACAAACAATGGAAGCACAAGCAGATCTTTTATTCATTCACTTCTTTACGACACGAGGCATACATAGAGAGACATGATTTCGCTAGTATAACAGCTGTAAACAGAAAGCACCAAAACCCAAGCCGGGCGGACATCACCGGAGTACGCCGAGACCGCCGAGGTCGCCGAGGTCGCCGAGTCCGCTGAGATCGTCCAAACTTAGCTGCAATCCGCCGAATAGCCACGTAGTCCGCCGAAGCCGTGAGGCCGCGCGGACACACCGTTATTCGTCTCCTGCTGAGGCTGAACTGAGGAACACCCCCTACCCACCTGAAGCCGGCAGACAGGTTATTGAAGCTGGCAAAGATGAAACAGAGCTGACAAGCCGCAGAGCGACCTCCTGCTGAATCCGCGGAGACCGCACACTTCCAAGTACTTGACCGAAGTCACAGCCAAACTCCTGGCTCATTGAAGCTACCCGCGCGACCTGCACACATCAAACATCAGCACTGAAACAAACCGCGCAGACAGACAAACTGAGACCGCAGCTCCTTGCCCAACCCAACTTACTGTTCACTCAAGTTACTGTAGACCTGCCAGGGGGGGTCCTATTTATAGGCGAGGTGAGGAGTGTGGTCACCGCCCTAGAGATAGAGACACCACCCCAGCCCGCGCGATAGCAAAACACCGTCCGCAGAGTCCGCAAGGACTTAGCCGGATACCAAGGAAAACCGCCAGGAGCAAGGCAACATTGGCGAACCCTCTCCAGTCCGCCCAAGCTACGCGGATAAGGCTTCAGCCCGCAAAGCTCCAACCACTGCAGGACAACAATCCCCCTTCAATGGCAGTCGGCCCAAACCCGAGGCAGTCCGCACGACTCACACCTCAATCCGCCACAAGTCCATGACCAAAGACAGATAGCAACAGTCCGCCCGGTCACAGCGGACTTGGCGGATACCGCGGACACCATGGTCTTGGCACAGAGTGTGACCAAGTCCAAAACCATCAAAGGCCAATGCGAGCATGACGGACACAAACACCCGTCCGCCAAACACCCTAGCACAGTCTGCTAGCAGTCCGCAAGCTCCTCGCACTCCTGCCCAACGTAGCAACCATCCCCGGACTCCGAAACCAGTTCGCCAACGACCTCCACAGCAAAGCACCTGCTGTACCACAAGAGCTCGACAAGGCCTCAGCCAAGCTCTAAGCCCAGTCTGCAACAGCCCAAACCGCGGACACACCAGTCCGCAAGCTTCCCGCGAACATGAGCCAAACTGCCAAACAGCACAAGCTTGCACCACGACCACTGAGCAATGCACCAGTCCGCAAGCCTCCATCCGCTCAGGCTGCTCCTTGGTAAAACCACAGCCAACGCCTTATCCGCAGATACCAGACTGCATAGTCCGCGGACTCCATGCAAACAACCCGCTCAGAAGACATCCGACTTCCACTAGACTTTCCACCAGGCCGCACATCACAGTCCACCCAGTCCGCCTAGTCCGCCAATGCTGTCCGCCCAGGCCGCCCGGCCTGTCCCGTCAACCACTTACACTTCACAAATTTCAACATTTGTCTTCTCTTTCTCAGATACAACTGAGAAGACTCTAGTGGAAAAATGATGTTAGCAAAGGCTCCTCCTGAGATATAGAATAGTTCAGGAAGTTGAAGCCTTGTTGCAGGGTGATAGGTCTTCAAGCTTTTGCTTTGACCAGAAGAACTTCAGGAACTTCTTGACAGATAGAATGTTTGTTGTCCTTTGAAGAATCCTGGAATAAAGACAGGAGAAGTCTCTTGATTTAAATGGTTGTTGTTCTTCTTCTTCTTTAGCTTGATGTTCTTTTTCTGGTCTATGGCTTGTTTCTCTATATCTTTGTGCTCTGTATTCTCTTTGTATCAGAGTGCTGTTGAGAGAGAGAGAGGAAGATCCTTATTCTCTTTGTATTCACCGTCCTCAGGAAGAGAAAGAAAATTCCTTTTATATTTTCCATATGAATTTCCTTTTGAAATTTGAATTCCTTCATTTAATGCTGACGGCCTGGAGAATATTTGCATTGATTGATTTCCCCAACTGTCCCATGGAAAAATGGCAAGCAATAATCCTGATGAAGACCATAATCAATGCTTGCTTCTAACGGTAATATTCAGAGAATATTTGGCATTGATTACTCAAGAATTATTGCAATAGAAAAGGGACAGAGAGAGGGAAATTTCTAAGTCTGGAACTTTACAGAATTCGTTGAGCAGATAACAAAATTCGTCGATCTGTGTCCAGAGTTCGTCGAGCTGAGAAGTCAAGTTTGTCGACCAGATAATAGTTGTTCGTCGAACTGAGATCCAAGATCGTCAACCTGAGGACAGACAACTGCTTTCTCTGGAACCTTTGCTAATTATGTGCATCAAGATCGTCGAGCTGAGAATATAACTTCGTCTACTGGTGTTCAGAATTCCATGTTTCTTGGACCTAAGAATGTTGAAGTAACATGTCCAGAAATCGTCGACCTCAGAACTGGGTTCGTCGACCTGAGAACTAGTTTCGTCGAGCTGAGAACTTCTAACTGCTACTTGAAAAATCTTGCCAAGACTGTTCTCTAAGTTCGTTGAGCTGAAAAGGTGAATTCATCGACTAGAGTGTGATACTGGACTTAGAATACTTGGATGTTTTTTGGAATTAGATGTTAAAGTAGAATATCCAGCAATCGTCGATCTGAGAACTAAGTTCGTCGAGATGAGAGCTAAGTTCGTCGACTGGAGCTAAGTGTGAAGAATTCTGGACTTGGACTGTTGAAGTATACTCTGGAAATCGTTGACCTGAGATTCAAGTTTGTCGAGCTCAGCTCAGAGAATTTTCTCTAAGTTCGTCGAGCTGAGCATGACTTTCGTCGACCTGAGTTCGACGAACGTCGAACTCATTTTCCGAGTCTTTGAAATTTCTTTTCAGTCTTGAGTCTTTTGCAGTCTGTTGCTGGCTGGTCCATGTAGTGTTGACTCTAAGGACATGACCTATACTCTAGGACACACACATAACCCTAGCTATACATGTTGGGTCAAACATCCTAACTTAGTGAACCTAGCTCAAATCCAACTAGGGATCCAACAACAATAAAGATATTCGCCACTACGACCTTCGCGCATAGCCTCGTATGGTCGCATCACTCTTGGGTTCACGCCGCATAGCTCTTTGAATAACCTTTATTAGTGCTGTTTTAGTTTAATAAGTTTAATTTTTAGCTTAAGTTTCATTTGGTCTAATCAACATATTAGATTAGTTTGGTCGCGTAGCTCTGTTTTGTTAGATGTTTTATTATTGTAAAATAATGTTTAAATATGCTGCTTAGTGGTGAAATGAGAACAGATAAGATTTGGACAAAAAAACTCCCGTGAAGCTTTCTTCCTAGGGTTAGCCGTGAGCTGAGCGACTCAGCCGCCCCTCCTCCGCCGGCGTGTGACTCGCCTAATCCGTCGTCGGTGCGACTCCGACGAACTCCCCTCCCGGTGGTGTGACTCCATCGTCCCTTGGCGCGAAACCCAGAGATACTTCCTACCCGACAGCCGCCGCCCAATCCCGTTCCCGCGGCCGTCCTCCTTGTCGGTCAACTCCCAGCTCCGGCTGAACAACATTTCAGTTTTGTACAACCCTCCTTCACGATTTCCAGATCTGAGAACTGAACCACTCTCACCAACCTCGCCGCTGACCTCTTTCCCACACCCGGCCGACCCTCTGGGTCTCGGCATCGCTGCTCCGCCGCTGGGAGTCCCCCAGTGCGACATCATTGAAGTGTTGGCTAGGAACTCATCCGCTCGGGGTGACTCTGGTAGATCCGTGGTAGAGAGTCACTTCACTGAAAACTCCTAGTGAGCTTGGTGTAACGAATTTCTCTACTCTCTTGTGTGTGATTCTTCGTAGGTAATTTTGTGTGGTGAACGAGGCCGGCGTTGCCTTCGAAACCATTGAATTTTCACGGGTTTTAAATCGAAGCTTTTGTGTGTTTTCCGATTGTTCTTGATAATTAAAGGATTGGGTAAATCCTTATTGTGACATTGATTGGAGTAATCTTATGCTTTCGTTCTTTTTGGGAGTAAACACGACCATTTTCTGAATTGTCGTTTTGGTCGGGTTTCTCTTGGTGTGTATTGTGCTTGTGCTGTGATTAAGTTAATAATATTGAAGTGGTTGAAATTTCTCGTGCGCCGTGATTGAGCAAAAAAGGCTTGAGTGAACCACCGTGTGAATCGCCACTCACACCCCACCGCATAGGCCTGCATCAACTAGTCTGTCGACGCTTTCTTCTTTGGGCGTTGAGTGAGCTGTCCTCACTCAACGCTTCTGGACTTGGCCAGAATTCTTGACAGATCTTCAGATGCTTTGACTTCTTGAGCTTGACTCAATGCTTCTTTCTTTAGGAATTGAGTGAGCTGCCCACACTTAGTGCTTCTGAACTTAACCAGAATTATTCTCTGCCAATGCTGAAGCTTTGACTATCTTATCTTTACACAACTCTTCTTATTGTATGGCATTGAGTGAACTGTCCTCACTCAATACTTCTGGACTTAACCAGAATTCTTCCTTACCAATGTTGATGTTTTGACTATCTTGTCTTTACTCTTCGTTTCTTGTTGTATGGCGTTGAGTGAACTGACCTCACTCAACATCTATGGACTTAGTCGCATATCTGTTTTGCAAACTGTTGGGCTTTGACTGTCCATGTTTTACTCGGCGCTTTTTGACATCTGGCGTTGAGTGAACTGACTTCACTTAATGCTCGTGGACTTAGAAAATTTTCTATCTTTCCAGCATCCTTCCTTGATATCTGACGTTGAGTGAACTGACTTCACTCAATGCATGTGGACTTGGACAAATTTCTGTCAGTCTAGCATTCTTCCTTATGTCCACCTGACACTCTCGCTTAGACAACATGTGTAAACTTGTTCCAAAGAACATCTTGTACACATTGAACTTGAACATACATCAAATAAAATTATGCTCTTAGTATTGATGGTGATGCATCTTCAAATCCAAATTCAAGGAACATTGAAGGGAAATATTCCCAACAATCTCTCCCTATTTGAATAAGGCAAAACACACAACGATACTAAGATGCATTAACACATAAAACATATCAATTTAATGCAGTTGTAAGCTTGTTCAAAGTTCTCCAATTCAATGCAGTGACTCAACATGTTAAGTACTTGCCTTCCTCATACCACTTGAATGTTTCCAAGTAATATGCACTGATTCAGCATGTAGTCATTGCTCTCCTCATATTACTTAAAGCACTTTTCTCATACCACTTGGAAGTGGGAAAGTAATATGCACTGACTTAACATATAGTAATTGCTCTCCTACTCCTCTAAGTATATGCACTTACTCAACATGACTTGGTCATGTCAAGTATTGCTCTCCCACTCCTCTCACTTTCTGGTTTCTTCAAAAATGCATTTATCTAATGAGGGAGGTGAAAGGATCATGAGTGAACATTTCTCTTGATTCTAGCCTTATTGCACTACACTAGTGATCATACTATTTGAATAGACATCATACCTCTTGTTTTGATACCATTGGTGCATCTCTTCAACACAACCACTTGAAAATTGAGTGGTCCATCCTTGATCAACTTGAGCTAATGGCACTCCTCCGCATTTATGACTTCTGTAGAAGCAACTATAGATAGGGAGGTACTAACCTTCTCTATTTTCCTCTTCTCCTTCAACAACTTTGTCTTCTCAGTAGTAGCATTCCACCTTAGAGTTAGAGAAATTTATGACAATGTCATAAAGAATCTCTGGTACAGGGTGTTCAGGGTTGATCTCCCCCTCAGTCTGTGCACTGTCCTTAGGACATACATATCAACATTGTTGATCTATGATCCACTATTGTAGCTGCTGGACTTGCTCCCCCAAAATAGGAGCATCTTGACTTGCTCCCCCTTAGCAGGAGCAACTCAAACTTGAAGGTGTTGAACTTGACTTCATCTAGTGTGTTAGTAAAGATGTTAGCCACTTGCTTGTCTGTGGGGACAAACTCAAGACTTATGTGTTCCCTCTCCACATGCTCCCTAATAAAATGATATCTAATATCTATATGCTTAGTCCTGGCGTGAAAGACAAGATTCCTAGCAATGGAGATTTCATTAGTTGACTCATAGAACATGAGAGTTTTACTTATCTTGATGTTGTTGTCCTGGAGCTGATGTTGGATGCACAACAACTGTGCACATCAGCTCCCTATAGGTATGTATTCTGACTCAACAATGGATGTAACTTCTGGCTACTCCATAAAGTCAGCCTTCTCCCTTGGAATTGATAATTTTCATCCTTGCTTTTTCTATCTTCCTTGCACCCTGCACAGTCTCTTCTTGATCATTGTCTACCCCCTTTATGACTTCTTTAGATACAGCTGCAGTCGGGATTTCATATAGCTGTAGTCAGGGAGGTTATGACATTCTCATCTTTTTGAGTAGGAAGTTTTGTTGAAATCTCCCCCCTCAATCTATGCATTTTCTATAGGAAGTTGCTGACTTGTATCAACTATAGCTATAGTAAACCAACTGTTCTTGAACTGATTGTACTTACTCTCCCACAGTAGATGCAACCATCTGGGTAGTCTTCCCCTCAACCCCAGCAATGTTCATAGGTACAAGCTGATCTTCATTAGTATTGCTGATCTATTCTGTGTTGGAGGTACTCTAGGTAAGACTTAAGCTTGTCCAACAACCTAGACTGAACTTGCTCCCCATCAACAGGAGCATCTAGCTTGACAGTCTCCCCCTCAATATTTGCACAGATCCTGTCCACAATACCCACTGACTTACACTTGGACAATCTTTACTACAGGTTCATAAGATATTGAAACCTGAGCATCCTTATCTCTTTATTTTTCCTTAGAATAATCTGACATCTGAAGATCATATATCTTTTCCTTACTGCTCACAGAGGAGCTACTTCCTGTGTTTTCTTCAGTAATGAGTACAACCTGCTTTTTCTTCTCTATTCTTCTCACTATTCTGCTGAAATGGCAGCAGAAACTGTGTCCCACTAGTCAGAAATCTTTGAGCTTCAATGGCTGGATCATGCTGGTCTGTTTATCTAGTCAGATACCACTTGAAGGTCTTTAACCAAGACATGTGTACTTTATCCTTCTTCAGGAATGCACACAACATCCTTTTCCTCTTGGGCAATAGGAGGAGTATTCTTGATGATCAATATCCAACTCCATCTTCCCAACTATAGATCATAGGTCCATTCCTCACTGGAGTATGATCCTTAAGATAGCTCCTTGTTCTAGTCTTATGCCTGGAACAACCTCTGTCCAAGTACGACATGGTATGGGAACTTGGACTATCCTGCAAACACATATTATTTTACCTTAGGGACCCAATATTTATTAGGTGTTAGGTTCTTGTTAGCACAAAAATGCACATGTCTACCTACAGCAGTCCTGTCAGGAAGACACACCCTTGCCATTGACACACTAGGGTTGTGCCAATAATCTATGATAAAGTGGCTCACTTTACCACAACACCAACATTCATTGATGTTACATCTCCTCTTTTGAATATCCTTTGAAGAGTGCAAGCCATCACTAGCTGCCTATTCAGAGGGGAGTGATGTAGCCTTCTTCTTGTTTCTCTCAGCAAGAATCTAACTAAAGGTGAGTCTGCAAGTATAAGTACTTAGCTTACTCTGAGTTTCATCAACATCAGTCTTCTTTGTAGTTGACATGTTGTTAATGGCCTTAGAGATAGCCAAGTCAGCCTTAGTGACTGACTTACCCGTGGTTAGGATTTTTGCTGGAAGAGCCTGAGAATAGGCCACTGCCTTCTCCTTGAGTGTGGGGGCTGGAGCACCAAATACAAATGGTCCATGATGGACCATTTGAATTTTCTCATGGGGAGCCTTCAGTGCACTCAAACCCATGCCCTCTCTTCTTCTATTATAAGTTACACTTGTACTCTTACAAGAAAAATTCAAACTCTTCTAGTGACCATACATGTTGTCCTGGTCATACCTGTTGGAAGGGAGGATTACCTTATGAAAGGTGGCCTGAGGCATTACAGGAGATTTGCCTTTCCCTTTGGAATGGGCAACTCTAGAATTCCACTTAATCCCTAAATCTCTCTTATCTTTTTTAGAGGTGAAGGAGTCAATCAGTGGTAACACTGTTTTGAGCTTACTAAATTCAGCCACAATCTTTCACACCTTTAGGAGTTTCTCTACAAGATCCAAGATGATCTTATTCTTTTGGCTGATGGTCTCAATTTGGATGATTGAGATTGTCTTCAGCTGGCTAACTTCCCTCCTCAACTGAGCTAGAAAGGGGGCTAACTCAGACTATAGGGAAGCATCTTGCTGCATGGAGACAATCTCCATAGCTTGTCTCTTGACAAGTCTTTTGCTTCTTTTCAGAGCATCCAAAATTTCACCATACTTATCAATCAAATGATTGACATCATTTTCAGAATCTGAGCTATTATTCCTACTAGAGGAAGTGGATGCTTCAGAGACTGAGCCAAACTTATAAGTAGAAGAAGAGCTATGGATAGAGAGTACCTCATCAGGAGTAGGATTGTCCTGATTATCTTCTAATAGGGCCACGAGGCAGAACACCTCATCCTATCCACAATCACTGTCAACAGAGGACAGTGGAGCCCTTATGCCTGATGGGGTAGTTGGATGATCAACCTCTTCTTTAATGGACATGAGACCAATGTAGGCCTCCTCTTCATCTGAATTAGAAGACTCAAACTCACTGTCTGATGGGCTGACTTTCTTCTTGGTCAAGAAGATATTTTTAGTCTTCTTGTCCCTATGATGCTTTTTGCCTTCAGACCTTATCTCCTCCTTCTTGCCTGGACAGTCAACAATGACATGTCCACTCTTGTTGCAATAGTAGCAAACAACATTATACTTAACATATTTGTTCTAATAGGAGTCTTACCTTTCCCCAGGGGTCATTTCTGGATGTCCTTGCTGGAGTGAGGTTTCTTTGAGGTGGAGCTAGAAGAGCCATTGTTCTTCCACTGTCTCCTTGTACTCAACAATTTCTTGAACTGCTTAGAGAATAATTTTAGTTCTCTATCAGATAGTTCATTCCCAGAGGAGCTGGGATCTGAGCTTTCTGACTCTAAAACTCTCCTTGGTGGAGAAGGAGTCTTTCTCCCGCTTCTTCTTATAACTTCAGCTCTGTAGGCCATAGATTTCTCTTTATCCTGAGAACTGACAACATCCTCTTCAGCCTTCCTAGAGTTCAGCTGCATCTCGTAGAAAAGTAGCTTTCCAAATAGATTCTGGGGCAATATGTTAGCCAGATTGCCAACTTCTCAGATGACACAGATCTTGATATCTCATTCCTTATTTAAGGATCTCAAGAACTTGTCATTAAATTCATAATTAGTGAACTATCTGCCATAGGTGATTAGACTGTTCACTATTCTGGAGAACTTCTAATAACATTCAACTATGGAATCTTTCTTGTCTTGTTTTAAGGCTTCATACTCTTAGTTAAGTAGAGATTTCCTATCATCCCTGACTTCTTCCATGCCTACCATGTAGACAATCAATGTGTCCCACGTCTCTTTGGCTGTCTTGCAGTGGACCAAGTTCTGGAAGGTTGAGTCATCTATGACACTAACAATGGTGTTCTGTTCCCTCTTGTCCATAGTTACCAAGATGACTTCATCCTTAGCCATTTCAGTATAACTCTTCGGGGTCTGGACATTTGCATCTAAGATAGAGACCTTTATGGGGATGAAGGGTCCTTCTTGAACTGTAGTAAAGATCCTAGGATCAGAGGCTTTCTTGAATAGCCTGACCCTCTCTTTCCAAATCCTAGAGATTTTCTTTCTGCAGACTTGAAGCTTCATTGAGCTCCACTCCTTATGGTTCACTCCTGAACCCATAAGTACAAATCTTTAACTATCCTTAGAGATCAACTTAGATTGCTAAGTCCTTTTTGAGCAACCTCCCTCTGATAGCACTTGAAAGTCTTTAATTTCAAGGATAGCTAATACCTAGAGGGGGGAGGGGGTGAATAGGTTTCTTAGTCTTTTGTGAATATCTTTTATTTTAGTGTGTTATGATTTAGTTATATGTTACTTTCAAAACAATCACACAAAACACACAAAAAATTTATAGTGGTTTCCTAGATTATGGGTATATCCACTGTCCCTCGCACCTTTCTATCAGCTTGTTAAACAAAGCACTTCTCCAAATCTCTACTCCAAAGAGCTTACAACACAGATCCCTCAGGATCTCTCAGTCTAATCCAAGACCTACAACTCGGGCACAAAGCCTTACCACTCATAGCAAGCTTGCTCTTATAGCTCAGTGATCCAAAGATCACCTACCTCAGACTTGAACACGAGTCCTACACTCAGGCTAGTAGGATATCCCTATAACTCAGAGAGAATGACTCTCCTACAGCTCAGGCACAAATGCCCTATCTCAGATCCACAAAAGGATCCTACCTCAGGCACACAAGCCCTACAACTCAGAGATAATGACTCTCCTACATTAGGAAAACTGCCCTACCTCAGGTACACATGCCCTACCTCAGATCCACATAGGGATCCTACCTTAGATTCACAACTTGAATCCAACTACTCAGCCTTTATAATTAGGCCTACACTCAGATCCAAAGGATCCTATAGAAAGAGTAAGGTTGATGTTGATTTGACTCCAGAGAAATGTTCTCTGACCCTATCTTCCAGGACTGAGAAATACTCAACCCTATCTTTTACTCTAGAGAGATAGTTCTCTGTGTCTTCTTTTTCTTGAACTAAGAAAGCTTAGTCTTATCTCCTTCACAATAACAAGATTGTTTATCTTTAAGTTTACTTGGCTTGTGCTGAGAAGTATCTTGTAGTGAACTGCTTCTTACTGAACTAAGAGTGAAACTCAGTCGTATCTTCTTCTTCACAGCTCCAGAAAGTATTCTTCAAGGATGATCTGTTAGGGATGTGAAGATGTTACAGCAAGGGCTTGCCTTGCTGCTTCTACTTACTCAGAGATTTTCTCTGAACTTGTTGTTGCTTGTGTAGATCACAACAGCTATCTTGCTGCAGCTAGGGTTAGCCTTGACCGCTTCTTCTTCCTCAGAGATTTCTTTGAACTTGTTATTACAGGTGAAAATCGCAACAGCTAATTGCTTCAACTTTTAGATCAACGTGAAAATTATGGGGACAGATCTTAACTTAACTAATTAGAGTTATATACTAAGTAAAGCAAATCATAGCACAAAAATAAAGAACAAGGAGAGCAAGCAACCAGAAGACATACAGATATATAGTGGTTCCCCAACCTAGGTACATCCACTCTTCTACCACCCTGGTAGGAATCCACTCAGATTTTTGATCTGGTGCCTGACACCAATGAGCTTTTGATCAGGTGCTCAAAAACCAAACCTCAATTCTTTTGGTCAGGTGACTTATAACCAAGAATCACTTTTGAAGGGAGATGACAACCCTTTATACAGAGAGGGATGAGAGATGATGGTGTATTCTCTGTCAACAATCAGAGAAAAGACTAGTGGATATTGATGTTAGCAAATGGCTCCCCCTGTGATGTAGAATGGTTCAGGGAAATCTGGAGCTTTGCTTCAAGGTGATAGACCTTCAGACTGATGATATCTCCAGCAAGCTTCTTAGACTGATATATATTGAGTGTCCCTTTTGAAGCCTGGAGCAGATGAAGAACTCTGTGTATATGTTGATTTGATGTTGAGTTCCTCCTTTTTCTGTAAACTGAAAAGCCTTTTCTATGTTCTTGTTCACTGTCTTGATATTATTTGCTGCAGTGCTCTCTGTCTCTACTTCTCTTTCTATCTATTTCTGTGTCACTGCTTTTAAATCTATTTCTGTAAAATCTTTTATGTCTGATTCAAAACCTTAGGATTCATAGTCTGTAATGGCTAAATCATTCCCGAGAATGGTAATTGCTTTGGGAATGATTTAGTATTAAATCCTGATTTATTACATATTTAATGCAGCCTCCAAACGGTTATATTCATAAGAATATATGACATTAAATCTGCTAGTGTAATCTCCTTTAATTAAGCTTTAATTAATTCTGCCAGCTGTAAATATTTACGTCTGAATATTGACTGTAATTAATTTTGCCAACTGTACAAAATTCGTCGAGCTCAGTTTTTACTTCGTCGAGCTGAGTCAGCAGTTCTGCTTAAGCTTCTAGTGTCGACACAGCTTTTGTGGAATGTGTCGACACAAGTCCTGTGTGTCGACACAATTGCTGTTGGTGTCTACACAGTTGATGTCGACACAATTATTGTTGGTGTCGACACAGTTGGTGTCTACACAATCGGTGTCGACAGAGTTGCTTTTGTTGTCGACATAGTTGGTATCGACAGATGATCTGTGTGTCGACACTTCTTCTGGTGTCGACACAGCCTGGCTATCTGGTGTCGACACAGTCTTGCTATCTGGTGTCGACACAATCTTGCTCAAGTGTCGACACAACATTTCTCAAGTGTCGACACAATCTGTCTGGTGTCGACACAGCCTTTCCCAAGTGTCGACACAATTGTTGTCTGGTGTCGACACAGACTTTCTTCTGGTGTCGACACAATCTGGCTGAGTCTTTGGCAAACTGTTGAAGGTTGATCCAGGTGATGTTGACTGACTTGACCTATACTCTAGAAATAAACTTATGACCCTGGCTATACATGTTGGGTCAGACTAAACAAACCTAATAGTGATCCTTTCCCAAATCAGAACTAGGGTTTCAACAATCTCCCCCTATTTGGGTAAGGATACTATTTACATAAAAATACAAAGCAAAAACATTCTGCCTGAATTATAAGAATGTTCAGCAGATGTACATGGTGCTTTGAAAGTAAAAATAAATAAAAGAAAACTATTCTATTGATGCATCTTTCAAAGTAGTTTCCTCTGTATAAAGCAAGCAATCTCCCCTAATTACTTTTCCTTGCCCAAATTCCTTGCCCAAATCTGAGTAGACTTTATATTCTGTTAGAGTCATTAGTCTCTCTACTGTTGTAGCCTTTTTCAAACATTTTCTCAGTATACAGCCACTTATATATCCTTGATATTGGCTGAGACTATTGATTTTGAGCACTGTCAAATCTCACTGCTTCATTGTGGTAAAGCATGACTTGTCTTGCAAAGAGAGGTTAGAAGTTCTGGACCAAGATTACCTTGGGTCCTGGTTCTCTTTTATAATAATTAGAAATGAAAGAGCATTTAGATTGATCCTTGTATCCAAGTGGATGATATTTCCTAGGAGGGATTATCCACTCAGTGAAATGATTTTTAGAATGCTGACATTGATGATAATTTTGAAGAGAATAAAAGTTTCTGTTCTGAAATCTTGAGTTCGATGAATTAAAGTACATTCGTCGAGCTGAGTTCGACGAATGGTAGTGAGATCGTCGATCTCCGTTCGATGAATTATATCTATTTCGTCGAGCATAAATTTCAGACCAGTTAAGATTGAAATCTTTGTTCATAGTTCATCGAGCTTTGTTCGACGAATGATGTTGTTTTCGTCGAGCTCGGTTCGACGAATTATTGTGAATAAAGAATTTCTGAAGATTTTTAGTTTGATTTGGGAAAACTTCAGTTATTTTGTCTATGTCTATTAATTTTTCTTTTTGTTTACATGATTTTAAAAGACTTATCTTTTCAAAAGCTTTTTGTAAATCTTGTTTAAGTTTTAAATTTTCTGAAGAAACAATATTTAATTTCTCTCTGAGAAGTTTTATTTCCTTCTCAGATTGAATTAAATCTTTACATAATAACTTAAATTCTTCTGATGAAAGATCAAGGGTATAGATTACCTGATCTTCTTTTTCTGATTCACACTCTGATTCTTCTTCAGAGTCTATTTCTGCATTAGTGTTGCTGCAAGAAGCATTTATTCCCATTAGGCAAAATTCTCTTGCTCTTATTTCTTCTTCATCTTCAGTTGTGCAGGATGAAGCATCTGAGTCACTCCAGGTTGCAGCTTTAAGGTTTCTTTCTTTAGCTGATCCTATAGCCAATGTTGTGAGAGAGTCCCACATCTCTTTTGCACATGAACATTTAGCAAGTTCCTCAAAGATGTCATCTGACATTGATTGTGCCAGGATGTTCATTGCTTGTGCATCAGCAATCTTCAGCTTTTTCTGGGCACCTGTCCATTGAGATGATGGAACAGCATTGATACTTGATGCAGCCTGAGATTGAGTTGGACCTGAAAAAATAGATTTAAAGATGTTTTCATCAATGATGTCCATATAAAACCTAATCCTTGTTTGCCACAGTGCAAACTTATCAAGATTGCACATAGGTAATCTGGTGCTTGAAAAGTCTTCAATTTGTGCCATGATAAACTCTAAAGATATTTAAGATATATCAGATCGTTTTGGTTCAAGTGTTAGCCTGTACAACCAAAGAAACCAACCTGACTTAACCTGCTCTGATACCTATTGAAAGTTATGGGGATAGATCTTAACTTAACTAATTAGAGTTATATACTAAGTAAATCAAATCACAACACAAAAATAAAGAAAAAGGAGAGCAAGAAACCAGAAGACACAAGGATATATAGTGGTTCCCCAACCTGGGTACATCCACTCTTCTACCACTATGGTAGGAATCCACTCAGATTTTTGATCAGGTGCCTGACACTAATGAGCTTTTGATCAGGTGCTCAAAAACCAAACCTCAAGTTTTTTGGTCTGGTGACAGATAACCAAGAATCACTTTTGAAGGGAGATGAAAATCCTTTATATAGAGAGGGATAAGAGATGATAGTGTCTTCTCTGTCAACAATCACAGAGAAGACTAGTGGATATTGATGTTAGCAAATGGATCCACCTGTGATGTAGAATGGTTCAGGTAAATCTGGAGCTTTGCTTCAAGGTGATAGGCCATCAGACTGATGATATCTCCAGCAAGCTTCTTAGACTGATATATATTGAGTGTCACTTTTGAAGCCTGGAGCAGATGAAGAACTCTGTGTATATGTTGATTTGATGTTGAGTTCCTCCTTTTTCTATAAACTGAAAAGCCTTTTCTATGTTCTTGTTCACTGTCTTGATATTATTTGTCGCAGTGCTCTCTGTCTCTACTTCTCTTTCTATCGGTCTCTGTGTCACTGTTTTTAAATCTATTTCTGTAAAATCTTTTATATCTGATTCAAAACCTTACGATTCATAGTATGCAATGGCTAAATCATTCCCGAGAATGGTAATTGCTTTGGGAATGATTTAGTATTAAATCCCGATTTATTCCATATTTAATGCAGCCTCCAAACGACTATATTCATAAGAATATATGACATTAAATCTGCTAGCTGTAATCTCCTTTAATTAAGCTTTAATTAATTCTGTCAGCTGTAAATATTTTCGTCTGAATATTGACTGTAATTAATTCTGCCAACTGTACAGAATTCGTCGAGCTCAGTTTTTACTTCGTCGAGCTAAGTCAGCAGTTCTGCTTAAGCTTCTAGTGTCGACACAACTTCTGCGGAATGTGTCGATACAAGTCCTGTGTGTCGACACAATTACTGCTGGTGTTGACACAATTGATGTCGACACAATTACTGTTGGTGTCGACACAGTTGGTGTCGACACAATTGGTGTCGACAGAGTTGCTTCTAGTGTCGACACAGTTGGTGTCGACAGATGATCTGTGTGTCGACACAACTTATTCTGGTGTCACACAACCTGGCTATCTGGTGTCGACACAGTCTTGCTATTTGGTGTCGACACAATCTTGCTCAAGTGTCGACACAACATTTCCCAAGTGTCGACACAATTTGTCTGGTGTCGACACAGCCTTTCCCAAGTGTCGACACAATTACTATCTGGTGTCGACACAGACTTTCTTCTGGTGTCCACACAATCTGGCTGAGTCTTTGACAAACTGTTGAAGGTTGTGAAAGTCCACCTAGTGTCAACTATGTTCACCTATGGGGGGGGGGGGAATAGGTGACGTGCAGCGCTTTTGCGGAATTTAAAGATTGTACCTGCACAAAAAAAATAAACAGCACAGCACACAGAGTATACAGCCAATTTATAGTGGTTCCCCGACTTGGGTACATCCACTTTCCCCCTTCGACCTATCTCCCAACAAGGGACGACTCGGTCACTTCTCCAACAGGATTGAAATTCAATCCTTGCACTATCGGAAGGAACCCTTCCACACGTAGGAGTCAACACTCCCACAAACCGGGTTGCACCCAACCCTTACAACTAGGAACCAACTTTCCTTTACAACAAAAGTAAAATAGTATGTACAAGAAATACAAACTACGTGTGGAGACTACGGTGTCCCTCTTTGTTGACGACGTGGTCTTGAAGTCTACAAAGAGTCCACAACCTTGGTATCTCTTGGAGAGGATCTCCCCGGAACCGGCGGCGGCAAGAAGGGCGGCGGCTAGGTTCACGGGATCGGCGGCGACGACGATGTGCGGCTGCTGTACTTTAGAGATCCAAACTTCGTAGCGAAGCTAGCTAGGTCTACCAATGGTCACACTAGGATCAATCGTCTCGATCGATTCGGATGGGGAAGGATTTCCCGATCTACAAATCGAGAGACAAGAGATCTCCGGTTAGACACGTGAGACTCTAAGCTTAGCTAAGCTTCTATCGACCGGAGATCTAGAAGAAACCACGACCAAGACCGGTGATCTATACTCTCGCGCGGCGACGGAGGCGGCGGCGGAAATCGCGAACTAGGTCAAGTCGCGGCTCCCGTTTTTCTTTTCTTCTTCGCTGATTTTACTATGCAAAAATACCCGTGTATTTATACACTGTAGATACTTACAATATGACCGTTGTGGGTCCCACACGTAGATACCCGAAATCCGGTTCAAAATAGTCCAGCGGCAGAAACCGGTCCAGCAGCATCTCGAGAAATTGCCAAGTAAAATTCGTCGAGAATCATTGGTGATTCTCGACGAATCGGCAAGAATCAGTTAATGATTCTCAATGATTCGTCGAGAATCACTAGTGATTCTCGACGATTCACTTGTTGATTCTCAACGAATATAACTTGGTTTTCATGATCTGCTCAACGATGGGTTCGGCGAGAATCATTAGTGATTCTCACCGAATCTTACTTGGCACCGTTTTGAGGTAGCCGAAAAGAGTCGGCGAGAATCACTAATGATTCTCGACGATTCGGCGAGAATCACTAGTGATTCTCGCCGAATCGGCGAGAATCACTTGGTGATTCTCGTCGAATTTTACTTAGACGAATTTTCGTCTTTCCACCCAAGAGCTGCTCCTTGACCCATCCTTGCTCCTTGTCTTCTCTTGCATAAACATGGCCCTGTACTTGAAAGTAAGTGCACTCCAATGGAGAGAGTACACGTAGGCCAACACACTGATCTGCTCAATGAGGGATTACGTCGTGCAGACCCGTGTATATTGACCTACTGCACCCTGACATTGGTGTGCACTTAGCGTGGAAGAACTGCAAGCACAACTTAAGAAGTTTCATCAAATACATTGTGAATTCATCTTAGCTTGACAGGGTGGCTTCCTCAAATCCAGGTGATTGTGAATACAATACCCAACAATCTCCCCCTATTTGACGAAGTAAAAACCCTACTAGCTAAGATGAATAACACCAATCAAATAATAAAAACAGCATTCAGAAGTTAAACATGCAGCACAAGAGAATATAAGCAACCAGATCAGGACTTGAGTCATTCACAAATTCAAATATATATACCAATATATATATACACATATAATCTCAGAATTGTTCATATAATAACAATAAACATTAAATGTTCTTAAGAGAAAATGACAAGCTATAAATTGTTGACTATTTTTCCTTAGCTAAGTCATCCTTGAATTTTTGCGCCAAGTACTTCTTCCTTTGCCTCTCCATATATTCTTTAGGCTTCGGATAATATCTGGGAGGAGGAACTTTATCTGCATCCGTGTTGTTTCTGAAGAAGATGTTTCGTTTTGCTTCATACGTCTTGTGCATTTCCCACTCATACTGGCTATATACTTCGTTTCGATTGAGTTCTCCTTTTTCTTGTAGCCAGAAGGTGTCCAAGATGATGTTCTTTGAAACTGGACTCCACTTTTCGTTTCGTACTTCCTCCTCACTTAGTCTGATTCTCTTCTCAGCTAGTGACTCCTTGGATGTCCCTTCTTGAGCTTGTCTCTTGCCCCTGACTTTTGCTAGGGTCTCTTGATCAAACATGCTCCTCAGTTTAGCTTTGGAAATAGCCCTAGCATCAGCTTCACTTATGGGAACATCTGCAACACTTGCACTTAATCCCTCAGCAGCACTTACTCCCTCAGCGGCCGTAGAAGTCTCAGGAGCATGAATACTCACAGGATGATTTTCAGGCAAGGCGACGCCTAACGCCTGGTGGAGCATCCACCAGCTGCTGTCATAGATGTATTTGTTTGACTGTTCGAAGTTTGTGATCATGATTTATTGAAGCTCGGCCATCTTAGCTATATACTCTTTCTCCCCCTTTTTGGCTTAGACCGCTATGGAGTTTGCATAAGAATGCAGTGACTCATCAATATGCTTGGTAGTTCTGGTGAATTCAGTGACCAAGGCCTGCTGATTGGCGTTGAGAGTGACCATATTACCGTCGAACTTTTGAATGTTGTTTGCTACAACATGAGCATTCTGATTTACTACAGCAAGAGTATCAGTGTTCTTTTTCAATTCGGCCATAAGAAGTGTGACAGCCTCGCCGGCCGCGGTATACTTTTCTTCAAATTTCTTCTCCATCGCGTCAAGTTTATGATTGATCTCCACCATATTCTTGAGCATGAGATTTTCAGATGTCTTAATCCTTTTCAACAGTTTATTCTGAGCTTTATCAAAGGAGGCTTTAAGTTCATTCACTATGCCCTGAATGACATTTACATTGTGAGTGGCTAGCTCATCTCGTAATGGAAGAGCCGGAGGCACTTCTTGGCCTTGCTCATCAGCAAACGCATCTGTAGAGCTGGATACAAGCACAGTCTCTAATGGGGGAATGCTGGCGGCCTCTGTAGATTTTTCTGACTCCCCCTCCACTGGTGCATGCTTGTCAGATGGAGGTTCAAAGAGATCCGGAGTCTCCAATGCTTCATGTCCCTCATTCCCGTCTTCCTCTCCGTCATCATCCATGAAATCATCTTCATCAGCAGCCTCTTCCAACTCTTTATCAGCAGTCTTCAGTACAGTAGCTTCGGCTCCTTGATCGTTTCGGTTCGGGGCCTCCCCATGCTCCAGCTCAGGTTCACTTTCTTCATGTAGATCTGCCACAGCATCTCTGGCCAGCTGGGAGATGTCAGATACTACATCAGTATGAGGGGGTAGAGGCTCCCCCTCGATTCCTGCAGTCAAGGTATCAGGAATTTCACTGGAAGTGACTGCTGGAGATACTCCCTGTTGTTCTTCCACGACAGTCTGCCAAATACGCCTCTGCCATCGGTCAAACACACTTGAGTCCATCTTCTTCAAGTAGTGTAGAGGAACACCTTTACTCATGTCAAATTTGTCTCCATTTAGCTGATTTAGATACAGAGTTATGATTCGGCCAAAACTCGGAGAGCTCAAGGTGTCCTTTATCTTCTCGAACAGCAACGCCCCCCAGTTGAACCTTTTACGGCAGACAATAGATATCAGGATCTTGAACATATCCGCTGAGATATGGTCATGAGAGTCCGGCTTGCAGATGAGCACCTTTCCGATTATGTCAGACAGAAGCTTCCCTTCTTCATTCATATCCTTGCGCTTGATCGACCGAGTTCCTCGTGGGAGACCACAGAATAGGAGAGTCCTGCTTTTGTCTTCTTCCTCAAGATAGTCCTCGTCCTCCGTGCTAGAGAGCTGCAGGAAGCGGGTCAGCTTGCTGGCAGACATCTTGACCTTTGCCCCAGCCACCTTGCTTTTGATTAGTGAGTCGCCATTCCGGAGTCTTGCGGTAGCGAAGAACTCCAGCACCTCTTTGTCCAAGACTTTGCAAGGGTGCTCCAGGATGAATGATAGCCCAGCCTCTTCCAGCATCAGAATAATGTTTCTGAATTCGTCCGAGGCGTGAGAGAACCCAGTTCGAACTAGCTCGCAACCAGTGACCAACCCAGCAGTTGTCCTTGGAGCCATTGCAGATCTAAGGGGAGAAGCCCTATTCTACGCTTAATCAAAAATCAAAAAGGAAGCGATACTAGTGATCAAGTCCAAGTGAGGGTGAGGGGATACCTAACGGTGTAGACGGTGAGTTAGTTCGAGTGGAGAAATTCCTGGAGGCAAGAATTGAAGCCGGAAGAGCGTCCAAGAGCAAAGTGAGCGTCCTGCGGGAAACTTGCGGTGAGAAGCGATGAGAAGTGATGAAAGGTGAGAAGCGGTGAGCGTCCTGCGGGAAACTTTTTGATATGGAGAGATTCCAGCGGGAATCAGCGGGATACCTTCGATGGAGATCGGTTCGGCGAGCTTTCCTGCAGGAGTCGGCGAGTTTCCGGTGGAGGAGTTGATTCGGCGAGCTTTCCTGCGGGCTTCGGCGAGTCGGCGGGTAAGGGAAGAGTCGGCGGAAGAGATTTTGCGGGATTTCTACAGAATGTGAAGAGTATTCTGCGGTAAGTTTCCAGTGGAAATGAAAGGTCGGCGGGATTTCTTTGCATTAACGACAGGTTATAATAAGGGTTTAACAAGTTATAACGGGATCCCTTTGCTAAGAATCGGTGGGAATTTGTCTAAGTTGTAATCGAAGGGTTTCTTTGTCTAAGTTGAAATCGAAAGATTTCTTTACTAGGAATCTTCAAGGTAAGAGGCATTGCAGCATTTTCGAATTCTTCTGATGTCAAGTGAATTTAAAAATTATAAATATATATATATCTTAAAGCCAATCTATTTGGTTTTGAACGGGGCTTTTCCAAACACTTCTTGATGTCAGCGTGAGTTTTCGAGATTCACAATGACTTATCTTCGTTAACTCTTTATTGATGTATAAAAGGTTTGTATGTATCGAGTTAACCTATCCTTAGATGAGCACACATATATGTATAAGCATAAGTATAAATGTACATATATATATAGATATATATGTAAATGTGGATACAATATGACTCAAGTCCTTGAACTGATCAAAAGTACCTGGGATTATGAGAGGTAACTTTTAGTCTCTCTGACTATAACATACCAGGTGCTCAATGTTAGAATGCTTATGTAGATATCACTTCTGTTATTTCAGATGCATGTTCCAATTCAGTCTTGGAACACCTACTGTCTAATTCCCCTCATATTTACGGGAACCTAGACTACCCTGCAAGAAAGAATTACCTTACCTTAGGAACCCAAAACATATTGGGTCCTGGGTTCCTGTTAGCATAAGCACTCGACTGCCTTCCCCCAGAAAACCTGTCAGGAAGACTACCTCTGTCCTGTGAATGTGGATAAGCCCTTGCCTTTGGCACAGAGGGGTTGTGCCAACAGTCGATGGCAAAGTGCCCCACTTTGCCACAGCACCAACATGGGTGAATGTTGTATCGCCGTTTCCGACCAGATATAGTGACTGAGGTAGTCACGGTCCTAGGTCTAAACGGGATAGAGCATGATCTCCTCACAAAATTTCCTCTTCCATCGTGACACGTGGAAGGGTGGAAGGAATGCATGTTGTAAGCGTCATGAGGCCGGGAAGGTGGTGCATTTCTTTCAGGCATCCCCCTTCCTGAGGCCTCATGAAAACTTACACCATGACTTCTAACCTCCCTATCCCGTGTCCTCAGGTGGTGAGAAGTCTTCTGTGAGTTGGGATATGCAGATTCGCACCGAGTTGGGGCAGTGGCAGTGAATACAAAGGGCTCAGAATGAGCCTTATGTATTCTCTCATGGGTGGCCATGACGGCCCTTGCACTACGGGTGTCTCCACATGGGGACAGATCACCCTTGCAGTGACCACGACTATTCCTGTGGTCATACCTGAAGGCATGATGAGTTGCCTTCCTGCTTGGAGTGGGGGGTCGGAATACTATTTCCCCATTTCTCCACGAATTGATAATCCGGGAGATCCACCCGTTTTCTTGTTTTCTCTTTATAGCATCAACCTTGGAAAAGTTTGATACTATTCTTTTCTCATTCTCTAGACTACTCTCTAGAGCTGAGATCTTAGAGTCCTTGACCTTGTTGGACGCCAATTGGAGAACCAACAAGATCTTCAGTCGAGCAATCTCTTGAGCTTGCTCCTCAGCAAGTAGGTTGCTTTCCTGAAGGGCTCTCTTCAGGGAATCAGAATTTTCTGGAGGAGAGCAGTTCCTGTCTTCAGAAAGTTCAAAAGATATGGGGCAGGATGAAGAAGTTACCTGCTCTTCCGAGTTATTGTCATTAGAGCAAGTGACCATTGTTTCATCCTCATCAGAGCTGCCTTCCTCACTGGCCTCTTCAGTCTCTGACACGGACACTGGAGCTCTGATGTTGTCCGAGAGATCCATGCCTTCATCTTCAGAGGTGAGGACCCCCACACAGGCTTCATCCTCTGGTTGACTGCAGATTTCAGCTTTCTCTGACCCCCCCATCAACTCTGAGATCATCACCCACATAGATTTAGCCGTCCTGCATTTTTCCAATTTAGAGCGAGAAGCTCCAGACCAGATATCCAAGATAATTTGACGAATCCTCTCGTCCAAGTTAAATAGTGACAGTTCTGTCTCTGACATCTCTGCAATGCATTTGGGCACTTCGATATTCTTTCCAGAGCAAGAGGTCTTCATAGGAACAAAAGGACCCTCTTCCAGGATGAGAGATGCTCGAGGATCGATGACCTCCAAGTGACATGACACCCTCATCCTCCAGACGGGATAATACTCCTTTGTACATGCGGGAAGTCTTAGTGGCGATATCTCATAATCCAGCTCCATGCTTCTGACACCGGTGGCAGGATACTACTCAAGGTGTTAACCTTTTTGATGAGCAACCTCGCTCTGATACCACTTAAAAGTCCACCTAGTGTCAACTATGTTCACCTATGGGGGGGGGGGGGAATAGGTGACGTGCAGCGTTTTTGCGGAATTTAAAGATTGTACCTGCACAACAAAAATAAACAGCACAACACACAGAGTAGACAAGCAATTTATAGTGGTTCCCCGACTTTGGTACATCCACTTTCCCCCTTCGACCTATCTCCCAACAAGGGATGACTCGGTCACTTCTCCAACAGGATTGAAATCCAATCCTTGCACTATCGGAAGGAACCCTTCCACACGTAGGAGTCAACACTCCCACAAACCGGGTTGCACCCAACCCTTACAACTAGGAACCAACGTTCCTTTACAACAAAAGTAAAATAGTATGTACAAGAAATACAAACTACGTGTGGAGACTACGGTGTCCCTCTTTGTTGACGACGTGGTCTTGAAGTCTACAAAGAGTCCACAACCTTGGTCTCTCTTGGAGAGGATCTCCCCGGAACCGGCGGCGGCAAGAAGGGCGGCGGCTAGGTTCACGGGATCGGCGGCGACGACGATGTGCGGCTGCTGTACTTTAGAGATCCAAACTTCGTAGCGAAGCTAGCTAGGTCTACCAACGGTCACACTAGGATCAATCATCTCGATCGATTCGGATGGGGAAGGATTTCCCGATCTACAAATCGAGAGACAAGAGATCTCCGGTTAGACACGTGAGACTCTAAGCTTAGCTAAGCTTCTATCGACCGGAGATCTGGAAGAAACCACGATCAAGACCGGTGATCTATACTCTCGCGTGGCGACGGAGGCGGAAATCGCGAACTAGGTCAAGTCGCGGCTCCCGTTTTTCTTTTCTTCTTCGCTGATTTTACTGTGCAAAAATACCCGTGTATTTATACACTGTAGATACTTACAATATGACCGTTGTGGGTCCCACACGTAGATACCCGAAATCCGGTTCAAAATAGTCCAGCGGCAGAAACCGGTCCAGCAGCATCTCGAGAAATTGCCAAGTAAAATTCGTCGAGAATCATTGGTGATTCTCGACGAATCGGCGAGAATTAGTTAATGATTCTCGATGATTCGTCGAGAATCACTAGTGATTCTCGACGATTCACTTGTTGATTCTCAACGAATATAACTTTGTTTTCATGATCTACTCAACGATGGGTTCGGCGAGAATCATTAGTGATTCTCGCCGAATCTTACTTGGCACCGTTTTGAGGTAGCCGGAAAGAGTCGGCGAGAATCACTAATGATTCTCGACGAATCGGCGAGAATCACTTGGTGATTCTCGTCGAATTTTACTTAGACGAATTTTCGTCTTTCCACCCAAGAGCTGCTCCTTGACCCATCCTTGCTCCTTGTCTTCTCTTGCATAAACATGGCCCTGTACTTGAAAGTAAGTGCACTCCAATGGAGAGAGTACACGTAGGCCAACACACTGATCTGCTCAACGAGGGATTACGTCGTGCATACCCGTGTATATTGACCTACTGCACCCTGACATTGGTGTGCACTTAGCGTGGAAGAACTGCAAGCACAACTTAAGAAGTTTCATCAAATACATTGTGAATTCATCTTAGCTTGACAGGGTGGCTTCCTCAAATCTAGGTGATTGTGGATACAATACCCAACAGGTTGATCCAGGTGATGTTGACTGACTTGACCTAGACTATAGAAATAAACCTATGACCCTGGCTATACATGTTGGATCAGACTAAACAAACCTAATAGTGACCCTTGCCCAAATCAGAACTAGGGTTCCAGCACAACGGTTTGAACTTCTGCTTCAGTCTCTGCGACAATGGCGCGAGGAAGAAGATGAAGTTCCGCCTCTTTACGAAAAGTCAAATCTCTAAAAGTTAATTTCTTTTTGTCGATCTCAATCCTTTTATCTTCCGCCGTCCAACGGCTCTTTGACGCGTGGGCCCGCTTGGATTTGCCAGCTGCAATCTTACTTTTGCATTAAACGCAGCACAGAAGGATTGCGATGCCGTTTGCCACGTACTATTGACTTCCCACAAATATTTTGAATTCTAATGACATTTACAGACGTCAGCATCTGTGGATATAGCCAAATTAAGATAGTTCATCCCAGTCATTGAGTGTGTTTAGTGAACTTTCATCACTCAATGAATTTGTACTTAGCCAATACTTCTGCACTGCCAGGCGTTGAGTGTGTTGAGTGAACCTTCATCACTCAACGCTTTTGGATTTGGCCAATATCTCTATTGTTGATAGGCGTTGAGTGCATTGACTTCACTCAATGCTTTTGTCCTTAGACAAACTTTTATGTTGATAGGCGTGGAGTGCGATAAGTGAGCCTTCATCACTTAACGCCTTTGGACTTAGCCTCTTCTTTGAAGTCTGTTAACTTGCTGAGGTGTTGAGTGAACTGTCTTCACTCAAATATTCTATACTTGTTGAAACCGAAAATTCGGTCTCTTGTGGAGTTCACCCTTGGGGAAGGGGTGATCGCGCACCTACTTCTCTCCTGCAAGCAAAACAACAAGGGAAACAAAGAATAACTGACCCAAGGGCTCGGCAGGAGGACCCACCACACACCCAGAAGATCTTAGAGCGCTTCCCCTCTTTAGTCAAAGGCCAAGCTAAGGTATCCTCAGGAAGCTCTTGAGAGATGGAGCAAGGGGGCACATGAAGCATGCATTCTGAGGTACCACTTGGGTCCTATTTATAGATTTCTGAAAATGGCCTGCAAATAACCAACTTTCGCTATTCTGAACGGCTATGTGCAGTCCAGGTTGGCCTGCCAACAACGTAACTCTGATGTTCTGGAGGGCTATGGGCAGGTCAGGGGCAAAATAGTAAAAAATACCTCATGGACCTGGGCGAGCTGAGGAGCTCGACCACCCCTGAATATCCTGCTCGCTTGCTGTCTACAGAGCTCCTTAGGGTGAGTGCGAGCTGGGCCACCATGCTCGCCCTTCGGGCGGCCCCCATTAGTCGAGCTTAGCTCGATGAAACCCGAACTTTGCTCGTGGAATGCCTAGCTCGGGGTCGGCGAATGCCGAGCCCGGGCTTCAGATCTCCTCTGCTGAGCTCGCCTGGGGCCTGGGTGATCTGAACCGGCCGGTCTGGTTCCTGGCAACCCCATACGCCGAATACGGGGTTGTACACAATCCCCACTCTTTTTGATCTTGGCAAATCTCAGAAAGAAACATCCAACCCCAAGTGTTCGGTGAGTGCGGGGTGAACCAGAGAGAATCTTTGGGTGGGGTCCACCTGTGGCTATATATATACATCTGCATACCTGCCTGACTCTTGCCATTCCCTTTGCTCTAGCCCTGCCGAGATGTCAATCCCAAAGGAGATCCAAGAGCGGTTCGCCCGGGTTCGCCATACCTCGGCTGCTCGCGTAGCTGCCTTGACTGCTGTTCCACCCGCCATCCCGCAGGGTGGCTCGACCAAGCCCAACTCCGCCAAGAGGTCGAAGCCATTTCCTCAAGCGGCCGAGCCCATTTATGATGACCTGAAGACAGCCCTAGAGTATGGGGCAGGCTCATCCCATCTGCCTCCCCCTGATAAGGGCAAGGATGTTATTGACCTCTGCGACGGTCCGGACAGCCAGCTGGATGGCATGGGGGGAACCACGCCGCGAGACTCCACCCTACGAGCCAAGACTGTTCTTGGCGACTCGCGATTCAGAACTCCGGAGAATCGTCCCCGGGACCAGTCGCCCCCTTTGGGACCTTGGGTGTGGACTTGCAAAAGCCGAACTCGCCGGTTCGCGCCCCTTCTTCTCAACGACCTGCCGTGACAACAGGGGCAGGTGTGGAAACCATCCCCATTCCGGGATTCGACCTCCTTTTGCTGAGAACGCGCCGCCCAGGCTGCGGGAAGGACCTGAGATTTGTCCCTTCCTGCACCTTCTTGGAGTTACCGAGCTTGTCAGGTAAAATTGGCCTTGGATTCTTGTTGTGGTTTTCTGGGACATCTCCCCTTACTGATGTTTCTGCATTCACAGCTCCCCCAGCCAATCCACGGCCGAGGAGTCCTCCCAGACAGCCCACTACTCTCCCCTCCCCGAGCTCGCTGGACTCTTATTTTGGCCCTTAGGTGGAGAACGATGAGCTGACGAGGAGGGGGATCAAGCTCTTCAAGAAGCTCGTGTGCGGGGTGCGCGAGGTGCAGGAGGTCAACGAGGCACTTCAATGCGACTACGTGCGTCTTGCTGACGAGGTGCGAGGCGGTCAGGCTGGTGATATGACGTCTCCTTCCCGACTTCTAGATGATATTGACGACGGCCTTTCGGTGGCGCAGAGGAATTCGGGGAGGATCCGCGATCTTCTTGTCTTGCGGCAGTCTGGGGGACGCGGGATGCGAGGCCGAGGTAGATAGAAGGCGGCTCCCTTGCCGAGCCGACCGACACTCGCCTCCTGGTCCCCCTGCCAGTGTGCCCTGCTTTCTTATCTCTGCACTTAATTCCTATAATAACTTCAAACATTCTTAGACTAATGTCCGGTATCCGAATAATGGTAAATATATTGCTTCGTATTTAACTCAGACTGGGATGGGATGGGACAGAAGTTGGCGAGCTGGGGGTTGGCGAGCTGGGATGGCGAGCTGGGCCTATTGGATAGCTTGGCCCCATATTCCTTTTTCTATAAATAGCCCCCCCCCCCCCACCAACCCCGTACCGCCGCCTTAACTGTTTACCTTTTCTCTCTTTTTTCGCACCCCTCCTTCGTACTCGCGCTTCACCCCTTTTGGCGAGCATGAGCAAGATCAACCCTGACGCCGATGGTCGCTCCAAATGCACCCAGCATTTTAGGGACTACTACTTCTTCGACGGGAACACGACCGAGATGGAGCTCGCTGAATTTATCAGCGATCATGTTCCGCCCGGCTTCGAGGCGCGCAGACCGAAGGAGGTGGAGGTAGTCAACACCTTTTACGATGACAAGCTCACCTTCCCCATCTCGCATTTCGAGGTGGGGCTGCGTCTTACCCTTTGGCCGGAAGTCTGCAAGATCTTGAAGTATTACGGCGCGGTACCCGCGCAGCTCAACACAAACGCCATCTCCATGATGGTGGCATTCGCCTACTACCTCCGTCGAGAGAGGATAGAGTTCAACCTGACGGTGTTCAGGAAGCTCTTCTCTTACAAGGCGACTCCGGATGGTGTCTCCTATTTTGGGGGCTCGCTCATCAAGGTTCACGAGATCGCGAACATATACCACAACTGGATGACCAAGATTTCCTTTATCAAGGGTAATCTCGGCAACATCCCCTACTCGCCCCAGCAGAAAGGCGAGGATGTCTACCGCCCGCCGACCGTGTCCGACAACGATGTCGACCTCCACAAATTCTTCCTCTGCAAGGACTTCGAGGTCGCCTTCCTGTGAAGGGGACTCGACTCGCTCCGCCCCGTCCTGCCCGACGAAGGTATCGTCCTCTTCCCTGCTGCTCAGCTCGCCATAACTTTGTGGAAATTTTCTAAGTTATTTCATACAGGAGAGCGGCTAATCCTGGTGAACCAGCCGTTTGCGGACTCGGGGTTACACGAGGACCCTCTAACATACGAGACGGCGGCGGCGGCGGCATGCCGAGATGAGGCGGATTTATCCAAACCCTCCTCCGGCAAGAGGCAATCTGAGGATGTGGGGTCGAGACTGCCCCATCGCTAACAACTACCAAAAAAGATGAAGAGAGTCACAGTGGCTCCTCGGGCGAAACAACATAAACAAATCCCCAAGTACATGAGTTCGCCCGAGACCATTCCTGACGGGTCGCCGGAGAGCCCGCTGAAGGAAATCACCAGCAAGGGGCAGAGGGGTGGCGAGACCTCTGCTCCTCCCACGGCGACCTCTGTTCCCCCCTTGGCGAAGAAAGCGGCCCGAGAGCCCGCCCCGCCGAAGGAACACCCCCTCTTCGGCTTCAGGGGGAGGTGGAAGGACTCGGTCGGTGAGCCCATGGTCCAGTGGGACGCGCTGGCCCACCGAGTCTCCATCTCCACCCTGCAACCCTTTTGGGAAGACCGCGAGCACTACACCGGGCATGCCTATACATTGGGCTTCGGCCTCTATGGCCGCTTGGACACTGAGTCCTACAAGGCCATGACCCTGCGACAGCTCGGCCATGAGGGGATGCAAGCCCACATGCGAGCCATGGAGCTCCACCACATGGTGGTTCGCCGTAGCTTCAACCTCAGCAACCAGCTCCAGAAGGTCGAGCATCCACGTGACGTCACCAAGGATAAGGTTGTCGACCTGGAGAGGCAGCTCGGCATCGCTGAGAGCATCCTCGCCCAAAACACCGACGGACTGGTAAGTATTGGGCTCCCTTATCCCCTTTTACTTAGAATTTTCTGCGCTGTTGCTAACGTACTTCCTTTCTCATCAGGATGCCAAGGCCGCTGGGGAGTTGTAGGCTCGCGCCGCCGGGCAGGACGAGGAGATCGGCCAGCTTCGCGCCCGTCTTGCCGAGCTGGAGGGGGCGAACGCGAAGCTAAAGGATGAGAACACGAGCCTCAGCCGTGAGGTCCGCCGCCAAGCGGAGATCTTCTTGCCGGCTCACGATGTCGAGCCCACCTTCCCGTACAAGAGCCCGAGGATCTTCGGCGAGGTTGACGTCACTGAGAGGCTGGGGATCAACTCGATCCAGACCGCCGAATGTACCATCCAGATGATGAAGGATACAAGAGTGCTGGTGGAGGGCTACGAGTAGATCTCAGTACGGGACCTGATGCCGAGCCTATTCTCGGCGATACCGCCCCGCGAAAAGGAGAAGAACCTTGACGCGCTCTTCAGGAAGGGCTTCCAGGACCTGCCCGACGAGGGGGGGGGGGGGGATCGACAGTCCGGGGAGGGGGGCAAAGGCCGATGTATTTCTTTTTGTTTTGTAATCTCGCCGAGGCGAGCTCCTCCTGTAACTATCAGTATTTAATGGAACACATTTTTGATTATGATCTTGCCTATTTTTTCTGTCTTCTTTCTGGATTTTTCTGCTGTGCCTTTCTTGCCTGCGAGCCCTTCCCCTGGCGACCTCGCGTAGATAGGTTTTTGTGAGTGGGATGGTTGCTAGGGCTCGTTCCTGAGAAAACACCTTGAGGGCTCGCCAAATCGTAGATGATCTGGGGGTGGACTATCCACCGCATTGGGTACACTACCCCCAACTCGCTCGCGAACTGCCCATAAGTTTATCAATATAAAAACAAAATCGAAAAATTTCCCAAGTAAAATTGAGGAGGGGTAAAATGACCTGCCAGAGCTTGCCTCCTTCCGGAGAGATCTAAGGGCCCGACTTGCCGCCCTTCTGCCAGGGCCGAGCTGAGCTTGGCG
This sequence comes from Platanthera guangdongensis, assembly GCA_039583875.1. Lineage (NCBI taxonomy): Eukaryota > Viridiplantae > Streptophyta > Magnoliopsida > Asparagales > Orchidaceae > Platanthera > Platanthera guangdongensis. The sequence continues at coordinate 11,713,185 of CM077155.1, forward strand.
AGCCTGAACTCGCCTGTGCAGAGCCTTCTTCTCCTCTTTTTTAGAAAAAAAATACCAAACTCCTTGGAAACCAACTAGAGAGTAACGGACTTGCCCGAGTGACATCAAGCCCTGCCAGCTAGTTGAGAGCCTGACAGCGGGATTTGCTCGGGGTCCGGGTAGACACCATCGAGTGACTTCTAGCCCTGCCAGCTAGATGAGAGCCTGACAGCAGGATCTGCTCGGGGTTCAGGTAGACACCATCGAGTGCTTCCAGCCATGTCAGCTAGGTGAGAGCCTGACAGCGGGATCTGCTTGGGGTCCGGGTAGACACCATCGAGTGACTTCCAGCCCTGCCAGCTAGGTGAGAGCCTGACAGCGGGATCTGCTTGGTGTCTGGGTAGACACCATCGAGTGACATCCAGCCCTGCCACCTAGGTGAGAGCCTGACAACGGGATCTGCTCGTGGTTCGGGTAGATACCATCGAGTGACTTCTAACCCTGCCAGCTAGATGAGAGCCTGATAGTGGGATCTGCTCGGGGTCCGGGTAGATACCATCGAGTGATTTCTAGCCCTGCCAGCTAGGTGAGAGCCTGACAGTGGGATCTGCTCGTGGTCAGGGTAGATACCATCGAGTGACTTCCAGCCCTGCCAGCTAGGTGAGAGCCTGACAACGGGATCTGCTCGGGGTCCAGGTATACACCATCGAGTGATTTCCAGCCCTACCAGCTAGGTGAGAGCCTGACAGTGGGATCTGCTCGGGGTCCGGGTAGACATCATCGAGTGACTTCCTACCCTGTCAGCTAGGTGAGAGTCTGACAGCGGGATTTGCTCGGGGTCTGGGTAGACACCATGGAGTGACTTCCAGCCCTGCCAGCTTGGTGAGAGCATAACAGCGGGATCTGCTCGGGGTCTGGGTAGATACCATCGAGTGACTTCCAGCCCTACCAGCTAGGTGTGAGCCTGACAGCGGGATCTACTCGGGGTCCGGGTAGACACCATCGAGTGACTTCCAGCCATGTCAGCTAGGTAAGAACCTGTTGGGTCCGGCGTTCCTTCACTTGACCCGTGACGCTCTTCTACTTATTTAAGAAATTAAGTAGCACCCTTTCCAACAGTCCGGGCTTTTGGTGCAGTTGGGTATGCGCTTGATCCTTCAATTAGTATCAGAGCAGGTCATGGGTTCAAGACCGAGGGAGCGCTATTAAATCCTGATTTTTCCCTTCTACCTGTGTGGGTCTGGCGGGTCAGGCAACCGTGGACATCTGGTAACCCCACCTCTGAGCCATGTAACCGTGGACATGTGGTAACCCCACCTCTGAGCCGTGTGGGCAATGTGGTAACCCCACCTCTGAGCCATGTGGGCCATGTGGTAACTCCACCTCTGAGCCGACGGGTTGTGCTGGACCCCGGGGGAGGGGGGATTGTTGGGTCCGGCGTTCCTTCACTTGACCCGTGGCGCTCTTCTACTTATTTAAGAAATTAAGTAGCACCCTTTGCGACAGTCCGGGCGTTTGGTGCAGTTGGGTATGCGCTTGATCCTTCAGAGCCTGACAATGAGATCTGCTCGGGGTCTATCAAATGAATACATCATTTCGTACGAATTACCGCAACAGAATTGATACATCAAGAGATTTTATTAAGAATAAAACACCACTTACATGTCTCAAAGATAAAAACACTTCACGTCATCACTGCTCCAGGTGAGACTTAGGGTCTCGTCTTCCACATTTTGTAGTCGATACCCTCCTGATCTCAATGTCTCCTTTACAATGAACGGACCTTCCCAGCTGGGGTTGAGTTTCCCCACAGTTGCCGAACTTTCTGCTGTATCCACTTTTTTTAGCACCAAGTCCCCCTCTGCAAATTGTTTGACTCTGACGTGCTTGTCAAAGTACTTAGTCATTCTCCTCTTCACCTCTTCTTGTCGGATGGAGGATAGGTCAAGCAGATCCTCCACCATATCAAGGGAGAGTCGCAGCTCTTCCTCGTTCTCGGGCCGCCATTCTTCCCTGCCTTCCCCGGCCGCGATAACTCGAGGCGTTTGAACCTCAAATTCCACGGGGAGTACTGCCTCGCACCCATGAGAGAGCTTGAAAGGAGTCTCTCCGGTAGCTGTGTTGGGGGTGGTCCTCAAAGCCCAGAGAACTGCGGGAAGTTGCTCCATCCAGCTTCCTTTCAGATTTTCTACTTTCTTCTTTAGGAGATTTAAGATAATTTTTTTCGCGGCTTCCACCTACCCATTGCTCCTAGGGTGGTGGACCGAAGCGATCCTGAGGTCGATGTCAAGCTGCCCGCAAAGTCTGGTGAATTCTGCGCTGGCGAACTGGGGCCCGTTGTCCGTGACAATGGCCTAAGGTAGCCCGTGGTGGCAGATGATCTCCCCCCAAACAAAGTTCCTAATGACCTGGGAAGTCACCTTGGCCAGGACCTTCACCTCCAACCACTTAGAGAAATAATCGATCATCACCAACATGAACCTTCTTTGCCCACTGGCCTGAGGGAACGGTCCAACCAAATCCATTCCCCAAATTGCAAAGGACCAGTGGGTTGTGATGCTCTTAAGGTGCTAAGCCAGCTGTAGCGGGAGGGGGGCAAACAGCTGGCACTTGTGACATCTTCTCGCGAACTCTGTGGCATCGCGGCCCAGGGTGGGCCAAAAATACCCTTGCCTGACGATCCTTCCTTCCAGGGTCTGACTCTTGGAGTTACTTCCACATTCCCCGGAGTGGACTTCTTCCAGGATTCTTTGTACTTCCCCCTCTGCCACGCAACGGGCCAACATCCCCAAGAGAGTCTTCCTGTACAGCTGTCCATCCCGGAGGAGGTAGTACACCGAATTGTACCTGAGCTTCTTCCTGTCCACCCCCTCCGGATACTCTCTCGCGGAGAGGAAAGTTGTGACCGAGTCCATCCATGAAGGCCGCTGATCTATCTCCATGAGCTCTCCCTCTTCGATGGAAGGGCGAAATAGATCAGTGATGGTACCCCCCACCCGGGGACCATGCTTCGCTAGTTGATGGACCTACTCATTCTCCTCCCGAGGCACGTGTCGGATGGAAAAAGTTTGGAATGTGCTAATGACCCCCTTCACTTTGGCTAAGTATAGCCGCAGGGTAGGCTCTCTGTTGGGTACATTGGAAAATGTGTAGCAGATTTGAAGAAGCCTCACCTTACTCAATGATATGCATCAAGGTGTATTTGATATATTTTGAGTTTATATGTGCAGGTTAAGTAATTGCAGGAAATGCAGAAAAAATTCTAAGTTCATGTGTCGACACCTAGAGAAGCAATGTCGACACTTATGAAGGCTTGAGTCGACACTGGAGAAAAGCTGTGTCGACACTTGGAGTTAGTTGTGTCGACACCAGGAAAGGCTGTGTCAACACCAGAAGAAATTATGTCGACACCAGGAGGCAGTGTCGACACACATAGAAGCAAAGTTGACATCAATTGTGTCGACACCAAAAGTCAGTGTCGACACACAGGAATACTTAGTCAACATCAAATGTGTCGACACATAGAGGCAGTGTCGATACACAGAAGTATTCGTCAACATCAACTGTGTCGACACACAGGACTTGTGTCAACACACAACAAGTTTCAACAAATTTAAAGTAAAGAAGTACTTGTGTCGACACAAAGGAGATGTGTCGACACACAACAAGTTCCAACAAAGTTAAAGAAAAGAAGGCTTGTGTCGACACACAGAATCAGTGTCGACACATTCTAAAGAAGCTGTGTCGAGAAGCTGTTACAACAACAGAAGGAGTTGTGTTGACACCACCAAGGCATGTTTCGAAACTTAGTACACTTGTGTCGACACTTAGTCTATTTGTGTCGACACATAATGAAGATCAGTCTCGACACTTTCAAACAGAGACAGTATTTCAAGAAGTTACTGGATGACTTGACAGCTGCCATTTCTAACCGGTCTGCCACAACTGTCAAAGCTGTCAGAAGGCTGTTAGAAACCGGATCAGCCGGTCACCATGGAGGAGGACTATATAAAGGCCTTCTCCTTCAACAGAAAGTGATTTTGATCACAGTAAAGATAGAAGATCTACACAGATATCTAACAACACAAAAAGAAGAAGACCTTCGACAGAAGATCTAAGAGGTTGGAGAGAGAGCTCCATCTAAGAAGTGCAGTTGCTAAACCAGGCTGCCAAAAAAGATTCAGATTGTGATCTGAATCTCAAGTCAGAAGCTGATTGAAGATCAACTTCTCAAGAGTTCAACCCTACTGAGTTCAGATTCAAGAAGCTTTGAAGAAAGCTAAAAGAGGTTGTCCTCTGCCATCAAGTTCTTCCAAGAACTGCTCAAGAAGCCATCCATCCCTTCTCTCTCTATCTGGGTGGTGGTTAATTACTTTGTAAACACTATTTTCTGTAGGATCTATTCTAGATCTGAGTTGTAAGCCTATTATATAAAGGCTGAGTGTAGGAGAATATTTTCTCTGAGTGGTAGGGCTGTGAGCTTGAGTATAGGAGATTGTGATCTCTGAGTGTAGGCCTTGTTGAAGGCTGAGGTAGGGCAGTTGGCCTGAGTTGTAGGAGTGTGGATACACTCTGAGTTGTAGGAACCTGGTTTGGGTTCTGAGCTGTAAGATCTGAGGATCTGAGGTGAAGTGCAGAAGTTAGGCCGAATCTAGTACACTGCTAGATAGGCGAAGGGGGAAAGTGGATGTACCCAGACCTTGGGGAACCACTATAAATACTGTGTGCACTCTGTGATTGATTGTTTCTATGATTGTTATGCTGTGTTAGCAGTAGAATTTGTAGTGTATTATTAGTTAACTGAACAGCTTTTCTGCCTTAAAAGAAAAATAGGAATTACACCTATTCACCCCCCCTCTAGGTAGTTAGACACTAATTCTTTCAAGTGGTATCAAAGGGAGGTTACTCAAAGAAGGACTTAACAGTCAGAGTGAGATCCTTAAACCAGATTCAAGAATCAAGAAAATGGGTTCAGGGGAAAATCATAAGGAGCTAGGGTCTATGAAACTACCCATATGCAGAAAGGAGATATTTGACATCTAGAAAGAAAGGGTCAGGCTGTTTATGGAGGCTTCTGATCCAAGGATCTATATTACAGTCAAGAAAGGTCCTTATCCCAATAAAGATTTCAATTCTGGATGCAAACTAAAGAATTCCCAAGGATTTCTCAGAAATGACTAAGGATGAGATCATCCTGACAACTATGGATAAGAGAGCCTAGAATATCATAGTTAGTGTCATAGATGATGCAACCTTCCAAAATTTGATTCACTGCAAGTCCTCCAAAGAATTGTGGGATACTTTAATAGTCTATATGGAGGGTTCTGAAGAAGTAAGACAAGATAGAAAATCTATGCTGAACCAGGAATATGAGAGTTTCAGACAAGGAAAGTCTGATAGTATAACTGAGTGTTATAAAAAGTTCTATAGGATAATGAATGAGTTGATGTCCTATGGGATAATTTCCAGTACTTATGAACTGAATGATAAATTCCTAAGATCCTTGACAAAGGATTGAGACACAAAAATTTGTGCCATTAGGGAAGTGGCCAAACTTACAGATATCTCTCCACCAACCTTGTTTGGAAAACTGCTGTCATATGAGATGCAGCTAATGACAAGGAAAGAGGAAGAGAAAAGTGCAAAAGGTGAGCATAGAGAAAAATATGTGGCCTTCAAGGTTGAAGACACTAAGAAAAATAGGAGGATGTCTCCATCACCTCCTAAGATAGTTGCTGAAACTGCTTCAGATAATTCAGACAACCAGAATTCAGACATTAGTGACTCAGATGAAGATTTTGCATCATTTACTAGACAGTTTCAGAGATTCCTGAAGAAGAAGCAGTGGAAGTCTAAGCGTTCCACATCTCAGCCTAAGGATGAGTATTATCAAAAGAGAAAGTCATCCAGGAAGGACAGAAGTAGGTCTAAGCCAAGCAAATCTACAACATCAAAGATAGTTTGATATTGCTGTAATAGGACTGGACATGTTATGGCTGAATGTCCAGATAAAAGAAAAGAGACTACAGATAAAAAGAAGAGTCAACACCAGAGCAAGAAGGGGAAACCCTTTATTGCTAAGAAGGAGAAGCGCTTGACAGACCAATCTACTTCAGAGTCAGAATCTAAAGTCGAGGCCTACATTGGTCTATATGCAGCAGATGAAGAAGAGTTTTTCCAGGTGCTGAGCTCTATATATGAACAAGAAGACTATCAGTGCAAGGGACTGATGGCTGTGTTAGAAGAAGACAAATGCCAGGATCAACCTGGTCCTAGTAAGGTACAATGTATTTCTAGAAATTCAGAATGCAGTACTGAGTCAGAGTCAGCAACATCTGTATCAAGTGATGTGGATGGATCTGAGCCTGAAGGTGATATTCATCAGCTGATAGATGAATATAGAGATTTATTACAGACACTTAAGAAGAGCAAAAACCTGGCCAAATCTCAGGCTAAGGAAATTGTAGATCTTAAGATGGTTGCATTAGATTCAGAGAAGTTGCTGGATCAAAAACTGAATGAGATTGCCAGATTGAAAAACATAATTGTTATTCAAATGGGCACAATCACATTCAAGAATGATCAGATTAGAAATCTAGAGGTTAGACTTCAGAAAGAGAAAGAGATTGTAACCAGTTTTTCTAAACCTAAATCTGTATTACCCTTGATTGATGAGTTTGTACCTCAAAAGGGTAATGCTGGGTTAGGGTTTAAGAAAGCTACATGAACTGCTAGGTCCAAATCTAAAGGCAAAGCCCCAGCACAAAACAAGAAGCTTGCTGTAGATAATTCAGCTAGGGTTGTACCTAAACAAAGGTACAACAAGTTTGAGTGCTGGTGTTGTGGCAAGGTAGGCCACTTTGCCTTAGATTGTTGACACAATTCTAGTGTCAAGGAGAGTAGCAATCTGCCTGCTAGAAGTGCTACATGTATATTTGTTAAAGTTCAGAGTAACTTGCACCAAGGACCCAAAAGTTATTTGGGTTCTAAGGTTAAGTAATCTGTGTTGCAGGTGAGTCCAAGTTGCCATGCCACAATATGGTACTTGGACAGTGGATGTTCCAGACACATGACTGGAATAAGGGGTTGTTGAAGGACTACACACCTATCATGGATGGCCCCAAAGTAACCTTTGGTGGTTCAGAAAAAGGAATCATCAAAGGCTTTGGTAACATTTCTAATAATCAGATTACTATCTCTCAAGTGGCCTATGTGAAGGGTTTGAAACACAACCTTATAAGCATAAGTCAGTTGAGTGATTTAGGATATGACATTTCATTTATTAAGAATGGATGTCATATCAAAAGGTCAAGTGATCAAAAGGTCATATTGATAGGATATAGAAAGAGAAATGTTTATTGTCTTAACTTTGAGTGTGAAAACAATGGTTATCCTATTTGTCTTGTAGCTGATGAGAGAGTCTCACATTGTGTTAAATGGCACAAGAGGCTGGCTCATCTTAATTATAAGACTATTGGCCAACTCTTTAGCAAAGAGTTAGTGAGGAATGGTCCTTAAGTTAAGTGTATAAAGGATGAGATATGCTCAGCTTGTCAAAAAGGCAAGCAGACCAAATCCACCTTTCATAGCCTTGAAAACAAGGATTCAGTGAGGTGTCTATACCTCTTGCATATGGATCTATTTGGTCCTATGCCAGTTCATAGTCTAGGTAGGAAGGTCTACACAGTTGTGGTGGTAGATGACTATTCTAGATATTCCTGGGTGTTCTTTCTAAGACAAAAATCTGAAACCCCAAGTATCTTATATAGTTTTGTTAAACAAATTCAGAATGAGTTGGACAGTATAGTGGTAAAAATCAGAAGTGACCATGGCACTGAATTTCATTCTGAAAGTATGACAAGACTATGTGAAGAATTTGGGATTTTTCAAGAATTTTCCTCACCTAGAACACCTCAGCAAAATAGTATTGCTGAAAGGAAGAATAGAAAATTGATAGAGGCTGGTAGAACTCTATTGAGTGACACTTATCTCCCAGAATATTTCTGGGCAGAGGCAGTAAACACTGCATGTCATGTAATCAATAGGGCTACTATCACCAAGAGCCACAAAAAGACTCCCTATGAGATTGTGAAGGGCAGAAAACCAAACTTATCCTATTTTAGGATCTTTGGTTGCAAGTGCTATATACTTAACAATGGCAAGTCTTATCTAACCAAGTTTGCTGCCAAATCCCAAGAGGGGATATTTGTTGGGTACAACAACAATAGTAAGGCTTATAGAGTCTACAACTTGATTACTCAAGTTGTAGAAGAGTCTGTACATGTAGTCTTTGATGAAACGACTGATTAACAGTGAGTTTCCAAGTAGTGCTTGCAGTTCTACAGGTATAAATGAGAGAATGGACAAGCTTACCATTACAGAAGAATCAACTGCAAATCAGGAAGTGGAAAATGGTGGCTGCTGTCCAGGGGGAGTACAAGACTCTCAAGATGCTGAAGAAAATCAAGAGGTGCAGCTTAATGAAGAGGCTGGAGGTGTTCAACCTGAAGATAGACTACCTCCAGCTAATAGACACTTAAAGGATCATCCAGCAAATCAAATAATTGGTGATCCAAGACAAGGAGTGCAAACAAGAAACAGGAGTCTGAGCACAGTTCTTTTCTCCAGCTTCCTATCACAAGTGGAACCAAAGAAATTTGAAGAAGCTGTTCTAGACCCACATTGGATTGATGCCATGCAAGAGGAGCTGAATCAGTTCAGAAGATGCAAGATCTGGAAGTTAGTTCCTAAACCAAAAGACCACAACATCATTGGAACCAAGTGCATCTTTAGGAACAAATTGAATGAGAATGGGATCATTGTGAAGAATAAAGCAAGGCTTGTTGCAAAAAGGGTATAGGCAGGAAGAATGTATTGACTTTGATCAAACATTTGCCCTAGTAGCAAGACTGGAAGCAATCAGGATGTTCCTTGCTTATGCAACATATCAAGGCTTTAAGGTATTTCAAATGGATATAAAGTCAGCTTTCCTAAATGGAAATCTAAAGAAATAAGTCTATGTAGAGCAGCACTCAGGTTTTGTTGATCCTCTCAAACTTGATTATGTTTATAGTCTTAGGAAAACATTGTATGGGTTGAAACAAGCCCCAAGGGCTTGGTATGAAACCCTGTCTAGTTTCCTCATTGAGAACAAATTCTCAAGGGGGAAAATAGGCAAGACTCTATTCCTTAGGGAATCTAAAGGAAAGATTATCCTAGTCCAAATATATGTTGATGACATAATATTTGGGTCTACTGAAAGTTATCTTTGCAGAAAGTTTGAAAAACTTATGCAAGGAAAATTTGAAATGAGCAGTATGTGGGAACTTAAGTTCTTCTTGGGTCTCCAAGTAAGATAGACTGAAGATGGCTTGTCCATATCCCAGTCTAAGTTCACCCTAGAGTTAATAAAGAAGTATGGTATGGAATCATTCACTACCATGAGAACTCCTATGGGGTCAAGTGTGTCTCTAAGCAAAGATGATGCAGGGAAACCTGTAAATGAAACTTTGTATAGAAGGATAGTTGGCTCCCTTCTATATCTGACTGCTAGTAGACCAGATATCATGTATGCTACATGTATCTGTGCTAGGTACCAAGCATGCCCTAAAGAATCTCATCTGACAGCAGTCAAAAGGATTTTGAGATATCTTAAGGGCACACCTTATCTAGGCCTTTGGTACCCTAGGAATGGAGATTTTCTACTGACTGGATATTCAGATGCAGATTTTGCAGGTTGTAAGGAAGATAGAAAAAGTATTACTGGCACCTGTCAATTTCTAGGTGGAAGACTAGTGTCTTGTAGCAGTAAGAAGCAGACCAGTGTGGCAATCTCCACAGCTGAGTATGAGTATGTGGCAGTAGGAAGTTGTTGTGCACAACTATCGTGGATTCAGCACCAGCTAGAAGACTATAGTATTCAAGTAAGTAGAACACCTTTACTTTGTGATTCTACAAGTGCTATTTCTATTGCAAATAATCCTGTCTCATATAGTAGGACTAAGCACATAGAAATTAGATACCATTTTCTTAGAGAACATGTAGAGAAAGAGGACATTTCACTAGAATATGTCAAAACAGATTATCAAATTGCTGATATGTTTACTAAGCCTCTAGATGAAACTAAATTCAATAAGTTTAAAATTGAATTGGGAATGTTGAACTTAGAATAGTTTAATAAAATTGGCTAAGTAAAATGGTGTCGACACAAGGAGTTGTCTATGTCGACACATAAAAGTGGTGTCGACATTCCAGAGAAATGATGTCAACACATCTAGAAAGTCCTTGTCGACACTTCAGAGAAATAGTGTCGACACATCCAGAGTAGGTGTCGACACATCCAAAAGTGGTGTCGATACTTAAGGTTCAATACAGATTTCGTCGAGTAGAGTTTCGACTAATCATCGAGCGCAGATGTATAAGTGTCGACACATAAATTCTGTCGACTATATTAGTGTCGACACATAGTAGTCAACACCATTGTCGAGACTTGAGTAGTCAGTGTCGACACTTTTCAACAGTGTCGACACATTTAGAGGATTATGACACGCCTTTTCACGTTCGTTTTTAGAAAGGTATAAATAGGTCTTCAACATTGTTTGTCAACACGCTCTCAATAGTTTCGAGACCAAAACTTTGTGTCGACATCTCTCTCATCTAAATTCAAGATTTCTCAAAACCCTAATGGCGCCTAAGCTTGAAGAGAACGTCAATGAAGGATATGAGCTAGTACGCAATGCATTTGACCATGCGGAACCAGAAATTAAGGAGGTAGTAACCCTAATTACTGAGAATGGGTTGAAGTATCTAGTTTCTGAGCCAACCAAGATTTGGAAGAAGGAAGTACTCGAATTCTATGGTGCAGCTATGTTGGATTCTACTGGACTCAAGATCAAGTCTGCAGTTCATGGTGCAAAAGTTAAACTGACTATTAAGAGTTTTAGGAAAGTTCTACATCTACCTAGAATTCAAGAGGAAGTAGAAGTGACCTCTTCCAAGACAAGGGAAGCACTTCAATGGTGTGGATTGGATCCCACCATGAAGATTGGATCCTCAATGAATAGAAAAGGAATGAATCAGCAAGGCAAATTCCTTTCAGAAATAGTTGGCAAGGTTATACTCTGCAAGCCAGGGGGCATGATAAAATTTCTGCCTATATGTTCAGTTTAATGACCAGAATAATCTTCACACTAAACACTGATTGGTCAGCACTGATTTTTGAAAGGGTTAAGGAAAGCATTAAGATACCCAATCTGGGTAGGATAATGAGTATTTACTTGGCTGGAACCATTCCTGAATGAATGAAATAAAGTGTTGGTTCCAAGATTAATCATATGAGAAGGATGGACATCAGGATTATCTCAAGGTGGGAAAGGGTGTTAACTAAGGACATGCCTACTCCAGAGAAGGAAACACCTCCACAAAGGAAGCAGAAGAAAGCTAAAAGGGCTCCTAAACCTTCCAGTAGTTTAGAAAAGCAAGCAGCTTCCAGTATAAATGAGGAAGAGGCTGATAATGCTGGAAGGTCACCAGTAAGAAATGAAGATGCACAGAGTCAGGGGGAGCAACCATCTGCTAGCCCCATCCACCTAGATCCACTCCAGGGGGAGCCTCACCATGAGGAAGTGCCTACTCACTTGGATAATGAAATGACAACACAAACCATACTTGAGGTAATACATGAAGTAAATCAAACAAATTTCAATAATGAAGATGAAATACTAACTAAATATTTGATTGATGTTGACCATCCAACTCAATTAAACAGTCAAGCTCAAGATGTTGTAATGGAGGATACATCAGCAATTGCTGATGCTCCAGAGATAAAAGAATCTCCTATGCTTTCTCAACAAGAGTTTACCTTAGAAGAGCTGTTTCCTGATATTGAGGGGGAGCATGCTGGTTTTGAGGGGGAGAAAACTGTCTTTGAGGGAGAGCAAGCTAATCTTGAGGGGGAGAATGTGAGGTCTCATGAGGAGACTGCAAGAAATGAGGAGGAGCAAATTAGAACTGAAACTGAGGAGTAAAGGACTCAGGGGGAGCTAAGTAACACTGCACAGGACTTACCACCTAGTCCAAAAGATAGAGTAGATATAGCCAGTACCTCTGATTCTGAAGATGCAGCTGAGGTTCAAGCTAAGAAGAGAAAGCTCATGGTATTTAAAAGGAGAAGCCAAAGCTACAAGAAGGCACTACAAACTATTACTTCTCAGCCTGTCCCAACAACTGATTACAGTTCCTTATTAATATCTTTACAAGTGAAGTTGGATGAGTAAAGGATTGCAATGGAGAAGTATATAGATGAAACTCACAAAGATCTCCAATTCTCCTTGGCCCAAGACATCAAATCCATAAGATTTGAGGTGAATCAAAATAAGAAGGAAATGGCTGACTTTTTCCATAAAGGAGGTAATACAGTGGTTTACCTGGCCACACACCAAGAGAAAATCAAGACACAAGTGGATGATATAGCAGTGAAGCAGGGCTATGTCTTAAAAAATCAGATTAGGATGAATGCTAATCTGACTGCATCTCATAATGCAATTATTACAAAATTGAAAAATGTTGCAACAGCCCAGCCTGCTGATAAGTCTACAACCAAGCCAGAGTTTGATAAGGAGAAGTTTGATAAGGACTTCCAGGAAGGCATAACTGCTGTCAAAACAGCAATTGAGCTCTCTCAAAAGACTATTTCTGGACTGCTACTGAAGTTAAAGGGTTTTTATAAGGATGAAGTTAATTTTCTGGATGAACAGATCAGATTTTAGAAGGATGATCTTAGAGATCATGTGGCTAGAGAAGTCATAAAGGGAGAGAGAGTATTAGTCAAAGCTGGATCTGACCATGTTAAATGGATTTCCAATAGCATCAGAGCCACACTTGGATATCCACCTCTTTATGATGATGACAATATGGCTCTGATGCTATTGGAAATCCATTTAGCATGGTCAGAGCCACACTTGGATATCCACCCCTTTGTGATGATGACACTGTGGCTGAATCTGGAATTCACCCTACTATTTTTGGAGGTGAGCAAGCTGAAGTTGCTCAAGTTATCTATCCTCCAGCAGATTTTGAGATGATACTGAAAGTGCAGCTAGATCTGATATACTCTAGAGGGGGGGGGGGGTGAATAGAGTATATGGTGAATTTATTTTTAAAACTTTTACAACTGCTGTTGTATTTTAGGTGTGTGTGTGTGCAGGGAAGCAAATGCAATAAATCAAAAAGCAGCAAAGGACTAATCACAGCACATTCACAGAGCAAGGTCAAAAAACAAAAGGAAAAGAAAGCAACCAGACGACACAAGAATTTTATAGTGGTTCCCCAAATCTGGGTAGTCCACTCTTCTACCACCCTGGTAGGAATCCACTGCAGGAAGGAGTTGATCAGGTGTCCTGGCACCAATGGGGTTTTGATCAGGTTCCCAAAAACCAAACCCTCAAGTCTTTTGGAGGGAGACTTGCAACCAGAATAATTTTGAAGGGAATTAAAACCCTGTACAGAGGTGGAGTGAGAGGGTGATGAGGTCTTCTCTTTCTCAAGTCAGATGAGAAGACTTGTGGATTGTTGTTTAGCAGCTTTGCTCCCCCTGAAATGTAGAAAGAGTCAGGAAGAATGTTGGAGCACTGCTTCAGGGTGATAGGTCTTCAGAGACCTAGAATTCCAGGTCCAGAGGAGGTCTTCAGGAATTTCTTATAACTGATATGAATGTATTGTTTCTTGAAGTTATCCTGAGTGAAAGCAGATGAAGAAGACTCTTGATATTGATGTAGTGTTCTTCTTCTTCTTCTCGATCAGTTTCTCTCTGGGGCAAGAATGAATTCTTTTTCTTGTGTTGTCTGAATCACTGTCTATCCTTTTTTTTGATGTCGTTCTTATGTATCTCTGTATCTATCTCATAAGAACACATTCGAATTTGAATATCGAGCAGTAATGGCAGACAGCCTGGAAGGGAAGTAGCAATTAATCATTTCCCCAACTGTTTTCATGAGAAAATGGTATGTAATAATCCAGAATTAACTGCGCATTCCAACGGTAGTATTCTGTGAGGAATTGCCATTAATTGTTCAGGAATCAGCGCTATGGAATGAGACGGGAACAGAAGAAGACCTAGTATATAATCGTCGACCGAAGAACATAATTCGTCGAGCTGAGTTTTGAGTTCATCGAGCTGAGCCTGAGTTCGTCGAGCTGAGCTTGAGTTCGTCGAGCTAAGCTGAGTTCGTCGAGCTGAGCTGAGTTCGTTGAGCTGACAGTCTTCATTCGTTGAACAGACAATCTTCAATATCAGACAACCATTATTCATTGAGCAGAGAACCAAATTCGTCGAGCTGAGAATAAACTTCGTCGACCTGAGAAAAGTTCTAGACTTGGACGAAATACTCTGCATCTGCTGAAATGCTGTGTCGACATAAATTGTTGTCGACAGATTGATCTTGGTGTCGACACAAATCCTCTGGTGCCGACATAAGCTGGTGTCGACTGAAATCCTGGTGTCGACACAAGATGGTGTCGACTCAAATCATGGTGTCGACACAAATCGTCTGGTGTCGACACAAACCCTAAGTGTCGACACAGATTTTCTGAGTACAAAAATCGTTGAGTAAAGATTAGCATTCGTCGACCTGAGAAGCTATGAACTTGAGGTCCAAGTTCGTCGAGCTCAGAATATAATTCGTCGACCGAAGTATGAAGCTGGACTTAGAGAAATTCTGAAGTAGTCCTAATAAGCTTGAGGTAAAATCCCAGTGTTCATCGAGCAAAGAACGCGGTTCATCGAGCTCAGCACTGCAAATTGTCTCACGATCGTCGAGTGCAGAACTCCCTTCGTCGAGCTGCGTTCGACGAACGTCGAACTCATTTCACTTAGTTTGAAAAACTGATAGATCTGGAGTTCCTGACAGTCTTGAAGAAGGCTGGTCCGTCTAAAGTTGAAATAGAGGACTGTCCTAGACTCTAGGACACAAACTTGACCCAGACTATACATGATGAGTCACATCCTAAGTCAGTGAACCTAGCCCAAATCAAGTAGGGATCCAACAATCTCCCCCTATTTTGGTGAGGTGTCTAACAGAGACTCCAAGCAAAGAACAAATAGAAAAACAAAGCAAAATAGAGAGATATATCTAGCTGAGAATTTACAACACATGCATCAGATATATATATACATACAGGCTTTGTTTTAATGCAAGACACGGTCTGAAATAGAAGTAGAAAATGGAATAAAAACACAAATTTACTTCTCTGACTTCTTCTGTTTTGGCTTGACTTCTGGTGCTTTATCTCCTGGCTTCTTAAAAATGATTTCCCTATTGGGATCTGAACCTTGAGCCTTGGTAATAGTCATGTCAGTTGTCCCTATGATGTTCAGTGAAGTGGCTCTGAGGACAACTGCTTCTGGATGAAGATGCATGTACTCATCAACATTGAGTAACTTGTTTGCTTTCCCAAATCTTTTTAGCTCATCTCTCCTGTACTGAGACATAGTAGTTAAGCCTGTTGTGTCCTTGCCTTCAGCTTTAGCTTTGTTGATTAGAGATAAGCCAATGATTTCTTGGAACCTTGCCATTCTGGCTGTGTTGGCTGTCTCTGGATCTTCAGGAGGAGAATAAGGCCTTTCAGCTTCATGTTCCTTAGATTCCTGGTGCTGCTGTTGCTGTTGTCTACATGAAGATGGTGGCCTTGGCTGACTACCACCAGTGGATCTCCCTGTTTGTCTCTGATAGGTTTGAATAGGAGCAGATCTTTGAGAGCCAGAGCCAGAGGCACCTGCTGCTGGAGGAGGAGGAGGAGGAGGATCCTTTCTGTATCTATGAACTGGGGGAGGAGAGTATCTCCTACTCCTCTTCCTCTCTTTTTGTTGGTTCTTAGATAGCCACATCCATGCAGGCATCCCTTTGTAAGGAGCAACATTGTGCAGAATATAGTATGTAGTGTCTGAAGTGGGATTAGGCTTGGGAGCAGGAGGAGGAGGAGCCTTCCTTTTCTTAGAGAGCAACTTCTTTTTCTTTTTGGCAGCCTCCTCATCATATTCATCATCATCAGAATCTGAACTCTGAGGGTTGTCATACAAAGCATTCAACTTCCTCAGAGTGGCATCAGGAATGATAAGAGGTTTTTCTTGAGGGGGGATAGAAGGTTTAGAGGGTGAGGGTTCAACAGCAGTAGGGACAGAGCTTGCAGCTGCTGCCTTGTTCTCTTCTTCAATGTCTGCCAGAATGAGCTCATCCAGATCAGGCATGGGAGAATCATCCATGACAAAATATGGGACAAGGCAGATTTCTGGAATAGACACAGGAGTTGGAACATCAGTAGGAGCAGCAAAGGTGTCACAAAGTTGCTTGGCAACTGATGGACTTGCTGGAGAGGTATACTGGACAATAGCCAAATAGGGCTTAGCAACCTCTACTAAAGGAATCTTCATATATACAGGATCAAAGATATGAAGTATCTCAGATAAATTAACTGTGGGATTTATAAGGAAATCACCACCAGTTGTTATTGAATCTACTAACTCATCAAGGCTACTGTCAGTGTCCATGAATTGAATAAAATCAATTGCTGTGTCTGAAACTGTATTATCAAGCACTGTATTACCTGTATCTGCAGTATATGTATCTGTATCAACTGTATTAACCTCTGTAGCTGCTGCACCAGCTTCATCATGAAGCATCTCCCCCTGCTTGGGTTCAGGAGAACCTGGAGCCAGGCCCCTGAATGAAGAGGGGGCAGCAGAGAGGGCTGAGATTTGGGCAGATAAAGAATGAATGGAATTCACCAGAGGTGTAATGGCCTCTGTGATGAGGAATTTAATAAGAGGAGTCAGAAGAGAGATGATGGAGGGAATGGTGGAAGAATCCAGAAGTGGAGAAGGAATAGAGGAGGGGAGAGAAGTAGAGGAGGGAGGAGGAATGTGGGGAGGGGATAATGGAGGGAGAGCAGGTAGTGGTTCAGTGGGTATGGTGTAGGATGGAATAGTGGATAGGTGAGGAGGAAGAGGGGATTGAGGAGGTGAGGGAATAGGTGTTGCAGTGGGGGAAACTGGAGGTGTAGAGAGATGTGACAGATCAGGCGGTGGGGATTGATGTTGAGGTGGAGACAAGTGAGGTGCAGGAGGAGTGGGAAGAGATTTGGTAGGAGGAACGACCTCTTCAGTGTCAGGGTGGGGAGTGACCTTGACGGTCCTGGTGCTCTCAGAAGCAGTGATGGAGGAGGAGGAACCCTTGGATGGTTTGGAGATTGTCCTCTCCCATCGGCCAAACAAGGCGCAGGTGAGGCGCTTGCTGACATTGATGAATGTGGTCGGGGAGACCAAACATTCATTGGCCTTTTCCTGGAGGAAAATCCCCAGGATTCTGCCGTAGCAGACTTCCTTCTTGCTTGATTTCTTCTTGATTAGGTCAAAGAAAACCATGCCCCAATCGACCTGTCGCTTGTTGAGCACTGCGCACATGATCAGGAATTGATGGCGAGTGATATAGTCATGTGCCGAGTGCTTGCCCATCAGAATTTTCCCTATAATGTCGGCCAAAAATTGATATGCGGCTGACAGTTGCTTCTTCAGAAGCTTATTAGGGTTGTTGCCGGAGAAACCCATTACTTTCAACATATCAGCATATTCCTCAGCATCCATTTCCAAGTTGTCTTCCCCATTAATCAGTCCAAAGATTTCAGAGAGTACTGCTGGAGATAGGGAAAAGGCAGTGTTTCCAATATGTCCTGTCAGATTTCCATCTTCAGAAACTATGGCAGTGTACACCCATTCTCTTATCTCGGTTGAGTGTAGCTTGATGCTGCGTGTCATGAAATCCTTGAGATGCAGTTCTTCAAGTAATTCAAGGATATAAAGAAAAATTGGATCTGAATGTTGGAAGGACTCAAAGCTCATGGAGAATGTTGTATCAAACTTCATTGACGCAAGTCCTCCTAGAGGAATCGCCATTGATGACCTGCAAAGAAAATCACAGAGAAAATGACGATCAAGAGCAAAGGAACTGAAAGCGCGGGACGGAGGTCGAAGAAAACCTAGATATAAGATTTTCAGAATATGAATCGACAAGCTCCGTTCCACGAAAAGAGACAGATCTTCGAACTGAGGTCGACGAAATAGGTTAGAGGTGAGTAGTTCGTCGAACTCATTGAGAAGAATTGAAAACAGTTCGTCAAACTCCGTTCGACGAAATGGTTTCTGAAGCAAGGTTCGTCGAACTCCGGTCGACGAAAATTGTTTCCACACAGAGAATTCGTCGATCTCCGGTCGACGAGAATCTCTCAAACTTTCCCTAATTCGTCGAACTCCGTTCGACGAACACTGGAAAATTCATCGAATGCAGACAGAAATTAATTTAACTCTTCTCCATCAATCATTCCCAGTTGATTTATAAAGAACAGATGGGTTTTCTCATCCAAAGGCTTGGTGAAGATATCTGCTCTCTGTAGATCAGTAGGAATGTGAATCAAGTTAATTTTCTTTTTGTCCACATTATCTCTAATGAAATGAGATCTTATTTCAATATGTTTAGTCCTAGAATGATGAACTGGATTCTGAGCTATAGCAATAGCACTTGTATTATCACAAAATAAGGTTGAATTATTTAAGTTGATACCATAATCTAGGAGTTGGTTTTGTATCCATAGCATCTGTGAACAGCAGCTGCCAACAGCCATATACTCTGCCTCAGCAGTTGATGTAGACACAGATGTCTGCTTTTTGCAAAACCAAGAGACAAGTCTCATACCCAGGAACTGACAAGTTCCAGAGGTACTTTTCCTGTCCACTCTACATCCAGCATAGTCAGCATCTGAGTATCCAGTTAACTCAAATTCTGACTCTGCAGGATACCAGAGTCCTAAACTAGGACAACTCTTTATATATCTCAAAATCCTTTTTAGAAAAATAAGATGAGATTCTTTAGGATTCACTTGGAATCTAGCACAAAGGCATGTGGCAAACATTAGGTCAGGCCTGCTTGCTGTTAAGTATAATAGGGATCCAACAATTGCCCTATAATGTTTCTGATCTACAGGTTTCCCTGCTGCATCAGAATCCACAACAGCATTGGTAGCCATAGGTGTTTTCATTCCTGAGACATCACCCATCCCAAACTTTTTAATAAGCTCTTTAGCATACTTAGATTGGGAGAGGAAGATACCATCAGGGAGCTGCTTCACTTGGAGACCAAGGAAGTAGGAAAGCTCTCCCATGCTACTCATCTCAAATTTGGAATGCATGAGGTCAGCAAACCTCTTGCACAATTTGGGATCAGTAGACCCAAAAATAATGTCATCCACATATATTTGTACCAATAAGATTTGGTCCTTATGATGTCTAGTGAAAAGGTTTTATCTATGGTTCCTCTTATAAATTTATGCTCTAAAAGAAAGCTAGCTAGGGTCTCATACCAAGCTCTTGGAGCTTGCTTTAAACCATAGAGAGCTTTATGCAATTTGTAAACATAAGAGGGTTGAGTTAGAGAGATAAAACCTGGGGGTTGTTATACATAAACCTCTTCCTGAAGTACACCATTCAGAAAGGCACTCTTAGCATCCATCTGGAATACTTTGAACTTTTTGTATGCTGCATAGGTTAGGAATATTCTAATGGCCTCCAACCTTGCAACAGGGGCAAAGGTTTGGTCATAGTCTATTCCTTCTTCTTGCCTATAGCCTTGAGCAACAAATCTAGCCTTGTTCCTTACTATGTTCCCTTGTGCATCCAATTTGTTCCTATAGACCCATTTGGTTCCAATAACTGGGTAGTTATGGGGTCTTGGAACCAAATCCCAAACTCTACATCTCTCAAATTGATTTAGTTCCTCTTACATTGCAAGAATCCAGTGGGGATCTTGCTCAGCTTCATGGATGGTGAGAGGTTCAATTTGAGAGAGAAAACAGGCATGCATCAAGTCTTGATTGAGCTGATGTCTTGTCTGTACACCAACTGAAATGTCTCCAATCACTTGAGATCTGGGGTGATCTCTAAGTGTGACAAGATCAGTTTGTGGAGTTGGTTGAGCAACAGCTTCTATAAATAATTCCTCTTGGGGAATGGTACTGGCTATTGATGGCAGTTCAGATACTTCCTCTTGGATTTCCTCTTCACTATCTTTAGCAGCCTGTGGAGTGGGATGAGTTGGAACCCCTTGGGTAAGGTTTAGTCCATCCATAGATTCACACAGTGGTGAAACCTGCAAAAGACTATTGGTAGAAATGTCTTTCTCCTTATAAGACATGTTAGCTTCATCAAAAGACACATGAACAGATTCTTCAATTTTAAGGGATGATTTGTTGAAAACCCTATAGGCCTTGCTTACTTTGGAGTATCCTAGAAAAATCCCTTCTTCAGCCTTAGCCTCAAATTTTCTAATGTATCTTTTGTTATTAGTGTGGATGTAACATATGCAACCAAAAACTTTAAAATATGTGATTTTAGATTTCTTTTCTTTAAGTAATCCATAGGGGGTCTTATGTTTTAGTTTATGTACAAGACATCTGTTCAGGACATAGTTAGCTGTGTTTACAGCTTCTGCCCAAAAGGATAGAGGCATGTAAGCATCTACTAACAATGTACCTGCAGCTTCAATGAGTGTCCTATTTTTCCTTTCAGCAACCCCATTTTGTTGGGGAGTTCTAGGAGCTGAGAAGCACTGCCTGATACCTTCCTTCTCACAGAACTCATGCATAAGAAGAGACTCAAACTCTGTTCCATGATCACTTCTGATCAATGCAACATGAGTAGAGAACTCAATCTGTATGGTCCTGAAAAAATCTGTAAGAACTTTGAATGTATCTGACTTAGCTCTCAGAAAGGCTACCCAACTGAATCTGGAGAAATCATCAACAATGACTAAGGTGTAAGACTTCCCTCCTAGGCTTTGTACTGCAATGGGTCCAAAGAGATCCACATGAAGCAGATACAATATCCTAGGTGAATTACTTTTATTAATGGATTTGAAACTGGTTTTAGTTTGCTTGCCTAGTTGACAAGCCTGCATAGGCTTTCCTTCTTGTAGGGACCAGAAGGTAAACCTCTAATAAGGTTGTCTTTAGATAACCTATACATGTTCTTAAGGTTTACATGTCCTAGCCTTTTGTGTCATAACTCATTTTGGTTACTAGTGATATTGAGTAAACAAATATCAGTTGTGGCAGAAATGAAATCTACTAAATATATGTTTCCTTGTCTAAGTCCAATTAAAACAGTTTGGTTTTTATCATTTATAATTGAACAAGAGGTAGAGTTGAAATGTACCTGATAACCTTCATCACATAATTGACTTATGGATATAAGGTTATGTTTTAAGTCCTCTTACATATGTCACCTTTTTGAAGGTCACTGCTCCAATGCTTACTCTTCCATACCCTTCTGACTGACCACTCTTTGAGTCTCCAAATATCACCTTTGGTCCTAACTTGGACTTATAGCTGGAGAGATTTGCTTTGCTGCCAGTCATGTACTTGGAGCAGCCACTTTCCAGGTACCAGGTCTGACTTAGCCTTGGACATCTATTCACATGTACCTGCATTAAAGATAAAGATCAATTGTTCTTGACACATGTTACCTTGGGTCCTTGGTTTGGCTGAAAAGTAAAACTAGAAATGACTGATAAGGCAGGTTGAGACTTATACCCTAGAGGGTGATATCTCTTAGGTGGGATTATCCAATCAGCTACTGGATTAAATGTCTTGTTAGATGTTTTAAAATTTCTATATGGGAGATGATTTAAGTTTGGTCGTTCTGGGATCGACGAATTATTGTAAGTTCGTCTACCAGAGTTCGACGAATGGGGATGAGATCGTCAACCTCCACTCAGAGAGTGACCATGGTCATTTTCTGTGTCCCACGTTCGTCGACCTCTGCTCGACGAACCATACACAGTTCGTCGATCGCAGTAGGATGAATAATTATTTCTGAAGTTTGCGTTCAGCGTTCGTCGATCGGGGTTCGACGATCTTGCAGGATTTCGTCGATCTAAGTTCGACGAATTCTGCTGAACTTGGTTTTTAACAGCTTTCTTCTGTTTTCTATTTCTATTGTCTAGGGGATTTGAATTGTTTTCTGACCTGGGTTTTTCAGTTAGTTTCTCTTTACCCTTAGCAGTGATAAACTTTAAGGGAGTAGAAAGTATATTCTTCTTTATTATGGGGGGTAAACCTGATGAAGCACCCAAGCCCAGCCTACCATTTAATCTGGCATTTACTGTGCTTGTGATATCCATCAGCTTGAGGCTTCTCCCATTGAGAGATTGCTCAAGTTGTTTTGCCTCACATAATTCAGATTTTAACTTGATTATCTGTTCATTAGCTAGTGTCAATTAGTCAGTTAGTTTTCTATTTTCTGTGCTGACAGATTCAAGGTTCTCTAGTCTAGTTCTCAAGGTTTTTATTTCTTTCTCTGAGTTTATTAGATCCATGCATATAGTTTTAAATTCTACTTTAAATAAGTTAGAATTGAAATCAAAACTAGAAATAACCTGATCAGCCTCTGAGTCTGAGGCACCTTCATCTTCAGAATCCTCTTTTGATCCACAGTTGCTTCTGGAGGCATCTATTGTCATTAGGCACACCTCCTTGGATCTGGCTTCTTCCTCTTCTTCACTGGAGCTGGAGGAGGATGTTTCCTCTTCTGAGTCACTCCAGGACTCAGCAACAAAACCCTTGTCTTTCTTTTTATACTTGTTGGAGGAGGGTCTGCTGCTTTATTTTCTTCTGGAATCCTTGTCCCTGCCCTTGTCCTTTTTCTGATTCTCTGGGCACTCTGAAATATAGTGCCCTGGCTTTCTGCATCCAAAACACACAACCTCCTTAGTTGGTGTCTTGTCATATTTGGGCTTATCATCCTGCTTGGATGATTTTCTTCTAAAGTCCTTTCTTGCCATTTTGTAGAATCTTTTGGCAAAAAGACTCATTAACTCCTCATTGGATGTAGATGTTTCATTGTCTTCAGAAGCTTTGAGGGCCAAGCTGTGCTCCTTCCTAACTGGGGTAGTTGCCTTCTGTTCTGCTGCCTCTCTTGATTTGACAAGCTGCTCATATGACTTCAGCTTGCCTAACAGAGATTCTGTTGAGATCTCATTGAGGCTTCTGGCTTCTTTGATTGGCCAGATTCTGGAATCCCATGAACTGGGGAAACACATCAGTATCTTGTCATTCACCTCAGTTAAGGTGATGTCCTTGTCAAGAGTCTTGAGTTCACTGATGATTGAACTTAATCTATTGTACAACTCAGCCACAGATTCTGTCTCATCCTTCTTGAAATTCTCATAGAGATAAATGAGACTGGATCTCCTATCCTTTCTTTCATCAGCTGAGCCTGCTACCATTTGATTGAGAGAGTCCCAAATGGCCTTGGTTGAGGTGCACTCAGCCACCTTCTGAAATATGTCATCTGGCATTGTTTGGGCCAGAATATTCATAGCCTTTGCATCAGCCATCTTGGCTTTGTTATAGGCTTCAGTATTGTCTGGAGGTGGTACTGCACTCAGATTAGTTGATGTGCTGGCAAAAGTTGTGGGAGCTGGAGGAACACCTGTTGAAATGATAGAGAAAATATCCTCATCAATGGAGTTCATATATAATCTAATTCTTGCCTTCCAGATGGAAAACTTATTAAGATTGCACACTGGAGGTCTGATGCTTATATAATCCTTGTTTTGGGCCATGTCTGTGAGGAGGATAAGTCCAATAACAGAATAGAAACAAACAGATCTAACTAAGAGATCTTTGGGTTCAGTTGTTAGCCTGTACAACCAATCAGGTATGGTAATTTAACCAACCTGGAAGATGTGGTATTATAACCAACCTGGCTCTGATACCAATTGAAAGTGCAGCTAGATCTGATATACTCTAGAGGGGGGGGGGGGGGGTGAATAGAGTATATGGTGAATTTATTTTTAAAACTTTTACAACTGCTGTTGTATTTTAGGTGTGTGTGTGCAGGGAAGCAAATGCAATAAATCAAAAAGCAGCAATGGACTAATCACAGTATATTCACAGAGCAAGGCCAGAAAATAAAAGGAAAAGAAAGCAACCAGACGACACAAGAATTTTATAGTGGTTCCCCAAATCTGGGTAGTCCACTCTTCTACCACCCTGGTAGGAATCCACTGCAGGAAGGGGTTGATCAGGTGTCCTGACACCAATGTTGTTTTGATCAGGTTCCCAAAAACCAAACCCTCAAGTCTTTTGGAGGGAGACTTGCAACTAGAATAATTTTGAAGAGAATTAAAACCCTGTACAGAGGTGGAGTGAGAGGGTGATGAGGTCTTCTCTTTCTCAAGTCAGATGAGAAGACTTGTGGAATGTTGTTTAGCAGCTTTGCTCCCCCTGAGATGTAGAAAGAGTCAGGAAGAATGTTGGAGCACTGCTTCAGGGTGATAGCTCTTCAGAGACCTAGAATTCCAGGTCTAGAGGAGGTCTTCAGGAACTTCTTGTAACTGATATGAATGTATTGTTTCTTGAAGTTATCCTGAGTGAAAGCAGATGAAGAAGACTCTTGATATTGATGTAGTGTTCTTCTTCTTCTTCTCGATCAGTTTCTCTCTGGGCCAAGAATGAATTCTTTTTCTTGTGTTGTCTGAATCACTGTCTATCCTTTTTTTTTGATGTCGTTGTTATGTATCTTTGTATCTATATCATAAGAACGCATTCGAATTTGAATATCGAGCAGTAATGGCAGACGGCCTGGAAGGGAAGTAGCAATTAATCATTTCCCCAACTGTTTCCATGGGAAAATGGTATGTAATAATCCAGAATTAACTGCGCATTCCAACGGTAGTATTCTGTGAGGAATTACCATTAATTGTTCAGGAATCAACGCCATGGATTGAGACGGGAACAAAAGAAGACCTAGTCTGGAATTGTCGACCGAAGAACATAATTCGTCGAGCTGAGTTTTGAGTTCGTCGAGCTGAGCCTGAGTTCGTAGAGCTGAGCTTGAGTTCGTCGAGCTAAGCTGAGTTCGTCGAGCTGAGCTGAGTTCGTCGAGCTGACAGTCTTCATTCGTTGAACAGACAATCTTCAATATCAGACAACCATTATTCGTTGAGCAGAGAACCAAATTCGTCGAGCTGAGAATAAACTTCGTCGACCTGAGAAAAGTTCTGGACTTGGACGAAATACTCTGCATCTGCTGAAATGTTGTATCGATACAAATTGTTGTCGACAGATTGATCTTAGTGTCGACTCAAATCCTCTGGTGTCGACATAAGCTGGTGTCGACTGAAATCCTGGTGTTGACACACGCTGGTGTCGACTCAAATCCTGGTGTCGACACAAATCGTCTGGTGTCGACACAAACCCTAAGTGTCGACACAGATTTTCTGAGTACAAAAATCGTCGAGTAAAGATTAGCATTCGTCGACCTGAAAAGCTATGAACTTGAGGTCCAAGTTCGTCGAGCTCAGAATATAATTCGTCGACCGAAGCATGAAGCTTGACTTGGAGAAATTCTGAAGTAGTCCTGATAAGCTTGAGGTAAAATCCCAGTGTTCGTCGAGCAAAGAACGCGGTTCATCGAGCCCAGCACTGTGAATTATCTCACGATCGTCGAGCGCAGAACTCCCTTCGTCGAGCTGCGTTCGACGAACGTCGAACTCATTTCACTTAGTCTGAAAAACTGATAGATCTGGAGTTCCTGACAGTCTTGAAGAAGTCTGGTCCGTCTGAAGTTGAAATAGAGGACTGTCCTAGACTCTAGGACACAAACTTGACCCAGACTATACATGATGGGTCACATCCTAAGTCAGTGAACCTAGCCCAAATCAACTAGGGATCCAACAGATACATCATGAGGTACAATCTATGTACAGTCCTCCAGAAGGTAATAAAAATATTATCCTTGAGAAAGTAGATAAGCCTGTGCTAGAGGCAGTATTGAAAGAGCAAGAAACTCTTTTGTCTAAGAAGAGATTCAGAGAACAAGCAGAGTTAAAGCCAGATTTTGAGCAGTGGAGCCCAACATCTAGGAATATTATACTAACTGCTTGGAAAGCTACAAAGGACAATACCCTAGAAAGGGGCAAATGTTATTCTGAACAAGAATGGAGAAAACATGAAGCCAGGCAAGAAGCCATAGTTCAGTACAAAAGAAAGGCAAAACTTGGGAAGCTACCTCCTAATGCACAAGAGCCTAGCAAATATTTCCCAAAGCCTTATCATTATTTTGAAAGACAAAAGATAAGGGCTGAAGAGCTAAAGAAGAAAGATCAAAAGGGCAAGAAGCCAGTTGATGACACTGATGTTCCAGTTCAAGCCAAGATTCAATCAGGCAAAGGCATTGTCATCAAGGAGCCAGAGCAGCCTTAGATTAGATTTACTAGATTTTTTCACATTGTAAAATCTAGTGTCTAAAATCTATGTAAACTTCTATTAAAGAAACTTTTGTAGTTGAAGCAAGACATGATTAATGCTTGTTCTGTGTTAGCATACTTATTCTGTGATGAAATATCTTTTATGTTTTGTTTAAGAAATTACCATGTCATATAATGTTGTTATACATCATATTGTGTATTTGTTATGTATGGTGTATATCATTGACTAAGGGTTATGACTTCTCCAAATAGGGCGAGATTGTTGGGTACATTGGAAAATGTGTACCAGATTTGAAGAAGCCTCACCGTACTCAATGATATGCATCAAGGTGTATTTGATGTATTTTGAGTTTATATGTGCAGTTTAAGTAATTGCAGGAAATGCAAAAAAATTTCTAAGTCCATGTGTCGACACCTAGAGAAGCAATGTCTACACTTATGAAGACTTATGCCGATACTGGAGAAAAGCTGTGTTAACACTTGAAGTTAGTTGTGTCGACACCAGGAAAGGCTTTGTCGACACCAGAAGAAATTGTGTCAACACCAGGAGGCAGTGTCGACACACAGAGAAGCAAAGTTGACATCAATTATGTCGACACCAAAATGCAGTGTCGACACACAGGAATACTTAGTCGACATCAAATGTATCGACACATAGAGGCAGTGTCGACACACAGAAGTATTCGTCAACATCAACTGTGTCGACACACAGGACTTGTGTCGACACACAGCAAGTTTCAACAAAGTTAAAGTAAAGAAGTACTTGTGTCGACACAAAGGAGATGTGTCGACACACAACAAGTTCCAACAAAGTTAAAGAAAAGAAGGCTTGTGTCGACACACAGAATCAGTGTCGACACATTCTAAAGAAGTTGTGTCGAGAAGCTGTTACAAAACAGAAGGAGTTGTGTCAACACCACCAAGGCATGTGTCGACACTTAGTCCACTTGTGTCGACACTTAGTCTATTTGTGTCGACACATAATGAAGATCAGTCTCGACACTTTCAGACAGAGATAGTATTTCAATAAGTGACTGGATGACTTGACAGCTGCCATTTCTAACTGGTCTACCACAACTGTCAAAGCTGTCAGAAGATTGTTAGAAATCGGATCACCCGGTCACCATGGAGGAAGACTATATAAAGGCCTTCTCCTTCAACATAAAGTGATTTTGATCACAGTAAAGATAGAAGATCTACACAGATATCTAACAACACAAAAAGAAGAAGACCTTCGATAGAAGATCTAAGAAGTTCGAGAGAGAGCTCCATCTAAGAAGTGCAGTTGCTGAACCAGGCTGCCAAAAAAGATTCAGATTGTGATCTGAATCTCAAGTCAGAAGCTGATTGAAGATCAACTTCTCAAGAGTTCAAACCTACTGAGTTCAGATTCAAGAAGCTTTGAAGAAAGCTAAGAGAGGTTGTGCTCTGCCATCAAGTTCTTCCAAGAACTGTTTAAGAAGCCATCCATCCCTTCTCTCTCTATCTGGGTGGTGGTTAATTACTTTGTAAACACTATTTTCTGTAAGATCTGTTCTAGATCTGAGTTGTAAGCCTATTATATAAAGGCTGAGTGTAGGAGAATATTTTCTCTGAGTGGTAGGGCTGTGAGCCTGAGGTGTAGGAGATTGTGATCTCTGAGTGTAGGCCTTGTTGAAGGCTGAGGTAGGGCAGTTGGCCTGAGTTGTAGGAGTGTGGATACACTCTGAGTTGTAGGAACCTGGTTTGGGTTCTGAGCTGTAAGATCTGAGGATCTGAGGTGAAGTGCAGAAGTTAGGCCGAATCTAGTACACTGCAAGATAGGCAAAGGGGGAAAGTGGATGTACCCAGACCTTGGGGAACCACTATAAATACTGTGTGCACTCTGTGATTGATTGTTTCTATGATTGTTGTGCTGTGTTAGCAGTAGAATTTGCAGTGTATTATTAGTTAACTGAACAGCTTTTCTGCTTTAAAAGAAAAACAGGAATTACACCTATTCACCCCCCTCTAGGTGGTTAGGCACTAATTCTTTCACTCTATCGCCTCAAACTCCCCGTTGATCTGAGAAGCTACCACCATGGAGTCGGTGAGGACCTCCACATCCAACACCCCCAGCTCCTTGTCCAGGTGCAACCCTGCTATCACGACCTCATACTCGGCCTGATTGTTAAACACCCCCACCACTAGGGAATGCTTCCATGAAGCACCATCAACTGTGTCGACACACAGGACTTGTGTCGACACACAGCAAGTTTCAACAAAGTTAAAGTAAAGAAGTACTTGTGTCGACACAAAGGAGATGTGTCGACACACAACAAGTTCCAACAAAGTTAAAGAAAAGAAGGCTTGTGTCGACACACAGAATCAGTGTCGACACATTCTAAAGAAGCTGTGTCGAGAAGCTGTTACAAAACAGAAGGAGTTGTGTCAACACCACCAAGGTATGTGTCGACACGTAGTCCACTTGTGTCGACACTTAGTCTATTTGTGTCGACACATAATGAAGATCAGTCTCGACACTTTCAGACAGAGATAGTATTTCAATAAGTGACTGGATGACTTGACAGCTGCCATTTCTAACCGGTCTACCACAACTGTCAAAGCTGTCAGAAGGTTGTTGGAAACCGGATCAGCCGGTCACCATAGAGGAAGACTATATAAAGGCCTTCTCCTTCAACAGAAAGTGATTTTGATCACAGTAAAGATAGAAGATCTACACAGATATCTAACAACACAAAAAGAAGAAGACCTTCGACAGAAGATCTAAGAATTTGGAGAGAGAGCTCCATCTAAGAAGTGTAGTTGCTGAACCAGGCTGCCAAAAAAGATTCAGATTGTGATCTGAATCTCAAGTCAGAAGCTGATTGAAGATCAACTTCTCAAGAGTTCAAACCTACTGAGTTCAGATTCAAGAAGCTTTGAAGAAAGCTAAGAGAGGTTGTGCTCTGCCATCAAGTTATTCCAAGAACTATTCAAGAAGCCATCCATCCCTTCTCTCTCTATCTGAGTGGTGGTTAATTACTTTGTAAACACTATTTTCTGTAAGATCTATTCTAGATCTGAGTTGTAAGCCTATTATATAAAGGCTGAGTGTAGGAGAATATTTTCTCTGAGTGGTAGGGCTGTGAGCCTGAGGTGTAGGAGATTGTGATCTCTGAGTGTAGGCCTTGTTGAAGGCTGAGGTAGGACAGTTGGCCTGAGTTGTAGGAGTGTGGATACACTCTGAGTTGTAGGAACCTGGTTTGGGTTCTGAGCTGTAAGATCTGAGGATCTGAGGTGAAGTGCAGAAGTTAGGCTGAATCTAGTACACTGCTAGATAGGCGAAGGGGGAAAGTGGATGTACCCAGACCTTGGGGAACCACTATAAGTACTATGTCCACTCTGTGATTGATTGTTTCTGTGATTGTTGTGCTGTGTTAGCAGTAGAATTTGCAGTGTATTATTAGTTAACTGAACAGCTTTTTTGCTTTAAAAGAAAAACAAGAATTACACCTATTCACCCCCCCTCTAGGTGGTTAGGCACTAATTCTTTCACTCTATCGCCTCAAACTCCCCGTTGATCTGAGAAGCTACCACCATGGAGTCGGTGAGGACCTCCACATCCAACACCCCCAGCTCCTTGTCCAGGTGCAACCCTGCTATCACGACCTCATACTCGGCCTGATTGTTAGTGATGGGAAAGTGCACCACCACCGTTTGCCCAATTTTAGTTCCCTGGGGGGCTCTCCAAGATCACCCCACCACTAGGGAATGCTTCCATGAAGCACCATCTACCTTCACCTTCCATGGAGTCGGATGAGTGAGCTCTTCCTCCGCCACCTCAATCACATAATCGGCCAAAAAGTCGGTCATCACTTGAGCCTTGATCGAGAGGCAGGGGACGAAGGAGATGTCGAACTCGCTCAACTCCACCGACCACTTAGCCAACTTGCCTGAGTGCTCCACCACCTCAAAGATGTTGCGGAGGGGATGGTTGGTCACTACTCGGATGGAGTGTGCCTGGAAATAGGGCCGCAGCCTTCAGGCTGAGATGATCATGGCGAAGGCCAACTTCTCCAAAATTGGATATCGAAGCTCGAACTTCCTCAGGACCCGACTCACGTAATATATGGGGAGCTGCTTCTTCCCCTCTTCAAGAACTAGGACGGAGCTCAAGGCCTCCGCCCCGACCCCGAGATACAAAAATATGTCCGCCTCCTCCTTTGGCCCTTGGAGCAATGGGGCTTGCGTCAATTGCATTTTAAGAGCTTGGAATGCCTCCTCGCACTCCTTGGTCCAATCGAATTTTTGGCCCCCCTTAGTGTTTTGAAGAAGGGGTAGCACTTCTCCCCCGCCCGGGAGAGGAACCTGCTTAACCCTGCCAGCTTCCTTGTCAACCGTTGTACCTCCATAGTATTCTGTGGCGACCCCAGCTCCATGATAGCCTTGATATTATCAGGGTTTGGATCGACCCCCGCGGGGGTGAGGAGATGCCCCAAGAACTTCCCCATGCTAGCCCCGAAGACACACTTCAGAGGGTTCAGCTGTATCTTGTACTTGCGCAGGGTGGCAGAGTCTCCTCCAGATCCTGGAGGTGAGAGTCCACATCCTGACTCTTTATCATGAGATCATCCACGTACACCTCCAAGTTCCTTCCCTTCTGTTCCAGGAAGACCCTGTCCATCTTTTTTTGATAGGTCGTCCCTACGTTCTTCAGCCTAAAGGGCATCATTTTATAGCAGTAGTACCCATCACCCGTGATGAACGAGACGCCCTTGACGTCCGAGGGGTGCATCCTGATTTGGTGGTAACCTAAAATGCATCCAAAAAGCTCATTACAGAAAAATCGATGGCTGAATCAACCAGCGCGTCGATCCGAGGCAAGGGATAACTGAAAGATAATAGTTGTCAACCTAAATCACCTAGAGGGGGTGAATAGGTGAGTTTTGCGTCTTTTGCGGAAAAAAGAAATCTTAGAACACAGCACAGATCTATCTACCAAACTATCACAGACGAGACAAGATTTTATAGTGGTTCCCCGATCTTAGGTCCATCCACTTTCCCTCACCGATCTAACAATGAACTAGACTCGGCTACTCCACTATCTCGGATTGAAAATCAATCCTACCCTCAGAACAAAGTTCCTACAATCTCAATCCAATCAACTGGATCTACAACTCGGAAGAAGCACCTTCCTACAAACTCGAAGTGGAAAACTCCTACACTCGGAGAAAAATTCTCCTACAGAAATGAAATACAAGTATTGAAAAATACAAACAGTAATATTGTCTGGTTCAGATCTGAAAATAAAACAGGAACTGGAATCTTCTTCTTGGCGTGCAGCTTTATCAGAAAAGTTGAAGAAAGATTCTCGGCAACAGTAGATCTAAACTCCTTGCTTCCACGATCGGACAGATGATGAGTATGTGAAAATCGATCTCGATCTGGAGAGCTTTTTCAGTCTATTTCCTCTGAAGATCGAAACCTTTGCCGGAGAAGAACAGAGGCAGCGGCGGCTTTCGTTCCGTGAAGAGAGAGAGAGAGGAAACAACGATTCCTTTTTGGAAAGCGGCAGCTGCAAAACTTAGAATAATTTTCTTCTTGAAAGATTTGTTTTCTGATTAGGGTTTGTCGATTAGAGAAGACTTTTTTATAGGAGTACTGATAACGGTCATAATTTGTTTTAATGACGTACACGTGGACCAATCATGTCACAGGATTTGAAAATCTGTCAAATCTGGACTTAGAAGAAATTTCAGAGAAAATGAGGTCATATACACGAGTGGGTATAAAACTACTCGAGTAGGTCAAGGACTACTCGAGTAAGCAGAGAAATATTACTCGGGTATATAATTCAAGACTACTCGAGTATGTAGAAGACAACTACTCGAGTGCATATAATCAACTACTCGAGTACTTTAGAATATCTACTCGAGTACATAGAAAAGTTTTTCGGGAAGGAGTTGAGCTACTCGAGTACAAGTTATACTACTCGAGTCGGCAGAATTGAACTACTCGAGTGGGTAGAAGAACTACTCGCGACAAACACTTAGAAATATTCTGCACACGGGAAAAACAACTACTCGCGTAGTCAGATTAAACTACTCGAGAGGGAAGAAATCTTCTCGAGTAAATGAATGGCCTACTCGAGTATTTCTTAACTACTCGACACAGATGAGAGAGTTACTCGACATAGTGTCGAGAACTACTCGAGTATATAAAGTACATACTCGAGTAAATGACTTAGAAAAATTCTGAAGAATAGGAAGAATATACTACTCGAGTATGAACTACTCAAGACAGAATGAGCTACTCGAGTATAAGACTTGTACTACTCGAGTGTTTTACTTAGAAAAACTTGGAAACTAAATTTTGGGCAACTCAAGTAGGAAGAGTGATCTACTCGAGTAGTTAAGTAAGCTACTCGAGTATGTCAGTGAACTACTCGAGTGTTTTACTTAACTTCACGAGAGGAATTTTTTTAATCGAGTATGCATAAGTTTTACTCGAGTATATCTCAAGTAATCTACTCGAGTAGTTAAAGACCTACTCGACAAAAACACTTAGAAAAATTTCTGTCAGCAATTTTTCTTCTACTAGAAGGGAATCAACACCAAGTCTTTACACAGTCCTATAGCTTGAGTATGAAGTGTATCCCAATAGAGAGGCTACACATGAGTCAACACTTTGGAACACACAATGAGGGATTACACTGTATGGTCGTGTGTTTGGTGACCCTTTGTAGACTGACATTGGTCTACACTTCCCATTGGAGTCCTGCAAACACATAACTCAAGCAAAGCATCAAATACAACATAATTCATCTTAGTTCCAGGGTGACTTCATCAAATCTTGGTTAATGTGAACATAGTTCCAAACAATCTCCCCCTATTTGTTGAAGTCAGAATCCTTTACACTAAGGTGAATTATAGACATAAAAAGAAGCTAAGTAGAAAATGTGCAAGCAAGCAATAGACTATGAGAAAGGATAATAAGAGCAAAAACTTAGAATTATATAAATAAGAATATCCAACATTATCAATTCTACAGTCAATCATTCCACACTCTCAAAAATCCTTGAAAGTCAGCCTTGATTCTATTGTCTGTCCAATTTCTCTTGTTGTCTCCTCTAGTAGCAGTAGGGTTTTGGATAATACTTGGGAGGCCTAGGAGGGGCTGCAGGGTTGTTCCTCCCATATTCTCTGTCATAGATTCTTCTCTTGGTCATGGATTTTTCATAAAGTTCCCATTCATATGAGCTGTAATGAATATTCCTGCTCTCATGGAATTCCATAACTAATTTGAGAGTTTCCAAAATCAAGGATTTGGAGGTTGGAGACCAAACTTCAGCATGTTCAGTAGCTTTAGAAGGAGCAGACTTGCTAGCAGAGGGGCCTCCACCATACTTCCTTTTTTTCTTGTAAGTTTTGATCTCGGGAGGAGCCTGAAGGAGAATATCAGCAGGATCTTCTTCCCAGCCTTGAACATAGGTGTTTGGAGGAGCAACTGAGTCTCCAGGCATGAGAGAGAAGGTAGGTTGCAGAGGAGCAGCTGGGGCAGAGGTATCCGTAGCTAGAGGATTTAAATGATGAGGAATGATGTTGGGGTCTGTACAACGCCGTGTCCGGCGAGCAAGGTCACCAGGGACTAAGCAGAATGGGCTGAGGATAATAGGCGAGCTCGGCAGTGGAGGGGGCGAGCCAGAGCTCGGCGTCCGTCGACCAGAGATCGACGTTCGGCGACCCCGAGCTCGGCATTCGCCGAGCGAGCCGCAACTCGCGTCCTAACAGTGGGGCTCGACAGCAGTAGGCGAGCAGAACATGCCGAGGTGGTTAAAGCTCCCCAGCTCGCCTGGAAGTATGAGGTACTTTTTACTGTTTTTCCCCCGCCGGTCTGCCCATAGCCCTTCAAAACAGCGGAGTTTGGCTGTTGGCAGATCCGTCCAGGGGTTTTCTGGTAATTTCAGGTCAGTTCTTTTGGTTATTGGTAGTCCAGATCTCAAAAACTATAAATAGGACCCAAGGGGTACCCCAGAGAGCAGGTTTTTCCAGTGCTCTCCTGCTCCAATCTTCAAGTGCTTTCTGAGGGTACCTTAGCTCGGCTTCTGGCTAAGGAGGGGAAGCGCTCTGAGATCTTCCGGGTTTGTGGTGGGACCTCCCTACCGAGCCCTTGGGTCCGTGTCACATTGTCTTCTTTGTTGTTTTGCTTGCAGGAGTGACGTAGGCGCGAGTCCACCCCTTCCCCAAGGGCGAACTCCACAGGAGATCGAGGAATCAGTTTCAACATTTTGGTGCGGTGAGCGTGGACAATGGTCAGTGTAGAAAAGCTTCAACAGGTTCAATGACAGGAGGACAGGTGACTGACGGGCAGAACTCGCCCCCCCCCCACCTCTCGCAATGGTGGGGATGTTGGAAGACTTCAGGAATGAGGTGCTGGGCCTCGTCCAATTCGCACTCGGCACGCGGGCCGAGTGCTCGACCCCGGTAGCCCAGATCGCGGCCGCCCACTCTTTGGGCGAGGATGCTCCCTGCAGGCGAGCTGGGAAGGAGGTGGCCGAGGGAGGCCGAGGGTGCGAGCTCCCCGGGCATGAGCTCTTCCCCGGCTCGGTAGGCCGAGGCCGGTTCGGCGAGCTGGGCTCGCGAGACTCACCGGCTCGCCCGGTGGGGGGAGGCAGTCATTTCAGTGAGCTGGTCTCCTCAGCTCCAGTTCCAGATGGGTTTAGAGAACCCGAGATGTCCTACTACACCCGGAAGGGAGACCCGGTCCAGCATGTCCAATGGTTCGAGGATGTGGTCTCCATCTGTCAGATGTCGGACGGATTCAAATGCCGACTCTTCGCAATCACCCTCCGGGAAAAGACAAGGGAATGGTTCCACCAGCTACCAGCCAGCTCCATCTACTGCTTCGAGGACCTGCGCCGAGGGTTCATGCTGAGGTTCACTACCTCGAAGAAGAGGAAGAAAGAGTCTGAGTCTTTGTTCCACATTAAGCAGGGGGTGAACGAGACATTGGGGAGCTATGTGGACCGATTTCAAGAGGAAGTTACTCAGGTCCAGGAGATGTCGGGCCATAGTATGATGATGGCCTTTACCCTGGGCCTGTAGCAGGGTTTCTTTCGAATGGAGCTGAAGAGAGTTCCTCCCCTCTCCTACGAGGAGTTGATGGAGAGGGCGGCGAGAGAGGTCGACGGGGAGGCATCGAACCCGGAGTTTGTAGGGAAGCTGGCCAGGTGGGCCACGGAGGAAGAGAAGGAGTCAAGAGGAGGGAAAGCACAGGAGGAGAGAAGAGGGGAGCCTAGGCATAGGGCGCAAAGGCAGCTCCAGTGGCAGCAGCAGCCGAGGTGGGGGCATCAGGAGCCCGACCGTCGGCTAGGCTGGAGACCTGAGTGGCAGGGGCACGGGGCACAGTGAGGGTACTACGGAAGGGGTCATTACCAGGGGAGACAAGATCAGTTCCACCCTCCGGGCTGGAGGCAGGGCCAGAGGCCCCGGCTCCCCGATCAAGAGGAGGCCATGGCGATAGCCTTGGGAGCAAGGAGGGGGATTATGAGGAGGACGAGAAGAGAGGTCAGGGTGGAGCTGCCCTATTGCGACTTCCATCAGGAAGAGAGGCACGCCACAGCCACCTGCCCGGAATTCCTCGAGATGAGAGGGAATAGAGAACAGCAGCAGCAGCAGGGGGGTCGGCAAGAAGTGAGGATTGAGAAGGTCCTGCCTCGGGCGGAGGAGGATCGGTGCGAAGACCGGGTGGATGTTGGAACCCGAGGGGGGATCGGAGTGATCCACGAGGGAGTAGGGGTCGAGGCTTCCCGCAAGGCAAGCCTCCACACCATGTACCGGCGAAGCGTCGCCTCCACATCCCAAACCCCACCCTCGGAGGAGAGGATCACTTTCTCCAGGAACAATATGCCAGACCACGAGGACCCATTCTGCGATGCGCTGGTCATCAAGGCAGCCATCGAGAATTTCACTGTCTCCCGGATCCTCGTGGACAACAGGAGTTCCATCAACGTCGTCTTCAAAAAGGCGTTCGACACGATGAAGGTGGAGGCAAAGAGGGTGCTGGCCTCGGATGGGCCCTTGTTCGGGTTCTCAGGGGAAAGGAAGGAAGTGGAGGGAGGAGTAGGCCTCCATGTCATCTTGGGGGGGGGGGCAGTCCCGAAACTGCAGGTTCGTCATTATGGACGCCCCCAGCAGCTACAACGCCATCTTCGGGAGGCCCCTTATCAGCGCCTTCTGCTGTTTCCCCTCATCTTTCCATCAGTGCTTAAAGTTCAACGCCGAGGGGGTCCAGGTCAGGGTCAGGGGGGACCCGAAGGTGGCACGGGTGTGTTATGTCACCGCGGTGAACACCATATCCTGGCAAGAGGGAGCCGAGGAGATGGGGCGAAGGATGGAGGAGGCCGAGCAGGAAGCAGGAGAGGAGGAGCTGGAAAGGAATAATTGCGCAGAGGAGGAGGCGGCAGGAGGAGACCTGGAGGAGGTGGCCGAAGTGAGGGCCGGGGGAGAAGAGATGGAGGTAGAGGTCCCCGTTCCGGAGGAAGGGGATGCTGAAGGTTGGGGGGAGCAGTCCAAGCTGGAGGCTGTAGAAGAAGTGGTGGAGCTGGAGGTGCTCACCTGGGGAGGCAGGATGGAGAAAATCTGCGTCAGCGGGGGGCTGACCCCGGAGGACCAAGAAGAGGTCCACTGCGGATAAGCTGGCGGAGCCCATCAGGGAGGAGGTGGATAAACTCCTCAAGGCCGGCTTCGTGTCTGAGATTCAGTACCCCGGCTGGGTCTCCAACGTGGTTATGGTTAAAAAAGGAGACGGCCGATGGAGGATGTGTATCGATTTTTCCTTACTCAATAAAGCTTGTCCTAAGGACTGCTATCCTTTGCCTCGGATCGACGCGCTGGATGACTCAGCCGTCGGTTTTTCTGTAATGAGTTTTTTAGATTCTTTTTCATGTTATCATTAGATCAGGATGCACCCCCCAGATATCAGGGATGTCTCGTTCATCACAGGGGATGGATACTATTGCTACAAGATGATGCCCTTCGGGCTGAAGAATGCTGGGGCGACCTACCAAAAAATGATAGATAGGGTCTTTAAGGAGCAGAGGGTGAGGAATTTGGAGGTGTATGTAGATGACCTCATGATCAAAAGTCGGGATGTGGACTCCCATCTCCGGGATCTGTAGGAGACCTTTGCCACCCTGCGCAAATACAAGATGCGGTTGATCCCCCTAAAATGTGTCTTTGGGGCCAGCCGGGGAAAGTTATTGGGGCACCTTCTCACCCCGGCAAGGGTCGAGCCGAATCCTAACAAAGTCAAGGCTATCTTGGAGCTCGGGGTGCCACGGAATGCTAAGGAAGTGCAACGGCTGACGGGAAAGCTAGCAGGGCTGAGTAGGTTCCTCTCCCAAGCAGGAGAAAAGTGCTCCACCTTCTTCAAAACCCTGAGGGGTGGTCAGAAGTTCGAGTGGACCAAGGAGTGCGAGGAGGCGTTCCAGGCCCTCAAGATTCAATTAACTCAGGCTCCGCTACTCTAAGGGCCGAAGGAGGGGGAAGACCTATTCTTATATCTCGGGGTCGGGGCAGAGGCCTTGAGCTCCGTCTTAGTTCGTGAAGAGGGGAAGAAGCAGCTCCCTATTTATTACGTGAGCCGGGTCCTGAGGAAGGCCGAGCTCCGGTACCCGATTCTGGAGAAGCTAGCCTTCGCCCTGATCATCTCGGCAAGGAGGTTTCGACCTTACTTCCAGGCACACTCAATCCGAGTAGTGACCGACCACCCTCTCTGCAACATCTTTAAGGGGGTGGAGCATTCCGGCAGGCTGGCTAAGTGGTTGGTGGAACTGTGCGAGTTCGATGTCTCCTTCGTTCCATGGCTCTCGATCAAATCTCAAGTGATGGCTGACTTCTTGGCCGATTACGTGGTTGAAGTAGCGGAGGAAGAGCTCACCCACCCGA
Source organism: Platanthera guangdongensis (assembly GCA_039583875.1). Classification (NCBI taxonomy): domain Eukaryota; kingdom Viridiplantae; phylum Streptophyta; class Magnoliopsida; order Asparagales; family Orchidaceae; genus Platanthera; species Platanthera guangdongensis. The sequence continues at coordinate 11,751,385 of CM077155.1, forward strand.
CTCCTTGGAAGGTGAGGGTGGATGGAGCCTCAGGGAGGCATTCCCTTGGAGTGGGGGTGATCCTGGAAAGCCCTCAAGGGACCCGAATTGAGCAGACGGTGGTGGTACACTTCCCCATTACAAACAACCAGGAGGAATACGAGGCCCACCCTGGGCCGAGATGCCACAGAGTTCGCAAGAAGGTGTCATAAGTGCCAGCTGTTTGCCCCCCTCCAGCTACAGCCGGCCCAGCGAATCAGAAGCATCACGGCCCCCTGGCCCTTCGCAATTTGGGGAATGGCTTTGGTTGGACCATTCCCCCAAGCCAGTGGTCAGAGAAGGTTCCTCCTAGTAATGATTGACTACTTCTCAAAGTGGATGGAGGTGAAGGCGCTGGCCAAGGTGACCTCCCAGGTAATCAGGAACTTTGTGTGGGGGGAGATCGTCTGCCGCCATGGGCTGCCCCAGGCCATCGTCACAGATAACGGGCCCTAGTTCGCCAGTGCCGAATTCACCAGCTTTTGCGAACAGCTTGGAATCGACCTCAGGTTTGCCTCGGTCCATCACCCCAGGAGCAATGGGCAGCTGGAGGCCGCGAATAAGATCATCGTCAACCTCCTCAAAAAGAAGGTAGAGAATTTGAAGGGAAGCTGGGTGGAGCAGCTTCCTGCGGTTCTTTGGGCCCTAAGAACCACCCCCAACACGGCTACTGGAGAGACCCCCTTCAAGCTCTCCCACGGGTGAGAGGCAGTGCTCCCCGTGGAATTTGAAGTCCAAACATCTCGGGTTGTTGCGGTCAAGGAAGGCCGAGAGGAGTGGCAAGCGGAGAACGAGGAGGAGATGAGGCTCTCCCTTGATATGGTGGAAGAGCTGAGAGACCTTTCCGCTATCCGGCAGGAGGAGGTGAAAAGAAGAATGGCCAAGTACTTTGACAAGCATGTCAGGGTCAAGCAGTTCGTGGAAGGGGACTTGATGCTGAAGAAGGTGGATGCAGCAGGGAGGTCGGCATCCGTAGGGAAGCTCAATCCCAGCTGGGAGGGACCATTCATTGTAAAAGAAGCGTTGAAGTCGGGAGGCCATCGGCTCCAAAATATAGAGGGCGAGACCCTGAGTCTCACCTGGAGTGGTGACGACCTAAAACGATTTTTCCCCTGAAGCATGTAAGCGATACTTTAATTATAATAAATTTCTTCAAACCTCCAGTATTGTCATAGCTAGCCTGCATAGAGGAATGGAATGTGTTTGGACCCCGAGGAGATCCCGCTGCCAGGCTCTCACCTAGCTGGCAGGGCCGGAAGTCACTCGGGGTCATCCTTGGCCTCGAGCAGATCCCGCTGTCAGGCTCTCACCTAGCTGACAGGGCCGGAAGTCACTCGATGGAATGTGTTTGGACCCCGAGCAGATCCCGCTGCCAGGCTCTCACCAAGTTGGCAGGGCCGGAAGTCACTCGGTGTCATCCTTGGCCTCGAGCAGATCCCATTGTCAGGCTCTCACCTAGCTGACAGGGCCGGAAGTCACTCAATGGAATGTGTTTGGACCCCGAGCAGATCCCGCTGCCAGGCTCTCACCTAGCTGGCAGGGCCGGAAGTCACTCGGTGTCATCCTTGGCCTCGAGCAGATCCCGCTTGTTGAAACCGGAATCCGGCCTCTTGTGGAGTTCGACCCTTGGGGAAGGGTGTCCTCGCGCCTACTTTGCTCCTGCAAGAAAAACAATGAAAGAGACAAGAAAGAACAGACCCAAGGGCTCGGCAGGGAGGTCCCACCACAAACCCGGAAGATCTCTGAGCGCTTCCCCTCCTTAGCCAGAAACCGAGCTAAGGTACCCTCAGAGAGCACTGGAGAATGAGAGTAAGGAGGCACTAAAAGCGTGCCCTCTGTGGTACCCCTTGGGTCTTATTTATAGCTTTTTAGAACCTGAACTGCCAATAACCAAAAGAACTGACCTGAAAATACCAAAAAAACCCCTGGTGAGGGTCTGCCAACAGCCAAACTCCGCTGTTCTAAGTGGCTATGCGCAGTCCGGCCTGGTCTGCCAACAGCGAAGCTCCATTGTCCTGAGTTGCTATTCGCACCCCACGGGGAGTCAGCTCGCCTCCAATCCCCCTCCGCGGGAGGCGGGCGCGACCTGGCTCTCGTGGCTCGCCTATCCTCCCTGGGCGAGCGCGAGCCGAGCCGTCGCGACCTGCCTGTCTTCTGTCGGGCGGACCGGCAGCCAGGTCGCGTGTGGGGGTTGGCCGGCGGTCACCGCGACCCCGATCGACTCGCCAGTCGCGGGTCGCCAAACTCATCTGCTTTGGCCAAGGACTCTTCGCGCGACCTGCTCGCTCGCCTCGCCGTCTCGCTCGCCTGAAATGGGCGGGAGCGGGCCAGCCCTTCTATCGTATATCTATTTTGCCGTTCGGGTGCGGGTCGCGGGAGCAGGTCTGCTCAACCTCCCTGGCGGGACCCGCTCGCCGGACACGGGGTTGTACACAATCCCCGCTCTTTTTGAGCTTGATTCAAGCTCGGAAAGAATCATCCAACCAGCGTGTTCGGCGAGCACTGTGCTGAGCTGGCAGGGAATCTTCTGGTGGGGCCCCACTGTCCGGCTATAAATACATACTGCTGACCCCTGGAGGAGGCTCCCCAGATCCCTTCATTTTCTTTGAGCAGACTTTAGTTTCTCGATGCCTGTCAGCGAAGAGGTGCGTGCTCGCCTGGCGGCAGCGGTCCTGAAGACTCAGGAGGAGGCCCTCGAGGCCGCCCCTTGGCTAGCACGTGGGTCTCCCGGCCCTCTCTTTAGGCCGGCGAAGGGAAAGATTGTTAGGCGGTCTCTGGCGGGTGACTGTCCGGGCTCCAGCTCGGCGGCGGGTGTTGAGGTCGTCCCTGGGTACGTGACCTTCCGCGGATTATCGCTGTACCTCTGATCTTTTGTTTTGCAGGCGATTTCTCGTGAAGAGGTGGGGAACGGGGGAGAGGATCGCCCCCCTCGCTTGTCGCCCGAGAGGGTCGCTAGTTCCCCAGGTCTGGACCGCCCACCTCCGGAAACCCCCCGCCCGCCGGCTTCCCACGGACTGGGAAAATCTCTTGAGACCCTCGAGGGAGAAACCTTTCAGGGTCGGCCGGGCTCCTCTCGCCCATCCATCGGTGCGGGCGACGTGCCAACCTCTGGTGAGCTGGTATTTACCGTTGGCTTTGTCCTTGTTCGCTCCTTAGGACTCGCCCGTTTGTAGGCTATAACATGGCCTCCTCCGAAACTGAGACGAGCGAAGGGTATTCGCCTCCGCCCGACGTGGACAGTGTCTCTGATTACCTGGGCGACCCGACCGATGCGGTGGGGATGAAGAGGCAGGTGACGCGGCTGTTCCAAAAACACACGCTGCTGCTGCAGGAGATCGTGAAGAGGGTCGATGAAGACAAGGCCGAGACCGAGGCCCGGCTCGCGGCCTTGGAGGGACCTCCACGCGCAGCGGAAGACGACGATGTCACTTCACCGGGCGTGCATATAACGCGAGCCGAGGGACATCTTAGGATCGCCACAGAGCAAGTCGGCCTGGCTCAGCGGGAACTGGTGGCGGTTCGCGATTACCACGACCCTCGCGTGCCGCCGCGATCGGGAACGAAGCGGCGGCACAGGTGGAAGTGGGTCGAGTACTGATCCAGCCTTCTGCCCCCCGCTTGCGGGATACCGCGGGGTCGCTGTTATTTCAAAGTTATCTTGTATTTGTAACCACTTGCGACTCTTTTTGCCCGCCTATGGGCCTAACTTTTTACTGCTGAGGTCTATTGAAAATATCATGCTGTTGCTCTTGCTTTCTGCGGGCGGGTTAAGGGAAAGATCCGTTCTTCCCCTTGTGCTGATCGGGGCGAGGGCGAGCCGAGGAGCTCGCCAAACGGGAGCCTCCCGACTCGCGCGGAATCCCGGGCGGGTGCGGGCCGAGACTCGCCCGCTCGGGTCTTCCGCGGACGCGGCCGGGCGAGACCCGCGCCTGATCGGCCTTTGGGGTGCAGTTGCGCGCGGGGAAGTCGAACCGTCGGGCTGATTTTTGCTATCTGCACCCCCTCTTTCGGCGGGAAGTTTCCCGCCCTTTCACTTTCCCTATAAATAGGCCTTGCCGTCTCTTATTCCCTCACCGATTCCAAACGCCCTCTCGCTTCCTTTTTCCCGCGAAGTACGGTTCGCGCTCGCCTTCTGGATCTGTCTCGCACGTTCGGCGGCGATCTGATGGGAATGGGCGGAGGCGGCGGCGACGTGGACGGACGAAGTAAGTGCGCTTGGACCTTCTCAGAGCACGATTTTCCTCACGCTGTCATCTCTGAACGCGAGTACCTGGATGCTCTTGGCGACCACGTGCCGCCGGGCTTTTCTGCGAGACGGCCCGGGGATGGGGAAAAGATCAACGACTTATCCAGGGACGAGCTCGCCATCCCGCTAGCTCACTTTGAGGTGGGCCTGCGACTCCCCCTGTGGCCCGAGGTGCGCCAGGTGCTGAAATACTTCGGGGTCGTCCTAGGTCAGATGACCCCGAACTCCATAGCCGTCATGGTGGGGTTCGCCTGCTTCCTGCGAGAGGAGCGAGTGGAGTTCAGCCTCGCCGTTTTCCGGAAGCTATTCTCCTTCCGGGCGAATCGGGACGGGACCGCCTACTTCTCCAGCGCCCACCTTAAGGTGCGGGAGACAGTCAATAAGAGTCATAATTGGCTCAAAAAGTTCCTTTTCGTCAAAGGGGATTTCGGCAACGTCCCCTTCTCGCCGGTGCAGCTTAGCGAGCCGAGCTACCGTCCGCCCAGCCTAGGGGGCCATGAAGCCGACTTGTGCGCGTTCTTTGTCGGGAAGAATTTTGAGGTCGCGTACCTGCGCCGCCATCTTGACGACCTCGCCGCCGTCCCGCCAGGGGGAGGTTTGCCACTCGCCGCTGTTATGCCTTACCCCTCTTTTTTCCTTTACCTCACCCCTTCTTCCTGGCAGGCGAGCGCGACATCCCTCTTCACCCCCCTTACGAGAGCGCTCGGATTCCCCCCGGGGTTCTCGCCCGAGCTCAGGCTGCGGATGCCCCTCAGCGCGACATCCCGTCAGTCGCGGCCAAGAAGCGGCCAGGTGGCGGACAGCCCACCCCTCCGCCGAAGGTGGCGAAGACCGCGGATCAGCAACCCACCGCGAGCCAAAGGAAGGGCAAGGCCCCTGCAGTCCTACCGGCCGGGGGCCCTTCGCCCCCGCTGGTTGCTTCGACCAACGACTCCCCGGTCAGGGCGGCGGGCACCTCCGCGCCGCCGGGCGGGTCTCAAGTTGCTGCGGAGCCGATGCCGAGGGGTCACCGCAACTTTGGCTACGGCGAGAGATATCTGGATGAGCTCGGCGCTCCGCTCCTTTCGTGGGACAAGGAGTCAAATCGCGCCGCGATCTCGACCTTGCTGCCGAGTTGGATGGAGCAGGACACCATCGGCGGGGAAGCCTATAACTTCTCGTTCTGCCTATACTAGCGAGAAGACGCCGCCATCTACGATAAAGAGGCGACGCGAGTATTGGTTCACGAAAGCGCGCGGGCCCAGCTACGCAGCCTGGAGCTAGCTCACATGGTAGGGAGGCGCTGCACTCAGCTGGAGCGGAACGCCACCTCCCTGAAGAAGCTGGCGGACGAGAGGGAGGAGGCTCAGAAGCTCGCTCAGGAGGACACGAACCTTCAGAGGAGGCGGGCCGACGCGGCAGAGGAGACCCTCGCGCAGTACCTGGGCGGGGTGGTACGTACTCACCCTGAACTACCGCCCCTTCTCGCGAATACAGCTCACGATTCTTCTCCTTCCTATTCCCAGGATGCGGCGACGGCGAGCCGGATGGGTGCCGAGATCGCCACCCTTGGTCAGGACAAAGCGGCGTTGGAGGCGCGGGTACGCGAGCTGGAGGCCGCCGCCACTGTCCCTCCTCCAGACAGCAGGGTCTGTCCGCTCGAGCACCCCTCCGACTACGACTTGGAAGTGCTGATGCAAAAGAACGTCGCCAGCGCCGCGAAGTATACGATGCAAATGCTGCGACGCGCGGATCTCCTTACGAGCGAGGCGGCGGAACTCTCGGCGGAAGACGTGGTGCCGGCGCTATTTCTCCTCGTGCCGGACCCTGGGGACAAAGCCTTCCAGCCCATTTAGGACTTCTTGCCCCGGATCTCACGTCTCCCCTGCCTTTTGACATTTATTTTTTAGATGTATATTATCATCTATGTTTACCTGTTTTGAGATGTACGCGCGGGCCGCGCCTATACTTCGTGTTTTTCAGCTATTGTTGCTTTTATAAATGCTCTCTCGCCCGCCTTATTTATACATTTGCTATTGCTGTGCGACGCGACCTGCCCCTGCGGCCCGGCCCCGATGAGGCGGCTGCTCGCCCGCCGAGCGAGGCGAGCCGGCTCGTCCCTCGTCTGTATTGCCTAATTTCTTGCGGACTCTCGCCCAGGTTCTCGCCTCCACTCGGCCGCCTTTCCTGGGCTGGGGGGGGGCTATGTTAGACCCCTCCCCTTTTTGATTAACTTTTGTGATTCCGACCTATTGTTAACATCGTTTGAGTAGTTCCCGGCCTCGCCGGTTAGGTGGGAGTCCGGCAGCTTGATTCGTTCTGGGTCGCAAGTTATTGCTATTGAGTGACTCCCTCCCCCCCCCCCCCCCCCCCCCGCCAGCTAGGTGAGAGCCTGGCAGCGGGATCTTCTCGGGGTCCAAACTCATTTCATCGAGTGACTTCCGGCCCTGCTAGCTAGGTGAGAGCCTGGCAGCGGGATCTTCTCGAGGCTAGGGATGACACCGAGTGACTTCCGGCCCTGCCAGCTAGGTGGGAGCCTGGCAGCGGGATCTTCTCGGGGTCCAAACTCATTCCATCGAGTGACTTCTGGCCCTGCCAACTAGGTGAGAGCCTGGCAGCGGGATCTTCTCGAGGCTAGGGATGACACCGAGTGACTTCCGGCCCTGCCAGCTAGGTGGGAGCCTGGTAGCGGGATCTTCTCGGGGTCCAAACTCATTCCATCGAGTGACTTCCGGCCCTGCCAGCTAGGTGAGAGCCTGGCAGCGGGATCTTCTCGAGGCTAGGGATGACACCGAGTGACTTCCGGCCCTGCCAGCTAGGTGGGAGCCTGGCAGCGGGATCTTCTCGGGGTCCAAACTCATTCCATCGAGTGACTTCCAGCCCTGCCAGCTAGGTGAGAGCCTGGCAGCGGGATCATCTCGAGGCTAGGGATGACACCGAGTGACTTCCGGCCCTGCCAGCTAAGTGGGATCCGGGCAGCGGGATCTTCTCGGGGTCCAAAATCATTCCATCGAGTGACTTCCGGCCCTGCCAGCTAGGTGAGAGCCTGGCAGCGGGATCTTCTCGAGGCTAGGGATAACACCGAGTGACTTCCGGCCCTGCCAGCTAGGTGGGAGCCTGGCAGCGGGATCTTCTCGGGGTCCAAACTCATTCCATCGAGTGAATTCCGGCCCTGCCAGCTAGGTGAGAGCCTGGCAGTGGGATCTTCTCGAGGCTAGGGATGACACCGAGTGACTTCCGGCCCTGCCAGCTAGGTGGGAGCCTGGAAGCGGGATCTTCTCGGGGTCCAAACTCATTCCATCGAGTGACTTCCGGCCCTGCCAGCTAGGTGAGAGCCTGGCAGCGGGATCTTCTCGAGGCTAGGGATGACACCGAGTGACTTCCGGCCCTGCCAGCTAGGTGGGAGCCTGGCAGCGGGATCTTCTCGGGTTCCAAACACATTGCAATTCTCTATGCTAGCTGGCTACGGCGATATTGGGGGGGGGGGGAAGGAATTCATTATAACCAACGTGTTGCTTACAGGTGCTTAGGGAAAAAATCTTTTCAGGTCGTCTCCGCTCCAGGTGAGACTCAGGGTCTCGCCCTCTACATTTTGGAGCCGATAGCTCCCTGACTTCAAAGCTTCTTTCACAATGAACGGCCCCTCCCAGCTGGGGTTGAGCTTCCCTACGGACGCTGACCTCCCTGTCGCGTCCACCTTCTTCAGCACCAGGTCTCCTTCCGCGAACTGCTTGACCCTGACATGCTTGTCGAAGTATTTGGCCATCTGATACGCCCGAAATAGATATATATAATAACGCAAGTGCACGTGCCGGATCAAGTAATATAAAGTGAGAAGTGATCGTTCCCTCGAGGAGGTGACTGACCTAGTGATCACAATTACTAGCTCTTCCTGTTCTCTAAATTCAAGACAATAATTAAGGTGAATTTCTAGATTTATTTAAATAAGTACTCTTTAGACAAGAACTAAAATGCGCGGACAAGATAATATTGTTATCCAAGTTTTAGGGAAGCAATCTTGCATGTTGGTTTCCCTTACCTATTGCGATGATTTTTTTTTAGAAAAAGCTTTCATGAGTTGTTTGACTTCTATCTTGCAGGGATGCAAAAGCGGATCTCTTTATCCCTCGATTTCCGAGATCCGGTCACCCAAATTCCCCCAGTTATCTCTAACTTGGGTGGAAAGAAAGTAACGAAAAGCGCACAAATCCACAATGCTAACTCAAGAGGAAATCTCTTTCTCTCCCGAAGTTATATTAGAAATTAGGTTACACTTACACCGCTCCTCTCTCGAATCTCGCAGTGCAGTAAAAAGATGGAATTTTGACTAAAGAAATACGTGACTCCTCTCTCGAATCTCGCCACGTAATATAAAGGATTCAACCCTAGACTAGCATAACTCCTCTCTCGAATCTCGCCATGCTAACTAGAAGATGAATACTTGCTCAAAACATCCACAAATAGAGAACACAATTCCAATAAAGATAGAAAATCAAACAATCATTAAGTCAAAACCTTGAATCAAGTCATCACAACAAGTAAGGTACTCACAACACACAAGATCTAAGAAATTAGTTCATGGCGGAGAGATGAAACCAAATTAGATGGATCTTACTAGACATGCTTCGGAAAATTCAAAAGTTTCAGGAAATAATTCACTTGGAAGTGCAAAATCCGTTGCTCTTGACGATCCGGAGTAGCCTTCTTCTTCCTCTTGCCTAGGGTTTGTCTCCCAAGATGGATCTTCTCCTCCAAAAGCTCCCTCTTCTTCTCCCTATTTTTCGTCCAGCACTCCTCTTCTTTTATTTCCTTGCTTTTGTCCTTTAAAAACGCCTCCAGATATGCCAAGGGATGCCTCCTTCCAAATTTGAAAAGGTGGCAAAATTCGAATTTCAAAATCTGAAAACCGCCCAGGTGACGTTGCAACCTTCATTTTTTTGGGGTGTTGCAACACCTGCGCTATGGCTACTTGCATTGCCAACCAGCACGCGAGTCGTTGCAACTATTTATTTTTTCGTGCGTTGCAACCTTTTTCCAGATTTTTTATATTTTGGCAGATTTTCGTCCATGAGCTTATTCCTCTTGCACCACTAGTAAACATACAATGAAAAGAGACCAAATTAGCCTTGAATTAGATAATCAAATAATTACTTTCATTTCTATAGCTTTCTGTGTTAATTCGTGTCGGATATGCCGAGTAATATGTCAGAAAACGTGGCTAGATAACTTCTTTTGGGAAGTTATCACACCCCCACACTTGAACCTTTGCTAGTCCCGAGCAAAGAGAAATAATTATTTCAAATGGGTGTTCGATAATTATCACTCACCAAATCAGAACAATCCTATCTTGACCAACATTAGTCCAAGATATTCAAGAAGTTCGCTTTACTCAACTGATAAGCTTGATTATTATTAAAAGTTCAAACATCACAAATCCATTAGCTTGATAAAAGATAAAGCATACTAAAGAATTTTGTGTAGTGTGTGCGCCTTCTTCCAGATTATTTACTCCCCTATACTTTTTTTTATTGAAAATCCTCAATAATTCAAAAGGGTAAGAATAAGCTAAGTCATTACGTTAGCCTTGACAAGAATTAGCAGCATACGAGAGCATAGGTTTAGCTTTGGCTTGGTTGGCAATTCATGAATAGGCTTAAATAGTGGCATGGTAATTCCCTAGTTAATAATCTCAATCTTTCACCATATTACGAGGTTCAATCCTTAAGCCTTGAATATATAAACATATTGTGCCTATAGTTGGGATCATTCCAAATATGTAATTGCCTACCCAGGCCACATATCACTATGACAAAAGTTTTGATTATTTCCTTTCTCTTTTTTATATATAGTCACAGTTGGGATCATTCTAGATAGGCGTGTACATACTTAGGCCGCATATCACTATGGCAATTCACAATTTTTCTCTCTTTTTTTTTATAAATGCTGAATTGCAACACCCAATAAATGGCTAGTGGATTAAGATAAAACTAGGGAAATATAGGGAATTTGGTCATTCAGTAGTGGGTAGCAAAATGATACAGAACCAATCAAAGAATCTCATGAAAGTTCAAAATGGTATAGCTACTAAAACATTATCTTGACTCACATTATTACTTAGTTCTTGCTCACCCCATTTCTTAATTTTAGAAATCAACATCAAAAGTTTTTAGAGAAGTAAACAAAAACTGGAGAAGGATGTGCATGAATCAAATGCCTTAGAGTGCTTTATCAAAAAAAATCTTGCTAATTTCAAATTCAAAATCTGAACTCCTAGGATTCCCTAGCCGTACCAATTAATTATCATTGAACTTCAAGAATAACTTATCACTAAGTACAGGTCAATATACGAAATCTTGCAATTACGAGTGATCAAATCAAATTATCTACCACCACAATTGCAGGGGCGATATTAGCCAACACCCCCACACTTAAGGGCTTGCTAGGCCCTAGCAAGGTTAATGTGTTATATAAGAAATAATATTCTATCTATATTACTCAGCCTTTGCATGAATTAAATAAAAATGAAATTGAAACAGTAAAACTCCCCTGATAAGGAAATGATTTCCTCTAAGTCTCTTGAGTTTCTTTAATATGCTCCCCATGTGCTCCGATGATCTACATTTCTCCGTATCATATTTACCAGCCCAACTTTTATCTTGGCTATGACAGAAGAGAACAAAACATGGAGGCAATCTAATAAAGTTCGTAACTGCATGGATTAGCAACAACAATGAACCAGAATAACTTAATCGCCTTCATATTCATGTCATAACTGTTAATTATAGCAATAGCCTAAATCATGTTATATCAATTTGAACATAAGAGCAGAGTATAATAAGGTAAATTAAATTTAGAATTTCTAAAAGATCTAGCACTTAATGAGTCCAAATAATTACGCAAGATCATATCATATCAAGTAAGTAATGCAGAGTAATCATTCACCATGCAGTTAAACAAAATAGTGCAAAATAAGGTCATCCAGAGCGTAAAAGAAACAAAAGAGTATCCATCAACCATTAACACAGTCATCCAAAAAACAAATAAAGCCAAAAGGACAACTACCACGACTGCTGCTACCAATTTTTCCGTCAGCACTTGAATTCATTCCTCCACCACTACTCTCCTAATCAAAACCAAAGAAAAACTTGAAGAAAAACTACTAAATTCAAACAGTACTAAACATAAAGCGATGGGTTGTCTCCCACCTAGCGCCTAAGTTAATCGTCTCGGCAAGACAGCTCTCCTTGTACTCGTCAATGAAATTTTATGACCATCGCATCGCGCTGGTCACCACCCTCATAATAAATTTTTAGTCGTTGTCCATTCACCTTGAAAGTTGATCCATCCTTCTCGTTACATATTGTTACAACACCATGTGGGAACACCTCAACAACTCGGAATGGTCCAGACCATCTCGATTTCAGCTTTCCTGGAAATAATCGAAGACGTGAATTATACAAAAGCACAAGTTGTCCGCTTCTAAATTCTCTCTTCTGCAGTCTCAAATCGTGCCATATTTTAACCCGATCTTTATAAAGCTTCGTGTTCTCATAAGCGTTAAATCTAAGCTCTTCTAACTCATTCAAGTGCAGAAGCCTTCTTTTACCCGCTTCTTGAAAGTCAAAGTTAAGTCTCTTGATCGCCCAAAAAGCTCTATGTTCCAATTCTACCGGTAAATGACAGCCCTTTCCATACACCATCCTAAAGGGAGTCACACCTATGGGTGTTTTGTAAGCGGTCCTATAAGCCCATAGCGCGTCATTTAATTTAAATGCCCAATCCTTCCTGGTTGTACTCACTGTCTTCTCTAAGATGGACTTAATCTCTCTATTGGAGACTTCGGCTAATCCATTGGTTTGCGGGTGATATGCTAGAGCCATTTTATGGGTCACACCATATTTTTTTAAAAGTAATTTAAATTGTGTATTAGAAAAATGTGAGCCCCCATCACTAATTATCGCCCTAGGCGTGCCAAATCTCGTAAATATATTTGCTTTTATAAACTTGAGTACAACCTTAGCATCGTTTTTTTGTGTGGCGATGGCCTCTACCCATTTTGACACATAGTCTACTGCCAATAATATGTAGAAATTTCCTCCAGAATTCACAAACGGCCCCATAAAATCTATGCCCAAACATCAAATACCTCTACTTCCAGAATATTGGTCATAGGCATACTTGCCCCCCGATGAATATTGCCCGTCTTCTGGCATCTATCACATGCCTTGACAAACAAGTAAGCATCCTTAAATAGCGTTGGCCAATAAAAACCAGCCTCTAGTACCTTCATAGCAGTTCATTCTCCCATAAAGTGCCCTCCGTAAGGAGATGCATGACACTTTTCTAGGACATCACGAACTTCCATCTCAGGTATGCACCTACGAATGGCTTGGTCAGCGCATATCCTAAATACATAAGGGGCATCCCAAAGATAAAACTTGGCCTGATGAAGAAATCTTTTCTTCTGCTGATAATTTAAATCTGATGGCAAAATGTTACTCACAATGAAATTTACGATGTCAGCATACCATGCGGTATTCCCCTCCGATACTGCCAACAGACTCTCATCAGGAAAATTCTCCCTAATCTCAATGTTTACATGCTTCCCATACTCAGACTCTAGACGTGATAGGTGGTCTGCTACAGGATTCTCCGCCCCCTTACGATCCTTAATCTCCAAGTCGAACTCCTGCAAGAGGAGTACCCACCTAATCAATCTAGGTTTAGCATCCTTTTTCTCTATCAAAAATCGTATAGCTGCAAGGTCTGTATAAACTATCACCTTAGACAATATTAAATAGGAGCGGAATTTGTCAAAAGCAAAAACAACTGCTAATAGTTCCTTCTCGGTAGTGGTGTAGTTTATTTGTGCGTCGATCAGTGTCTTGCTAGCATAGTAGATTGTATGGAAAACCTTGTCGCGCACTTGTCCTAAGACTGCGCCCACAGCAAAATTGCTTGCGTCACACATAATGGTGAATGGTAGAGACCAATCAGGTGCAATAATAATCGGTGAAGAAACTAGACTTTGCTTTAATGTATGAAAGGCGGCTAAACACTCCTCGTCCAAATTAAAGTGGGAATCTTTCTCTAACAGCTGGCTTAGCGGCCTAGAGATTTTAGAAAAATCTTTAATGAAACGACGGTAAAAGCCTGCATGGCCCAGAAAACTACGCACTCCCTTAACATTAGTTGGTGGGGGTAATTTTTCTATAACCTCAGTCTTCGCTCGGTCTACTTCCAAACCCTTCTTGGACACCTTGTGTCCCAGAACAATCCCTTCTTTGACCATGAAGTGACATTTTTCCCAGTTTAAAATTAAGTTGGCTTGAATGCATTTGTTCAAAACTTTCTTTAGCACTTCTAAATATTCATCAAACGATCTCCCAAACACTGAAAAATCATCCATAAAGATCTCGATCCCCTCATCAATTAGTTCAGTAAAGATGGCGATCATGCAACGCTGAAATGTGGCAGGAGCGTTACATAATCCAAAGGGCATTTTCCTAAATGCAAATGTTCCAAAAGGACAGGTGAAGGTTGTCTTCTCCTTGATCGAAACCTTTGCCGGAGAAGAACAGAGGCGGCGACGGCTTTCGTTCCGTGAAGAGAGAGAGAGAAGAAACAGCGATTCCTTTTTGGAAAGCGGCGGCTGCAAAACTTAGAATAATTTTCTTCTTGAAAGATTTGTTTTTTGATTAGGGTTTGTCTATTAGACAAGACCTTTTATAGGAGTACTAATAACGGTCATAATTGGTTTTAATGACGTACACGTGGACCAATCATGCCACGGGATTTGAAAATCTGTCAGATATGGACTTAGAAGAAATTTCAAAGAAAATGAGGTCATATACACGAGTGGGTATAAAACTACTCGAGTAGGTCAAGGACTACTCGAGTAAGCAAAGAAATATTACTCGGGTATATAATTCAAGACTACTCGAGTATGTAGAAGACAACTACTCGAGTGCATATAATCAACTACTCGAGTAATTTAGAAGATCTACTCGAGTACATAGAAAAGTTTCTCGGGAAGGAGTTGGCTACTCGAGTACAAGTTATACTACTCGAGTAGGCAGAATTGAACTACTCGAGTGGTTAGAAGAACTACTCGAGACAAACACTTAGAAATATTCTACACACGGGAAAAATAACTACTCGAGTAGTCATATTGAACTACTCGAGAGGGAAGAAATCTTCTCGAGTAAATGAATGACCTACTCGAGTATTTCTTAACTACTCGACACAGAGGAGAGAGTTACTCGACACAGTGTCGAGAACTACTCGAGTATATAAAGTACATACTCGAGTAAATGACTTAGAAAAATTTTGAAGAGCAGGAATAATATACTACTCGAGTATGAACTATTCGAGACAGAATGAGCTACTCGAGTATAAGACTTGTACTACTCGAGTGTCTTACTTAAAAAAACTTGGAAACTAAATTTTGGGCAACTCGAGTAGGAAGAGTGATCTACTCGAGTAGTTAAATAAGCTACTCGAGTATGTTAGTGAACTACTCGAGTGTTTTACTTAACTTCACGAGAGGAATTTTCTTACTCGAGTATGCATAAGTTTTACTCGAGTATATCTCATGTAATCTACTCGAGTAGTTAAAGACCTACTCGAGAGAAACGCTTAGAAAAATTTCTGTCAGCAATTTTTCTTCTACTAGAAGGGAATTAGCACCAAGTCTTTACACAGTCCTATATCTTGAGTATGAAGTGTATCCCAAAAGAGAGGCTACGCATGAGTCAACACTTTGGAACACACAATGCAGGATTACACTGTATGGTCCTATGTTTGGTGACCCATTGTAGACTGACATTGGTCTACACTTCCCATTGGAGTCCTGCAAACACATAACTCAAACAAAGCATCAAATACAACCTAATTCATCTTAGTTCCAGGGTGACTTCATCAAATCTGGGTTAATGTGGACATAGTTCCCAACAATAACAATCCTTAGGGAACGATCTATTAAGCAAAGAAAAATAGATACACATACGCTACCGACCATCCCCTTTTTAAACCATGACTACATTAGAGACCCAGCCGGGGTATTGGATCTCGGATATGAAGCCGGCCCTGAGAAGTTTTGCCACCTCCTCCCTGATGGGCTCGGCCAGCTTATCTGCGATAAACCTTTTCTTCTGTTGGATGGGGCGTGCTTCCTGGTCCAGGTTGAGGCGGTGGAAAGTCACATCCGCGTCAATTCCCGGCATCTCTGCGGTGCTCCATGCAAAGATGTCCACGTTCTTCTAGATGCATTCCAGCATCCTGCCATGACCCTCCGGGGTCAGCCCTCTATTGACGCGGACCTTCTCCACCCTGCCTCTAAGGGTGAGAACCTCCAGTTCCACCACCTCTTCCGTAGCCTCCAACCTGGACTGCTCCCCAATTCTTCAACATCCCTCTCCTCTAGAATGAGGACCTCCGCCTCCACCTCTTCCTCCACGGCCATTGCCTCGGCCGACTCCTCCCGATCTCCTCCTGCCACCTCAACCTCGGTGCAATTCTCCACCTCCAGCTCCTCCCTGCCAGCTTCCTGATCCACCTCCTCCATCCTCCGCTCCATCTACTTGACCCCCTCTTGCCAAGAGATGGAGTTCATGGCGGTGATGTAGCACTCCCTTGCTACTTTGGGGTCACCACTGACCCGGACCTAGATCCCCTCGACATTGAACTTTCAGTATTGATGGAATGACGAGGGGACGCAGTGGAAGGCACTGATGAGGGGCCTCCCGAAGATGGCTTTGTAGCTTCTGGGGGCATCCACGATGATAAACCTGCAGTTCTGGGACTATCCCCCCCCACCCCAGGGTGACATAGAGCCCCACTCCTCCTTCTACCTCCTTCCTCTCCCCCGAAAATCCAAATAATGGCCCATCCGAGGCCAACACCCTCTTCGCCTCCACCTTCATCGCATCAAACGCCTTCTTAAAGACGATGTTGACGGAGCTTCCGTTGTCGACGAGGATTCGGGAGACGGTGAAATTTTTGATGGTCGTCTGGATGACCAACGCCTCGTAAAATGGATCCTCATGATTCGGCATATTGCTCCTCGAGAAGGTAATCCTCTCTTTTGGGGTTGGGGTCTGGGATGTGGAGCCAACGTTCCGGCAATACATGGTATGGAGGCTCGCCCTCCGGGAGGCCTCAACCCCCCCCCCCCCCCTCATGGATCACTCTGATCCCCCTTCGGGTCATGACGTCCACCTGGTCTTCACAACGATCCTCCTCCGTCCGAGGCAGGACCTCCTCGATCCTCACTTCCTAGCACCCCTATCACTGCTGCTGCTCCCTATTTCCCCTCATTTCGAGAAACTCCGGGCAGGTGGCTGTGACGTGCCCTTCCTCTTGATGGAAGTCGGAGTAGGGTAACTCCACCCTAACTTCTCTCCTCCTCCTCCTTGGTACTCTCCTCCTCCCCCCTATGGCTATGACCATAGCCTGTTCTTGATCGGGGAGTGGAGGCCTCTGCTCCCGCATCTAACCCGGAGGTTGGAATTGATCCTGGCCCCCTTGATGGCGGTCCCTTCCTTGGTACCCTCTCTGTGGCCCCTGCTCTTGCCACTCGGGCCTCTAGTCCAACCGACGGTCTGCCTCCTGACGCCCCCACCTAGGCTGCTGCTACCGCTGGAGCTGCCTCTACTCCCTCTATCATGGCTTGACTCTCCTATCCTCCTACCCCCTTCCACCTCTCGGCTCTTTCTCTTCCTCCGTGGCCCACCTGGCCAGCTTCCGGGCATATTGCGGATTTGGCGCCTCCCCGTCAACTTCTCACGCCGCTCTCTCCATCAGTTCCTCATAGGAGAGGGGGCACTCTCTTCAACTCCATCCTAAAGAAACCCTGTTGCAGCCCCAGGGTTAAAGCCATCATCAGACTATGGCCCGACATCTCCTGGACCTGGGGGACCTCCTCCTGGAACCTGTCAACATAACTTCCCAAGGTCTCGTTCACTCCCTGCTTGATGTGGAACATGGACTTCGAATCCTTCTTCCTCCTCTTCGGGGTGGTGAACCTCAACATGAACCCCCGACGCAAGTCCTCGAAGCAATAGATGGAGCTGGCCGGCAACTGGTGAAACCACTCTCTCGCCTTCTCCTTGAGGGTGATGGCGAAGAGTTGGCACTTGAACCCATCTGACATCTGCCTGATCGAGACCACGTCCTCAAATCACTGGACGTGTTGCACCGGGTCTCCCTTCCCAGTGCAGTACGACATTTCGGGTTCCATGAACCCCTTTGTAACTGGAGCAGAAGAGACCAACTCGCTAAAGGCGCTGCCTCCCCCTACTGGGCGAGCTAGCGCATCTCGCGGGCCCAGCTCGCCGATTCGGCCTCCGCCTGCCGAGTCGGGGAAGAACACGCGCCCGGGGAGCTCGCAACCTCGGCCTTCCTCAACCACCTCCTTCCCAGCTCGCCTGTCGGGGGCTTCCTCGCCCGGAAATGGGGCGGCAGCGATCTAGGCGGCTGGATTCGAGCACTCGGCCCGCGCGCCGAGTGCAAACTTGACGAGGCCCAGCACCTCGTTCCTGAAATCTTCGAACATCCCCACCGTGGCCAGAGATGGGGGAGGGGCGGCGAGTCCGACCTGTCAGATCCTTGTCCTCCTTTCGTTGAGCTCGCTGAAGATTTTCTGTACTGAACACGCTCCACGCTCACCGCACCAAAAATGTTGAAACCAAAAATTCGGTCTCTTATGGAGTTCATCCTTGGGGAAGGGGTGATCGCGCACCTACTTCTCTCCTGCAAGCAAAACAACAAGGGAAGCAAAGAAGAACTGACCCAAGTGCTCGGCGGGAGGACCCACCACACACCCGGAAGATCTTAGAGCGCTTCCCCTCCTTAACCAAAGGCCGAGCTAAGGTATCCTCAGAAAGCGCTTGAGAGATGGAGCAAGGGGGCACACAAAGCATACTTTCTGAGGTACCCCTTGTGTCCTATTTATAGATTTCTGAAAATGGCCTGCAAATAGCCAACATCCGCTGTTCTGAACGGCTATGTGCAGTCCAGGTTGGTCTGCCAACAACGTAACTCAGCTGTTTTGAAGGGCTATGGGCAGGACAGGGGGCAAAATAGTAAAACAATACCTCATGGACCTGGCGAGCTGAGGAGGTCGGCCACCCCTGAAGATCCTGCTCGCCTACTGTCTGTCGAGCTCCTTAGGGAGAGTGCGAGCTGGGCCACCATGCTCGCCCTTCGGTCGGCCCCCATTAGTCGAGCTCAGCTCGACGAAACCCGGACTTTGCTCAGTGAATGCCAAGCTCGGGCTTCAGATCTCCTCTACCGAGCTCGACTGAGGCCTGGGTGATCTGAACCGGCCGGTCTGGTTCCTGGCGACCCCACTCGCTGGATACAGGGTTGTACAGTACTTATCCAATTTCCATCTTTATGAATGCGTTGAGTGAGTCTTCATCACTCAACGCTTCTGCTTTTGTCTGTCGTCTTGATGAGGCATTGAGTGAACTGTCTCTACTCAACGCTTCGGTACTTGATAGAATTTCTTGATGAGCTTGCATTGAGTGAGTTGTCCTTACTCAGCGCATTTGGAATTAGACAAATTTTCTGTCTACAACTTATTAAGTTTTGATATCACACTAGTCTGTCGATGTTTTCTTCTTTAGGAGTTGAGTGAGCTGTCTTCACTCAAAGCTTCTGGACTTGGCCAGAATTCTTGATAGATATTCAGATGCTTTGACTGCTTGAGATTGACTCAACAGTTCTTTCTTCAGGCGTTGAGTGAGCTGTCCTAACTCAGTGCTTCTGGACTAAACCAAAATTCTTCCCTGCTAATGTTGAAGCTTTGACTATCATGTCTTTACTCAGCGCTTCTTGTTGTATGGCGTTGAGTAAACTATCCTCACTCAACGCTTATGTACTTAACCAGAATTCTTCCCTGCAAATGCTAAAGCTTTGACTATCTTATCTTTACTCAGCGCTTTTAATTGTATGGCGATGAGTGAACTGGTCTCACTCAACGTCTGTGTACTTAGCCGCATATCTTCTTTGCAAACTGTTGGTCTTTGACTGTCCATGCTTTACTCAATGCTTTTTGACATCCGGCTTTGAGTGAGCTGGCTTCACTCAATGTCTGTGGATTTAAATAATTTTTTTGTTTTTCCAGCATCCTTCCTTGACATTTGGCGTTGAGTGAACTGGCTTCACTCAACGCCTATGAACTTGGACAAATTTCTGTCTGTCCAGCATTCTTCCTTGTGTCCACCTGACACTATCACTTAAACAACCTGTCTAATCTTGTTCCAAAGAACATTCTGCACACATTGAATTTGAATATACATCAAATACAATTATGATCTTAGTATTGATGGTGATGCCTCTTCAAATCCAAATTCAGGGAACATTGAAGGGCAATATTCCCAACACTTTGGATGCATATCATTTGCTTAAAAATGGAAAAGTCAAGTTAGATGCAAAGAGTGAACCACTCTTATTCATTGGATACTTAGAATGCATGTTTGGCAACCAACTATGGTTGAACAAGGGGAATGGATTCCTTGTGCCCTTCAAATAGCACCAAGAGAAATCATAGAAAGGTCATAAATTGATTCCCCTCCAAGTTCAGCCTCATCTTCCTCACCTCCCCAAAGAACAAAAAGTCTAGCTGGAATCTTTGAACATTGTGAGCTAGCTTTAAGTACCAATATTCCAGGAACACTTGAAGAAGCCACAAAATAAGAAGTTTGGAAGCAAGAATTGAAAGAAGGACGGGACATGATAAATAAACATAATACATGGACCCCGACTGCCAGACCTTCTACATCCGAAGTCATAGGACTTAAATGGATTTTTAAGATCAAAACATATGAGCTTGTTGAAGTGGTGAAACATAAAGCACGCCTCGTTGCAAAAGAATATTCCCACGTGCCTGACAGAGACTTGGAAGAGTCCTTTGCAACTCTAACACATATGGAAATCATACGATGTCTTATTGCCCAAACTGCACACATGAACTATCCTATATTTCAATTAGATATCAAATCCGCATTTTTAAATGGAGTGTTAAAAGAAGAAGTATATATATTTGTAGAACAACTTAAAGGATTAGAAGTTAAAAGACAAGAGAATACATTTTATCAATTACACAAGGCGATATATGGCCTCAAACAGCCACCACGGCCTGGAAGTCCAGTATAGTTGGATTTCTCATCCACGATACTTTTGTAATATGCCTGGTGGAAGCTTCCCTGTACACAAAGGCAATACAACATCAAACAATACATGCTTGTATCTATGTAGGTGCTATACTCATCACAAGAAACAATCAAGGGTTGATAGAGAACTTCAAACAAACTATGCTCCTCAAGAATGAAATGACAGAACTCGGTCTACAGGTTTTCCTCGGCATCCAGGTAACTCAAAGCCCTCTCTTCACCTTCTCATCACAAGAAAAATATGCATCAATATTGCTAATGAAAAGCGGTCCTAGTGCGTGTAATCCAACAATCACGCCAATGACAAACACAAAAAATTAGAATAGTGGTAAGATGGAGGAGAGGACACCTATGAAGACAATTAATGCCGCCATATTGGATCGTTAATTTATCTCACACATACCAGGCCTGATCTGGAATGCCCTGTCAAAAAGCTTTCCAGATATATATATATATATATATATATATATATATATATATATATAGCGGCAGCACCCGCATCAAAGCGGACTGCACCCACAACATATGCATATGAATACTTAAAATTACCATAATATATATATAAAAATATTACAATTTTTATTTTATAAAATAATATCCGTTTTGACTTCAAAAATATTAATTTCGTCTTTAATAAAATTGATTGGTTTAATGTCATATTCTCGAAAATAACATTAATATGATTAATGACAACCTTCTATTAATATACATTGTATTTTAAATACCACTAATATACCACAATCTTTTGAATATTAATGGATTTACATCATTATTTCTAATTTTTTTTGATAGTGTAATTACTTGAATGAACATTATATTTTAATTTTTTGAAATAAATTATAATATATATCAAGTCATTAAAATATAAAATGTGGGCATAATTGATATTTTTGAATGTTTCACTAAAGACAACTTTTCCTTTATAATAGTGAAAGATATTAAAAAAAGTCTAATTTCATGAAACATTCATCATATATATATATATATATCATCAATTTCTTTTATTCATTTCAAAACAATTTTAATTATAATGTTCATCCACCTAATTATGCATCCTAAAAAGAAATAAAAATCAAAATCAAGTTGTTAAAAGCAAATGGCACGTTGCAGGGGTGTAGTCACATTGTTACACTATTGTCATATCGTGACACTGTCATAGCCAGGATACTATTGCTGCTAGGGGTGTTCTCGAACCGAATCGAATCAAATAACTCTTCAATTGAATCTAGGTTTGACAAAAATGTAGATATTTGGATTTGGATTCGTTCACATATTCGGTATCAGATTCGGATTCGGATTCATCATGATGATGTATTCGAATTTCGGTTTGAATTCAGGTTCAAACATGAATTCGAATTCAAATTTTATAAAATTTAATTAAATATAATGTTCAAATATATTTATATTTAATTCTATATCTTAATTTAATTTAACCAAATATTTATGCTATTTGTGAATCTTTTGAATAGGAATAAAATTATTGGTATTGAGATTCAAAAATTATTCGAATTCAAATTCGGATTCGGATCCGGATTCAAATTCGAAAAATACGAATTATAATCGAATATTCACGAATCGAATACTGAATTATTCACGAACTATACTATTTGTGAACAGCCTCAATTGTTGCCACATGAGATGCCCCCGTGTACTATCACTCGTATTTGTTAAATTTTCTCAACGTGGTCAGCAAGATAGCCCAAACGCCAAATTAATATCTTCGAAACTACCCAGTTCGCACGTTGAACCAGCGGAAATCAAGGACTAGCGGTACAGAGGTAAATCACAACAAACAATGGAAGCACAAGCAGGTCTATTATTCATTCACTTCTTTACAATGCGAGGCATACATAGCGAGACATGATTTCGCTAGTATAACAGCTGAAAGACAGAAGCACCAAAAAACAAGCCGGGCGGACAGAACCCGAGTCCGCCGAGACCGCGAGGTCGCAGAGGTCGCCGAAGCCGCCCGAACTATGCTGCAATCCGCCGAATACCACGGAGTCCGCCGAAGCCGCAAGGCCGCGCGGACACACCGTTATTCGCCTTCTGCTGAACCCGAACTGAGGAACACCCCTACCCGTCTGAAGCCGGCGAACAGGTTATTGAAGCTGGCAAAGATGAAACAGAACTGACAAGCCGCAGAGCGACCTCCTGCTGAGTCCGCAGAGACCGCACACTTCCAAGCACTTGACCGAAGTCACAGCCAAACTCCTGGCTCCTTGAAGTTATCCGCGCGACCTGCACACAGCAAACCGTCAGCCTGAACAATCCGTGCGGACTGGCAAACACAGACCGCAGCACTTCGCACACCCCAACTTACTGTTCACTCAAGTTTCTTAAGTTACTGTAGATGTGCCAGGGGGGTCCTATTTATAGGCAAGGTGAGGAGTGTGGTCACCGCCCAAGAGATAGCGACACCACCCTCAGTCCGCGCGAATACAACCACCGTCCGCTGAGTCCGCATGGACTTAGCCGGATACCAAGGAAACCGCCAGGAGCAAGGCAACCATTGACGAACCCTCTCCAGTCCGCCCAAGCTAAGCGGACAAGGCACCAGCCCGCAAAGCTCCAACTGCTTCAGGACAGCAAACCCCCTTCAATGGCTGTCCGCACCAACCCGAGGCAGTCCGCAAGACTCACACCTCAATCTGCCACAAGTCCACGACCAAAGGCAAACAGCAACAGTCCGCCCGGTCACAGCGGACTTGGCGGATACGGCGGACACCATGAACTTGGCACAATGTGTGACCAAGTCCAAAACCATCAAGGGCCAGTGCGAGCATGGCGGACACAAAGTCCCGTCCGCCAAACACCCTAGCACAGACCGCAACCAGTCCGCGAACTCCTCGCACTTGTCCAACGCAGCATCTTCCTCCCGGACTCCAAACACCAGGCCGCCAACTGGTCTCCACAGCAAATCGCCTGCTGTAACACCAGAGCTCGACAAGGCCTCGGCCAAGCTCTAGGCTCAGTCCGCAACAGCCAATACCGCGGACACTCCAGTCCGCAAGGCTTCCCGCGAACTCGAACCAACCCGCCAACAGCTCAAGCTTGCACCCGCGGCCACTGAGCAAAGCACCAGTCCGCGAGCCTCTCTATCCGCAGATACCAGGCCGCACAAAACCGCGGACTCCATGCAACAACCCGCTCAGAACACAGCCGGCTTCCACCAGACTTTTCACCAGGCCGCAAACCTCAGTCCGCCCAGTCCGCCCAGTCCGCCAAGGCTGTCCGCCACAGGCCGCGCGGCCTGTCCTGACCCACTTCCACTTCACAAAATTCAACACTCCCCCTTGAAGTGAGAAGTGGTGACCAAGCCCAGCAAGCTGCGCAAGCGTTCAAAGGGCCCCTTCGACAGTGGCTTCGTGAAGATGTCAGCAAGATTATCTTCACTCCGAACATGCCCGACCAGCAGAGACCCCTCCAACACATTCTCCCTGATGAAGTGGTGATCAATCTCTATATGCTTGGTCCTGGCGTGACACACTGGATTGTTTACCAGTTTGAGAGCACTCTCATTGTCACCCCGGAGTAAAGTAGGCCCTTGCACTTCTTCATGAACATCCTCTATAAGTCTCCTCAACCAAACGGCTTCTCGAGCAGCCAAGGCCGAAGCCTTATACTCCGCCTCCGTGGTTGAAACCGACACCGAGTCCTGCTTCTTGCTACACCACGAGATGCTAGTTGATCCACAAGTGAACACATAACCTGAAGTAGACCTTCGATCATCCGAATCACCGCCATAGTCAGCATCCGTGTACCCGAGCAACGCAACCTCCGTGTCCCTTCTATAGAGGAGTCCCATGTCAGAAGAAGCCTTGACATACTTCAGAATTCCCTTCGCCGCCACTAGATGAGATTGCCTTGGTTCAGCCATATATCGACTTACTCGGCCAACATCATAAGCTATATCCGGCCTTGTAATCGTCAGGTAAATCAAGCTCCCAACAAGAGCCCTGAACACCAAGGGATCATGAAGAACCCTTCCCTCATCCCGTCGAAGCTTCAGCCCAGATTCCAGTGGAGTAGAGCACTTCTTCCCTTCGCCCATGCCAAACCGCTTCACAATGCGATCAGCATACCCTTTATGGCTAATGAGAACCCCGCACTCCTTCCTCTCCACTTCCAGACCAAGAAAGTGATGCAACTCTCCCAAGTCTTTCATCTCGAAGCGTATAGCAAGCTCTGCCCTGAGCCTTGCTACTTCCTCCTCCGTGTTCCCTGTGATGATCATGTCATCCACATATAGTAGGACCAAGACTCTTAGCTCTCCCTTCTTATTGACGAACAAGCTTGAATCCGAGTTGGAAGCCAGGTATCCACAGAATTGCAAGTACTCTGCAATCTTCCCATACCACGCTCGAGGAGCTTGCTTCAACCCATAGAGAGCATTCCTGAGTTTGCAGACATAGTCCGGATGCTTCTCAGAGACAAAACCAAGCGGCTGATCCATGAAGATGTCCTTGTCAATCTCTCCGTAAAGAAAGGCATTCTTCACATCGAGTTGCCACAACCTCCATCCCTTGCTAGCAGCCAAGGCGATCACCAGCCTTACAGAAGTCATCTTCGCAACTGGACTGAATGTCTCCTCATAGTCTTCTCCATACTGCTGTGAGAATCCTCTAGCGACCAGGCGAGCCTTGAACCGATCAATGCTCCCATCAGCCTTCTTCTTCAACTTATACACCCACTTGCAAGTAACTGGAGTAACGCCATCAACCTTGGGCACAAGGTCCCAGGTTTCATTCTTCTTCAGAGCATCAATCTCTTCCTTCATGACATCATCCCACTCCTTCACTCCAGTGGCCTCGTTGAAGTTTGCAGGCTCTCGCTCATCCAGAGGACCTGCAAAGAAGCAGGAGACAAAGCTCACTGCATTCCCATCACAGTACCGAGCCGGTGGCTTAACCACCCTCTTCGATCTCCGAAGACACGGCTCCTTGCTCACGGCTTCCGTTGTTTCTTCAGGCTCCACTCCTACCCGGGGCAAGCATTGAGCAGTGCTCCCCCTGCTTCCTGAGCCAGAAGGCTCAGCCTCGGAGTTTGAATCAACAGGAGCTGCTGGTGAAACAGCAAGCTCCTGTTCAAGCCTTCAGCAGCCTCCACCGGTGCTTCATCATCCTTGCTACTTCCGGTTAGCTCCACCGAGCCACCTCCATATGACGTCAGCTCGTCGAAGACAACGTCTCTTGACACCACGAACTTCTTCGTCACAGGGTCCATGCACTTCCATCCCTTCTTCCGCTCATCATAGCCAACAAAGACAAGTTTCCTTGCCTTCGCATCCAGCTTTGTCCGTGAAGCATCCGGGACATGCACGTAGCAAGTTGAACCGAACACCCTAAGGTGTTCAACACTCGGCTTCTCCTTCAGCAACAGCTCAATAGGAGTCTTCATGTTGATAGGGCTGAGTGGCATCCGGTTGATAACATAAGCAGCACAAGACATTCCCTCCGCCCAAAAGGACCTTGGGATATCTTTCGCATGCAGCCAGCATTTGCAGGTTTCCGTCAAATGACGGATCTTCCGCTCCGCTACCCCATTTTGTTGTGGAGTGTGAGCACAAGTAAGCTCCCGTTGGATCCCGTGCTTCCTACAGAAGTTAGAAAACTCGGAAGAGACAAACTCCCCCCCGTTATCAGTTCTAAACTTCTTAATCCGCAAGCCAAGCCGGCCTTCTACCAACTCCTTGAACTCCACGAACAAACGGAAGGCTTCCGACTTCTCTTTTAAGAAGTACACCCAAGTATACCTTGAGTAGTCATCAACCAAGACAAGCATGTATCTGCTTCCACCAAGGCTGGCAGTAACAATCGGTCCCATCAGGTCGCCATGAATACACTCCAATGGTTTCTTGCTCCTTGTTTGTGATTTATCAAACGGAAGGCGATGTGCCTTACCGTATTGACAGCCCGCACAAACATGCTCATCACCAAAGGAGGACAACTTCGGCAACCCCCTCACCAGACTTCTACTCGCCATTGCCTTTAGCTTGTCCATGCCAACATGCCCCAGCCTCTCATGCCAGATAGCCGCACTATCATTGGCCCTCATTCTATCAACATAAGCACTGGTGGAAAGAACATACAAGCTCTTCACCCTTCTCCTAACATGAGCAACATCAGCCTTCACCGCTGATACGTTGCGAAGGAACCTCACGTCTGTTGGCCCAAACAGAACGTGATACCCAGCGTCCACCGCATTGGTCACCGAGAAGAGGTTCTTCTTCATGCCCGGTACGTGATACACACTCCTTAACGTAAGTGGCCCCTTATCACTACCCAATGACACGACTCCCTCTTTCTCTACTGCATAAACAGTATTATCAGCAGTGATAATAGCTTCATTACCTGAGTAAGCCTGCATGGAGGTGAACATCGATTTGTCTCCGGTGAGGTGATGACCACACCCGGAGTCCACGATCCACTCGCCGTTGAAGTCCTCAGCAGACAAGGCCCGGACACAAGTGCCCGTCAAGAAAGCTCCGCCCCATTCTGCTTCTTCACTTCTCGAACAAGCTTCCTCCTTTCCCGCAGCATGCCCAGGCTGCAGTTTGACCTTGCAGTCCCGCTTGAAGTGCCCACGCTGATGACACCGGTAGCACTTCAGATTCTTCTTCCAGTCCTTAGGAGCATTGCTCCTCTCCGGCGGATATGAAGTTGAAGTCTCCTTCTCAACAGCGGCCTGCACCTTCTTCTTCTTCCCTTCCCATCCTTTCTTCTTTCCTGAGAAGAGAGCTTCGCTGCCTTCCTGATTCAGGTTCACTCCAGCCATCTGCCTTGCTAAGCTCTCCTGCGAGGCAAGCAGATTCTCCAGCTCCAGCAACGACGGCTGAGTAGCCCACCCTTGAACAGATGTGACAAAGGCCACATACTCCTTCCGCAAGCCGCGGATAATGTGCCTTTTCATCTTTGCCTCAGAGATAGGCTCATCAGGATCCAGTGCCGACAGCTCAGCACACAAGCTCTTCATCTTTAAGAAGTACTTGGAAATGGAAAGGTCTCCCTGAGTTGCCCTGGCCAACTCATTCTCCAGAAACTGAAGCCGCGCCACATTCTTCCTATTGAACAACTCATCAATGGTTGTCCAAATATCAGCAGCCGACTCACATCCAATGATGTGATCAAACAGTTCCGGAGACACAGCTCTCTTCAGAACGAACTCCGCCTTAGCATTTGTTCTTCTCCAGAGCCTCACCTGCTCAGCAGTACCGAAAGCAGCAGTGACTTCCTGCCTATCGTCTCCACCAACGACATCCCACAGCTCCTCGCCAAGAAGATAACTCTTCATGCACGACTTCCACTTCTTGAAGTTAGTCGGCGTTAAGAGTTCAATGCCCAGACCTCTTGCTAAGCTCCCTTCCATTGCAACACATGTTGGCAACCTTCCGCTCACGCAAACTGAACCTCAGTAACCTCAGGAACCTCCCTCTGATACCATGTTAAATTTTCTCAACGTGGTCAGCAAGATAGCCCAAACGCCAAATTAATATCTTCGAAACTACCCAGTTCGCACGTTGAACCAGCGGAAACCAAGGACTAGCGGTACAGAGGTAAATCACAACAAACAATGGAAGCACAAGCAGGTCTATTATTCATTCACTTCTTTACAATGGGAGGCATACATAGCGAGACATGATTTCGCTAGTATAACAGCTGAAAGACAGAAGCACCAAAAAACAAGCCGGGCGGACAGAACCCGAGTCCGCCGAGACCGCGAGGTCGCAGAGGTCGCCGAAGCCGCCCGAACTATGCTGCAATCCGCCGAATACCACGGAGTCCGCCGAAGCCGCAAGGCCGCGCGGACACACCGTTATTCGCCTTCTGCTGAACCCGAACTGAGGAACACCCCTACCCGTCTGAAGCCGGCGAACAGGTTATTGAAGCTGGCAAAGATGAAACAGAACTGACAAGCCGCAGAGCGACCTCCTGCTGAGTCCGCAGAGACCGCACACTTCCAAGCACTTGACCGAAGTCACAGCCAAACTCCTGGCTCCTTGAAGTTATCCGCGCGACCTGCACACAACAAACCGTCAGCCTGAACAATCCGTACGGACTGGCAAACACAGACCGCAGCACTTCGCACACCCCAACTTACTGTTCAGTCAAGTTTCTTAGGTTACTGTAGATGTGCCAGGGGGGTCCTATTTATAGGCAAGGTGAGGAGTGTGGTCACCGCCCAAGAGATAGCGACACCACCCTCAGTCCGCGCGAATACAACCACCGTCCGCTGAGTCCGCATGGACTTAGCCGGATACCAAGGAAACCGCCAGGAGCAAGGCAACCATTGACGAACCCTCTCCAGTCCGCCCAAGCTAAGCGGACAAGGCACCAGCCCGCAAAGCTCCAACTGCTTCAGCACAGCAAACCCCCTTCAATGGCTGTCCGCACCAACCCGAGGCAGTCCGCAAGACTCACACCTCAATCCGCCACAAGTCCACGACCAAAGGCAAACAGCAACAGTCCGCCCGGTCACAGCGGACTTGGCGGATACGGCGGACACCATGAACTTGGCACAATGTGTGACCAAGTCCAAAACCATCAAGTTCCAGTGCGAGCATGGCGGACACAAAGTCCCGTCCGCCAAACACCCTAGCACAGACCGCAACCAGTCCGCGAGCTCCTCGCACTTGTCCAACGCAGCAGCTTCCTCCCGGACTCCAAACACCAGGCCGCCAACTAGTCTCCACAGCAAATCGCCTGCTGTAACACCAGAGCTCGACAAGGCCTCAGCCAAGCTCTAGGCTCAGTCCGCAACAGCCAATACCGCGGACACTCCAGTCCGCAAGGCTTCCCGCGAACTCGAACCAACCCGCCAACAGCTCAAACTTGCACCCGCGGCCACTGAGCAAAGCACCAGTCCGCGAGCCTCTCTATCCGCAGATACCAGGCCGCACAAAACCGCGGACTCCATGCAACAACCCGCTCAGAACACAGCCGGCTTCCACCAGACTTTTCACCAGGCCGCAAACCTCAGTCCGCCCAGTCCGCCCAGTCCGCCAAGGCTGTCCGCCATAGGCCGCGCGGCCTGTCCTGACTTTCTTCCACTTCACAAAATTCAACAGTATTCTGTACAAACATTCTAGGATCTATAACCTTTATTGATTTTAGTTCATAAAATTAAATAAACTTTTTTTTGAAAAAAACATCTATACTAATATTAAGCAATATTTAACAAATGTGATTGTTATTAGCACCGCACTTTTGGCTAGTCGCAGCACCGCATTCTCCTAGTTTTTGCGCATTTTAGAAATACGTCTTGTGCATGCATTTTTAGGAAACGTTTTCAACATAAAAGTTGTAGAACTCGACAAGATCTACAACTTTTGTGTTGAACATGTTTCCTAAAAATGCATGTACAAGGCGTACTTTGGAAATACGCCTAGATTTTGCGGCTTTTAGAAATACGTCTTGTACATGCATTTTTAGGAAAAGTGTTCAACATGAAAGTTGTAGATCTCAACAACTTTCGTGTTGATCACCTTTCCTAAAAAAGCATGTACACGACGTATTTTCGAGAGATGCGCAAAATAAGAAAAAAATACGGTACGACTAACCAATACTGAGGTGCTAATAACAATCACCTTAATAAATAACCTTAAATTAAGTGAGGTAGTAGATGAAGAGTACTCGTTTGGAAGCATGTGTGCAAACTATTCCCGTGAGAGAAATGTATTTGGTACTATGCCAATTTGAGTAATCATTATTTGTTGATTAAATTATTGACTTAATGTTTGGAGCCAGCCTGACAATTATCTATTTTTGAATACCTCCATATGCTATAATTGAGGCTTCATTTGGCGCAGTGGCGGCGGTAGTTATGAACCACTGTTCGTAAATACCCTACTTTACTTATGGCATGTTCGTATCGCAAGAATTGGAATTCATCAAATTTCAATTCGCATGAGAATTGGAATTGGTCAGAATTCCAATTTCAATTCCAATGCAGTTGTTCGGCTGTATGATGAATTTGTAGAAATATAATTTGAATTGGTTTAGAAATTTTTTTCCTCATGTCTGCAGGATTGGGCGACAACGATAATTTGAAGTTGAAGACTTGTGTCACTCGGGACGAAATTATTGCAACAAAACCAAGCGGCGAGAAAATTATTCTTTTACAATATTTAAGAAAATATAGAATTTGACAAAAAAGAAACACAACACCAGAGAAATCAACTTCAGATAGTGTACCAATAATTAATTATGATCGAGCAACGACGACGAGCTCGATCGGCGATGACGAGATCGGGTGACGACGACGAGATCGTTCGACGACAGCGAGATCGGGGGACGACGACGAGATTGAGGGTGTGATCAGATGGTGATAACGAGATCGGGCGGCGGCGGCTAGATCGGGCGGCTGCAGCGAGATCGGGCGGTGGCGGCGAGATCAGGCGAATGCAGCGAGATCGAGCGGCTGCGGCGAGATCGGGCGGCGGCGGCGGCGAGATCGGGCGGCTGCGGCGAGATCGGTCGGCAGTGACTAGATCGGGTGGTGGCGGCGAGATCGGGCGATTGCGGCGAGATCGGGCGGTGGAGGCTAATTCGGGCGGCGACAGTGAGGGGTCGCGAGATCTGGAGGCGGAGGTGAGATCGTGCGATGACAGCGAGATTGGGCAGCGACGACGAGATTGGGCGGCGGCGGCGGGATCGGGCGGCGACAGCGAGATCGGGCGACGACGACCATAATAAAAAACTAAATTCCATGAAATATCTGTCTTTACCTCTAAAAACTGGTCATAATACAAAATTGAATTTTATGGAATTAGACCAATTCAAATTCCGAGAAAATTCCGAACATCCGAACACTATAATTGGAATTTTGTTGCCCCAATTTCAATTATCAATTCTAATTTTAGAGATCTGAACGGACAGTTAAGGAACTTCATTCATTTTTATGTTTAAAATTAGTTTTCTTTTTTGATAATGACAATCACTATTGCCATGCCAAACATGCATTCTATGGGCGCGGCATATTTGTCCAAACACATCAAAACAAAAAAGTCGTGCCAAGCGAAACCTACGTTTACATCACAATGGTTCAAGTAGAATAAAGCTCTATTTGGTTGGACTGTTGCTGATGGAAAGTTGTTGATGGAAAGCGGAAGAAGAGCGGAAGATACAATATCGGGAAGTCGAGCAGAAAAAGATGAAATGCCGAAAGTTGTGGCTGGACGGGATTATGCAGAGCGGTTGGAGGATAATATAAAGGGAATTGTCAAAGACAAACCCAATTTGGATATACGCAAACCAAAATCTTAAAACCAGGCTTTTTTCCCCCGATGGATTTTTTCTACGCAAACCCTAAGAGAGATTTTGCAAACCCTTCGAAATGGAGAAGCCGCCTCCTCTCTCGCCCCTTCTCTCGTCGCCCCTTCCGCCTCCTCACTCACCGCCGCTCCCGCCGCATCTCCTGGCCTCTCTGTCGTTGCCTCTCACGTCTCCCCTTCCGTCGCCTCTCTCGCCGTTGCTCCCGCCGTATTTCCCGACCTCTATCACTGCCTCTCCCGTCGCTGGTAGGTTGTGAGGCTTCTGGTGAGTGGTTCGACGCACAATTGGCAGACGATTTTGAACGTGCGCACGTTGGCTCTTTGTTTTCATTGTCTCTCCCGTCACGGGTAGCGATTTTTTTCGTTGATTTTGAAGGTGAGTGTGACATCTCGTTTCCTTCTAGACCCCCTTAGGTTAGGGGTAGACTCGAGTGGTGAGTAAAGATCAAGGTTTGACCCTGGGTTAGCTTGGACCTAGGAAATTGTTGTAAGCACCTCAATAGTACGCAAGTCAACCTAGACCAATTCACTTTAAATTGGACTCACCACCTCAAGTTGAGCTTTCCAATGGGTGCCTAACCCTAAAAGAAACCTAAGTATCCCAAAAACCCTATCATAGGGCCACCAAATTGGCCAAATTGATCAAACTGCCCTTAGGATCAACATGGATCAACTACTCCAAGTGTGGCATCACATTGACCAAACCAATGTTGGGTGGTTCCATAGGGCTCATGACCATCATGTGGGGCCAGCCCACTCATCAAGTTGACGAAGTCAACCCTAAAAGTCAACCTTGGTCAACATTAAGCCTAAATGGGGAATTAAGGTTCCAAGACCAATGCCAATGGGTCAAGGCCCAACCTAAGCCCATCTAACAGGCCCCATGAGTCAATTACAGCCCCTACCCACTAGTTTTGGAGGATAGTGACATGCATGAGGGGTAAAATTGTAATTTTCCCCAAGTTTGGGAGAGAGAAAAGGGAAAAGAGGGAGAGACAACCATGTGGCCTCTCTTCTCTTTTCCCAAGCACCGATCTGAGCTCCACAAAGCTTCAGCAGTTGTTTCCTGGGCTGGAGGACATTTGGAGCTCAGGAGGAGCATCCAAGGCTCAAAACCAACCACCCCCTTATTAAACCAGCCATATACACTCCACCTCGTGGAAATCAAACTCATTCATCAGCTTTAGAAGCCTGAGAGCAGTCGAATTAGTATCTTGGATCAAGGAAATCGGTGGAGAATCAAGAAATTGGAGTGGTTCGCCGGAGGAGTCATCGACAATGGCGCACCACCACAAAACCCGCCGTCAAGCCCACTTGCACGTCCATTTATCCTCCTCTCCCTCTGTGTTAGCTTCCTAGATCATTTAGGAGAGATTTCAAGCTCAATTGAGCTTGGATCCATGTGAGGTGTGGGAGAAAAATCGTGGTTTTAATGGAGCTCGGGTTCGCCGGAAACCGCCACCTTCGGCCGCCTAGTCGCCGGGAAACACAAGCCCCCACCTCCACGGAGGTGGTGGTGATGAGATCCGACGGTGGTGGTGGCCCAAGTGGCCGGAAATGGGAGATAAAGTTGTTCCAGGTCGGGCTCATCCCAGCCGTTGGCTGGAGGTAGGAGATAACCGGATGCCGCTCATTTTATTCATATAGATCAGCTATCTGCAGACCATATAAATGCATAGTTAAATTAAAATTTGTTACATTTTGAGCAGTAAATTGCATCCTAAAATTAGGCTCTTTAGGTGTAGATTCAGAATAAGTAGATAACATGAAAACTGTAGCCCTTTGGCTTACCTTTAATTTGGAACCTTAATCGTGTCATTTGGAGCACTGTAGCTCCCTGTAGGTCATGTTTCCTAGGGCTGGTCCTGGGGTAGGACAGATATTTTAATGGCTATATCTCCTAGATGGTACATCCAAATGGGATTAAATTTGGACCATGCATGTATGTGCACTAGGCCTATCTTATGTACCAAAATGAGAATTGTTGGATAATATTTTGCTATAGTTTTGTTCCTAATTTGATTTATCTAATTATGGTGATTTAGAGAGTTTGACAACTCCTAATGACCCCAAATTTGGGTTGCATGCCCATTATATAATATTAGGACCCTAGTAAGAATTTAGAGTCATTTGTACCTCTGCATATTGAAGTATTCAATTTACAAGATGAAGGTATAATTGTAATTGGTGTGCCATTAACAAAACGGGTGAAAATGAGAAATTCAGTCATTTGACTCATTGCATGTCAATAACACTCTGGATAGGGGTTTATGGAAATGAGATACATCATCCATGGTGAAATTAGGATTTTTGAGCTAAAAACCCTAGGGTTTCAAATTATTTTAATTATAGCACTTTTTATGTAAAAATAGGAAATGTGGGTAATATAACTTAGAAAATGTTAGATCTCTGCCACTAGCCTTGAAATATCATTTTATAGATCTGAAAATTTTATTGGAATTTATGTCATATGGAGAATATTACAATTTACAAATATACCCTTAGAGGTTTTGATCAAAATATAGAATTCTAAGGCTTGGAAAATTATGAAATTATTACTAGATCATTGTTTTAACACTTTGGAGTACTGTAAATTTTCTTAGAATTTTGTGCATATATTCTAATTTTTCATGAAATAATGACATTTTTGTAATAACATCTAATTGTGAAACCATGAGTCAAATCAATGTAGATGTTCATGAAAATTTGTAAATTATAGCGGCTGTTTTCCTGGGCTGGAGGACATTTGGAGCTCAGGAGGAGCATCGAAGTCTCAAAACCAACCACCCCCTTCTTAAACTAGCCATATACATTCCACCTCGTGGAAATCAGACTCATTCATCAGCTTTAGAAGCCTGCGAGCAGTCGAATTAGTATCTTGGATGAAGGAAATCAGTGGAGAATCAAGAAATTGGAGTGGTTTGCCGGAGGAGTCATCTGCAATGGCACACCACCACAAAAATCGCCGCCAAGCCCGCTTGTAGGTCCATTTATCCTCCTCTCCCTCTGTGCTAGCTTCCTATATCATTTACGAGAGATTTCGAGCTCAATTGAGCTTGGATCCATGTGAGGTGTGGGAGAAAAATCGTGGTTTTAATGGAGCTCGGGTTCGCCGAAAACTGCCACCTCCGACCGCCTAGTCGTCGGGAAACGCAAGCCCCCACCTCCACGAAGGTAGTGGTGATGAGATCCGGCAGTGGTGGTGGCCCAAGTGGCCGGGAATGGGAGATCAAGTTGTTCAGGTCGGGCTCATCCCAGCCGTTGGCTGGAGGTAGGAGATAACCAGATGTCGTTCATTTTATTCATATAGATCAGCTATCTGCAGACCATATAAATGCATAGTTAAGTTAAAATTTGTTAAATTTTGAGCAGTAAATCACATGCTAAAATTAGGCACTTTAGGCGCAGATTCAGAACACGTAGCCAACATGAAAACTATAGCCTTATGTCTTACCTTTATTTGGCACCTTAATAAAGTCATTTGGAGCATTGTAGCTCTCTGTAGGTCATTTTTCCTAGAGCTGGTCCTAGGGTAGGACATATATTATAATGGCTATATCTCCTAGATGGTACATCCAAATGAGATTAAATTTGGATCATGCATGTATGTGCCCTAGACCTAGCTTATGCCCAAAAATGAGAATTTTTGGATAAAATGTTGCTATAGTTTTTTTCCTAACTTGATTTATCTAATTATGGTGATTTAGAGAGTTTGACAACTCCTAATGACCCCAAATTTGGGTTGCATGCCAATTATATAATACTAGGACCCTAGTAAAAATTTAGAGTCATTTGTACTTCTGCATATTGAAGTATTCAGTTTGCAAGATGAAGGTATAATTGTAATTGGTGTGCCATTAACAAAATGGGTGAAAAATGGGAAATTCATTCATTGGACTCATTGCATGTCAATAAAACTCTGGATAGGGGTTTATGGAAATGAGATACAACATCCATGTTGAAATTAGGACTTTGGAGCTAAAACCTTAGGGTTTGAAATTATTTTAATTATAGCACTTTTATGTAAAAATAGGAAATATGGGTAATATAACTTAGAAAATGTTAGATCTCTGCCACTAGCCTTGAAATATCATTTTATAGCTCTGAAAATATTATTGGAATTTTTGGAATTTATGTCATATGGAGAATAGTACGATTTACAAATATGCCCTTAGAGGTTTTGATCAAAATATAGAATTCTAGGGCTTGGAAAATTATGTAATTATTACTAGATCATTGTTTTAACACTTTGGAATACTGTAAATTTTCTTAAAATTTTGTGCATATATTCTAATTTTTCATGAAATAATGGCATTTTTGTAATAACATCTAATTGTGAAACCATGAGTCAAATTAATGTAGATGTTCATGAAAATTTGTATTAACCATTTTTCTAACAGTATGATCATGTGAGAATTTTCTTAGAATTTTTGGTTGAATATAATTGGTACTTCATTTGGAAAGTGGTTACATTGGATTAATATTCATAAATAGAAATCATGAGCAAATCAATTGGAAAAATTATGAAATTATGTCCACTGATTTATTATACCAATATGAACACCAGATAAAATATTTAGTTTTGGTGGACTTCTGGATATAGTAACTCATGTATAAGGTGACGTGGGTCACATAGTTAAAGAATTTTAATTATGGTCAAAATAAGTAGAAAATTATAATCTCCTGATATTTCACTATTTATCTCATGTTGAACCAGTGATACAAATTTGGAGACATTTGGTCAAACCTTTGTGTGATGTATATGCTAAGAAGATTCTTATGGCCTCTAACCTTGCAACTGGTGCAAAGGTCTGGTCATAATCTATCCCTTCTATTTGAGAATACACTTGAGCAACTAGCCTTACCTTATTCCTTACAATGACTCCTTGATCATCCAATTTGTTTCTGAACACCCACTTTGTTCCAACAATGGAGTGATCCTTTGGCCTTGGTACTAGTTCCCAAACTTTGTTCCTTTCAAATTGATGCAACTCTTCTTGCATTACAATGATCCAGTGTGGATCTTGCTCTGCATCTTGAATGGATTGAGGTTCAATTTGAGAAAGGAAGCAAGTGTGCATCGGATTTTGGTTGACCTGATTTCTGGTTTGCACAGCAGCTGAGATGTCTCCAATTACTTGGGAAATTGGATGGTCTCTTGATGTTACTAAATCAACAGGAGGTGTTGATTGTTCACCAACCTGTGTTGTTGTTTCCTCTGGTGGTACAACAAATGGCTCTTCAAGAAGTTTCTCTTCAAGATGTTGAATGTCTTCTTCATCTTCACTGCTTTCCTCTTTTTGAATGATTTGTAACCTGTCCAAGTCTTCTGCAAGAGAGTGTACCTGCAAAGGTTCTATGGTAGAAGTATTCTTCTCCTTGAAAGACATGTTAGTTTCATCAAAAGATATATGAACAGATTCTTCAATTTTGATAGTTGATTTATTATATACCCTATAAGCCTTACTGATCATGGAGTATCCCAGAAACACTCCTTCATCAGCTTTAGCTTGAAATTTTGCTAAATATTTATTGTCATTATTGTGAATGTAACAAATACAACCAAAAATTCTAAAATAATCTACTTTATGTTTCTTCCCTTTGAGTAATTCATAGGGAGTCTTGCCCTTCAGTTTATGTATTAAACTTCTGTTCAACACATAGTTGGAGGTGTTCACTACCTCTGCCCAAAAGGATAGAGGAAGGTGAGCATCTGACAACAATGTAGTGGCAGATTCAATAAGGGTTCTATTTTTCCTTTCAGCTACCCCATTTTGTTGAGTAGTTCTAGGAGCTGGGAAAGTGTGTCTGATCCCTTCACTCTGATAGAACTCTTGCATAAGAAGAGAATCAAACTCTGTCCTAATATCACTTCTAATCAGGGTAATGTGAGTATTGAACTCAGTCTGTATGCATTTGAGAAACTCTGTCAAACACTTAAAGTTATCAGACTTCATCCTCAGAAAGAACACCCATGTGAATCTAGAGAAGTCATCTACAACCATTAAAGTGTAAGATTTGCCCCCTAAGCTTTGTACTGTAATGGGTCCAAAAAGATCCATGTGTAACAGATACAAAATCCTAGGTGAATCACTCTTGTTAAGTGACTTGAAAATATTTTTGGTTTGCTTACCTAATTGACAAGCCCTGCAGAGTCCTTCCTTCTTGTAGGGGCCAGAAGGTAGTCCTCTAACAAGGTTGTCCTTGGATAGCCTAGCAATGGTTCTAAGGTTTATATGTCCTAATCTCTTATGTCATAACTCATTAGGTCTACAAAAAGAATTAAACAGGCAAATATCTACTTCTGTTGAAAGAAAGTCTACTAAATAGATGTTACCTTTCCTTTTACCTGTCAACACAGTTGTGTTATCCTCTGATTTGATCTTGCATAAGGATTTGCTGAAAGTCACTTGGTAGCCTTCATCACATAGTTGACTGATGCTGATCAAGTTGTGCTTCAGTCCTTCCACATATGCTACTTTCTTGAATGTGACTGTGTCAATCTGAACTGTACCATATCCTTTTGTTAGTCCAAAGTTTGAATCACCAAATATGACTTTGGGTGCAGGCTTGGCTTTGAAGGAAGTGAAGTTATCCTTGCTCCCTGTCATATGCTTGGAGCACCCACTATCCAAATACCATTGCAGGTTTGATGTTGGATAGGTCTTCACCTGCACATAAAGTAATTTACTTGTTTTTGACCCAATTTACCTTGGGCCTAGGTTGATAACCTTTAAATTCAGAAATAAATGACATCCATGGTTGACTCTTATAACCTTCAGGATGATATCTCCTTGGAGGTATTATCCATTCAGTATAAGGGTTAAATCTTTGGGATGAAGGACCCCTAGGTTTGGATTTTGATTTACCCTTGAATAAGTTTTCAAAGCTCTGATCTCTGCTCGATGATCGTTGATCTGAGTTTGACGATCTTGGGTCAGATCGTCGAGCTCCGTTCGAAGATCGACTGTGGCAGAGTTCAGGGTTTAGAGATCGTCGACCTGCGTTCGACGATTTTTCCTGAGATCGTTGATCTCTGTTCGGCGATCGTCTAGCTCCGTTCGACGATTTCTGTTGAAATCTTGTTTTCTTGGGTAAGTTAGAATTTTTCCTAGCTACCTCTACAACTCCCTTCCCTTTATCAGAGATAAACTTAATTGGGGTTGTTAGTACTATAGGTTGGCTGGATGAAGTACCCAAGCCCAGTGTACTATTGAATCTAGAGTTCACTGTGCTTGTGATGTCCATTAGCTTGATGCTTCTCCCATTAAGGGATTCTTCAAGCTTTTTGGCCTCTGATAGCTCACTTTTCAGTGAAGTTATCTGCTCCCTATAGCACTCTAACTCCTCAGAGAGTTTGAGGTTTTTTGATTTTAAGGTACTGTGTTCAGATAATTGATTTCTGAGAGAAATGATTTCCTTCTCAGATTTTAATAAGACTAAACATAGTGCTTTAAACTCATGCTTAAAGTCATCAGAATTAAAATCAAAAGAACTTATTACCTGGTCCTGTTCAATTTGAGTCTCTGATTCAGATTCTGACTCTTCTGCATCAGAATTGTGTTGTGAGGCATTGATAGCTATCATGCAGAATTCCTTTTCTTCAGCATTATCCTCATCATCACTAGAGCTAGATGAATCTTCTGATTCTTCTTCTGTCTCACTCCATGTTTCAGCAACAAATCCCTTCCTTGTGTGTTTGTTCTTGTTGGAGGAGGGTTTGTTATTGCTATTCTTCTTGAAGTCCTTGTCTTTTCTTCTTTCTTTCTTGTCCTTTCTATCCTTGTTTTTGTTTTCTGGACAATCAGGCACAATGTGGCTTGGTTTCCTACAACCAAAATAGATAATTTCATTGTTATTTGATTTATCATACCTTGGTTTGTCATGCTCTTTGTATGATCTCTTCCTGAAGTCCTTTATGGCCATTTTGTAAAATCTTTTGGCTAGTAGACTTAGCAATTCCTCATTGCTTGTGACCTTGTCTTCAGGCTGATCTTCAGTGGCTTTGAAAGCTATTGACTTTTCCTTTTTTGTGGCTGGTGAGGCAGCCTTCTGCTCTTCTTCTATATTTTTGATGAGCAGCTCATAAGACTTGAGCTTGCCCAAGAGAGCTTCAATGGTGATCTCATTGAGACTTCTGACATCCTTGATTAGCTAGATCCTTGAGTCCCAAGTGCTTGAGAAGCACATTAGGATTTTATCATTTAGCTCAGTCAATGAGATCTCTTTATCCAAAGTTTTCAGCTCATTAACTATGAGACTGAGTCTGTTATACATGTCTGCTACTGACTCAGCTTCTCCTTTCTTGAAGTTCTCATATTGGGTTATGAGGTGAGATCTTCTGTCTTTTCTCTCATCAGCTGATCCTGAGACTATTTCAGATAGCTTGTCCCAGATGTCCTTTGCTGAGTTGCATTCAGCTACCTTTTGGAATATGTCATCAGACATAGTCTGGGCTAGAATGTTCATAGCCTTTGATCTGCCAATTTCTATTTCTTTATTTCTGCCTCTGTTCCTGAAGGAGGTGGAACAACACTTGTGCTTGTATTCTCTGGAGGTCTTGGGCACACTGTCAAAACAAAATTAAAATTGTCCACATCAATAGAGTTCATGTACAGTCTAATCCTTGCCTTCCAAAGTGCAAACTTAGATAGATTGCACACTGGAGGTCTGATGCTAGCATAATCTTTGTTTTGGGCCATGATTTGTGAAGAGATAATTCTAATAATCAAAATCAACACAAACAGATCTAACTATAGGGATCTTTGGGTTTAGGTGTTAGCCTGTGCAACCACTAAGGTGTGGAATTTTTAACCAACCTCGCTCTGATACCAATTGAAAGTGCAAGTTAGATCTGATATACTCTAGGGGGGTGAATAGAGTATGGTGCTTGCTAAAAACATTTTACAACAGTTGTTGTATTCCTAAGTGAACATGGAAGCAAATAATATAAAGTAAATATAAACACAGCAACTATCTAATCACAGAGCAATCTAATCACAAAGCAATCACAATCCACAACCAGAAACAAAAGAAAGACAAGCAACCAGATGACACAAGGAGCTATAGTGGTTCCCCAATCAACCTGGGTACATCCACTCTTCTACCACCCTAGGTAGGAGTCCACTACAGGATGAGTTGATCAGGTGTCCTGGGCACCAATGAGCTTTTGATAAGGTGTTCAAAAACCAAACCAGATTTTTTGATCAGGTGTCTGCCACTACTGAGTTTTGATAAGGTCTCAGAAACCAATCACAAACTTTTGAAGGGAGTTTGAAAAACCCTTTACAGCAGAGAGAGAGAGAGAGAGAGAGAGAGAAAGGGATGAGATGATCTTCTCTGTCAACAGTCAGAGAGAAGATAGTGGATGTTGTCAAAGCTCCCCCTGAGATCTTGAGTTGTTCAGGAAGTGAAGCTTTACAGTAGGGTGATAGGCCTTTAGATGGTTTGATCTCCAGCAAAAGATGATTTCAGCAACAGCTGAAATGTGAGGTGTCTGGAGTCTTGAATGATGATGGCCTTTGAACACTTGAATCAAGAGAGATCTGAAAATTTCAATTAGTTGATCTCCTTTTGTGATGGTGTTCTTGTATGAATTCTTGAGACTGAGAATTTCTGCAACTCTTTCTCTTTCTCTTGTGTAAATATTGTTGTAAGAGTTGTTGCAGAAGTTATAATTATCTTATTGTTGCAGAGAATGAATATATCTTTTATTCCTTTCATCTGAATAGAATTGATCCATTGTCAAAGATAGTCGTTAGCCTGTCAATAAATGACTTCCTTAATTGCATTTGTCTTCTGGAGGAAAGTCCAATAAAACATTCCTTGAAAATTCCTTGAAACTTGCTCCAGATTAAATGAAAAACGGCTACAAGATCATTGACATAAATGCTGAGAATAATTCTACAACTGTCCCAATTTGAATCTTGAAAATCGTCTAACTCTTCAGAAAGATGTCGAACTGAGCTCCACTGTCGTTGAACTGAGCTCAGAGACTGGTCTTGGACAGAAACAGAGATCGTCGATCTGAGCTCAACTATTGTCAAACTGAGCTCAGAGACTGGGAAACAAATTGGAGTCAAGATCGTCGATCTGAGCTCGAAGATCGTCGAATGGATTTCGACGACTCGTTGAAGTAGAGCTCAGAGATCGTCGAATGGAGTTCGATGATTCGTCGAAGTGAGCTAAACGATCGTCGAATGGAGTTCGACGATTCGTCATACTGAGCTCGACGAAATGACTTAGTCTCCAGAACTAAAATCTCTGGTCTTGAGGGCAGCTTCCAAACCTAACTACTAACCCTTAGACTCAATTCTAATTGACTTTTAGATCTATACAATGAGGTCAAGACAGTTTTCCTAAGAGACATAGTGATCCTTGCCCAAATCAGTAATAGGGTGTTCCAACAGATTCCACCTCCGCAGTGATTGTTTCCTTCATTAGTGCCCTGTGGAAGTCTACCCGGCTTGTGGATGTCTGTGATGTATGGTGGAGAGTATGAGACTCCCTTGCAGTTAGACGGATTTCATATTCATGTTTTTGGGTAGTGTGTCCAAGAGTGACCACCTCGCCCGTGTTTTTGGGTGGTGTGTACACGAGTGACCACCTCGCCCATGTTTGTGGGTAAAGTCTACCACATGTGCATAATAGAGGATTTGTATTTCTTCCTTAAAATTTATTCATGTTGTCACCTTTTAGCCTCGTGCGTCTGGTGAATTTCCCGTTGTACGTGATGATTTACATAAATGCTCATTTTTTTCCGTTGATGCTTGTTTCTTATGTACTTTACTACAGTGTTTTTGGTCTTGGGTTGGTACCCTTTTGACCTTTGTTTAATTTTGACCTATCTTTCTGCCACCGCTTGTATTTTCTT
Organism: Platanthera guangdongensis; assembly: GCA_039583875.1. Lineage (NCBI taxonomy): Eukaryota > Viridiplantae > Streptophyta > Magnoliopsida > Asparagales > Orchidaceae > Platanthera > Platanthera guangdongensis. Next base: position 11,793,951 of record CM077155.1, read on the forward strand.
GCTGAGGTGTTCTGTCTTTAGAATGCCTCAGGTTCAGAGCAGTGGCTGATAGCAGGGCCGGTTTTGGAGTTCCTGGACGGCAGTGTGGGCCGTGGTTGTTGCCTCGTCATAGCGAGGTAGTTCCTAGTTGTTTTGCTATATTGGTTCAGACATACTTTCTGTTTGTGGGTTCGTGTCAGTTTATTGACGCCCACAGTGTTGTGATTATTAGATACTTGCTAGCTGCTTAGTTTGCTATATGTGAATGTGGATTACTTGTTCTCTGGGAGGATTTATGTCAGGAATGCATGTTAGGTATTTTCAACTATAAAATCTACTACTATTACTTCATGCATCGCATAATTTTGAAACCCTAACATGTTATTTTTAGCGACCGTAAAAACTATTTTTCCTACTATAATAAATTTAGAGTCTTGCATAGCATGAGTTGTCCTTTTGGGATGTTTTGCTCATGTAGGATGTCTGAGTTAATCTAATCAAGTATTTTTCACAGCATATGATACATTTTTATTCGTGGACTAGATGAGCCACTAAGCCGAGGGATACGGCTAACTACTGCACTTAACTGATTTTCCTTAAAATAACTTAAAAAGAACCTTTCTTCATGTTTAGTTTGGTGTCTGTCTGAGCGTCCGCAGTTATTCCCTGCCGACGTACCATCATGACACGCGTTTTCCCTTACTCTGATAAGTTTTTTATGCGGCGAAAATGCAGGTTGTGACAGTTGGTATCAGAGGGAGGTGGCTTGACAATTGGTCGGGAAACCTTCTCTTGTTGTGTTAGCTGTTTAGTGACATTTCATACACACACCGATGTGTCATCAATACGTCTTAACTGAAGCATAGTCACCACACTCATAACATGAAAAGAAGTATATGGGGCATATTATGTAGTATGTGATGCATAATATGTGTTTGTATATGGATCCACCATAGGAGGCAACATGTGACAGTTATGTAGTATGGGATGCATAACCACCATCACATGGGTGCCCATTAGCACATTTTCTTTTCTCGTTGCATGCGATGTTATGTAGTATGGGATGCATAACATTTCATGTGTACGCCACTCATAACATGCATTAGGGCCTTTTTATACTGCATAGTACTGCATACATTGCATATCATCGCATAAGCACGCGTGCTAAGTTAAGGTTTACATTATGACACATGTACACACATGATTTTTTTTAAAATAAGAATAAAGAATCCACGCATTCATGTCATAGGCACAAGAGTTAATAGGATGAGAGGATATCATCCTGAGTAGGACATAACATCATTATAAAATCCCAGAGCAAGTTGCAGCATAAGCAAGTGTCTTTTAAGTATTGTCTGAACTAGTCGTGTGACCTTATTGTAAGCTAGGATTTTGATGAATGGTCTGTTGCCTTTTTTTTAGAAATGCCGCCAAAGCATCCTGCGACGAGGTCGACTCCCCAGTTGGAGGGTGAGTCATCAGGTGCGCAAAGCGATGCACTTATCGAGAGTCTGCGTCGGAGCAATGAGGCTCTGTCAAGGCAAGTAGTTGTGATGCAATCACAAATTGAGTCCTTGTTGTCTGCCGCTCCCGCGCAGCAACCCTTGGTGCAAGAGCATGCCTTGGGCCAAGCTGTGCCTGATTCCCCTGCTCCTTTGGTGGCCCCGATGGTGATACCCCTAGAAATGAATTTCATATCGCACTTCCAACGATTGGGACCTCCCACCTATGACGTGAGTGCTGACTTTATGATTTTAGATGATTGGATCATCTCCGTTGAGGAGATGTTTTCGTATTCTGGAATTCTAAAAGCCCAGAAAGTGATGATTGCAGCCTATCAGTTAAAAGGCCTGGCAAAGAGTTGGTGGATTCGAGAAAGAGAAAGTCTGAAGGAAGGATGTTCTTGGGAATCTTTTAAGAAGATGCTGCTGAAGAAGTTTCTACCCTCGGTCGAGCAGAACCGCTTGATGAATAACTTCCTACATCTGAAGCAGAGACAACTCACTGTGAGCGAGTACGAGATTGAGTTTAGCAAGTTGAGCAGAATTGCCCCCGATTTGGTAGCTTCGGAGGAGGGTAGAGTGAAGCGTTTCCTTGGAGGACTAAGAAGCGATGTCCAGCAGTTGGCATGCGCTTACCGGGTTGAAAGTTATGCTGATGCAGTGGAAGCCGCTTTGAAAGTGGAGGCGATTGAAAACTCAAAGAACTGTGGTACTGCAGCAAGGAAAGAGAAAAGGAAGGGTGTTGAGGAGGGTAGCTCCAAGGCATCTGGCCCTTCTCAGAAGAAGAAAAGTAAGGAAATATGTAGTTTCTGTGGTCATCCTGGCCACCCCTACGAAAGGTGTTTCAAGAGGACTGTGACCCTGAAGCAGCAGCAGGTGCATGCTATCCAAGGTGAACCCAAGGGAGAGATAGTGTGCTCTTTTTGTACAAGGAAGGGTCATGATGTGAGTCGGTGCTGGATGAAAGAAAGGATTTGCTTCCAGTGCGGGCAGAAGGGACACCAGAAGTCTTCGTGCCCCCAAGCTCAGCCCCACTGCAGCCTTCCCCACTTCGAGCTCTGCCGCCGCCACCAAACCTGGATAAAGGGAAAGGAAAGCTGAACGTGATGACCAGCAAGGAAGCTCAAACCTCTACGCAAGTGATATCAGGTTAGCCTCAGTTTAATTTATCCTTATTAGTTATCATTGTTGACCTAGTTATCATTCGTTTAGTTACGTATGTTACGGTTTTAGGGGAGTCTAAGGTGCGGAATAGGAGGGCGCGAGTTCTTTTCGATTCGGGTGCCACCCATTCCTTTGTGGCCCGGAGATTTGTTGATAAACATCGCCTGAATGTGGATCGATTAGGAGACTCCTTCAACGTCAAGCTTCCCTCTAGTGATTCGATGATATCTAATCAAGGAGTTCTGAGATGCCCTATTTGTCCTGGCAATTTTGTGGCCTTTGCGAATCTGATGATTTTAGATCTGGCTGACTTCGACGTGATCTTGGGCATGGATTGGCTATCCAAGTATGATGCGGTCATCCAGTGCAAGGCTAAGAGATTGGATTTCAAGATGGATGATGGCCAACCTATGAGTGTTTATGGATTTCCGGACATAGTTTCCCCTGTCATTTCTGCGGTACGTGCTTGTCGTGCCATCGAGTCTGGTTGCGAGGCATTTTTAGTTTTTATTTCTGCTTTGGAAACAGTTTTTGTTACACCACGTCTTGAGGATGTCTCGGTGGTGCGAGAGTTTCCAGATATCTTTCCTGCTAGTCTTCCAGAACTTCCTCCTGAAAGGGAGATTGAGTTTATGATAGACCTCGAGACAGGTACTCATCCTATTGCCAAGGCACCGTACCGCATGGCTCCGCGCGAGTTGGATGAGTTGCATACTCAGCTCGATGAGTTGCTGAGTTGCGGTTTTATTAGACCAAGTTCTTCCCCGTGGGGTGCTCCTGTTTTGTTCGTCAAGAAGAAAGATGGATCGATGAGACTTTACATCGATTATAGGGAATTGAACAAGGTAACAATTAAGAATAGATATCCTCTGCTAAGGATTGATGATTTGTTTGACCAATTGCGTGGTAGCTCGATATTTTCAAAGATCGATATTCGCTCAGGCTACCACCAGTTGAGGATTCGAGAGGCAGATATTCCTCAAACCACTTTCCGTTCACGGCATGGACATTATGAGTTTCTGGTGATGTATTTCGGTTTAACCAATGCACCCTCTGCTTTCATGGATTTGATGAATCGAGTGTTTAAGGATTTCTTGTACCGATTTGTTATTGTGTTCATAGATGATGTCTTGGTGTATTCCTGTAATGTTGAGGAGCATACCCATCATTTTCTTCTGGCCTTGTCGACCCTGAGGGAGCATAAGTTATATGCGAAGTTGAGCAAGTGTGAGTTCTGGTTACCTCAGGTGTCCTTTCTGGGCCATGTGGTAAGCAAGGACGGTATTTCTGTGGACTCGACAAAGATTTCTGCGGTGATGGAATGAGAGAGACCTTCTACACGTAAGGAGATTAGGAGTTTCTTAGGCCTTGCCGGCTATTATAGAAGATTCGTGGAGGGGTTTTCGGTGTTGTCTGCTCCTCTAACTAGACTTACTCAGAAGAATACTGCTTTCATTTGGAGTGATAAGTGAAGGATCAAGCGCATAACCAACTGTTCCAAAAGCCCGGACTGTTGGAAAGGGTGCTACTTAATTTCTTAAATAAGTAGAAGAGCTCCACAGGTCAAGTGAAGTAATGCCGAACCCAACAATCCCGCCCCCCGGCATCCAGCACAACCCGTCGGCTCAGAGGTGGAGTTACCACATGGCTCAGAGGTGGGGTTACCACATGGCCCACACTGCTTAGAGGTGGGGTTACCACATGTCCACGGTTGCACGGCTCAGAGGTGGGGTTACCACATGTCCACGGTTGCCTGACTCGCCGGACCCACACAGGTAGAAGGGAAAAATCATGATTTAATAGCGCCCCTTGGTCTTGAACCCGTGACCTGCTCTGATACCAATTGAAGGATCAAGCGCATAACCAACTGTTCCAAAAGCCCAGACTGTTAGAAAGGGTGCTACTTAATTTCTTAAATAAGTAGAAGAGCGCCACGGGTCAAGTGAAGGAATGCCGGACCCAACAATAAGTGTGAAGAGGCTTTTCAAAAGCTGAAGAAAAGATTATGTACTGCTCCAATTTTAACCTTACCTACTGAAGGAGTTGAGTATGTCGTGTATGTCGATGCATCACACATCGGACTTGGTTGTGTTTTAATGCAAGATGGTAAGGTGATCGCGTACGGATCTATGCAACTAAAGGTTCACGAGAGAAACTATCCTATGCACGATTTGGAGTTTGCTGCCGTAATTTATGTGCTGAAGTTATGGCGACACTTATTATATGGCACGATGTGCCAGATCTATACGGACTATAAGAGTTTGAAGTACGTCTTCACTCAGAAAGAACTAAATCTGCGTCAGCGTTGGTGGTTAGAATATGTGGCGGATTATGAAGTGGAAATTCTTTATCATCCAGGAAAAGCCAATATAGTAGCTGATGCTTTGAGTAGAAAGACCGCTAAAATTTTTAATCTGTCGGTGCAGTCCTTGGTAGAAGAATTTTTGTTGAAGGATACTGAGGTTGGGAGTCGTACTGTGCCTACTAGTTGGGAAGCAGAAGAACCCTCTTGGATTTCCCTTACTCGAGCACATCAGAAGGATGATCCTGATTTGTTGCACCTCAGGAATAGAACTGTGAAGGGAGAGCTACCAGACTTTTCTTTGGATGAGTTGGATACTTTGAGGTATCGAGGTAGATTGTGCATCCCCGCCTTTGGCGACATTCGAGCTAAGATCTGTGCTGAAGCTCATGGTTCTAGTGTAGCCCACCACCCTGGTTCCACTAAGATGTATAAGGACCTAAAGCAAATTGTTTGGTGGTCGGGAATGAAGAATGATATCGCGAAGTTTGTATCAGAATGTTATATGTGTCAGCGTGTTAAGGCTGATCATAGTAGGTCGGGTGGTAAGTTGACACCGCTTGATATTCCAAGTTGGAAATGGGAGAGTATTTCAATGGATTTCATCACCGGTTTGCCAAAATCTCCCCGTGGGCACGACACTGTTTGGGTGATAGTCGATAGATTGACAAAGTGTGCTCAGTTTGTTCCGTTTAAAATTGATTATTCGATGAAGAAGATAGCTGAACTATATCTGGAAGAGGTCGTCAGGTTACATGGAGTACCTGTTAGCATTGTATCATATCGGGACTCTAGATTTACGTCTCACTTTTGGAGGAGTTTACAGGAGGGGTTGGGTACTAATTTAAGGTACTCCGCCGCCTATCATCCGCAGACAAATGGTCAGACGGAAAGAGTAAATTAGATCGTAGAAGATATGATCAGGTGTTATATTTTGGATCATGGTGGTGCTTGGATGAGCGTCTCAGACTCATGGAGTTTGCTTATAATAATAGTTATCAAGAGAGTCGACAGATGACCCCGTTTGAGGCCTTATATGGGAGGCGTTGTAGAACTCCATTATTTTGGGCTGAAGTTGGTGAGAGACCGTTGTTAGGTCCGGAAGCCCTTGAGGAGATGAATTGTGCTGTGACACATATTCGAGAAAAGCTCCGTGTGGCTCAAGAATGCTATGAGAAGTATGCTAATCAATGAAGAGTCGATCTGGGGTTTACCGTTGGAGACTTGGTTTTTCTGAAGGTTTCTCCGATGTCTGGCGTTAAAAGGTTTGGAAGGGACCACAAGTTAGACCCCCAATATGTGGGACCTTTCCAAATTCTAGAGCGCATCAGAGTGGTAGCTTATATGCTGGATTTTACTGTGACCTTCCCTGGTGTCCATGATGTGTTCCATGTGAGCCAGTTGCGGAAATGTGTTGGTAATGATCGTCAAATCCTCGACTCGGTGCCCCAGATTCAGCCCAACCTTACGTATGTGGAAGAACCTGTTCATATTCTGGATTCTCAAGAGCATGTGTTGCGGAGAAAGACCATCCCTATGGTCAAGATTATTTGGAGAAATCAAGACGTCGAGAGCGCGACGTGGGAATTGGAATCGGCGATGAGGGAATCTCATCCGCACCTCTTCTCTTAGTTTCGGGTATGTTGCTATGTTTTTAGTTATTCATGGTTTTATCAATTTTGGTTTGGTTTTGGGAGTTGTGTTAAGTTTCGGGACGAAACTTCTTTTTAGGGGGAGTGACTGTAACGCCCCCGATTTTTTGATGATTTTATTTGAATGAGCGATGTCATATTTATGACATCGTGACGTTACTTTTAACGTCGAGTTGACGGCGCAATGCCGTTAAGGCATTTTCGCATCCGTGCGGTCGAGTAGGCCAAATTCTTGTTGCAATGGTAAAATTTTGCATTTAGAATTTACGTTATGTAATTTTAGACTTACTCGTCAAGTTTCATCGCAATCCGAGCATTTTTGGAGTCTCGGCGTGCGATTGAAGTTTTGGATTTGTTTATGTTCGCCGTATAATTTGAAGATTTATATCTCGGGGATGGCTCGTCGGATTTTGGTTTTGACTTCGCCGTTGTGTTCGTAGCGTCAGTGTTCGCTTACGGTGCGAATTTTGATTGATTCGCCGCGCGTTCGGGCCTCCGTTTTGACCTCGTAGTTTCATTATTCAGAAATATATAAATATGAATATTTTAATATTATAGTACTATTCAAAAATGTGATTCACTATTCATTCGTAAAGTTTGATCAAAAGGATGTATTTGTAAAAGAATTGTTCTTTGTGCAAAACTTTGTGATCTACAGTAAATATACTCGTGTACTCCTTCCCTGTTACTCGAGTAGTTATAATGAACTACTCGTGTAGGTCATTCTGCTACTCGTGTAGTTCATTCTGCTACTCGTGTAGGTCATTCTGCTGCTCATGTAGGTCAATTCTGCTACTCGTGTAGGTCATTCTGCTACTCGTGTAGGTCATTCTGCTACCCGTGTAGGTCAATTCTGCTACTCATGTAGGTCATTCTGCTACCCGTGTAGGTCAATTCTGCTACTCGTGTAGGTCATTCTGTTACTCGTGTACGCCATTCTGCTACTCGTGTAGGTCAATTCTGCTACTCGTGTAGGTCATTCTACTACTCGTGTAGGTCAATTCTGCTACTCGTGTAGGTCATTCTGCTACTCGTGTAGGTCATTCTGCTACTCGTGTAAGTCATTCTGTTACTCGTGTATGTCAATTCTGCTACTCGTGTAGGTCATTCTGCTACTCGTGTAGGTCATTCTGCTACTCGTGTAGGTCAATTCTGCTACTCGTGTAGATCATTCTGCTACTCGTGTAGGTCATTCTCCTACTCGTGTATGTCAATTCTGCTACTCGTGTAGGTCATTCTGTTATTCGTGTAGGTCATTCTGCTACTCATGTAGGTCAATTCTTCTACTCGTGTAGGTCATTCTGCTACTCGTGTAGGTCAATTCTGCTACTCGTGTAGGTCATTCTGCTACTCGTGTAGGTCATTCTGTTACTCTAGTAGATCAATTCTGCTTATGTTCGGATGCCTTTTTGAGGGTCAAAACGATGTCCTACGGAAAAATGGTTAACATGAAATTTTTTCGTCTCGACGGGATATACAACTTTCGTGTTGATCACGTCTCGATTTGAAGCCATTTTAGATCTCTATTATCGATTTTACCGAAACTGCTCATAAATAATCCGTTTTAGACAAAACTTTTATAAACATATATATTTTGACTTAGGTTTTAGAACCGAACTTCATCTTCCCCGATTCTTTCCTCCCGAACCAGAGTGGCGAGCAAGAGAGAGAGAGAGAGAGTTCTTTTTCGTGAATCTTCCGGTGGCCGCCGACGGTGCTCCGGTGCTCGAAATCTTCATCCGAACATAGATCCGGAAAACTCTCGCCGAGAGCTACGCCCTCGTGGTAATTTCTTCCTCGTTTCTTGAGATTTTCTCGTTGGGGTTTTCGGCCTTAACCTCTATTTTGACCATTTTTGTCTAGATTTCAACTTCTTCCCCATCTTTTTGCCCCTATCTACGACGTGGAGTGATTCAGTGGAGTTTTTCGGTAGAACCAAGGAAAGTGGTGGTTTCCCCTCGTTCTTTCTTGTCTGATTTGATGGTAACAACTACGTTTTCATGTTCTTTTAGATTTGTCTGCGCTTGTTCTTCCAAATTAGTATTATGATTAACTATTTCATTGATCACATGATCTTATGATGTTTTTGTCATGGTAAACTCGATCTTGTCCGGTTACATTAAATCGTTCTTGAAGTGTGTTATTGATGGATTTAATTGCCTTAGCTTTCGTTATCAAATGTATTAGAGTTTAATTAGGATTGTTAATTGTTCCTAAGGGTTGATCAACCATGTCTTGTATCTAGAAATGTTATGAAGAATCTGACGAGCCAAATCTCGAGATATATGATGTTTTCCTGGTGGTTTTCTTGATTGCGGGAGTTAGTGGACGATTCCACCTCTGCAGTGGTTGTTTCCTTCATTAGTGCCCTGTGGAAGTCTACCCGGCTTGTGGATGTCTGTGATGTATGGTGGAAAGTATGAGACTCCCTCGCAGTTAGACGGATTTCATATTCGTGTTTTTGGGTAGTGTGTCTAAGAGTGACCACCTCGCCCGTGTTTTTGGGTGGTGTGTCCACGAGTGACCACCTCGCCCATGTTTGTGGGTAAAGTCTATCACAGGTGCCTAATAGAGGATTTGTATTTCTTCCTTAAAATTTATTCATGTTGTCACCTTTTAGCCTCGTGCGTCTGGTGAATTTCCCGTTGTACGTGATGATTTACATAAATGCTCATTTTTTTTCATTGATGCTTGTTTCTTATGTACTTTACTACAGTGTTTTTGGTCTTGGGTTGGTACCCCTTTGACCTTTGTTTAATTTTGACCTGTCTTTCTGCCACCGCTTATACTTTCTTGTTGAGGTGTTCTGTCTTTGGAATGCCTCAGGTTCAGAGCAGTTGCTGATAGCAGGGCTGGTTTTGGAGTTCCTGGATGACAGTGTGGGCCGTGGTTGTTGGCTCGTCATAGCGAGGTAGTTCCTAATTGTTTTGTTATACTGGTTCAGACATACTTCTGTTTGAGGGTTCGTGTCAGTTTGTTGACGCCCACAGTGTTGTGATTATTAGATACTTGCTAGCTGCTTAGTTTTCTATATGTGAATGTGGATTACTTGTTCTCTGGGAGGATTTATGTTAGGATTTCATGTTAGGTATTTTCAACTATAAAATCTACTACTATTACTTCATGCATCGCATAATTTTGAAACCCTAACATGTTATTTTTAGCGACCGTAAAAACTATTTTTCCTACTATAATAAATTTAGAGTCTTGCATAGCATGAGTTGTCCTTTTGGGAGGTTTTGCTCATGTAGGATGTCTGAGTTAATCTAATCAAGTATTTTCCGCAGCGTATGATACATTTTGATTCGTGGACTAGATGAGCCACTAAGCCGAGGGATACGGCTAACTACTGCACTTAACTGATTTTCCTTAAAATAACTTAAAAAGAACCTTTCTTCATGTTTAGTTTGGTGTCTGTCTGAGCTTCCGCAGTTATCCCCTGCTGACGTGGCATCATGACGCGTGTTTTCCCTTACTCTGATAAGCTTTTTATGCGGCGAAAATGCGGGTTGTGACAGCCATGGGACACCCTTTTTAGGACTAATTGTGTCGTCGGCCATGGTATAAGAAACAATATTTTATTATAAAAATATCAATGGTTTTTTGGGGGCTCTATTATTGTCGCGGGTCACCCGGTTTTTCTCCGGTCTGGAGAATCGAACCACTTTAGCTCGAAATTGGACCGATAGCGCAAATAGTCAATGAAAACCAGCAATAAAGGACAAAAGATTTTTTTCATGAAAAACCCGGAAAGGGTGAAAAATCACATGGTCGGATCTATGTCAGGCCAAAATCTACTATTTTACTTGATATTACAAGAGTTGAGAAAATTTCTCGGAGGGTGTCTGGCCACCTCTCTGTTACAAGTGCAAAGATGATAGTGGTGGAAAAAAACTAAGTCTTTGGATCCTGGATGAGAGCACTCTAGTTGGGAAGAATCACTAAGTCCACGGAGTCTTGATGGAAGCGCTCCTACTGAGTCAGAGCATTGGTGAGAGCACTCCGGTAGGGAAGAATCGCTAAGTCCACGAAGCCTAGATGGAAGCGCTCCTGCTGAGTCGAAGCCTTGGTGAGAGCACTCCGGTTAGGAAGAATGTCATGCCTTGGAAGCTTTGGGATGCCTTCAGACTAGAGAGGGATCAGAGCAATTTATGAGCAGAGCAACGATCTAAGTATCACGTTCTTGCTGGAAAATCTCAAAGCTCTCTCTTGCTTTTGGAGTTGCTGGTAATTGCATCGGGGTGAAAACTATGCTGGCACATGGCGTTGCTCCATTTTGATCACCATGATCACCAATTTTAGTGAAATGATGAAAGTGCCCCTCGGGCGGTCCGGGCAGTCCGAACAGGGACCCAACGACAATAGGGGCCAGTGATAGCAAGAGGCAACATTGGCGGCCGGAGGTGGGCGCGGTCACCGGCGCGTGCGGTGCAGGAGGGCGCACATGCGCGCACAAGGGGCGGACGCGTGCAAGGGGCATGTAATGTCCCAATTCGTGCTAGACCCCTCACACGCATTTTGAGTCAAGAGAACTGACTTAGGCTCGGGGTGCACTGGTAACAGACATCGAGTGCGTCGACTAGACTCGATGAAGCGTCGAGTGCGCTGACTAGTGGGCAGGAGTCGAGTGATACTCGACGCATAAAAGAACTTGACTTAGAATAATCCTAGATTCAGGAAGTGTCTAGTGCGTCGACTAGGCTCGACGATGCGTCGAGTGCGTTGACTGGTGGGAAGGCATCGAGTGATACTCGACGCATAGAAGAACTTGACTTAGGATAATCCTAGATTCGGGAAGCGTCGAGTCCGTCGACTAGACTCGACGAAGTGTCAAGTGCATTGACTGGTTGGCAGGGGTCGAGTGATACTCGACGCATAGAAGAATTTGACTTAGAATAATCCTGGATTCGGGAAGCGTCGAGTGCGTCGACTGGACTCAATGAAGCGTTGAGTGATATCGACGCCATTTGACAAAGCGTCGAGTGATCTCTATGCATACAACGCTTGGACTTAGAATATTTTGGCTAGAAGGATTCGTCGAAAAGCATTGAGTGATCTTGACGCCATTTGACGAAGCGTTGAGTGATCTTGACACCATTCGACAAAGCATCGAGTGATCTCGACGCCATTCGATGAAGCATCGAGTGACACTCGACGCATGCGACAGATTTGACTTAGCTTATTTTCGGTAGCTCATGTTGCTGATTTATACTTATGGGATGGACCGGGTTTTTGGGATAAGCGATGATGGCTCATTTGGACCCGGTCTTCTCAAACAAGATCTATTTAAAGTAATAATGGGCAGTCCAATGCGGAGGCGACACATGGCGGCATGACCCAAACCCTAATCTTTCTTATAAAAAGGAAGAAACAGGAAACCCTAGCCATCGGTTTGTTCTTCTTTGCAGAGGTGTTACTTGCCGAACCCGACGGAGGAAGAGAAGTCGCCGAAGTCGGATTTTCTAGAGGAAGATCACTCCCTCTCCGTGAAGAACGATGCCGCCAAGGAGGATAATAAGGTCCATGCACGGAAACGAGGTGAGCTTCCTACCCCCTCCCTTGGTGTTAGATCTTTAGTTATGATATAGGAGATATATCGACTCAAAAGAGACTGACTAGTGCGTGATGAAGATCTCCTAGGAAAAGACCATGCTAGAACCTCTTCCTAGGGATTAGTTGTCTTCAATCTCTCCTCTCTTCGTTGTGAAGGTGGTGGACTTGGTTTTGTGAATAAGGATGATCTTTTGAGGGTGAATAAGGGAGGATGAAGTGTTGTATGTGGTTTTGAACAAATGGCTAATGGAAGAAGACGAACTGATGTCGTTCATTTTACTTTAAGATGCTTGCAGAAATCTATTTTCTGCGTGCAGCGGAATTCGAGGCCTTTTTATGGTGTGATATGTCTGGATCTAGGTCTTGGGCTGAACATAAAAGTTGTAGTCCTCGAAAAGACCTTTCCAACAGATGCTTACATATTTTTATAGGAGCTTTGTACCTCCCGGAATGTCCAGTCGAATTTTCTTCATGGTAACAACTTATATGGAGGATGCTTTTGGTTTAGTATATAACTGAGTTTGGACTAGGTAGGAGAAATGTAGCAAGATGATGTTTAGGTTTGGATGAGCCTAGTTATATGTAGCCTAGATAAATAAATGGTTTGGAGGAATTTAATAAACAAATGGTTTGGGGAAATTAGTGAACAAATGACTCGATAAGATTTGGTTGTACAAATAGCTACTTGTGAAATCAGGTAAGGATGCACGTGATTGTAATCCGATGAATGATACAAGTTTTGAAAGAGCGTGTAGTACCCGATAATTGAATGTGTAATCTATACTTACGATATCATGCTTGATGGATATGTGGAGAGTTAATATATTGTTATGATAAATATATGGAAAGCATAATTATTTGTGAATGCTTGATTATAAGGAAGGAATCAGATGAGGTAAATCTCATGTCCATGAAAAATGTTGAATCGTGATCTCAAGTATTGGAAGAGATAATTTGTATAGTTCACTGCTTAGAATGTGTCTCCCTACGGGTAGCAGTGTGGGATTGGTATGTTGTTCAAGGTGGCTTGCCACCAGTGTTGATGTTGAAACCTTGAGTGCTTGGGAGCATGGAAATGTGAAAGGGTGTAAGTGTGTGTGTTTGGCCTCCTAGATTGGTAATGATGAAATGAGACTTTGGGTGGTTGGGCTTGGTCCTCGGTGCTCATTCCCGAGGCTCCTTCTATGCCAAGTGGACAGTTGGGCTTGGTCCTCTGGTGATACGCTCCTATAGGCTCGTTCAATGTCACGATGAAGTGAAATTGCATGTAGTGTAAGTTGACATGCGATGTCATAATCCTGGGTTAAGGATAGTGTGGCAGGTCTACGTGCTCGCCGGTCATCACACCGACGTGAGTTGACAGATAGACTTTGGGAGGTTGGACTTGATCCTCAGTGCCATTCCTGGGGCTCCTTCCGTGCCAAGTGGATGGTTGGGCTTGGTCCTGTGGTGATACGTTCCCATAGGCTTCTTCCATGCTACAAAGATAGGCCAGTTTGGGCTGTGTTCTTGGTGCATATCTACCCAAGACCCCTTTGGGCCATAGTACGCATGGAGCTCCACTATTGTGTTCTTAGAGTTGAGGCATACGGAGGTCTAGGCTCGGTAGTGTGGATGTCAGCCTAGTAGTGAAAAGCCTGTTTCATTGCCACCATCTGGCCACGACGGATGACGCTTGAGAGGTTAGCTGTCTGCTCAAAAAGTGGGAACTAAAAGTCTGTATCGACATAGTAGTATGCATGTGTGTGAGCATGGGTGAGTCATCATATTTCATTCATATCATTGCATTGCACCGCATAGATCCTTATTATATAAGTTTGTATGTGCACTCTTATATGATAAGTTACTTTACTGTTAAGCTGATCCTTAACTTATAAATCTGTATAGGCATTTTTATAAGTTAAGTTACATTCTTGTTGTGTATTTATATGCTTAATGGATTGGTATGATTTGAGTAAAACTGCTAGAATAGAATGTATACATTGCTGCTATTACTACTCATGATATATAGATTCTCAACCTGCTTGTACTACTGCTTATATATATATATATATATATTATACCCTTGTTCCTTCTACCGCCTGATGCCCAAGAGATGCCGAGGGAGCGGATGTGATAGCCATTTAGTCATTATGACTAACGGTTGCTACGTCTTCCATTTTAGGAAGAAACCCCATAGATAGAGCAGCAGCAGGAGGTCATACAGGAGGGCAGCCAGGCCAGGTTGACAGGGCCTAATACGACGTTACCTTCACTGTCGTCAGTTATGGATGTGAGTTTTTGAGAGACTCATGATTGTATCCTTTTGGGCATTTTTGGGATACTCTGATATAAAAGAAGTGTTATAGTTTCTTATTATTGTTGTACTTGTTTGAACTTATATATTTGAGTGGATTTTGACTTCTATTTTATATTTTTTATGTTAGGTTGGCATGGATGATATTGGTTTGGCCGGCAAGATAGGCGTCTTGTGGTACAGGTTAGCCCGTGTGCTGACGCTACCGCAAGACGGTTGTTCTGGGCATAAGACTTCTCTCGGTCGTGTCTTGTGTTCCGGGAGGGGGGTCTTATAGGGCACGCGTGCGGGGGCTGTCCTCACGCTTGCGGGGTGGCCGCGCATGCACAGGGGTTGGTCGCACGCTTGCGTGCTGGCCGCGAGTGCGTGGGAGCTCCTCCGATGCGAGGGAGAGGGCTGGCCGCTCACGCGTGGGTGCGCCGCCTGAGCGTGTCGCTTGTGCGGGTGCGTGTTTGTCTTTGCCGTCTTCTCGGGTGTTTTCGCGCCTTCGGGGGGAAGGCGGTGTTCTGCTCGTGGCTTGTCCGGGTGGATCAATTTGCTCCACGTGTCCTCGGTCCAACTCTTTCAAGTTTGGCTCAAAAAATTCACGGGGAACCCCATCAATTATATTAAGGAGCATTTTGGTCTTTAGTTTCGCGTCCAAGTTTTCACTTATAAATAGAGTTGTTACTTAAAACCGAAAACCGTAAATATAGTCAAAACTGGACCATAATTGCAAAAAACAGAACAAACCGTTCACGAATTATTCGGGTTTCGGTTTGAATTTTGGAAACATGAACAACATTGGTCTGGGTGTGGTTCTTTCATTTTATTATCAGGACCGAAACCGGAACCGGAACCGTAACATACATGTCTCAAGCGGTTTCAAAATTTTTAGACGCGATCTGAACCGGACCGAAGCATAACTGAACCGCAATCAGTTTATTTTTTTTATTATTATTTTTTTGTAATAATTATTTAGCATTAATATTAATATAATATTGTTATTTTTTTATAATCTGTCAATAATACTTATTATTATTGGCGAAACTTATACTGTTTGATGGAAATAAACAAAACAGGTTTACTTTTTCCCTTCGATTTTTTATTTTTGACCTCTTCCCATTTATTCCACTTATGGTTGGAACCGATTGAAACCAGAACGAACTGCATTGAACCGAACTGAACCATTAACAACCAGTTTGATTTTTGTTCATATTGAACCGTAATCGGAACCATTGACATGACAGTTTCAAAAATCATGTTATAATCGGAACTAGAACCGCAACCGGTCAAAGCAAATAAGGTTTTGATTTTAATTTGAAGAACCATTAACTTAACAGTTCGGTTCACGATTTTAGTAGAGTCAGAACCGAACCGGAACCAAAAAAGCCCTACCTATAAATATGATATATTATGGCTATTGTGTGGATTGAGTTTTATTTGTAATACTACTTTTTCCTTTTCCCCAACATTGATATTGAATACCCCCTCCCCATAAATGTAGACATTTCTTACTGAATCATGATATCACATCCAGGGGTGGATGTAGGTCCCCCCATTAATTTTCAAAAAGATTATTGGATTTGAATTATTCTCTTCGAGCCAATGAATTTTAACTATTTATAATAAATGCTTCTTCAATTTAAAAGATATAATAAATATTTATGTTAGTTAATTGTAAAAAAAATTATACACCTTCATTATCAATTTTGTGAATCTGTCACTGATCACATCGTGTTCATTTGTTTGTTACTTGTTCTTGTTTAACTGCATCATCCATATAATAGTTTGAAACAATATTTTATTATTTTTTGGGCTAAAATTTGTTTGGTCAATAATGCATAGGTAATTGAATTAGAGAGCCGATGATTCAGAATTAGGTGTACTCCCTGAGTTCGGCGAAGACAAGGACGTGATGGAGGAGCACTGAGAGTTAAAGGCAGTAGTGAGATCTCGCCTAGGGTACTTGCAGGCGTGAAGGGAGAAGTCACAAAGCATGGTAGTATTCACACGTGCCCTTTGGATGGGACTTCTCATAAGCATGGAGACTTTGGGACCGGTCGTGTGCGAAACCTATCTACTCATGCATAGAGCTTATTATGGATGTAGGACCGCTCTGTGTATGTGTATGTGTATGTGTATGTGTATGTGCGCGCGCGAGTGACAGTGTAGGAGGGACCTTCTAGTGGCGCACGCGGGTAACAACGTAGGGGGGTCCTTGTGGCGCGCGAGTGACAACGTATGGGGGACCTTGTGATTGTGCCAGTACATTTGATCGTCTGCATCGTTTGGTGACGATATAAAAGGGCAACAGTACTAGCAATGTTATTTAGTGCAGTAGCAATGACCGAATTAGGATTCAGAGTCAGTTTGGACATCAAGTAAAAAAATTAAAATTTTATTGTACAATTATAATATTTACAGAGTAAATAGAGGGAGTCATCATCTCAGAAAAAAATAAATATATACTTAATTAAAAAAGAAATATCAATAATATTTTTAAGAGCAAATAAAGAGAGTTTTAACGTGGAAAATCTTGAATGGGTGAAAATCACGGGATCAGATCGATGCCGACCAAATTGCATTATTAATTTGGGTATTACAAGTAGTAGAATGTTCGAGGTTGACAAATCACTGGTAGTTATAATAAGTGTTCGGTAGAGGAAGAAGCGGGATTTTTGAGTTGTCTTTCGAAAGAAAGAGTGATCTTCCAGTCTCCTTCAAAGGAGATCTTTAAAGTCTGAACCAGATATTTGATACCCTAAGAAGATCTTTGAGGGAATCTCCGAGCGTCAAAGGAGAACTCTGAAGGATTTTCGAAGAAGCTCTCTCTGGCGCTTAAAGCAATCTCTCCTCAAATAAGGGCCTTAGGCTCCTTTAATTTTATAGTTTTTCTCAGGGGAGGCTTGGTAATTGCATCGATGTAACCACCATAACTAACTGATGGACGAATCATGTTCCTCGATCTAGGGCACACTAATCACCATTTTTGTGGATACAAGAATTTCACCCTCCGGGTGGTTTGGGCGGTTCAATAGTTCGGGTAGGACTGGTGGCGACGACGGTTGTAAACGTGAACGGTCCTAATATTTTTGTGGACACTAGAGGCAAAGAAGGTAAATTGTAGTGCACGCCCGTAAGTAATTCAGCGCATTCGCGTGAGCGAGAGTGTCATGAGCACACCGTGAGCGTGGAGGTGTTGTGAGCGCGCCGAGAGAACAATGACATTTTGAGTGCGTCGTTAGCGCGAAGGCATTGTGAGTGCGTCGTGGGCGCAAAGGTGTTATGAGCGTACCATGAGCGCAAAGGCGTTGAGAGTATGTCATGAGTGCAGAGACATTGTGAGCGCTTTGTGAGCATGAAGTCATTAAGAATGTGACATGAACATTGAGGCATTGTGAGTGTGTCTTTAGCATTAGGGCATTGTGAGTGTGTCATGAGCATAGAGGCGTCACGCCCGGGGGACTGTACGACCTCGAAGGCGACGACAATATGACTGGGTAAGAGCAGGAAGGGTGCGTGTTGGGCCGGGCGACAAGGGCTCGAGCGTTCGAGACCATGTGTGACAGTGACCGCGCGCCAAAGGGGATCCACATGCCAGCCATGTGACCGGGAGGTCGGCCGACTGTCCCCTCAATGGAGCGGGGCCAAGCAAGGTGTGTTCGGTCCATTGCCCACAATGTCCTAGATTTGAAGAAGTCAATCATGTCAATGATATACATAAAGTTGTATTTGATGTATGCTTAAGTTGATGCATACATGTTAGTCCTTGAAACATTGATACGACATGTATTCTAAGTGATGTGATAGGTGGTCACAAAGTAAAGATGTGGAGAGACAGAAGTCTATATAAGTCCACAGGTGTTGAGTGAAGCCAATTCACTCAACGCCAGATGCAAGGGAAGATGTCGGATCGGCTGGAAATCTTTTATGTCCACGGGCTATGAGTGAAGCCAGTTCACTCAACGCCAGAGGTCGTAAAGCACTGAGTTAGTTATGGACAGTCAAAGCCATGCAGTCAACAAAACAATTCTACAGCTAAGTCCACAGACGTTGAGTGATGACAGTTCACTCAACACCATCGTCGAGTATAGCTGAATCTGTCAACGCCAAAGCAGAAGACGACCAAGTATAAAAGCGTTGAGTGATGAATCTTCACCCAACGCCTTCAACGCCAGATAACAAAAGTGTTAAGTCTTGCTACTGCAATCAAAGACTAAGAAGAAGACAGAAATCAGCTAAGTCCAGAAGTGTTGAGTGAAGCCAGTTCACTCAACGCCCAATAAAGATGACAAGCAAAATCAGAAAGCATTGAGTGAGGCCTGCTCACTCAACGCCTTCGGACAGGTGAAGAAATGACTGAGTGTAAAAGTGTTGAGTAAAACCATTATACTCAATGCTCTCAACGCCTATGATGCAAAATGATTCAGACAGTTGACTAAGGGTTTTGGCGTTGAGTGAAGCCAACTCACTCAACGCACTCAACGCCTGGAGTGGAGTTGTGAAATTGGCTAAGTGCATAACTGATGACGTTAGCCAAAGTAAACGAAGTCAACATCGTTCAAAATACATGCGCGAAAGCTACATAACACTACAAATACTGTCGGAGACCTACTGTACGTCTTCTTACATTAAAGCAAGGTGCATCTGTCATATGTAGGTGGTCCCCTCTGCTTCTTGGAGCTGTTAATCAGCAAAAGATAAAAGGGACAGCTTCAGAATGTTTAAAAAAAATTTAGGTTTTGTTTCAAAATAAAAAGAGCGGCTGAACTTCATCTTTCTCACTATTGCTGACGGGAAAAAGCTTGAAGTCGATCAGCTGAACTAAAAGTTCAGTCAAGTTAGTTGTAGCATTTTCTTCTGCTACATCAAGTTTAGAAACACTTCTGATAAAGAAAGAGAGGAGAGCCTTCAGTCTTCTGCAGGTTCAGGTTAGCTATTTGAAGAACTCAAGACCTAGAAGATCTTCAGTCTTCTATAACAAGTTCAGAAATAGTTTTCTGAGATACTTCCAACAGAGGCAGTCATTTATTGAAGAACATATTTCTGCGACTGTGAAGAGAGATAGAGCTGAGATAACTCATCTCTAGTAGTAGACACTGAAATTTCTCCGTGAAAGAATTGGTTTCAAGATGTCCTAAACACCTACAGGAGGGGGTGAATAGATTCAATTCTTTTTCTTAAGGCAGATAGTCTTTTTACTGTTAGATTACAGATTATTCTGCACAACACAGTTCACAGCACAGATTAAACAACACAGCAACACAGAAGACACGCAGTTTTATAGTGGTTCCCCAAGTGATGGGTACATTCACTTTCCCCCCTTCTCTTATCTAGTAGTGTACTTGATTTGGCCTAACTTCCTTCTTCCTTCTCAGATCCGCAGATCTTACAACCCAGAACCTTGAAAGGTCCCTACAGCTCAGACTTCAGCAAGTCCTACAACTCAGATCCTCCCAAAAAATCCTACCTCAGAGTGAGTCTACACTCCTACAGCTCAGGCAATTAAGCCCTACCTCAGCCTATTCCCAGGCCTACAACTCAGAGAACTTAATCTCCTACCTCAGGCACTTAGCCCTACCTCAGCCTTTATAAATTTAGGCTTACAACTCAGAGGAATAATCCTCCCACACTCAGATCTGTAAAAGATCCTACAAAAATTGAAAATAAAGAGAATAATTCCTTCACACAGATGGAGAGAGAGAGAGAGGATGAAGGCTTCTTGATCAGTTCTTGATAGATCTGACCACTCTAATATCAACCTGTCTTAGCTTCTTCAAAGTTTCTTGAATCTGAACAAAGTAAGGTTGATCTTCTTGAAATTGGAGATGATCCTCAATCCAGCTTCCTCTTAATCAGACGTGGTTCTGATTTCTTCTTGCAGATTGTTCAGGATCTGCCCTCTCTAGATGAAGAATTCTCTCCTTATTGTTGGCTTTTTCTCTCCTTGGATTCTTTCAGCACTTGACTTCTTAACCTATCATGACCGAACACATCATTATATAGGCTTCATCCGAGGTTACCGGCTGATCCGGTTCATAACGACCTTCTGACAGCTCTGACAGAAACAACAGCTGTATTGATCATGACAGCTGTCAAGTCTCTAGTCATTATATCTGATACTTCAATGAACTTCAGCCCAGAAGCAAAGTGTTGAGACAATACTGCAAATGTGTCGACACAGATAGTTTATGTGTCGACACAATCCATGGTGATGTCGACACAGCTTGCATAATGTTGACATAGCACTTCTCTATCTTCTTGACATAGCTTCTGCAGAATATGTCGACACAAGTCCTGTGTGTCGACACAATCACTTCTTGTCTTGACATAGTTGACTTCAATAAAAACTCTGGTGTGTGTCGACACAAGTTCTGTGTGTCGACACAGTTGTTGTTGACTGAGCTTTCTGTGTGTCGACATAGTTGTTGTTGACTGAGATTTCTGTGTGTCGACTCAGTTGTTGTCGACAGAATCTCTGTGTGTCGACACAAGTCCTGTGTGTCGACACAAACTGTCTCCTGATGTCGATACAGTCTTTGTCGACAGAATCTCTGTGTGTCGACACAAGTTCTGTGTGTCGACATAAGTTCTGTGTGTCGACATAAGTTCTGTGTGTCGACACAAGCTGGCTCTTGGTGTCGACACAACCTTTCCCATGTGTCGACACAATGCTTCTCAAGTGTCGACACTTGTAATTAGAAACATTTCTTTCAATTTCTTAACCTGCACATTGAAACTCAACACCACATCAAATACACCTTGATGAATATCATTGAGTTAGGTGAGGCTTCTCCAAATCTGGTACACATATTCCAATGTACCCAACAATCTTCCCCTATTTGGAGAAGTCATAACACTTAATCAATGATATACATCACTTATAATAAACCAAAGATTATGATGTATGAGAGCATTATTTAGACAGGTTAATATATAAACAAAACCAGCATAATATCATCACAAAATATGATAATATATAGAGAACATGAATCAATGTTTTGTTTAACTACATAAAGTTTCTGAACACAGATTACATAGATTTTAAAACTAAAGATTACAAAGTTCTAAAATCTAGTTAGTCTATTATAGGGCTGATCAAGCTCCCTTGATTATAATGCCTTTGCCAGACTGAATCCTTGCTTGTACACTAGGTTCAGTGTCTTTAGCTGGCTTCTTTCCTTTAAGATCCTTCTTCTTGACTTCTTCAGCCTTAACCTTTTGCCTTTCAAAATAATGATAAGGCTTAGGAAAGTATTTGCTTGGCTCCACATCAGTAGTAGGTATCTTTTCCAGCTTTGAGATCCCTTTTAAACTGAAATATGGCATCTTGCCTCTTCTAATACTTACTTCATTCTTGTTCTGAGTACCACTTGCCTCTATCATGCATTTTATCCTTAACTGCTTTCCAAGTAGTGAGAATTATATTCCTGGAAGTGAGACTCCATTTTTCAAAATCAGGTTTTAACTCGGCCTGCGCTCTAAATCTTTTCTTAGAAAGTTGAGCTTCTTGCTCTCTTTTCAAGGCTACTTCAAACATCTCAACTTTCTCAAAAACCACATTCTGAACCTCCTGTGGAGGACTGTACATTTGTTGAACAACAGCTTGAATTCCTTCAAAGTCAGCAGGTGGATAAATGATTTGAACCACTTCCTGCTGAGCCCCTTTATTGTAAGCAGCTTGAATGCCTTACTCAGCTGTGTTGTCATCATCACACAGGGATGGATATCCAAGAGTGGCTCTGATAGTATTAGTTATCCATTTGGCATGTTCAGAGCC
Source organism: Platanthera guangdongensis (assembly GCA_039583875.1). Lineage (NCBI taxonomy): Eukaryota > Viridiplantae > Streptophyta > Magnoliopsida > Asparagales > Orchidaceae > Platanthera > Platanthera guangdongensis. The sequence continues at coordinate 11,816,161 of CM077155.1, forward strand.
TGCATTGACTAACAATCTCTCCCACTTTATGACTTCCTGTTCAATATGGTCTCGTAGATCATCCTTTTGGAAACTGATCTGATTAGCTAGATAATTTGTACCTTCCTTGTAGAATGCTTGAACTTCAACAGTTGATCAAAAATGACCTTTTGAGAGTCTTGAATAGCAGTACAAATATCAGTCCAATTTGCTTTGAGAAGTTTATCAAACTCAGTCTTGTCTTTAGCAATGGTTTCAGTTAAAGCAGTGGATGTATTCTTAAGTTCCGTGACAATCCCATTATGAGATTCAGTAAGATTGTCATTCATTCTTAATTGATTTTCCAAAACATAGCCTTGTTTAATTGCTATATCATCTATCTGTGTTTTGACTTTCACTTGTTGTTTGGCTAAATAAACTACAGCATTACCTCCCTTATGGAAGCAATCTGTCATCTCTTTTTTATGCTGATTTACTTCAAATCTGATAGATTTGATATCTTGAGCCAAAGTAAATTGCAGTTCTTTATGGCTCTTATCTACATATTTCTCAATTGCTGCTCTTTGCTCATCCATCTTAACTTGCAGTTGCACTAGAAGGGAACTGAAGTCTACTGCAGGTGTTGGAGTTTGTGGAACAGCTTTCAAGGCCTTTTTATAGCCAGAGCTCCTCTTCTTGAGTTCCACAAGCTTTCTCTTCTTGGCCCTAGAGGCTGCTTCATCTTCTGAAGTTTCTGAGGAACTTTCTATGTCCACAGTGTCTTTGGAAGTAGGGTCAATGATTGGCTAATTCTTCTTAGTTCTTAGCAGCTCCCCCTTAGTCCTTGGCAGCTTCCCCTTAGTCCTTTCTTCTTGTATGTCAGGAAATAACTCCTCTAGAGTGAACTCTTGTTGCATTTGAACAAGAGGAATATCTTGCTCTTGTGCAGTAGATGGAGTGTCATCAATTGCAGATGTGTCCTCCATTGTAATGTCTTGTGCTGGGACATTGTCTTGGGTCATCTAATACAACAACAGTCAGATGCATAATTAGTGTATCTGGCTCAGTATGTAGTGTAGCTTGATTAATGTTGAAAGATAATAGTTGTCAACCTAAATCACCTAAAGGGGGGTGAATAGGTGATTTGTGCGTCTTTTGCGAAGAAACAAAAACTCAGAACACAACACAGATCTATCTACCAAATTATCACAGACGAGACAAGATTTATAGTGGTTCCCCGATCTTGGGTACATCCACTTTCCTTCACCGATCTAGCAATAAACTAGACTCAGCTACTCCACTATCTCAGATTGAAAATCAATCCTATCCTCGGAACAAAGTTCCTACAATCTCAATCCAATCCACTGGATCTACAACTCGGAAGAAACACCTTCCTACAAACTCGGAGTGGAAAACTCCTACACTCGGAGAAAAATTCTCCTACAGAAAAGAAATACAAATATTGAAAAATACAAACAGTGATATTGTTTGGTTCAGATCTGAAAATAAAACAGGAACTGGAATCTTCATTTTGGCATGCGGCATTATCAGAAAAGTTGAAGAAAGATTCTCGGCAACAGTAGATCTGAACTCCTTGCTTCCACGATCAGACAGATGATGAGTATGTGAAAATCGATCTCGATCTGGAGAGCTTCTTCAGTCTATTTCCTCTGAAGATCGAAACCCTTGCCGGAGAAGAACAGAGGCGGCGGCGGCTTTCATCCATGAAGAGAGAGAGAGAGGAAACAGTCGATTCTTTGGAAAGAGGCGGCTGCAAAACTTATAATAATTTTCTTCTTGAAAAACTTGTTTTCTTGTTAGGGTTTGTCGATTAGACAAGACCTTTATAGGAGTACTAATAACGGTCACAATTGGTTTTAATGACGTACATGTGGACCAATCATGTCACGGAATTTGAAAATCTATCAAATCTGGACTTAGAAGAAATTTCCGAGAAAATGAGGTCATATACACGGGTGGGTATAAAACTACTCGAGTAGGTCAAGGACTACCCGAGTAAGCAAAGAAATATTACTCGGCATATAATTCATGACCATTCGAGTAGGTTGAAGATAACTACTCGAGTGCATATAATCAACTACTCGAGTACTTAGAAGATCTACTCGAGTACACAGAAAAGTTTCTCAGGAAGGAGTAGAACTACTCGAGTACAAGTTGTACTACTCGAGTAGGCAGAATTGAACTACTCGAGTGGTTAGAATAACCACTCGAGATAAACACTTAGAGATATTCTGCACACGGGAAAAACAGCTACTCGAGTAGTCAGATTGAACTACTCGAGAGGAAAGAAATCTTCTCGAGTATATGAATGGCCTACTCGAGTATTTCTTAACTACTCGACACAGAGAAGAGAGTTACTCGACACAGTGTCGAGACCTACTCGAGTATATAAAGTACCTACTCGAGTAAATGACTTAGAAAAATTCTGAGAAAGAGGAATCTGGAACAGGAAGAGTAAACTACTCGAGTATGAACTACTCGAGACAGAATGAGCTACTCGAGTATATGACTTGGACTACTCGAGTGTTTTACTTAGAAGAACTTGGAAACTGAATACTGGGCAACTCGAGTAGGAAGAGAGATCTACTCGAGTAGTTAAGTAAGCTACTCGAGTGTGTCAGTGAACTACTCGAGTGTTTTACTTAACTTCACGAGAGGAAGAATTTTCTTACTCGAGTATGCAGAAGTTTTACTCGAGTATATCTCAAGCAATCTACTCGAGTAGTTAACGACCTACTCGAGAGAAACACTTAGAAAAATTTCTGTCAGCAATTTTTCTTCTACTAGAGGGGAATCAGCATCAAGTTTTTTCACAATCCTATAGCTTGAATATGAAGTGTATCCTAATAGAGAGGCTACACATGAGTCAACACTTTGGAACACACAATGAGGGATTACACTATATGGTCCTGTGTTTGGTGACCCATTGTAGACTGACATTGATCTACACTTCCCATTGGAGTCCTGCAAACACATAACTCAAACGAAGCATCAAATACAAACTAATTTATCTTAGTTCTAGGGTGACTTCATCAAATCTGGGTAATGAGGACATAGTTCCCAACAAATATCATGTATTACCTCAAGGCTAGTTTGAGTGGTTGTTTTACTCTCTAATGTGGCTTGCTCTTTCTCATTAGCAACTTCTGGAGGTGATGTCTCTTGTTGAGCTGAAGCTGGAGAAAGCTCATTGGCTCCCCCCTAGATGAGGCACTTCCTGGAATTGATCCAGTTGGATGGTGCTTTCTGGAATCTGCTCCCCCTGCACCTGACTATCATCTATATTCTTAGGAGCAGGTGATTTCCTAGCAGTGTCTGGTCTTTCTTCATCTGAGCTGAAGACCACCTCTTCTTCTGAATCACTGGAAGATTCAGTTGTCTTGTGGGTTGGTTTCTTCTTTGGCTGTATTTGTTTTGTTTGTTTCTGGGGTGTAGAAACATCCTTGGTCAGGACCCTTTTCCATCTGGTTAATATTCTCAAATCCATTCTTCTCATATGATTGATCTTAAATCCTGCAATCTTATTCATTAATTTAGGAATATTCTCAGCCAGATATAGGCTCAGTATCCTTCCCAGATTCGGTTTCTTGAAGCTTTGCTTGATCTTTTCATAGTTCACAGCAGACCAGTTGGTTTTGACCTTAAAGATGACTCTGGTCATTAAATTGAACATGTAGGCAGATATCCTTTCAGTCGACCTGGTTTGCATAGAATTACTTTGCCTATAATTTTAGAAAGAAATTTTCCATGGGATTTCATGCCCTTTCTGAGCATAGAAGATCAAATCTTGGTGGTGGGATCCAATCCACACCATTGGAGAGCTTCTCTGGTCATAGAAGATCTTATTTCATTGTCTTCTTGAACCTTTGGCAGGTGTAGTGTCTTCCTCAAACTCTTCATGGTGAGTTCGACCTTGGTTCCTTGAATGGATGACTTAATTTTCATGCCTGTTGAATCCAGTCTAGGAGGGGCAGCAGGGTTGTTCCTCCCATATTCTCTGTCATAGATTCTTCTCTTGGTCATGGATTTTTCATAAAGTTCCCATTCATATGAGCTGTAATGAATATTCCTGCTCTCATGGAATTCCATAACTAATCTGAGAGTTTCCAGAATCAGGGATTTGGAGGTTGGAGACCACACTTCAGCATGTTCAGTAGCTTTAGAAGGAGCAGACTTACTAGCAGAAGGACCTTCACCATATTTCCTTTTCTTCTTGTAAGTTTTGATCTCTGGAGGAGCCTGAAGGAAAATGTCAGCAGGATCTTCTTCCCAGCCTTGACCATAGGTGTCTGGAGGAGCAAATGTGTCTCCAGGCCTGGGAGAGAAGGTAGGTTGCAGAGGAGCAGCTGGAGCAGAGGCATCTGTATCTAGAGGATTTAAATGATGGGGAATGATGTTGGGGTCAGCAGCAAGGTCTGGCAGAATCTGGTTGTGCATCCAGACAGCAGTGTCATAAGTGTGGAACTTGACACTCTGAATCTGGGCTAACACATCAGCCTTAATTTTCTCCACATGAGTTTCTCATAGTCCCTGTTGGAGAGCAGCAGATTTTTCTAGATATTCTTTTACTAACCCATCCCCCTTTCTGACTTCGACAGATAGCTTTGTTATAGTATCTTCTTTAAAAAGGCCAACTTCTTCACAGATTTTCACTTTGTTTGCTTCATTTCTCTTGTCTAACTCTATTTGATTATTTGCAAGGGTGACACCTTGTTCCATAACATTTCCAACACTAGTGATAGTGTGGTCTAGGGCTTTCCCACCAAGTTGAAATAAGTACTTGAGCTTGTCAGTGTTATGCTGAATTTTAGCAAATCCTCTGCTCATCTCAGCTCAGAGAGCAGTTACTTTGTCAGTTATAGTCTTTAAAGAAGTATCAAAAATAATTTCTCTGGTCTTGAAGAAGCAATGCAATCTGTTTCAGCAAATCTGAGGAGGAAGAGTCTGTAGCAGCAGCAGTAGAGGGATCAGCAGATGTAGGAAGAGCAGAAGGGAGAGGAGGAGCTACCCAGGGAGCTATTTCTCCAATAATCATAGAGCTTTCAGCCCTTGTTGTATGAATTATAGCATCCCTTTCTTCTGTATCATAAGGGATAGAGAAATTTAGGTTCCTTAGAGGAGCCTCAGCTGGCTCAGGAGAGGATTCAGCTGAAAGGAGAATAGTATCTTGCTGGTCTTTGAGGGCAGCAGGAGATTGTGCTGGAGTCCTGGCTGGAGAATGGTCAGGAGACTATCCAGGAGTTGAGTCCTTGTGACATTCAGAGGATGGAGCTGGAGGAGATAGAGGAGGAGGAGGAATAGACAGCACTTCTTCAGTAAGTTCTGCAATCATTGCATTTATAGCAGCAGCTGTTGAGAGAAGGGATTCTTGAGGAATCTGATCTGAAGGAGTTGTTGGAGTTTGTGGTGTATGAGGTAGGGAAGAAGTTGCTGGCTAAGGAGAGGGCTTCCTGACTTGGATAGAAGGAGCAGGCTCCCCCTCACTTGGTGCACCAGAGGAGCTGGTCACATGATGAGGAGAGGGAGATGGAGTCCTGTCTTCTAATGCTGGGTCTGCTGGAACTTCTGAGAGCTTAGCAGCTTGGGCAGGATTCTTCAGTTTGAGCTCCCATCTTTGAATAGAGGATATGAAGACCTTCTTCATGTGGTGAAGAGGGGTCCCTTTGGAGAAGTCGAATACCTGAGGATTTGTTTCATGGAGTATTAGAGAGATTATTCTGGCGAAGTTGGGAGATTTTAAGCTATCCTTGATCTTGTCCAGAATCAGCATGCCAAACTGATATTTCTTGCGGCAAACAATGGTTTGCATTATGTCGAAGAAATACAGTGGAATGTCTCTTATGGAGTTAGTCTTGCACAGCAAAATCTTTCCAATAACATCAACCAGAAACTTCCCTTCTGCGTTCATGTCTGACCTTTTGATATACTGAGCGTCAGCTGAAATGCCACAGAATAAGGCTGTTCTGTCAGAATCTTCGTCGTCTAGGTCATCTTCTTTGTCTACTAGCGGCAATCGGAGAAGTTGAGAGACAGGGGTCTTGGAGAGTTTAATTTTCAAACCTTTCACTTTTGATTTCAGGATTAGTCCATGTCGCTTGACCTTCAGATTTGAGAAGAATTCGGCTACCTCCGGAAGAGAATCCGGCAGGGTTCTTGCAGGATGAAGGATAACCCTGCGGTGTCTAAAAGAATCAGCAAGTTGTGAAAGTCATCTGAAAGCTCGGCAATCCCGGCGGTAACAAGCTCTGAACCTACAGCAATCTTGGAGACGGCGGCCATGATCCAGAAAATGGGAAAAATCCGTCGAGGGGAAGAGGATAAGTCGCGGCTCTGCAATTTCTCGAGTGGAGACGAAGCGGCGGACAGGTACTCGAGTGATTGAAATGATTTTGTGTAGAATTAATTTGGAATTTCGAATTTATAAACCCTAGGTTTATGTCTAATCATCGAGAGGGAAATAACTTAGAAGGAAAGGCGGCACAGGAAAATTTGAAAGCCAAGAGGCATATACACGATAGGTAAAAGAAGTACTTGAGTATATAGGGAGTTACTCGAGTAGGTCTATAGGAGATACTCGAGTAGGTCTATAGAAGGTACTCGAGTAGGAGAATATGCAATGACTCGAGTAGAAGAACTGACTCACTCGAGTAGATGAAGTGTACTACATGAGTACATTAATTTCCTTGCTCGAGTAAGTTAAAGGACTACTCGAGTGGGTACTTAGAGTACTCGAGTAGGTCAGGTCTAACTTGAGTCAGAGAAAGAAGAAAACTTTGAAAAGCCAGATTTTGACTAACCTTTTAATTTCCTTTGCTTTCATGAAATCCAAACTTCTCTAATCTTCTTTGTTGAGCATCCCAAGTTCAGTTTTGAAGAATGAGAACTTGGTCTCGTCCAGCGGCTTCGTGAAAATATCTGCAACTTGCCTGTCTGTGGAGACATATTGGAGCGATCTATGTCCCCATGCTCTACATGCTACCATATAAAATGATACCTTAGCTCGATATGCTTTGTCCGGCTGTGCGAGACTGGATTGTTGGCTATTGCAATTGCGCTGGAAGAGTCGCAAAACAATGGAATATTCTTGAACTGAATGTTGTAATCCTCAAATTGATTCCTTATCCAAAGTAACTGTGCGCAGCAACTGCCTGTAGAGATGTACTCTGACTTGGCCGTTGAGATTGCAACACAGTTCTGCTTCTTACTACTCCAGGAGATTAGCCTTCTTCCAAAGAATTGGCAAGTTCCTGAAGTGCTTTTCCTGTCGCTTTGCTACCTGCAAAATCTGCATCTGAAAAACCAATTAGTTCGCTGTCATTACTTCTTGGGTACCATAAGCCAAGATTTGGTGTACCTTTAAGGTATCTCAAAATCCGCTTTGCAGCAGCGTAGTGAGATTCCTTGGAGTTCACCTGAAATCTAGCACAGACACATGTTGAAAACATTATGTCAGGTCTACTGGCAGTAAGGTAGAGCAAGGATCCAATTATGCTTCTGTACTTGGTTTCATCAAAAGGTTTCCCTTTCTCATCCTTCTCCAGAGACATAGTTAAGCCCATTGGAGTCCTCATAGAGGTTGCGTTCTCCATTCCGAATTTCTTAATTAGCTCTTTGGTGAACTTGGTCTGCGAGATGAAAATTCCATCTTCAGATTGTTTCACCTGAAACCCTAAGAAATACTTCAGCTCGCCCATACTGCTCATTTCGAACTTCCCTTGCATAAGTTTTGAAAATTTTTTGCAGAGGTTGTCGTCTGTAGAGCCAAAAATAATGTCGTTCGACATAGATTTGCACTAGCAAAATCTTTGCCTTTAATTTCCCTAAGAAATAATGTCTTGTCTATCTTTCCCCTTGTGAACTTGTTCTCAAGTAGAAAGCTAGACACGTCTCATATCAAGCTCTAGGAGCTTATTTCAGACCATATAGGGCCTTGTGCAGGAAATAGACATAATCAGGAAAGTAGGATCAACGAAACCTGGAGGTTGTTCCATATACACTTCCTCCTTTATGTTACCATTTAGGAAGGCAGACTTCACGTCCATTTGATAGACAGTGAAGCCTTTGAATGCAGCATATGCTAGGAACAACCTTATTGCCTCCAGCCTTGCCACTGGAGCATATGTCTGGTCAAAGTCGATTCCTTCTTCTTGACGGTAGCCTTTAGCGACGAGTCTGGCCTTGTTCTTTATGATCATCCCGTCTTCGTCCATCTTGTTCCTGTAGACCCATTTTGTTCCAATGACGTTCTTTCCTTTGGGTCTTGGAACAAGCTTCCCTACATTGCAGCGCTTGAACCGATTTAGCTCTTCTTCCATTGCCAATATCCACGATGCGTCTGAGTTTGCTTCCTCAAACTTCTTCGGTTCAACCTGTGAGAGAAAACTTAAATAAAGATTCTCATTAGTTGTACCTCTGTAAGTTCTGACACCGTCCCGGGGATCTCCTATGATCTGGTCCATGGGATGATCCTTCAAATGTCTGAGCTCTAAAGTTCTTGCATCTGGATTATCTTCAATCATTGGAGTGATTTCATCAACTTGGATGACTTCCTCATCTTGATTATCAGCCTCTCCAACAGGGGTTGGAGTGGTGATCTTGATGAATTTTTCGCCTTTGTCTTCGGATGGTTCATCCAAGCTAGTTTCTTTCAGCTTTGCACCTGCATCTTGAATAAGCACACTAGACGGATTGCTTTACAGCAAGCTCATCTCATCAAATACAACGTGTATCGATTCTTCTACCACCAGGGTTTTTCTATTAAATATTCTATATGCCTTACTATGACTACTATAACCTACGAAAATACCTTCAAAACTTTTTTCGCTGAACTTGGTGGTATGATACTTACCATTGTTAAGTACGAAGCATTCACAGTCGAAGATTCTAAAGTATGAGATGGTTGGCTTCCTGCCTTTCAGAAGTTTGTAAGGTGTCTTATCGTGGTCTTTGTTTATAAGTGCTCGATTTTGCACGTGGCATGCAGTGTTGACGGCTTCAGCCCAGAAGTACTCCGGAAGTGAAGCATCACTCAACATGGTCCTGCAGGCCTCTATGAGTGTTATGTTCCTTCTCTCAGCCACTCCATTCTGTTGTGGAGTACGAGGAGAGGAAAACTCATGAAAGATAGCTAAGCTTTCACAGAATTCTGTCATGACCCCAGATTTGAACTCTGTTCTGTTGTCACTTCTGATTGTGATTATGGAGCAGTTGTATTCGTTCTAGACTTGCCTGACAAAATTAGTAAAGATGTCAAAGGTATCTGACTTGTGTTTCAGAAAGAACACCCACGCAAAGCGCGAGTAATCATCAACAATTACCAACGTATAATCCTTACCTCTCAAACTTCTAACTTGTTGTGGACCAAACAAGTCCATGTGCAATAAATGGAGACATCTGTTAGAGTCTTTGCCAATAACACTTTTAAAGGTAACCCTTGTTTGCTAGCCTTTTACGCATGCATGACAAGGTCTATCTTTGACACACTTGACATTTGGGGCATCACATACTAAGTTTATTGAAAATAATTTGTTAATAGTTTTGAAATTAATATGTGCTAGTCTCTTGTGCCATTGGTCACCAAGAGACGCACTATCTTTCTGCTAAAAGACACACTGGTGTAGAGGAATCTATACAAATGAAATTTAAACAGAAAATATTCCTGCTTCGAGTGCCGGATAGAATCGTTTCCATATTGTCAACGGATTTTATCAAGCACTTATCAGCATGGAATTCAACTATTTATCCTTTATCGCAGAGTTGGCTTATGCTTATGAGATTGTGTTCCAATCCTTTGACATAGGCCACATCCGAGAAGGATACATTGCCGTTAGTGATCATACCATAGCCTCTAGTAATTCCACGGTCTGAACCTCCAAGATGACCTTTGGTCCGTTCACGACTGGAGTAAAGTTCTGAATGAGGCTTCTAGTCCCGGTCATATGCCGAGAGCATTCGCTGTCCAAGTACCAGATTGTCGTTTTGTTGGCCTTTGGACATACCTGCAATCATAATCAATTTGCCTAAGGAACCCAAACACGTTTGGGTCCTTGGTCTCGGGTTAGAATACTCCCCCTACGAGTGTTAGCATTATGAGCGGTCTTTCTCATATTGCTGACATGAGGGGTTGCAGCATTTCTGGGATTGAACCAACAATCTATGGCGAAGTGACCAACCTTGCCACAACACCAACAGTCAAATCTGTTGTACATTTACCTCATAATCTCCTGCTTGATTTTTTGGAATTGTGCTCTAGCAGGGCCAGCATTCTTGGAGGAAGATGCCTCATGATGATGACAATCACATGGCTTCTTCTCCTTTATAGGCTTTTCTACAACATGTTTTGTCTTTGGTGCCTTCTTGAAGTTGTGCCCATGATTGAAAGGGCCATAGCTCTGAAGAATAACTTCTTCATAAGGTGCCTTGAAGACACTTTCGCCAAAGTTTCGGGGTCGAGTCCATCCTTGATAGCGGGACTTTGGCTCTACATAGGTAGGCCTAACAAAGTGCCCGTAGGATGAGTCAAAATCAAACTTATTTGATGGGAAGATGACTTTCTTGAATGTAGTTTGATCTTGAGGAGCTATCCCCTTCTCTTTGGCTCAGGCCTTTTTGGCGGCCTTATTCTTCCGTTGATCCTTGTTTCTCCTAGAGGATTTATTAGGAGCTTCTTCATGGCCTAATCCGGCATCCTTGGCCTTGGCTGAGAATTCAGCAACGAATGGAAGAACTGTCTTGGGCTTCGAGAAACTTTCAACCAGTTTCTTTTCAGCTGCAAGTTGGGCTTCCAATTCCTTGATGATTTTCTCTTTGAGGTCAAGGTGCTCAAGAGCCTTGTTATATTTTTCAATTGCATTATTGAAGTTTTCTTCGAGGGAGTCAGTCTTTGCGACTTTCTCTCTCAAGATGCTCTCTTCGGCTTTTAGAGATTTGATCTCCTTAGCCTGAGTCTTCACGACTCGACGACATTTGTCATAAGTCATGATTAACTCCTTGTACTGGGCCATTAGTTCTGACTCATCGTCAGAGGAGCTATCCTCACAATCATATTCAGAGACTTCAGAATCTGAAAGAGGGGTATGAGAATTTACCTTCCCAATTAATTGGGCTCTTGATCGTCATCTGTTTGAGCCATAAGCCCAAAATAAGCTTCTTCTTCTTCACTTGACTCAGATGAGTTAGAGTCACTAAGAGCCTTGCTCTTTTTGGCTAGCAGGCTCTTCTCTTTCCTCTTCTTATTGTATGAGAATTTCTTTTCCTCTCTTCTACCACCCTCCTTCTTCTTATGAGGACAGTCGGCGATGACGTGACCTGGCTTATTACAACAATAGCAAATGATGTCAGTCGAAACATATTTGTTCTGTTTAGAGGAATACCTGTCATGGCTACTTGAGCCTTTTCTTTGCCGATCACCATTGTGTTGTGATCTTCTATAGGAGGCATCCTTGCCTTTCCATTGCTTTTTCTTGTTCAAGAATTTCTTGAACTGACATGAGAGTAGTGAGAATTCTCCTTCTGATAGCTCAGAGCCTGAGGTACTAGGCTCATAAGTTTCTTCTTCTTCACTAATCTCTGGAGCTGGAGTAGGGGAGGCAGCCTTTGTCTTTCTGGAGGTGTCTGCTTTTAGAGCAACAGACTTTTCTTTGAGAGTAGACCTGCTCTTCTCTTCTTCAACTTTCCTGGTGTTGATTGAAGCTCATATGACATAAGCTTCCCGAAGAGATTTTGTGGGTCTGTCTCAGCCAGCTTCCCAAACTCCCTGATGGCACAGACCTTGTTGTCCCACTCTTTGGTCAGGGATCTCGGAACTTGTCATTCAGTTCTCCATTAGTGAATACTCTGCCATAGACTCTTAGGCCATTCACTATCTTGAAAAAGTTCTCAAATGTATCAGCAATGGTCTCTTTGCTTCCCTGTCGGAAGGCTTCATACTTCTGATTGAGGAGGGATCTCCGATCATCCCTCACTTCTTTTGTTCCTTCCATTAAGGTAACCAAGGACTGCCACATCTCCTTTGCAGATTGGCAGTGGATTAAATTTTGCAGCATTGAGTCATCAACTGCACTTGCTATAATGTTTTTTGCTTTCTTATCCAGTGAGACAAGTGCAATCTCATCCTTGTCTAAATCCATCAGCTTCTTTGGAACCTTCTTGGTAGGATCTATAGTGGAGACAGTCATAGGGATATAAGGACCTTCTTCAACTATCATGAAAATCCTTGGATCCACAGCTTCCATAAAGAATTTGATCCTTTCTTTCCACATGGGAAAGTTGTTCTTGTTGCACAAGGGAAGCTTGGCAAAATCCTTTGACTTGTCCATGATAGATAGATCTCAAATGACAACTATTTGTAGGAATTGATCAAGGTGTTAACCTTTTAATGATCAACCTCGCTCTGATACCAATTGAAAGATAATAGTTGTCAACCTAAATCACCTAAAGGGAGGTGAATAGGTGATTTGTGCGTCTTTTGCGAGAAAAAAAATCTCAGAACACAGCACAGATCTATCTACCAAATTATCACAGACGAGACAAGATTTATAGTGGTTCCCCGATCTTGGGTACATCCACTTTCCCTCACCGATCTAGCAATAAACTAGACTCGGCTACTCCACTATCTCGGATTGAAAATCAATCCTATCCTCGGAACAAAGTTCCTACAATCTCAATCCAATCCACTGGATCTACAACTCGGAAGAAACACCTTCCTACAAACTCAGGGTGGAAAACTCCTACACTCGGATAAAAATTCTCCTACAGAAAAGAAATACAAGTATTGAAAAAATACAAACAGTGATATTGTCTGGTTCAGATCTGAAAATAAAACAGGAACTGGAATCTTTTCTTAGCGTGCGGCATTATCAGAAAAGTTGAAGAAAGATTCTCGGCAACAGTAGATCTGAACTCCTTGCTTCCACGATCAGACAGATGATGAGTATGTGAAAATCGATCTCGATCTGGAGAGCTTCTTCAGTCTATTTCCTCTGAAGATCGAAACCCTTGCCGGAGAAGAACAGAGGCGGCGGCGGCTTTCATTCTATGAAGAGAGAGAGAGAGAGAGGAAACAACGATTCTTTAGAAAGAGGCGGCTGCAAAACTTAGAATAATTTTCTTCTTGAAAAAACTTGTTTTCTTGTTAGGGTTTGTCGATTAGACAAGACCTTTTATAGGAGTACTAATAACAGTCACAATTGGTTTTAATGACGTACACGTGGACCAATCATGTCACGGAATTTGAAAATCTGTCAAATCTGGACTTAGAAGAAATTTCAGAGAAAATGAGGTCATATACACGAGTGGGTATAAAACTACTCGAGTAGGTCAAGAACTACCCGAGTAAGCAAAGAAATATTACTCGGGCATATAATTCATGACCATTCGAGTAGGTTGAAGACAACTAATCGAGTGCATATAATCAACTACTCGAGTACTTAGAAGATCTACTCGAGTACACAAAAAAGTTTCTCAGGAAGGAGTAGAACTACTCGAGTACAAGTTGTACTACTCGAGTAGGCAGAATTGAACTACTCGAGTGGTTAGAATAACTGCTCGAGATAAACACTTAGAGATATTCTGCACACGGGAAAAACAGCTACTCGAGTAGTCAGATTGAACTACTCGAGAGGAAAGAAATCTTCTCGAGTATATGAATGGCCTACTCGAGTATTTCTTAACTACTCGACACAGATAAGAGAGTTACTCGACACAGTGTCGAGACCTACTCGAGTATATAAAGTACCTACTCGAGTAAATGACTTAGAAAAATTCTGAGAAAGAGGAATCTGGAACAGGAAGAGTAAACTACTCGAGTATGAACTACTCGAGACAGAATGAGCTACTCGAGTATATGACTTGGACTACTCGAGTGTTTTACTTAGAAGAACTTGGAAACTAAATACTGGGCAACTCGAGTAGGAAGAGAGATCTACTCGAGTAGTTAAGTAAGCTACTCGAGTGTGTCAGTGAACTACTCGAGTGTTTTACTTAACTTCACGAGCGGAAGAATTTTCTTACTCGAGTATGCAGATGTTTTACTCGAGTATATCTCAAGCAATCTACTCGAATAGTTAACGACCTACTCCAGAGAAACACTTAGAGAAATTTCTGTCAGTAATTTTTCTTCTACTAGAGGGGAATCAGCATCAAGTCTTTTCACAGTCCTATAGCTTGAATATGAAGTGTATCCCAATAGAAAGGCTACACATGAGTCAACACTTTGGAACACACAATGAGGGATTACATTGTATGGTCCTGTGTTTGGTGACCCATTGTAGACTGACATTGGTCTACACTTCCCATTGGAGTCCTGCAAACACATAACTCAAATGAAGCATCAAATACAAACTAATTCATCTTAGTTTTAGGGTGACTTCATCAAATCTGGGTTAATGAGGACATAGTTCCCAACAAATATCATGTATTACCTAAAGGCTAGTTTGAGTGGTTGTTTCACTCTCTAATGTAGCTTACTCTTTCTCATTTGCAACTTCTGGAGGTAATGCCTCTTGTTGAGCTGAAGCTGGAGAAAGCTCATTAGCTCCCCCCTAGATGAGGCACTTCCTGGAATTGATCCAGTTGGATGGTGCTTTCTGGAATCTGCTCCCCATGCACCTGACCATCATCTACATTCTTAGGAGCAGGTGATTTCCTAGCAGTGTCTGGTCATTCTTCATCTGAGCTGAAGACCACCTCTTCTTCTGAATCACTAGAAGATTCAGCTGTCTTGTGGTTGGTTTCTTCTTTGGCTGTATTTGTTTTGTTTGTTTCTGGGGTGTAGAAACATCCTTGGTCAGGACCTTTTCCATCTAATAATAATTTTCAAAATCAATGATGATTCTTCAAATTCATTACCTTCAGCCAGATATAGCTTATTATCAAGATTTGGTTTCTTGAAGCTCCTTGATCTTTTCAAAGTTCACAGCAGACCAGTTGGTTTTGACCTTGAAGATGACTCTGGTCATTAAATTGAACATGTAGGCAGATATTCTTTCATGTCGACCTGGTTTGCACAGAATTACTTTGCCTATAATTTTAGAAAGAATTTTCCATGGGAGTTCATGCCCTTTCTGAGCATAGAAGATCAAATCTTGGTGGTGGGATCCAATCCACACCATTGGAGAGCTTATCTGGTCATATAAGATCTTATTTCATTATCTTCTTGAACCTTTGGCAGGTGTAGTGTCTTCCTCAAACCCTTCAGGGTGAGTTTGAGCTTGGTTCCTTGAATGGATGACTTAATTTTCATGCCCGTTGAATCCAGTGTTGTTGCCATGTAGAATTCAAGAACCTCCTTCTTCCAAATCTTGGTAGGTTCTGAGGCCAAGTATTCTAACCGATTCTCTGTAACTAGGGTAATCACGCCTTTGATGTCTCTAGATGCACATGCAAATGTCTCGCGAACTAGTTCATAGCCTTCATTGATGTTGTCTTCCAGCTTTGGCGCCATGAGGGATGAGAGAGATAGAAGAAGAGAGATGAAAGTCTGTCGACACAAGGATTAGGTCTCGAGAATGTTGAGAGCGTGGTCGACAGGGGTTAACTTCCACCTATTTATATGTTTCTAAATAAGGAAGGTCAAAAGGCGGGTTGAGATAAACCTATTGTGTCGACACTGGTGGGATTGTGTCAACACAAACTACTAAAGTCTCGATAGAGAATTAATATACTATGTGTCGACACCAATATTTAGTGTCAGTAGAGCTATGTGTTGACACCAAATTCTGAGTGTCGACACAATCTTCTGGATGTGTCGACAGAATTTTCTTATGTGTTAACACCATCTTCTAAGTGTCGACACCTTTGTCTTTAGGTGTCGACAAATATTTACTTAGTCAAATTTGTCATTCTTATTCTATATTCAGCATGCCTAATTCAATTTTAAAATAATTGAATTTAGTTTCATCTAATGGTTTAGTGAACATGTCAGCAATTTGAAAATTAGTATTGACAAATTCTAAACTGATATCTTCATTTTCAACATGATCTCTAAGGAAATTAAATCTTTTTTCTATGTGCTTAGTTCTGCTATGTGAAACATGATTTCTAACAATAGAAACGACACTAGTAGAATCACAAAATAATGGTGTTCTACTTACCTGGATTCCATAATCTTCAAGTTAATGTTGAATCCATAATAGCTGAGCACAGCAGCTGCCTGCAACAACATATTCAGACTCAACTGTGGAAATAGCCACACTTGTCTGCTTTTTACTGCTCCAAGATACCAATCTTCTACCTAAAAACTGACATGTGCCAATTATACTTTTCCTGTCTTCTTTGCATCCTGCAAAGTCTGCATCTGAATACCCAGTCAGTAGAAAATCTCTATTCCTAGGGTGCCAAGGCCAAGATTTGGTGTTCCCTTAAGATATCTCAAAATTCTTTCGACTGCAGTATAATGAGACTCTTTAGGGCAGGCTTGATAACTAGCACAGACACATGTAACATACATGATGTCTGGTCTACTAGCAGTTAAGTATAAAAGAGAGCCAATTATACCTCTATATAAAGACTCATCTACAGGTTTCCCTACATCATCTTTGCCTATAGGCATACTTGACCCCATTGGAGTTCTCATGGTGGTGGCTGACTCCATGCCATACTTCTCAATCAACTCCTTGATGAACTTAGACTGGGATATGGACAAGCCATCATCAGTCTGTCTAACTTGGAGTCCCAAGAAGGATTTAAGCTCACTCATACTGCTCATCTCAAACTTCCCTCGCATAAGTTTGGCAAACTTTCTACAAAGGTTGTTTTCTGTTGATCCAAAGATAATGTCATCAACATATATCTAAACTAGGATCATCTTGCCTTTTGATTCCCTAAGGAATAAAGTTTTGTCTATTTTTCCCCTTGAGAATTTGTTCTCAATGAGGAAAGTAGACAGAGTTTCATACCAAGCCCTAGGGGCTTGTTTCAAACCATATAGTGCTTTCTTAAGCCTATAGACATACTTAGGATAGAGAGAATCTACAAAACCTGAGGGTTGTTCAACATAGACTTTCTCTTTTAAGTCACCATTTTAAAATGATGACTTGACATCCATCTGGAATACCTTGAACCATTGGTAAGCTGCATAGGTAAGGAATAGCCTTATTGCTTCCAACCATGCCACTGGAGCAAATGTCTGCTTAAAGTCTATTCCCTCTTCCTGCCTGTAGCCTTTAGCTACCAGTCTTGCTTTGTTTTTGACTATAATGTCATTTTCATCTAGCTTATTCATGTAGATCCATTTAGTCTCTATGACATTATGATCCTTTGGTTTAGGAACCAGCTCCCATACTTTACATCTTCTGAATTGATTCAGCTCCTCCTGCATTGCATCAATCTAGTTTGGGTCTTGTATGGCTTCTTCAAATTTCTTGGCTTTCACCTGGGACAGGAAACTTGATCAAATAACTGTGTTAATGTTCCTGCTCCTTGTTTGGACACCATGTCTTGGATCACCAACAATTTGGTGTGCTGGATGATCCTTTAGATGCCTTGTTGCTGGAGGCAATCCATCTACACCTTGATTTTCTCCAATCTCTTCAACATGCTGTACTTCATTATCCTCTTCAATAGCTAGAGGGTCTTGTACTCCCCCTGGACAGCACCCATCAATTTCTTCATCCTGCCTTGCAGGTTGGTCTTCATTAATGGAAAGCATGTCCAACTTTTCTTTCAAACCTGTAGAGCTACAAGATACACTAGACTGCTCACAGTTGATTAGTTCAATTTCATCAAAGACTATATGAACAGATTCTTCTATAACTTGAGTAGTCAAGTTATAGACCATGTAAGCTCTACTATTGTTGTTGTACCCAACAAATATCCCTTCTTAGGATTTGGCAGCAAACTTAGTTAAATAAAACTTGTCATTATTAAGTACATAACACTTATTACCAAATATCCTAAAATAGGATATGTTTGGTTTTCTGCCTTTCATAATCTCATAGGGTGTCTTTTTATGACTTTTAGTGATGGATGCTCTATTGAGAACATGACATGCAGTGTTTACTGCTTCAGCCCAAAAATATTCTGGGAGAGAAGTGTCACTTAGTAGTGTTCTACCAGCCTCAATAAGAGTCCTATTCTTTCTTTCAGCAATACCATTTTGCTGAGGAGTTCTAGGTGAGGAGAACTCTTGATGAATCCCTAGTTCTTCACAAAATCTTGTCATGCATTCAGACTGAAATTCAGTCTCATGGTCACTTCTGATTTTGACCACTGAACTCTTAAGTTCATTCTGAATTTTCCTAACAAAGTTGTGGAAGACAGTAGGGGTTTTAGATTTCTGCCTCAGGAAAAAACCCAAGTAAATCTAGAATAGTCATCCACAACTACAAGTGTATAGACTTTCCTACCTATACTATGAACTGGCATAGGACCAAATAGATCCATATGCAGGAGGTACAAACACCTCACAGAATCTTTGGTATCATGTCCATGAAAAGAGGTCTTGGTCTGTTTGCCCTTTTGGCAAGCTGAACATACATCCTCTTTTATGCACTTGAACTGAGGACCATTCCTCACTAACTCCATGCTATAGAGTTGGCCTATAGTCTTATAGTTAAGATGTGCTAGCCTTTTGTGTCATTTGACACATTCAGATGCTTTCTCATCTGCAACTAAACATATAGGAGAGTTCTTATTCTCACAATCAAAACTGAGACAGTAAATATTCCCCTTTCTATAACCTGACAAGATGACCTCTTGATCACTTGTCCTTCTAATCTGACACTCATTCTTAATAAATGAAGTGTCATAACCACGTTCACTTAGTTGGCTTATACTTATTAGATTGTGTTTCAAACCTTTCACATAAGCCACTTGGGTGATTGTGGTTGAGCCATTAGAAATGTTACCAAACCTTTGATGATCCCCTTTTCAGATCCACCAAAGATCACTTTGGGTCCATTCACTATTGGAGTGCAATCCTTCAACATCCTTCTTGTTCAGTCATGTTCCTGGAACAACCACTGTCCAAGTACCATATTGGGGTATGACCACTTGGACTCACTTGCATCAAATATAATTACTTAACCTTAGAACCCCAATAAGTATTGGGTTCTAGGTTCAGGTTAGTATGAAACTTGACTAATTTCTCTGCAGTCTTTCTTTCAACAGGTAAGCTGACATTTTTCCTGACATTGGTGTTATGCCAACAATCTATAGCATAATGCCCATCCTTGCCATAGCACCAGCACTCATATTTATTGTATCTTCTTTTAGATACAGTCTTAACAACCTTCCTGTCAGTTGTCCTTTTGTTTAGTGTTGGCGCTGGTGCATCAAATACCAATGATTCTGAGGAACATGGTGAGCGTGTACATGGACTGCCCTATTGACAGTTGCACCCTTGTCATTTAGAATACCAGCCTTTAGTGACCATGTGTAATTTCATGGTCAAACCTGTTAGTAGGCTGCACCACTTTTCTAAAAGCAATTGGGGGTTGAAGGGTTGTGGTTGAACTGGAGCTTTGCCTTTTCTTTTAGAATTTACTGCCCTAGTTCTTCTCTTAAAACCTAGACCTGTCTTACCCTTCTGGTGAATGAAGTCATCAATCAATGGTAAGATAGACTTTGGCTTTGAGAATTTAGCTACAAGTTCCTTTTCTCTTTGTAGTCTGACCTCCAGGCCCTTGATCTGATCATTTTTTGAATGTAATTGTTCTCATCTGAATAAAAGTTATATTTTTCAGCTTGGCAACTTCATTCATCTTCTTATCCAGCAATTTTCTGAATCAGATGCAGCCAACTTAAGAGCAGCAATTTCCATAGCCTGGTTTTTTACAAGGTTTCTACTTCTCTTAAGTGCATGCAACAGATCACCATATTCATCAATAAGTTGATGAACATCCCCTTCAGATTCTGAACCATCATATCTCTTGATGCAAATGCTTCTGATTCTGATCCAATATAGTAATTAGAAACTGATGAAAGGTTGTTTACCTTACTGAGACTAGGCTGATCCTGACACTGATCTTCTTCAGATATAGTCATCAGCCCTTTACAATGGAAGATCAATCCCATTGATAGAATTCAGCATTTGCAAGAATTCTGTCTCCTCTGAATCCTCTTTAGTTGTAACAGTCCAATGTAGGCTTCAGCTTCAGTCTCAGCTTCAGAATCTGATGATGAGGAATCAGTCCAGCTTTTCTCCTTCTTTACAACAACGGATCTTCTCCTTCTTGTCCTTGTTTTGCAGTGTCTTCTTGTCACTTGATTCCTTTCTTTTGTCAGGACAGTCAGCAACTACATGTCCAGGCCTGTTGCAACAATAGCAAACAATCTTAGTAGAAGTAATTTACTAGGTTTAGTTCCATACCTGTCCTTTCTTGAAGATTTCCTTTTCTGATAATAATCATCCTTGGACTGAGACGAGGATGGCTTAGATCTCCACTGTTTTTTATTTAAGAATCTTTGAAATTACCTTGTGAAAGCAAACAAAGTCTTCATCAGAATTAAGGATGTCTGATATGTGTGATTGTCAGAATCTTCTGAGATGACTTCAGCAGCTTTCTTAGGAGGACATGGAGACATCCTCCTATCCTTCTTTGTGGCTTCAACCTTGAAGGCAACTGACTTCTCTCTATATTCAACTTATTATTTTTCTCCTCCTTTCTAGGAGTGATCTGCATCTCATAGGATAATATTTTTCCAAATAGAGTTGGTGGAGGAGTATATGCAAGCATGGCCACCTCTCTGATGGCACATATTTTAGTATCACAGTCCTTGGTTAAAGATCTAAGAAACTTATCATTGAGCTCATATGTACTAAAAACCCTTCCATATGGCATTAGCTCATTGACTATTCTGAAAAACTTCTTGTAGCACTCAGTTATGCTGTCTGTTTTGGCTTGTCTAAAACTTTCATATTCCTGATTAAGCATAGACTTTTTGTCCTCTCTCACTTCTTCTGATCCCTCCATGTAGAAAATCAAGGTGTCCCACATCTCCTTGGAGGTTTTGCAGTGAATCAAGTTTTGGAATGTGGAGTCATCTATAACACTAACTATTATGTTCTATGCTCTCTTATCCATAGTAGCCAAGATGATCTCATCCTTTGTCATTTCAGAATAATCTTTTGGAGTCCTGAGATTTGCATCAAGAACTGAAATTTTCATAGGAATGAATGACCCTTCTTTAACTGTAATATAGATTATTGGGTCAGATGCTTCCATAAACAACTGACTCACTCTTTCCAAATACCAAAAATTTCTTTCCAACAGATAGGTAATTTCATGGATCCAAGTTCCTTGTGATTTTCTCCTTGAACCAATTTTGTCTAAATGTTAACTGCCTTACAGATCAACTCAGACTGTTAAGTCTTTTCTTAGGCAACCTCCCTCTGATACCACTTGAAAGAATTTGTTTCAAGATGTCCTAAATATCTAAGAGGGGGGGTGAATAGGTTCAATTCTTTTTCTTAAGGAAGATAGTCTTTTTACTGTTATATTACAGATTATTCAGCACAGCACAATTCACAGCACAGATTAAACAACACAGCAATACAGAAGACACACAGTTTTATAGTGGTTCCCCAAGTGATGGGTACATCCACTTTCTCCCTTCGCCTATCTAGTAGTGTACTAGATTCGGCCTAACTTCCTTCTTCCTTCTCTGATCCGCAGATCTTACAACTCAGAACCTTGAAATGTCCCTACAGCTCAGACTTCATCAAGTCCTACAACTCAGATCTTCCCAGAGAATCCTACCTCAGAGTGAGTCCACACTCCTACAACTCAGGCAATTAAGCCCTACCTCAGCCTATCCCTGGACCTATAACTCAGAGAACTTAATCTCCTACCTCAGACACTCAGCCCTACCTCAGACTTTATAAATTTAGGCTTACAACTCAGAGGAATAATCCTCCAACACTCAGATCTGTAAAATCCGACAAAAATTGAAAATAAAGAGAATAATTCCTTCACCTAGATGGAGAGAGAGGGTGGAACTTCTTGATCAGTTCTTGATAGATATGACCACTCTAGAATCAACCTTTCTTAGCTTCTTCAAAGCTTCTTGAATCTGAACAAAGTAAGGTTGATCTTCTTGAAGTTGGAGATGATCCTCAATCCGATTCCTCTTAATCAGATGTGGTTCTGATTTCTTCTTGCAGATTATTCAGGATCTGCCCTCTCTGGATGAAGACTTCTCTCCTTGTTGTTGGCTTTTTTCTCCTTGGATTCTTTCAGCACTTGACTTCTTAGCCTCTGATGGCAGAACACATCTTTATATAGGCTTCATCCGAGGTTACCGGCTGATCCGGTTCATAACGACCTTCTAACAGCTCTGACAGAAACAACAGCTGTGTTGATCATGATAGCTGTCAAGTCTTCAGTCATTATATATGATACTTCAATGAACTTCAGCTCAGCAGCAAAGTGTTGAGACAATACTGCAAATGTGTCGATACAGATAGTGCATGTGTCGACACAATACATGGTGATGTCTACACAGCTTGCATAATGTCGACACAGTACTTATTTATCTTCTTGACATAGCTTCTGCAGAATGTGTCGACACAATCACTTCTTGTTTTGACATAGTTGAATTTAACAAAAATTCTGGTGTGTGTCGACACAAGTCCTGTGTGTCGACACAATGGTTGTTGACTGAGCTTTTTGTGTGTCGACACAAGTCCTGTGTGTCGACACAGTTGTTGTTGACTGAGCTTTCTATGTGTCGACACAAGTCTGGTGTGTCGACATAGTTGTTATCGACAGAATCTCTGTATGTCGACACAAGTCCTGTGTGTCGACACAAACTGGCTCCTGATGTCGACGTAGTCTTTATCGACCGAATCTTTGTGTGTCGACACAATTCTATGTGTCAACACAAGCTGGCTCTTGGTGTCGACACAGCCTTTCTCATGTGTCGACACAATGCTTCTCAAGTGTCCGACATTGTACTTAAAAAATTTTGTTTCATTTTCTTAACCTGCACATTGAAACTCAACACCACATCAAATACGCCTTGATGAATATCATTGAGTTAGGTGAGGCTTCTCCAAATCTGGTACACATATTCCAATGTACCCAACACTCATTGTCAAATTAATTAAAAGCATTGTATTTATATAGATCCTTTTGGATCTGAGCTGTAGGGCCATTGTGCCTGAGGTAGGGAAGTTTTTCCTGAGCTGTAGTAGAGTTATACTCTCTGAGTATAGTATCCAGCTTGGATCTAAGGTAGGTGATCATTTGTTAACTGAGCTTTAGGGCTTTTGATCAAACCTTTGTCCCTGTAGAAGGATTGGAGGCCATCAGACTGTTCCTTGTATATATTGCATATAAGAGATTCAATGTCTAACGGATGTATGCGAAGTCAGCCTTCCTGAATGGTGACTTAAAGGAAGAAGTCTATGTTGAGTAGCCTCCAGGTTTTGTTGCTCCTAACTCACCTGATTCTGTTTATAGACCTAGGAAAACTCTATATGGGCTGAAGCAAGCCCTAGAGGCATGGTATGAGACATTGTCTAGCTTCATCATTGAGAATAAATTATCAAGGGGGAAGATAGACATTACCTTATTCCTAAAAGAATCTAAGGGTAATATCATCCTAGTCTAGATATATGTAGATGATATTATCTTTGTATCTACTGATGACAACCTTTGTAGTAAGTTTGCCAAACTTATGCAAGGGAAGTTTGTGATGAGCATTATCAGTAAACTTAAGTTCTTCTTAGGTATCTAAGTTAGACAGACTGATGATGACTTGTCCATATCCCTGTCTAAGCTCACCATAGAGTTAATCAAGAAGTTGGTATGGAGAATTCCTCCACCATGAAAACTCTTATGGGTCAAGTATGCCTATAGCAAGAGATGAGAAGAGAAATCTATTGATGAAACTTTTATATAGAGGGATAATTGACTCCTTTCTATATCTAACTACAAGTAGGGTAGACATCATGTATGCTACATGTGTTTGTGCTGGGTATCAGGCTTGCCCTAAAGAATCTCACTACTCAGCTGCAAAGAGAATTTTGAGGTATCCTAAGGGCACACCGGATCTTGGCCTATGGTAACCTAGGAATGAGGAGTTTGAACTAACATGCTATTCAAATACAGAATTTGCATGCTGCAAAGAGGATGGGAAGAGCACTTTGACACATGTCAGTTCTTAGGAGAAAGACTACTATATTGGAGCAGCAAGAAGAAACAAGTGTTGCAATCTCAACTGTGGAGTCAGAGTACATCTCAGCAGTAGTTGCAATGCTCAGTTGTTGTGGATTCGGCATCAGCTCCAGGATTTAACCTCCAGATAAAGTAGAAGTCCTTATATTATGATTCTACTAGTATCATCTCAATTTCTTTGAATCCTATCTCACACAGCAGTACTAAGCATATTGAGATAATTATTATTTCATTAGGGAGCATGGGAATATGAAAATATCAACCTTGAGTTTGTCCCTACAGACAGCAAGTGGCTGACATTTCATTAGCCACTAGATGAAGCAAAGTTCAATACCTTCAAGTTTGAGTTGGGTATATTGAACCTGGTATAGCTCTCATTTGCTCCTCATATTGTTATAGGTTATACTATTTCTGTAGGTGGAATTGTTCTTCAGTGGAATGAAGACTTTTCAAGTGATATACCTTCAGTGGTATCATGTTCAAGTACTATCCAGACTGGTATAGACTAGAATATCTACTAGGAAATATGATAGAGGATGCTTCAGTTAAGGGGGAGCAAGTCTAGTACTACAAAGGATGATTTAAATGGTATCCTGTAGAGAAGGAGTAACATTCCTTCAAACTTTCAAGTTGTTCAACTGTTGCAAGAGTTGCTTTTCTATACTCAAAAATGGGGAGCAGAAAAATAAGTATCTCCCTGCTATTTACAGAAGTCAAAAATGGGGAGGAGAAGGATGTAAGTTAGGAAAGGGAAAGTGAGGTGTTAGATCTGAAATACTCTAGAGGGGGGGGGGGTGAATAGAGTATTCAAAAATCTTTACAACTTTTGCTGTAAATCAAAACTGCAGAATAAAATTAATAAAGCATTACACAGCAATCCTAAAAAGTCACAAACACGCAAGAACAAAAAGAAAGGGCAACTAGACAACACAAGAAATTATAGCGGTTCCCCAACCTTGGTACATCGACTCTTCTACCACCCTGGTAGGAATCCACTCAGATTTTTATCAGGGTCTGACACCAATGAGCTTTGATCAGGTGCTCAAAAACCAAACCTCAAGTCTTTTGGTCAGGTGACTTGCAACCAGGAATAACTTTTGAAAGGAGTTATAACCTTTATACAGTGGGGGATGAGAGATGATATTGTCTTCTCTTTCTCAATATGAACTGAGAAGGACTTAAGTGGAAGTGATATTAGCAAAGAGCTCCCCCTGAGATGTAGAATGGTTCAGGAAAAACTGGAGCTTTGCTTCAGAGTGAGAGGTCTTCAATCTTTTTCGGCATTGACAGAAAGTTTTCAGGAAAAACATGGAGTTCTTTTCTATATCAGAGTTCTCTATCTTTTTATCAGAGTTTTGTCAAGAGAGAACATCAGAGAATTCCTTGTTGCAGATTGACTAACTGTGTATGTATGTTGTCTGTCTATCTCTATATATCCTCTCTGTATTATCTTCTGTGTATTATCTGTCCAGGAAAGTAGGAGAGGAAATTTCTTTTATATTTCCTATCAAGAAATTTCTTTCGAAATTTGAATTCCTCTGCATTAATTGCTGACGGCTTGAAAATAAAGCATTGATTTATTTCCCAAATGTCCATGGAAAAACGGCAAGCAATAATCCTGGAGAAGACCATAATCAATGCTCTGTCTAACAGTTATATTCAGAGAATATTTTAGCATTGATTACTCAGGAATTATTGCAATAGGAAGGGGACAGAATGAAGAAATAACTAAGTCTGGATTCTCGAACAGAGAACAAAAAAATCGTCGAGCTGAGTCCACATTGTCGAGATGAGAAGCTGTGTTCGTCGACCAGATGGCTTCTGTTCGTCGAGCTGAGTTCCAAGATCGTCAAGCAGAGAGTAGAACTGCATTGATTAGAAAAACTTTGATAATTATGTGTATGAGTTCGTCGAGTGATAACTGGTTCGTCGACTGAAGTTCAGTAAAGTATTTCTGGTCTTAGAATATTTTAGATACTTCTGGAATGAAGTTTTGAAGTGAAGTATCCAGAATCGTCAAACTGAGAATTTGTTTCTTCGAGCTGAGGACCACTAACTGCTGCTTCATAACTCTTGCCAAAGTGGTCAAAGTTCGTCGAGTTGAGAATCTTGAATTCGTCGACTGGAGATGATTCTGGACTTAGGAAACTGAGAGGCTTCTGATTAATAGTTGAAGTAGAGAATCCAGAAATCGTCGATCAGAGAACTAAGTTCGTCGACTGGAGTTTATATAATAAAGTCTGGACTTGGAATGCTGAAGGGTAGAGTCCAAAGATCGTCGACTGAGAATCAAGTTCGTCGAGCTCAGCTCAGAGAATTTTCTCTGAGATCGTCGAGCTGAGCACGACAATCGTCGACCTGAGTTCGATGAACGTCGAACTCATTTTACTGAGTCTTTGGAAATTTTCTAAGTCTTCAGTCTCTGCTGTCTGATGATGGCTGGTCCATGAGATGTTGAAACTAAGGACTTGGCCTAGACTATAGGACACAACTATGACCCTGGCTATACAAG
The DNA here is from genome assembly GCA_039583875.1 of Platanthera guangdongensis. NCBI lineage: Eukaryota > Viridiplantae > Streptophyta > Magnoliopsida > Asparagales > Orchidaceae > Platanthera > Platanthera guangdongensis. Next base: position 11,842,771 of record CM077155.1, read on the forward strand.
ATGGGTCACAAGATCCCAACTTAGGGAACCTATCCCAAATCAAACTAGGGATCCAACAGAAAAGTGGTACCAGATTTATGAGTGTATCAGATACCAGATTTATGAGAAGGATATAAGGGGTATCAAAATGATCAAGAGGTCAGGCAACAATAATTAAGGGGGAGTAGGTGTGATGATGTTCATCCTATAGGCAAGGAAGTGTGGTAACTATAACTTTTTCTCATGTTATATGTTTTCCAAGTTAATGTTTTATTGTTGTATATGTTAGTGTATGTCATTGACTCATTTGATTGAGGGTTTTGAATTCTTAAAATATGGGGAGATTGTTGGGTCCATTGCCCACAATATTCTAGATTTGAAGAAGTCAATAATGTCAATGATATACTTAAAGTTGTATTTGATGTATGCTTGAGTTCATGCATGCATGCTAGTCCTTGTAACATTGATAGGACATGTATTTCAAGTTATGTGATAGGTGGTCACAAAGCAATATGTAGAGAGATAGAAATCTGTCTAAGTCCGCAAGCATTGAGTGAAGTCAGTTCACTCAATTCCAGATGCAAGGTAGATGTTGGATAGGCTAGATATCACTAAGTCCACAGGCGTTGAGTGAAGTCAGTTCACTCAATGCTAGAGGCCATAAAGCACTGAGTTAGTTGTGGACAGTCAAAACCATACAGTCAACAAAGCAATTCTTCGGCTACGTTCACAGACGTTGAGTGATGACAATTCACTCAACTCCATCGTCGAGTATAACTGAATATGTCAACGCCAAAGCAGAAGTCAGTTATGTACAAAAGCATTGAGTGATGAATCTTTACTCAACGCCCTCAAGCCAGATAGCAAAAGCGTTGAGTCTTGTTGCTACAGTCAAAGCTAAGAAGAAGACAAAAATCGGCTAACTCTAGAAGCATTGAGTGAAGCCAATTCACTCAACGCCCAATAAAGATGATATGCAAAAGCAGAAAGCGTTGAGTGTGGCCAGCTCACTCAAACCTTTAGACAGGTGAAGATGACTAAGTGTAAAAGCATTAAGTGAAGCTATTGCACTCAACACTCTCAAACGCCTATGATGCAAATGATTCAGATAGTTGATTAAGTGTTTTGACGTAGAGTGAAGCCATATCACTCAACGCCTGAGTGGAGTTGAGAAATTGGCTAAGTCCATAACTGATGACATCAGCTAAAGTCAACAGAAGTCAACATCGTTCAAAATACTTGCGGGGGAAAGCTACATAACACAACAAATACTTTAGGAGAGCTACTGTACGTCTTCTTCCGAAAGCAAGGTGCAGTTGTCATCTGCAGGTGGGTCCCGCTAATCTTGGAGCCATTAATCGGCGGAAGATAAAGGGATTGCTTCTAGATGTTAAACAAACTTTTAAGGTGTTGTTTCAAAAGAAAGGAGTGGTTGAACTTCATCTTTATCACCATTGCTGCCGGAAAAAGCTTATGGTCGATCAGCTGAACTAAAAAGTTCAGTCAAGTTAGCTGTAGCATTTTCTTTTACTATGACAAGTTCAGAAACACTTCTGATAAAGAAGGAAAGGAGATTCTTCGAGTTTGCTATTGGTTCAAGTTAGCTGTTTGAAGATCTCAAGACCTAACAATCTTAGTCTCTATAGCAAGTTCAAAAATAGTTTTCTGATATACTTCCAACAAAGACAGCCATATATTGAAGAACATTTTTTCTGTTGCTGTGAAGATAGATAGAGCTGAGAAAAATCAGCTCTAGAAGCAGACATAGAGAAATATCTCTGTGTCAAATTAATTAAAACCATTGTATTTTTGTAGGATCTTTTTGGATCTGAGCTGTAGGGCCTTTGAACCTGAGGTAGGGCATTTTGCTTGAGCTGTAGTGAGTTTATACTCTCTGAGTACAGGATCCATCTTGGATCTGAGGTAGGTGATTTTGATCACTGAACTATAGAGTTTTTCAGCCCAAGGTAGGAGAGTTATTCTCTATGAGTTGTAGGGCACTTGTGCCTGAGTTGTAAGATCCTTTGGATGTGAGGTAGGGACTTTGTGCCTGAGCTGTAGGAGAGTTATTCTCTCTGAGGTAGGATCCTTTTGTGGATCTGAGATAGGTCTGTCCTCCCATCATGAGTTGTAGGGCCTTTGGCCTGAGGTAGGTTTGGTTGATCACTGTGATTGTAGGAGCTAGTTTACTCTGAGGTATGGCTTTGGCCTGAGTTGTAAGTTTTGGAGGAGACTGAGAGATCCTGTGGGATCTGTGGTGTAAGCTCTTGGAGCTGAGTTTTGGAGAAGTGTCTATCTAACTAGAAGTTAGAAAGGTGGGAGGAGAGTGGATGTACACATAATCTGGGAAGCATATATTTTTTGTGTGTGCTTTTCTGTGTTGTTTCTTTATTGCAGTTTCTTGAAAGCAGATAACTACTAACACACTAAGCACTTAAAGAAGAAAATAAAGAAGGTCACAAGAAACCAAGAAATCTATTCACCCCCTCCCCCCTCTAGGTGCTAGCTATCTTGAAAACAAAGACTTTCAAGATGCGGCCAGGGGCACATGTTCGTGCACGCATGCCCCTGATAGTTGTGGGTGATTATGGGTAGTTCCTCCTCCATTACAAGTACTTATAATGGAGCGAAATTTACTATGCACAACCCAATTTTTGTGGGGAATGCGCTATTTTATACCCATATCTAGTTAAATAATGAAGGTACCCATCAAAATCCACCAAAATCCTCCATATTTTGTGTCTGGTGCAAATGGAGTGCTAAGATTTTTTTTTCCTCGTCTCTGGTTGTTGTTGTTTGAGTGGGAGGTGTGGAGGCGTAATATGGGGTGTTGAAGGTTGCAGGGGTCACCGTGTACAAGGACCCATGATCTTTTTGGAGGAGCATTCCCGAATTTCGGTGGAGCTGTGTGTAGAGATCTGCTGGAGGATGAGTGTGAGATCTCATTCAAGCGAGGCATTTAGAAGACTTTTTATATGGCGGAAGAAAAAGTGCGAATGTTTAGCCTTGCGGGCAGTGACGGAGCCAGAAGATAATGTCAGGGTGGGCGGAGTTCTTCCTTAATATTAATAAAAAGTAACCTAATGATTCAAATAATTGTATTAATATAAAAAAATAAATCACATGAATATTTAACAATATTTCAACTAAATTTAAATTAAAAAAACATAACATTACCTTTCATAGTTGACCACGTCGACTTTTTATATTTGAAAGCTTTTGATGATAGTCTCATAGTCAATACTTTTGAATATATCTCTTTCAATATATGTAACTAAGCAATTATTCATCATTGAGTCTCTCATCCGATTGCGCAGAAGATTTTTCACGATATTCATTGAACAAAATGCTCTGTCAACTGTAGCTGTTGCAACTGGAAGAACCAATGATAATTTCATTAGTAAATAAACCAAAAGATATAAAATATCCTTTTTTTCTCAACCATATTTATTGCAACATCGCTAATTCCATTTACTTGTGCGAAGTCACTCTCAGCCGAACATCACAAACATAAGTCTCCAATGATAATTCAATTCCATAATATCTAAATTGAAAATTCGGATGGATAAAACTCAGCAAGTTGTCTCAACTTTTGTTATCAATGCAGAAAGAAAATGAATTATTCGGACTCAAACATGCAACACAAAGAAGTAGTTCTGTATTTCTCTCTGTAAATCGGTTATTCAATTCTTGAAGCTGCATATCTATCACATTATAAAATATTTCAACTTGATAATGTTGTAAATTTGTCATTTCTTGAACCCTTATTCTTGACCAGCCTCTTGCAACATACAAAGTATTCATATCTGAAATATTAATTTTGTGTTTATTACAGAATAAGGAAACTTCATCAAATAAGTCTTTTCAACCTTTATCTCATTTATCATGCAACATTTGTTTAGCAATTTGCACTTAATGCATGACATTTACTGATATCTTGGTCTTTACTGATATCTATCATTCACATTATAATCTGACATTCTAAACTCGTAACCCTGGGTCGAATATTATGTTGTCCAGATTAGTTTCAAGCCGACCCCTTTTTGAATTTGATTCCAAATCATCTTACAATTCGTTTCTTAGATGATTCTATAATTGGAATTTTCTTTAAAAACTTATCCATTATGTAAATAGCACACAAATAATTTAAAAAACAATTAGTAATTTTTATCATTAAGCTTATCTTAGTCTAATTTACGTACACACAGTGAAAGAGACCTACACGATCCAAATGAATGTACGTTCACAATTACACAAGAGAATTAGACACCCATAATGAATATTGCTTCACTCACAAATCACAATGAGTACAAAGGGAGGTCTCGACAAAAAATAAGGCGATCAAATTAGCCGAATTTAGTTCCCAAAACAGAATGGCGTAGGATTCATGGATCCCTTTCAAACGAAATCAAACGATGGAAAGAAAATCACAATGAAAACTAGGAAATAAACTTGCAGCGATTTATCCCAAAACCTTCCCAAATCACGCCCAAAGTCTTCCACCAAACTATTTTGTGGAGAGGAAACACAAAAAGAGAACTAGATAAGTAAAGGAAATCGTTACCCAATCAAATAGTATGTTTGAGGAGAGTCACACGCCACGGATCCACCGGAGGTTCGGAGTCGCACCGCCACCGCCCACTGGAGGGAGAGAATGCAAGATCACCTTCTTCAGAACCTCACCGAAAGGTCGAGAGGGAAGGATGAGGGTGAGCCCTGGGCTCGGACAGTCAGCAACGGCGGCGGAGGCGGGACCGCGGGAGGGGCGGCGGCTGAGTCGCACGACTCGCGCAGCACCTGTAGGATTTCGGCATTCGGGAATTGGGACTGAACCTCCAGGAAGAAAAAACTTCACCAGATTTTAGGAAAAACCTGTGGATAACCGGGTCCATTGGATTAAATCTAACGGTAAAAAAAACTAAAGAAAAAAAGGGGGATGCTGAGATTCGAACCCAGATCAAAAATATTACTAGGATAAAACATTAACCATTCCATTAAATTAAAACTTCTAAACATTAATATATATTTATATACATAAGCAAATATGACATTAAAAAATGTATAACTTCGTCATAAACTCGTAATCTATTGAGGTTCTCGCAAATTTCAGGGTGGGCAGTTGCCCACCCTGGATTCTATGTTGGTCCGCCCATGCTCGCGGGTCTCGAGGCGTGAGGCTTTTCTGAGATCGACTGTTCTAATGTAGATGTCATAGGCTAAGAAGTTCTATTTGTCTGTTATTTTGTTTATATTTTGCATTGTTTACTTTTATTGAGTTCATAGATTCTTTTTGTTGTGCTCACAGTAGAAATTTTGATGCATATGTAGAGGGCCTCTTCCTTTTATCGTTTGCTTTTGCGGATTTCATCTTTTAATGTGCATGACTAGTTTTGCTTATTCAACTCGATGTGCTCATGCTGCTCGTGAGGAGGGTGGTTTCCAACGATGACGATGGCTAGGCTTGTTTCGCTGGAGGGTCTTTACCCTATCGTACTAGGAGTGCGATCTTTCTTGTCGGAGATTTCGGGCGAAAAGTGGCACATGTATGTTGCGCTGGTGAAGAGCCCTATCATTCAACTCAAATGTTGGGTCTCTAAACCGAACCTGCATTGATGATGAAGAGCTTTCTCATTCAAATCGATAGCTATAGTTAGAGTATGACCTGCTTATAGCGGTGAATAACTTTCGTGTTCGAACTGATGGTGATCGCGAGGGGTAGGCCTGGATGGTGGCATAAACCTACTATGACGGTGAAGACCTTTCTCGTTTAGATCGATATTTACGGTTAGGGAGTGGACCCCCAATGTCAGTGAAGATATTTCTTATTTGAACAATATTTGTGATCATGTAGCGAACCCTCTATATGGGTGAACAACTTTCTCGTTCGAATTGTGGAGACTATGAGGGGCATGCCATGACGTTTGCGTGAACCTACCATGTCGATGAAGACATGGAGAACCTACTATGTTTGGGTGAACAACTTTCTTCTATATCCTGGATAGCCCGTAATTTTGGTATATGCTCGTTCGGGCTGGCTCCATTTAGTATAAATAGGGGACATAGGTACCCGGAGAGGCACACTGAACTTGAGTCAAATCGCCACCTGTTAGTGCAAGCAGTCTATAGTTTAAGTCATTCTTTATGTCTCAGTTTTTGTCTTTGTCATATAATAGTGTAACTTTCTGAAGTAAGAAAATCACACGCAACTAGTGCAGTTAGCAATTGTGAGAAATTTGGAATTGGTCGCTTGCTTGCGCTAATCATTGCCCCACCTTTTTTTTCATTTCTTGAATCCTTGCAGTTAGACGTTTGTCACTTGTAGTTTTTGAGATCCCCTAATTTGATACATAACAAACAATGACTTACTTTTATATGACATTATTTGATGTAATGTATGCATGAATCCTGTCCAGATAGAAAAACTATAAAGTTATATCCATAGGGTTAGAGAGCACGCAAGCCCAATTAAGCACCTGCAAATTAGTTAGAGCAAGTACTTACACAACCGCTCAGCGGTATGCAGATACACAACCAAACACAGCACAAAATAATAGCAATAGAACTGACACTGAGATTTAACGTGGAAATCAATAGGGTAAAAATCACAGGACGATCATAGTCCAACCAGGAAAGTCGTCACAAAAATGTAAGAAACAATAACAATTACAAGGTTTTCCCTCCTCGATCCTTATAGAATCTTTACCGCATCACACTACCAATACAAAAAATAGTAATAGAAAAACTGCAAGTTACCGAAGTTGCGGACGAGATGGATTACACCAATCCTCTTCAAGTTTCATCTTCGAATCCTTG